>OY293412.1:58714279-59926218 GCA_958502065.1 Chrysolina americana
CTAACCACCGAATACTCGAGTGGCTATTGTCGAATGGCAACCGGTTTGAGAAAACATTTATAGAATAACTTTTTTTTATCATAGAATTCTACTATGATATTCGATGGATTATTTTTTGATATTACAAATATAATCAAAAACAATATTTTTTGTGATTGTATCAAAAAAAGATGTACTGAACCAGTTCTGGTTCATTTCAATAGTTTTCATTAAAATGAGTTACCTACAGATGTCAAATAAATTCCTTTGTCCATTGTTGAAAATAAAATAACCACCTCAATATATTCTCTCGGAAATAATGAGTAGATATTTCAATATAAAAATGCGTAAACGATACATGTGGTTACATGATTTCCCATTGGATTTTTGAAATGTCAAAAAATAATGATCATTTTTGTAGAATGAAACTATCTAAATTAATTAAAATTATCGCACCAATCATATTTATCAATTTATTTTAATTATTTAAGAAAAAATTGACTTTTTGTTGAGAAATCACATAGGTGGTTCGTGTCAAGTATGTATTTTTGTCAGTTTTGAATTGTTTCAATTACACTATTTGTCATTTGTCTGAAAGAAAACAATATCTTTACTTTGCTCATGTTTGGTTCATTTAAAATTGCTGTTTAGGTGATTATTTTTTTAAGAGCTTGAGGAAGTATTACGAGATGTTACGGTACATCAACTTTAAGAAACATAAAAATCTTCCTCAAAAATCTATATCGATATTTGCAGTGATGAGATAATTTTGAATAACTTTCGATGAAAACTGTGGAATGGTGTTTTTTTTCATAAAAAAAATAAACGTTTTTGTTGTGAGACCGATTATGAGATTATCAAGAAAACGTCCTTCACAAGATGGTGGCTGATTTACTCAAACCTGATCACTGATTACACACTTAATCAGTTTCAAGGATGAAGCAAATATAAGTTTCCAGCTGAATACCTATTTGTTTGATTCAAAATTTCGTTTTCCAAATATCCTAGTGAATGTATTGAATAGAAAAATGCAGGTAGCGCAATTCAAGGACTAAAATTGAATCAGATAACAAAAATTTCAAATATAACTTTACTGCTGGTTCCATTTTATTACCTGATAATTGGCAACTGTGTTGACTGTTTAATGTTTTACTTATACCAAGAGAGATGATCGACTATGCAGTGAACATGATGTAGAAGATACGGATTTACGAAGTGCGATTGCCATGGAGAGTGTTTGAAAAAACCCAATCCAATATATATGGTACAACAATAACTATAGCTGACTGAGTAAGCTGAGTGAAAACTTCATTATTATTTTGCAAAAAGTATAGGTAGTGTTTTATATTTTTCCACCAGAAGTTCAATGAATCACAACATTTACGGTGATTTCTTATTTAATCTGGTGAAGTTAATAGCATTAGGTAGATAGTAATTACTACGAAAAATTAACGATTTCTATTTGAACTTTTCATCTATCTATTATTCTCGAGAAATCATCTGGTAGGCTTATTGTTACCTGTGATTCAAAAAATAGGTAGTTACTCTGGTATCTATATATTTAATTTAGCCCGACTCTTTATAATGGAGTTCGTCAAACATAGTAGCAGCACACTCTGTTTCTTTCCATTAACCATTGGGTGCTGCATTGAGTTAGGAGGTAATTTCAACACCAGCGGCAGTCAAAAATCAGCCAGGGAGAATGCAAGATTTCATGAGTATATATTAGCACCAAATTTCATGATTCATACACGGTTTCTATTCAATCGTGATTTGATACGGTGTAACTGGGTGAAAATTTTATACATTGAGTGTAGTTTCTGATTAAACATGAATAAAAGCACTATTGGGTGTATTATTGTTCAACCACTTGGTGTTTCTTTTGATTCAATATTTCAGAATCACTCTAAATCACCTCATCCGTGTTAGTTCTCACTGATGAGGTCAGAATTAACACCACTGAACACCTTCTTATGAGATTTTTAATAAAACTGACAATACATTGCTATTCAGGTGTTGATTTCAATCGGAGTTGGCTCTGAAATCCACTCGATTGAAAGTACACCCTAAAATTTTTTACTGTGTATATATATATATATATATATATACAATGATATGTAGTGAAATATCTATTGAAATTTTTCCGCGGACAGGCCATTTTCACATTCTTTTAATTTCAACTAGTCTGATACTCATTTTCATAACACACATATAATTCGTTGGAATCGGTATTTTGTTCTATCTTTTTGGTTGAAATGCTCTGTGTTGAGCCGAAAATACTTCAAACACTACAGTTGTAGCAACTTATGAGTAAAAAAATCCTCAATAATTAAAAAAAGGGTAAATTCCTGTATTCAATAGACATGCAATCATTTTGAATGGCAAATGACAGTCCTCTCATAACAGCTGAAAATTTTGCGCCATTGCCAATTTGATTTCAGAAATATTTAATTCACTATCAGATAATTAATTTTGGAAAATGAGTAGATATATCAATTATATTTTTCTATCATTACATTAACTGCACATTTGAAACGTTTGTACTCAAAATGTTTTCAAATGAATGCTGACTGGCAGAATTTAAAAAACTGAAACTATTTTTTGCATGCGTGCAAACATGTAAAAGCAGAGAAAATTTCAGCGTTCAGCTTCACAAAGATAAAGACTACTTTTTAAATAAAAGATATACTCAATGACTATAATTCACATATCTAAAATGAGATTGGGATTGTTCGGGTCTAGTCAGTAAGCAAGGTAAATGAAAGTTTATCGGTCATGGCATCAAAATGAAAAGAAAACATTTTACCTGCGTAGTTTTGTGTCCTAAACACGAATCTGAAGGCCATACTTCCAATTACTTATCGTAAAAGAAGGGGACACAACCTAACCTTGGATAGCTAGCCAAGTTGCTGGTAATCCGATCACCAATTGGTATGAAAAAGTGAAAGCAAAGCAGATGATCACTGCTCTCGCACTCAACCTGCCGATAAACTAACCTCTACCTTGCTCACTGATTAAACCCAAACAATCCCAATCCCAAATTTTTGGAAAATCGGATGCTCACTCTAACCGACGATTTACCGAAAACAATTTCTCGTATTCTTCGCCATCATAACGCTAGGTTCCCTCACGCCAAGTCAGGTTGTGGCGTGATATATTCCATGAAGTTCACATCCCCATCTGTTTTCAGAATATTTGCGAATTGCGATTCTATTTTTTTTTATTTATTATAATATTTCGTACAAATCCGACATTTACCCATATTCCCTTCCTTTAACCAAGTTTCTTCTGGGGTTTTGGTTTGTACTGTAATAGAATGACTTCTTTTCTTAAGATAATAGGCTGCATTAATTGCCTCTGTCTGAAAATCTTGAGGTAGACATGTAATATGAATCATCGATCATGCTTCTTCAACCAAGGTAATGCGGCTTATAATCAATAGATGTATAATTCCATTTTTCCGAAGAAAGTTTTTACAAGAACCTTCGTTTCAAACTAGAATTTCAACATTTCAAAGTTGTCAAACACTTTTGACGTATTTGTCAAGAAATTTGTAAAATTCTTCAGAGTAAAATTTTTTTCGCGAATACATTTCCTAATAGTGAATTATCTCTGGTTTACTTTTCGTTCTTGTTACAAAATGCATCGGAAATTAATTTTGATGATGTTCCTTATACACTTCCGTTATTAATGATAATAATAAAATTTCATGTTTTGTACCCAAGAGGACGGTATCATAATTTATAAAAATCCTCAATCCTCCAGTGTAAAAAGCTTTAGGTTCACACCATTTAATTTATACTGTTCTTTATTTGTCGAACTTGCACTACTATCAGCTTTTTAATCCTCTTATCTGTCATTTCACAACTATTTTTTTCTTAGACAATTTTTATGCTTTTTCGTGCTAGTTGCATATACAGGATATCAGGTTGAAATACATCTGTCTCATTTATTTGTTGCCATTTATTCAAAGATTGTGAACTCCCACTAATACATATTTATAATCATATAGGGATCTTGCAAAAGCTCTGTTTATCTGAATGTTGGATTATCAGATTCATTTTGGTTTCGTGATTCTTAATATTTCTTTCGTTACCCACTGCATCATTTCTAATAACCTCGTACCTTTCTCCGTAATTATCTTCAGTTGTATTTTTAGGAATGTTCCAGACTTTGATGTCTGAGAAAAAGAGAAATTAAGTCTCTCTAGCTTTTCGGTAACGTCTTTTCAGCAATTTACATCTACGGTTATTAAATACGACAAACTCTCTAAATACCATTATATGGATAAAAGGGCCGTGACATGGAGTTTTATTGAAGTTTCAACTGGTCTAGTTGACCAATTAGGGGTTTCTTCATATTCCGAATATATATGCTTGATTGACTCAACACGTCAAATTCATAATGTTTGGACTTATTTTTATAAATAAATTCGGTTTCATGATCTGCTATCCCTGATTTTGATGTTTTTTCTCGTTGAGTACTTTTGGTGGCCTCTTAGTTCTTCCAACATAAGCCAAACCAGATTCACAAGAAAAACAGTTAATGCAGTTTTTGGAGTCACTACTCACTTTGTTGGTGGTCCCGTTTTCGTTCGTTCGGATGTTCTACCTTGATTCGTCCAATGCATCCATATCTACTAGACAAAAAACCTGTACTATACTTATCACTATATTTTTAGATTCGGTTATAATATGAAGAAAGTAGAAGAAATTAACCAATTAACATTCATGATGTTCATTCTCTTGATCGTCCTAGTCATCTTCGTCTAAATCCAAAATGTGAAATGAATCCCTTATAAACCTACCTTCATTCGTCGATTACCTGTAAGTGAAAATATATGGCTTGCTTTTTTTTAATTCTGTGAATATTTTCATTAATTTTACTTTACTAGAAAACTTTCAACAGATTACTTTGCCTATCAGTATTGACAAACACAATACAACCCTAAAATCGAGCACAAATAATGCAGTATGTAAAAATACCCACCATATCACGGAACTGACTGATTCCACAAACCAGATAAACATATTCAGTACGAACGGATTGGACCCATTAAAAATAGGTAAATCAAATGGCCTTACACGTCATCCGTTATATTGGACAGTTAATGAAGTGAAACAGAACGAATAAAGAGTGCTAGGGGAAAGGGTGTAATGCGATGTGAACGCGAATTTGGTTAAGTAGCGATTAGTGCGAATCAATAATCAATGGGAAATGCCGGGTAATTTTTGAATCCCGAGTCCGCCGTGCTTTCGAGCTCCCTTTGTCTCGTTAAATTTGAACCTGCGAAGAGTTAATTACGGGGGAGTAGTGTTTCAGAGTACTTGTAGTGGCTTCGAAAATGGAAATCTGCACAGTTAGACAACGCCAGTCTCATCAGAAGTGAAGCAAGACAAAAGAGAATGGAAAAGCGGTTCAGGATCTTGATTGTGCTATTATTAATTTCAGCTTATTTCTCATTCTTACTGACCTCCGCTATACAAACTTGAGAATTACCTTCAATTATGTTGCTTTTTAGTTCGATGATGACGTTGCTTTGTTGCAGAGATACGAAATAACGATTTATTGGCAGATTCGTTTTTGTATCGAACTAATAGGATAGGCAACTGAATTTTATAAAACAGATAGAACTTTAGAAAAAAGTGATAAAATACGTCTATGAGATGAAGCCTTATTTCTTTCAGATGGCATCAACTCATTCATTGGGAAGCACTTAGACATGCTTTCGAGTGAATTCACTTCCAAGAAAAATTCCAATAAGCATATTGAGATATAAAGTGTAATTTTGACGTTCTAATAGGTCGGTGCAAAGTTTAGAATGGCCAAAAATACGCCTTGTTTATTTGTTAAAAAATAAACCAAACAATAATTTATTCATTCAGCTGATATGGTCACAGGTTATTCGGCTCTTTCCAGAGCAGTAATTCATTATAAATATTGTGACAATAAACTGGAAATTCAACAAATAGAACAGAAATATTAATTTCTGGCCCTAAATAAAATGACAGAATTAACAGACAGCTTTGACATAGGACACGGTATAGTACCTACACTAATATTGTCGAAGACACGGAATAATATTCGGGAATGTGAAAGCTTGCAGTTATACCAACTCTGAAACTGGACATTAGTGAATTTTTTCAACTTGCTAGACTTAATATGAATGAAATACAGTTTCTAGAAGTATTGTAATATATCACTTACTTAGGCAGGTTGGTATAGAGTTCTTGGTACTTTCGTTGTGTCATAATCGTAGTTTCATGTTTGTCACGAGATGACTATTTTGTAGGGATTTATGCCCAGATTCAGCTTTATCGTCCGGTCACCAACTGCATGACCTCTCCCTAACAAAAACGTATGGTTCATTGGCCTACTACTTGAGGTCCGCCAGATATCGCCAGTGGGGTTGTTATTATGGTTACTCAAGTATTCAGTTCTGTAGGTACGCAAGCACGGAAGATATTGTGTACCCACCTTCTATTTAACTTCTCCATGATAAAACTCAAAGCAATACCAATCTGGCAGATCGGGTCGTTGCCTCCGGTAGGGAAAACGAAACGTTCAGTATCCTTCGATTCGATTTTCTTCAGATATCGCCAGATGGGGTTATCGATCCGAAAACCAAAGAGTCAGTTATATGACTGTGGATGTCCTTCACGACAAAACCAACCTGTCAGATCGAGTGTTTGGCTGGTGCATGTAGTTGAAGAAAGGGGACGGGTCCAGGGATCTAGTTATCGCATCCGTTTAGTTCTCATCGGATCACCGCGTACCACCACCCGTAAAAAATATATAACACCTGGTGAAACATTACAGGAATAGAGGACTGAAACTGATCATCTATGTGATGCTAATGCAAACCACATCACTAGGGGCAGCAGCGACACCTGCGAAACAGGTGGAACTTACTACAATTCATGATGACTAATAGGGTGGATACGTTTAATGTAGGAAATAAACCCACCTTTTATACAAAAACAGGAAGGAAGTACTCGGCGTAATAATAACCTCAATATATGTGAGTAACTTTGTTATAGATTGGCATGTACCCGATGAGTTAAGCTGCTCGAATCACAGACACATTTACTTCAGAATAAAGAGCAACATCTACATAAACATCAGAACCTAACGAAAAAGAACTGGGAAGCAAACAGAGCAGACTTAGGTTGCAAACTCAATAAGAAAAAACAGGGATCTAGAGCTGGCTGTGCAAGACTTCAATGACGTAAATGAACATTGCCCAATCATCACAAGGAATTCTACCAGGAAGGTGCCCTGGTGGCACAAATAATTTGCAGAACTTAGGAAGCAAGCCAGAAAAAGAAATCAACAGAGCCAAAAAAATGGAAGGTGGAATGAATAGATGAACTTATTGGCCATTTACAAAAAAGCTTTGAACAAATCCAATAGAGGCTCCTGGGATATAGTAGGTAGAGGAGATAGAAGATAGAGAAGATAGAAGACTCTCAGTGTGCCAGACTTCAGAAAATACTTCATACACAACAAACAATTTACTTCCTGAAAATGATTAATGGGTACAGAAGAATATACAATCAGGTAATGGAGATTCTAATAAGAGGTTTCAGGTGGAGCAGGGATAAAACAAAGAATGTCGTAACGTAAGAAAAGTTCAATAGCAATAGGCACAATCGCTGTGAGAAACCATGGACAAGGATTGAGTACTCGTCCTAAACTTCACAAGTTATTCCCAGGAACTATCTATTATATGTGAATTTACTGCCAGTTTGTTTGATATTCAATTTAGGAAACTTCTAATAGATCTATAGTCTTAATGAAAACCATATATATTATCGCCATGTTTGATATGACAGGAAGTATGATTGGATAGTAAAATATCACCTCTGAAATAATAGAGGGCGAGAAATTGAATATAGCAAAAATTATAAAACAGCCGAGCTTTCGAACTCATGTTGTCCTATTCATATCTGACATGTGGATAGTTGAAAACCAAGAATTTGTCTTTGAGAGTAAAAAATGTATAAATGAAGTTATTCAGGATCTTGAATGCGCTTTCATTGATTAGTACATTTTTGATATTATCGCTGGCTTATAACAGTGTGGGAGTTATCGTTCCGTGGGTGAGTCTTTATCCTAGCACTGATAATAATGATAATAATATTCATTCTACAGACACGTTGCTTTCTTCCACTCAACTAGCTTTTTGAAAGATTGTATGCAGTTCTGCGTATTCCAATACTTTCCAAAGCATTTAACAGCTGTGGATGACTAACAGTATCAAATGCCTTGGACAAAGCCACAAACACGCAGAGTGTAGGATGTTCTTCACCAATGTCGTTGTAAATATCAGTCAGAAATAAGATGGCATCTTACGTTGACTTACCCTCTCGGAAACCAAACTGCATATCAGATAAGATACTGAATTTATAAAAATAATTTGTCAATCTTGATCTTATAGTTCTTTTGAATATTTTTGCCAATGCAGTGATTAATGAAATTGGGCGATCGGTTTCATAATAGAAACTTTAAACTCAGATGGGCATCAACCACATTTCAGAATTTTATTGAGTAGATACGTTGAGGGTTTGAGTATTTCCCTGTGCATTTCTTAGAGTTTCTGCTGTGATTTTGTTTACCCGAGAGCTTTTATTTTAATTAATTATGTTCTCCCGAACTTCGTTTTCACTAACAAGTGACAAAAAAATGTTGAATTTATATTATGATGCGTTTCTGGAGGAGATGACTCGGGTTTAGATATGTTTTTGCTAGTTTTTTCCAACATTAATATAATAATAATAATGATGATGAAATTATATTGACCGGCTTATCTTTAAGAAAGTGATTTCTGTCGGGGAAATGGCTAAAATTAAAATGCAACCTATTAATATAAATAAAAAATGGATATTGACAACCTAAGTAAAATTTACTTATATATTCTATTACCACAAAATCATTCGTCTAATTGTACCTGAAATTATTACTCTGTATAGTCCTCATTATTTGACATCAACAATCACCTTTCATTACTTCAAATTTCCTTGTAAAATTTTTCATTTCTATTTTTCGGATTTTTCCATTTCAATTATATATGTTTATTGAACATCGAGGAAAACTTGAAATTGCACAATATGTTATAGAATTTTTTACTTTTAGTCCATATAATTGATTCTATTTTAGCCCTCGATAAAGCAAATAAAATTTTGCGACAGCTAGGGTAGCAAAATAAAGAGTATCCTCCTTCCGCAGATCGAATCTCCGATAAAAAACACTTTCTTGAATAATAATAATTATTATAATATATAGTTGAATTTCATTTTTATCCTGTAAGTTACATCTAGCCTCCACGACACCAATGCATTTCACTGTGTTCCATAAGTTCTTTGAGTATGATTTGTTGGATTCACTTTTTGCGTTAACCGATTTCTATAGTTTTTATATTCAAATTCATATCCTGTTGGACTATTCCTGTACTTAACATACCGTTTTTTGAATTCACTTAATAATTAGGTTATCCAACACATACGTTTCATGTTTTTTATTTTAGTTTTATAATTTAATGTGTATTTTTCAATGGTTCTGCATAGTGTTTTGATGAAAGAAGTAGTCGCTAATTCTACACTCTTCAGGTTATAAAAAGGTGTCCAGTTGTAGCTTCCTATAATTCTTGTTTTCGTGTCCGGTAATTTATTTATTTGGTGTTCTAAAACTTCTAATACTGATATTCTAGAATTTTTGTTGTGGGAATACTTACTATCACACTGTATTTGTTGGTTATCAATAATTTCAATATATCAGATATACCATGAATTCCTTTACAAGTTCGACTTTAAGAAAAATAAAGTCTATACAAGAGGCCGAATTTCCCTTCCTGTAGATATACAGACAGTGAGATATCTCTACTTATGAAAAGTTGATCTGGTTCTTATATGTTCTTCCATTTAATTTTCTAACGGTTTCTTTGACTTTTAAAAATTTGGTTAGAGTTGTTCTGTGTTTCCTTTTTCCTAAGTTGATATTTTTTAGTGTTGTTCTGTATCGTAAAATTTGTTGTAGTGTCACTAGTCGATGTTTTTCTCTCTTCCACATCCAGAAGTACTTCCAGTGTATATCTTCTATTGCCAAAACTAACTTTGTTTCTTGAATATAACACTTAGTTTATTTTTCTGATTTACGGTGGTGCACCAAATGAGTTAGTAGGCCTTTAAATATTCTTCTCTGGCTAATCGTTCAATCCTCTGATATCAGAATGCCGGCTTCTTTAAGTTTACTGCAGTTTCTTTGGATATTTTTTTTTCAAGAACAACAAAAATTCAATCGATTTTCAGCAGTAATCTGCTCTCGCAAGCATCAATTGTAGATATCAGTTCTACTAATCTCCTCGAGAATTTTTTTGGATAAATTTTCAGACAGTAGCCTCATTCATATTCTAGTTCGTATATTATCGTGAATGGTGTGTGGTTTTCTTTATTTTTAAATTTGAATACCTAAGCTCTGCGTACAGTTTTTCTTCTATATTATTTAGATATTATTGTTTGGTAACACTGTGGTAGTTGAATTTCACACCTTACTATATTTATTCAGGTTTTTTTCCCACTCCAGTTCATTTCTTAACAGGAGCTCTATTTCGACTATATTGTCACTCTGAAGGAGAACATACATTCTTGCCTCTTAATGGAAGGCAAGAACCTCAAAATATGTTATGTAAATGCATATCCATTCCATGATATTCAGTGCTTCATTTCATCTTATATATACTCCCTCAAACTGAACGATACAGTTTTGGAAATGTACATGATGCAACAACGAATCTGTAAAAATATGAGAAGAGCTCATGTGACACTGAAGGCCATACTGAGCCAAAAGGTGACAACCTCAGTGTTCTGAAAACTCTTGTCGGTAATTAAAATATTGCAGAAAATGAACGTTAATACAGCCGGATATCAGACGAAATACTTACACCCGTATATCGTGTTTCATAAAAAAATCACATTATAATACCAACAGCTGATACAGGATATTAGCATTCATATTCAATCAATTAGTTTTATATTTGTTGTGTTCTCACAGCTCTTATAGTATGTACATTATAATTCTCCAAATACTTCAATGCATTCGAGACGCTGCTGTTAACAGGAAACACTTTCTAGACTTTTCGCCATGAAATCGCTTTAAAAATCAGTGTGATAAAAGAACATTCAATGATATTTTGGTATCATCAAATTGAATATTTTTTGTGTACCTACCTATTGTTCCCCTATACTTGCCTAACGAAATGATATATGCGTGTTCATGAATATCAATAAGAGATTGTTTAAGCGAACGGTTAGTGGGAGGATTGATTCTATTAGATTCAAATGAGAACATCTAGGAGTCTAAAATAATAGGAGAAAAAAAATGTTTTCTTTTTTATTTCTTGCAAGGTCTGTAATGATAGTTTTCTATATTTGAGCCGATACTTTATATGACTTTGTTGAAATAGTGATGTTATTCATCATATTAAAATGTTTCCCATTTGATTAACAATGATTAATTTGTTCCAGTGCCGAATCTGGCTGTTAGAATCAACTGTGACACGCCCATTTCTTACCATAATTATTTACCATGTTGTGAAGTACCTTAATTCTCTGTTGGAAAGAAAAACTTATAGTTTGTTAAATCAACATAATCTGAAAGTGAATTTACAACAGACCTTGCAAAAATTTTTTTGCCCTGGAATTCAGAATAAACAGATAATAATAATAAATAAATAAATAAATAAACTTTCATTGCCCAACAGATATACATCTAATTCTAGGACAACAAATTATTTATCTACGAACTATGAAATTCATTCATTAAGTCTATTTAATTTTTTCAGGTTTGCATAGTATCTAAGAGATTTTGGAAGTGAGTCATAAATTCCGTAATGGAAGTATTGAAAATATTCCAGTCTGATCCAGCTTCATTGAAGTTAGTACGCATAATATAAATAAGACACTTAAGAGATTAGTTCTTGGTTCTTGAAGTAGTCAGTTGGAATGTTAACTTATGTCTAGTATTCATTATCGGTACCTATAAATGAATGCATTGCATTAGTTCAACTGAGTCCACTAAATTGTGTATGAGTTTATACAAAAAACTAGGACCATTGACTATTCGACGTTTTTCAAGGGAATCCATATTGAAACGGATCAAAAACAATTGATAATCGTAACCATTCGACTTCCGGCAATGGTGGAGGACTGACGGCGTTCTCGTGTCTCAAGTCAAGTACATGTGTGTGATTGTTATAGTGTAGTTTGTGTTTTGTCGTCTGCCGTCTTTAGTACGTGCAATCACCCAATTTTTAAGTGTTTGTGACGTCTGCCGCACACCACAGTTTTTGAAACGTGCAATCAACAAAACAAGATTTTTTTCAATTTATTTTTTTTGGGTGGAGATATTGCCTTGAGCAAGATTACTTCTCCACCCCCTGACGAAGTCCCCACTACTCACGCCAGTAACCAGGCTGGGGTAGGGCGGATCCCTACGTAGTGGGGCGAGTGCTGGACAAGTGCGCCAATAGGAAGCAAGGTCTAATAAACATAGAGAGAGAGAGAGTGATAATCGTAACTGCGTTCAAGATAAAAACCATACGTTCTGAAATTGAGATATGTCTGATTTGTGAAGGATCTTGTGTTTCTGATCATAAAACCGACATCTTTTTTGCTTTCTTGCATATATTTTCAATATGGCCAGAGAACGTAAGCTTGCATCGCGCGTAAGTGACATTCAGAACTCGAATATAGTCCACGTGCACAACTTACATTTCGTAGGATTTCATTGTAATTTGTTGTTGCATCACTCTTGAATAATATTTATTTGAGACTGTGAATAAATGCAATCGTTCACGGTTTGAAGTGCAGCAAAAATTTTCAGGTTGTCAGTAAAAAAAAGGTAAGAACAATTACGAAGATTATTTATGATTATTGAAAATAAAAACGGACCAAGATTAGAACCCTGAGGTAAAACAGATGTAGCAATATAATTCTTAGACCTGTATCCATTATATGCAACAAATTGTGGTCTTCTTTCTAGGTAGGAAGAAAACAGAACTACAAGAGAGAAGTACTGAATCCGAACACAGAAAGCTTATGAAGTAATATAGAGTGTTCCACCTTATCAAAAGCCTTACACTTGTTAGCATTTATCTAGTGATTTACATAAAAATCAATTCAGCGCAGCTAGATTAGACACCGTTGGATCTTTTATCGATAAATCCATGCTGGAACGTTGGGATAAGTGGTCGGACTCTCGGCCTAGTTTTGTTATACACCATCCTTTCAAAAGCCTTAGCAGAGTTGCACAAAACCGACAAATGTCTATAATTTTCAATATCTAACGCAGAACCACATTTCAAAATCAGACAAACTCTAACAAGCTTCCAGCATTCTGGAAAAACCGTTTGAGTACAGCATTAATCATAATACAAAGTGGAGTTACAAATACATATGTACAATCACGCACCAAAAAACAGGTTATTTGATTTTTTATAAACTTTCTCACTCTTGAAAACTCTTTATAATAGTGTCTACATTTTTTATAACGGTAAGCTTTAACATTAAGAAACTTCGTTATTTGTGTTGCGTACCAAACTGGATATTTATACTTGTTATTTGCATATTGAGCATCGAAACTATCGTATAATTTTTTATAAAGTAGGTCACACATAATATTAACATTTCCATTTTCATCAGTTATTTATTGTTATATTATTCTTTTTTTATATTATATTAAATGATATTTATTTTATTTTTATTTATTTCAATTTTACTTACATATTTTATTTTTCATTTTATTTAATTTTTATTTTCTATCTTATTTCATTTATTTTTTTATTATAATATAATTTATTTATTTTATTTTGATTGAATTTATTACAATTTATTTAATTCAATTTCAAATTATTTTAATTTATTTTATTTACCTTTATTTTAAATTATTTCAATAAATTTAGTTTTAGTTTAGAAAAACTCTCAACCTCAGTAGGATCCTAGGCTATAATTTGAAAATCTAACATAAAAAAATTAAATAATGATGATAACCTTTTTATTATAAATTCAAATTCAGATTCAGCCAAATTTACATAAAGTCAAACAATAATGAAAAACCTCCTATACCTTACAAAATACCTGTTCTACGAGAAAACCACCTTATATTATCTCTAAATACAATTTATTTTACTTTAAAACTCAAAATGATTGTCTTATCACTATCAAAAAAGAAATTTTACTGCCTCTACTTTTATTTGAAAATTTAATGACAATTCTTTGAAAAATCACTACGCATTTATTTAATGGTGAAAATCTTCAAAATCAAGAATGGAAAAGCCGCAATTTTGATGAGAAACTGGATGTCCGGAAAGTATATTCAAAAGCACAATACCTTGTATTATAAAGTTCTTGAATCCACTGCTGCCTCTTTTAACTGTAAGATTATTTGGTTCTGCTGCTACCTCCTTTAGCTTTTAGTCTTTGGTTTTGCTAACTTATTTTTTGATGTCTCTAGTTCCGCTGGATAATTGACAAACTTTGTTTATACAATTATTGATTTGTAAATTTTTATAAAAATCTCCTTCACATAACTTTTTTCTACTTTTTAGTTTTTTCGAAACAATCTCCTCTCTCTCATCAACAACCCGTAGTCATGTCCTTTCTATCCTCCAATCCTGTTCTTTTATTTTCATATGAATACACAAGCACCTATCTATCGCTACCATTTTCCTTCCAATACGCATTCTATCTATATCGACAAAACTTAATCTTCTACAAACAATTCTTTCCATTGAAGGTGTACCTTTCATTTCGTTTGACTATTCTTTCATAATTCTTTAAAATTTTCCTTTTGAATCAACACTCATTCTCATATGTCAAATTTTCTAACTGTCACTATCAAATTTCCTCGTTTCAAAGTTATTAATTTACTTTGTGAGAGTAAAATGTATTCAGCCTTTTAAAATCATTATGCTAATTGAAATAGTGAGTTTATATTATCGTTGTTTAAAATCTGGCTTCAAATGCATAAATAAAAACATTTATCAGTTTTGTTTCATTAAGTTTCTTCAAATACTCATACAAAAAAAATAAGTTCAGGTGATTTCAAAAGTATATCATAACAATAAATTTCTTTACGTCGGGGCATGGCGCAAGTGGTATGTTCTGTCTTCGGGGCTAAAGGTCCCGGGTTCGAGCCGCAGTCAGAGTTAGAATTTTTACAATTTAATTTCACCGATTAAATTGTTGAAATCTCGTAGCTTGACGGGGCCAATTACTGCAAGATTCACTGTTGAGTTCAAATTAACAGTGCTGCTCTTAAGGTGGCCTATGGAGTTAGTAACACAGCCTACCCAGAACACATAGTGGCTAATGATCTTAGCAATCGATGCCATGAACTATAAGCACTTAAGGAAAAAAATAATTATTTCCAAAAATTGAAATAAATTCAACATTTTCTAGTACATGCCTAAATTTGGAAATGAACAGCGAAGTTCATTTACATGTAGATGTTAGCGTAGTGTAATTTCTACAACACTTGGAGTAGAGTATAGTTCAGTGCAGTTAGAACAAAGGAATGAGTCAATATCAAGTATCGAGTATAAATTACACCATGTGTAGGAAAGAGCTACACTTTGATACATATAAATAAACCTAACATTCCTCTTATTTATCGTGCAAGCCAGCTTAGTTTTCTAAACGTTATTGTGTCCCTTGAATTCACCTCAACTATCTCTGGAATAACCACAACGCCTAATTGTCTGTGTGTTTGACCACTGGCGTGTCCCTTATTTTAGTTTTGTTGGTTCTGTGTGGGTAGAAGACGGCTATTATTATTTTTTTCCGTGGCGCTCCGGGGCAACTTACTGATTTTTGGTGGAGTATTCCCTTTTCAGCTGTAGAAAAACCCGGAAAAACTACAGCACAACCCCGGGTGGTCGGCGCGATCTCCAAGCAAGCATCAAACGTCGGAATTGGCATCTAGACAACTTATGTGTCGTCGTCCAGTAGTCAGTGCACAGAAGTCGAGACAATAGCAGACACCGAAGAGAGCAGACGTTCCCGCTATCTAGTAGCAGCGTATGTTATTCAAAGTGTGTGATTACGAATAATACTCAGGCAGATGAGTTAATTCCCAGAAGGCAGATAATCCGGATACTGATATGCAGGTAGGCAACACGAATAACATCGTGGCCGCCAGATGAGAACAAAATAGCAGAAACCAACAGCACGAACTTTCTTTTTTTTATTGAGTTATACTTAAATCACTCAGTTCCCCTATCCAACTGGCCCCAGCTAGGGTTCTTCTCGGAACCACCCCGTACGAAAGAATTTGCTCCAGATCAAATCGTGTCACCACACGAGAGAAGAATCACGAACAAACTACAACGGCAAGTGAGTATACTTAAAGTGTGATTCAACAGATGGAAAATCAGCATCAACGCGGAGAAGAGCAAAGCATTCCTGCTCACTCGACGGCAGAGGACACCAGACAGAAGCATCACCATGAATGGTCAGCAAATCCCCTGGGTAAACGAGGCCGTGTACCTAGGAGTAACCCTAGACAGGAAGTTGACCTTCCAAAGTCACGTCAAACACAGACTGGGGCTAGCCAGAGCCGCAAGGCAAACGCTTGGACCACTCATAGGGCGCAGCAGCAAGATGGACCTTGAGTTAAAACTTCGCCTCATCAAGACGATCCTAATACCAATTATGCTGTACGCATCAACCGCATGGGGGCAATGCGCATACACATACAGGAACCAGATGCAAACCTTCCTAAACATCAGTATAAGAATGGCAACCAACGCGCCGATATACATGCCAAACCGATTCCTGCAACGCGACTTGGAGATCACACCGGACTACATCGACACCCTGATCCGCTCCCACGCAGGAGCCACCCTGGGAAGAGTGAGTAACCACTCTAACCCCATCATGGCAGACCTCCACGAGGCCAGACTCGAGCTGGACAACCGGGATCGTGACAAGTAACGCCGGCCGGTCAACCAATCGGACAACACCACACCGGAAGAGATAAGACAACGGCGAGAGCTTCGGCGACGCCAACGCTTCCCTTAACCTAATCACACAACCTAACCGACACCGCTTCCAGCGCTTTCACACTTTCAGCTTCCTCTTCCAGGTAACAAGAGACGTAAACTTTTTTTCAGACAGTAAGGGCCATCATCCCGGCAAACAGGGCCTTCAGCCAACGTTGGGGGGGCATCATGCAAATAAAGTAAAAGTCAGTTTCAACTTAGACTCATGTCATTAAAGAAGCCTAAAGCCGCAGAAGACTATACACTCCACCTTAAAAACGATCAGATTTCTTACCGCTGATCGCCAATTATCGGGTAGAGGGTGGTGGAAGGGGGGGATAGCGTTCGAGCACATTGTAAGTGCTGGGGAGCTGTTCCTCCCGGGCCTCAACCTTAGGGGGTGCATGATGATGACAATTTATATTGCCTATCGATTCCTATGATATTGAGATTTTTTTTATCGTTTTCCAGGATTCAAACCTGGCCAAATGCAAACGGAAGTTTAGAAAGCCGGCATCTAACCGACTCGCTACCAATCACCCAGATGACTTTGAGGACACAAATGCCAATTTCTGTTGATTCTTGATTCATTTATCTTGTCTATCCGAACCGAGTATGAACATTTGCTGAGTCGAACTTCCTAACTCCTCGCTGGAAACTAATATAGTTCATCGTAGGATGGTTCTAAAGAATTTCTGGCTGTGAGATTTTCTTATATTGATTATAGACGCTATATATTTTAAAGAAAATCTCCCTACTTTTCTGCTTCTGACAGGATTTCAGGGGTTAAGGTAGGTTCCTTGTAGAATTTCTCGAGCATGACTCTGAGACTCTTCGTTGTGTACTTTAGGAGGTCCATTTGCTAGTTGATTCAATCACGGAAAAGGAGCTGGTTGTAACATGGCAAATAGACCCACAGGACCGTCCAAGGACCCTCTGTCACCTTGGTATTAGTATTGTGACTAATAATGAGCCATCGTACTCAATTGGAATCGGAAGTTAGACTGGTAATGTTTATTTTAGAGTTCGACCAACTGGTCATATTCAGTCCACGTTCGACTATCCGGTCGTATTCAATCTAGGTTTTACCATCAAGTCAACGTTCAACCTTCATTCGACCTTTACATCTGGTTGGAGTTTCATATTCGGATATCGAGTTTCAACTCCCAGCTTCATGCTAGCTTCATCATCAACGTCCACCCATAACTGTTCAACGTGAATATATTGTCTCTACTGTCCATAGTATTTGTCCACACGCTGTCTACATTCTACTTTCTTCATAACTACTTGCTTGTCTACGTGTGCTACGGCCCACACACTCACCAAGACGTTGGATAATAATAATAATAATAATACTCCTTCATAAACACCCGTTGAGTGTACCCAAAGGCATAGCCTGTGCGGATAGAGGACGGCTATTATTATTATTTGCCGTGGTAAACCTATGATAGGCCCCTGTAAGCTATAATGGGTACGTCATAGGTAGTCTCAATTCAGGTGTGATATTTGAATAATGAGCTGATACACTCTTCTCAATCACAGATTACTTACTTACTTGGTGGGGTACTTATTTATAACCACAGAATATTGTTGGGTGCTCCATTTGTGCCGATACATTATAACTGTTTCAATATATTTTGTGTAGTAAGGGCACTGACTTTTTCTTCGTTCTGATCAAGGTTAACAATACCATGAACCCAGGTAATCAGAGGTGAACAAGAACCTTTTCTTATTTTAAATTTTTTTTAATGAGATCTAAATAACCTTATAGCCAAACTTTATTATTTAATAATATTAGTGCAGTGGGTTGTCCCATCCCATCTGGGTGGTTTTGGATTTTGACTGGCAAGAAATCCGTGGCGCTCTGGAAAATTTAACCCTATACATTTCAGTTTAATCGAAATCAATTTTTATTGTCGAACCTACGCCCGACTGATCTACTGGGATAGTTTAAGGCGAGGAACACTCATGCACAACCACTGCCCTACTTTCCCATCCCCTAACTTTCGCCCCTAACAACAGGTATATCATC
This sequence comes from Chrysolina americana, assembly GCA_958502065.1. Classification (NCBI taxonomy): domain Eukaryota; kingdom Metazoa; phylum Arthropoda; class Insecta; order Coleoptera; family Chrysomelidae; genus Chrysolina; species Chrysolina americana. The sequence goes on from OY293412.1 coordinate 58,733,326, forward strand.
AACATGATCAAGAAATACATATAAAAATGTTTCATTTATGCAACATAATTTTCCTGTCATCACCTTCAATCAATGTTTTTTCGGATATGCACTGTCTAAATTTCAACAACTCTTTCATAATGAAAAATCTTACAAAATACTATCCAGAATAGTTTACCCACAACTGAAGACTCCATTGCGGTCTAAAATGAGTCCGCACCTATTTCACCTATCCTTGTATTGAATTCCCTTGAACTTTCTATTTTATAAACAACAATGAGAATTCCATATTGCTGTTTCAAAGTATTTTTTGTTCCAGGTAAGCCTCATTTAAAATAGCAAATATGGAAGAAATGGGTGAGTTAGCTTGGCATACATAATTAAGTAACATCTGTGTCGCCTACAGTTACAACTTCACCACCCACATCGAGAGCGTTACAACAACGAACATTTGTCATAAAATTAATTAATATACGCAATGCCTTAAGAACCATGAATTTTCCTTCAACTGCCAGCAAATTAGATATGTGAGAGGATATTTCTTGAATTCTACCTGCTGAATTATTGACAATTCCAATAATTAAATTATTTTCGTTTGCTGGAGAATTCTTTATGAATATTTCAACTATCGATGCTTAAAACTGAAACAATACAACTGGCATAACTATTGATTCTAATAATAATACTGGTTCGTCTTTATTTACCAAAAAAAAAAAACAATAAAATAATTACAAAATTAAAATTGTAGGTGAAAAGGCAGAATCTAATTTAAAATCAACGATATATTCCTGAAGGAAAAGAAATAAAAAATGTGTTGAGTAGAAAATGTGAATTAGATAGAAAACTATCGATAGAAACATAAAAAAAAATGGAAGTGTCAAGTGTAAAAACAATATTTTTTTTCACAGGATAAAATAGTTACAGTATGACAAACATCTTGAAGAAATCGACAATGAATTAAGTAGCACTGAACATGCGGAAATCTCTCTTCGTGTTGTATGAAATACATCCATATGAACTTGTTGCTGGAAAATACGTTATAGAACTGAGGCAAAATTTATACTGGATCTGTAGCTAAAAAGAAACAGGACGTAGAACGTGAACTTTCAATGAGAAATGATCCTGTTAAAGTTGCACTTTTAAAACAAGTTTATGCAGACCCAGCTGTGAGCACGAGAAAATGAGCCACTATTACCAACATCAGTAAAACAAGTGTTTGCCGAATCCTGAACCATTATAAATTCCATCACTTCATGTTACATTTTGAACACCACTTGAATGAAGAAGATTTTGATCAGTAACCAGAATTTTGTGAAATTATGACTGCAAGAATAGATGCTGATAGGAATTTCGTTTTCAACATCTGCTTTTCTGATGAGTGTACATTCTTCTTGAATTCAACTTTGAATCATCATAATTGTCGGTATTAGCCTATACTGTATCAGACAAAATATATCTTGGGTATACACAAATCTATTTATTATATGATAATACCACATAATCAAGAGGGGCACAATGCTGTTCTCCTCTCCTCTGTGTAGTGACGTCGAATGGGTATTCGAGGTATTCGAGGAGAAATTGTAATGCTCTTCCAATATTTATCACGCTATCCTTTACACTCTCAGTAAATCGTGAATTCCAAGAAGAATTCATTCCGATACTGTGTATCAAACCACATGTGTTTCACGATTTCTAGACTCAAACTCCCCACAATATGAATATCTGTGCCGTTTGATCAGACCAACTCTTCTCAAAGGTAATATGACAGGAGAAACTTATTTGGACTTACTGGATGAGCATGTTTTTCCACCATCAATATATATCATTGAGAATGAGAATTTACCATTCAAAATTTAATCGATAAAGTTATCAACTTCAGAATTTGATAAGAAAAGAGCTATGGAGAGATAAATAGGTGGTCGGGAGCGAAGCGGCTAGTTGTCGACCGTTGAAACTTACCAGCGCTTAGCCAGGTTCGAAACCTGAGTGAGAGATTTTTTTAAAATTTCATTTGAATCGATAGGCGATGTGAATTGTCAGATACCAATCACGACATCTGGTGCTTAGTTAAAATGCGCACAGACCACCCGGGATGATGCTGTAGGTTTTCCGGCATTTCTTACAGCTGAAAAGTGAATACGGCATCAAAAAATCAGTAAGTTGCTACGAAGCTCCACGGCAAATGATAATAATAATAGCCGTCCTCTACCAGCACAGGCTATGCCTTTAGGTACAGTCAATGGGTGTTTATAAGGGAGTAATATTATTATTAATTTTATAAAATAAGGCACAAGAAAATCATGGAGAAATTTTGTATCGAGAATCAACAGAAAAAGCTCCATAAGTTGAGTGTGGTGTAAAGTGAAAAAACTTTGGAACGTCTACTCACAAGTCATATTAAAATACTGATAGCCGACAATCAAACTATATCACAGATTACGAAATGACCAAAAAATTTGTCGATCACTATGAAGAGAGTCCTTTTACTTCATCTAACACAAATACTTCCAGGAGTTCAAGGCAGATAGTGAAAGATCACATATTGCACTTGTTGAAGTTGATTTTCGGAGGTTGCAGTCTGTTGTGGTCTTAAATAAAACCGTTTATTATTTTGTCATACTTGGAACTTTCGGAAATCCTTATTTCTTTCCTCAGGACAACAACAAAAAAGTAGTTATCATATTATTGAATCTTCCTACATGAGGTGAGTGAAAAATAGCTCAGCATCAACAAAAATATCAAAGTGATATTCAATTAAAATCACAATTTTTTCACTTTAACAAGAGTCAAGTTATTCCACTGAGTGAATGTGATTTGTCTCAATACAAAATGTAGGTAGGAATTTTACTTGAGTTGTTAAGATTAGTTTTTTTATTCAAGCTATTCTCCTCATTAATTCATAACATTTCTGAAAATGATCGTTTCAATAAATTACTTTCTCCACAATCATCACAGAATTTGCTAATTCCGAAATGAAATTTGATTACAGAATGCTGGAATTCTCTCTCTTGAGATTGAAGAAATATTCTGCAATACCTCTGCCCCCATGCAATTCAAATGTATTTACATTCTCTCTCTTGTATAAGAATAATATTCTCACACTGGTTAGCAATAATATCATAAGCTTTGACGCAGTTGATTGTCACCATAGTGGCCAATTTCAGTAGAGTAAATATTATTGCTGTCACGTTTTCATTCGAAAATATAAAAAGTATCATGAATTCATCCAGTGATTCAGAATCAGAGTGTGAAAATACCCCACCCGAAATTACAAAGAGTATAAATAATATACTGGAAAGTTTACTACTAAAACACCCGAATAATAATTGAGACTCGTAGTATTGATATAATATTTAGCAAACATATTTTAATGAGAGGCAGGATGGCTCAGATGGTATAGCATAGGCATAGTCGACAAGACGACCCGGTTTTTTGCATCAGCCTTTTCCGGGGTTTACAACGAGACAATCACCTCTGAGCAAAATTAGACAGCAATGCAGTATCTACATTGAATGCTCACGAACGACGACATGCATAAGCTTTGCAGGAGGCATGTATTAGCGAACCACCACCACTATGTGATTGAATATTCGACCTACCGCCACCACCAGCGGAGGCAGATACCAGCGCCCCTTGCGGGGACCCTGTGTACCTCTTGGCACAAGCGTTCCCTCGCACCGTAGCCAGTAATGCCTGCGGAGTAATGGAGGCGGCTTTCAGTGCGTCCTCCCGACCTCTCCCCTCCTGTGCCCTCGTGGGCGAAGTGTTGGTTGAGTGTTGGAGTTAAGAATATGTAATTGTTAGTGTAGAACTGTGTAAAATAAACATTAATTAATTAATTAATTAATTAATTAATTGATTCCATCCATCCATCCATCCATCCATCCATCCATCCATCCATCCATCCATCCATCCATCCATCCATCCATCCATCCATCCATCCATCCATCCATCCATCCATCCATCCATCCATCCATCCATCCATCCATCCATCCATCCATCCATCCATCCATCCATCCATCCATCCATCCATCCATCCATCCATCCATCCATCCATCCATCCATCCATCCATCCATCCATCCATCCATCCATCCATCCATCCATCCATCCATCCATCCATCCATCCATCCATCCATCCATCCATCCATCCATCCATCCATCCATCCATCCATCCATCCATCCATCCATCCATCCATCCATCCATCCATCCATCCATCCATCCATCCATCCATCCATCCATCCATCCATCCATCCATCCATCCATCCATCCATCCATCCATCCATCCATCCATCCATCCATCCATCCATCCATCCATCCATCCATCCATCCATCCATCCATCCATCCATCCATCCATCCATCCATCCATCCATCCATCCATCCATCCATCCATCCATCCATCCATCCATCCATCCATCCATCCATCCATCCATCCATCCATCCATCCATCCATCCATCCATCCATCCATCCATCCATCCATCCATCCATCCATCCATCCATCCATCCATCCATCCATCCATCCATCCATCCATCCATCCATCCATCCATCCATCCATCCATCCATCCATCCATCCATCCATCCATCCATCCATCCATCCATCCATCCATCCATCCATCCATCCATCCATCCATCCATCCATCCATCCATCCATCCATCCATCCATCCATCCATCCATCCATCCATCCATCCATCCATCCATCCATCCATCCATCCATCCATCCATCCATCCATCCATCCATCCATCCATCCATCCATCCATCCATCCATCCATATTTCCTGGTAATGCTGATTCACTCAGAATAACTTGATTCTGTTAAAGTGACAAAAATGTACTTAAAATTTTATATCAATATCAGTCCAATTTTCATTTCTCATACATTTCCTTTTTGATATTTTTGATGTTAATCTATTTTTCACATGCATTAAGCAAGTATATCAAATAAAGTTTTTCATTGTTACTTCTTATTTTGTAGTTGTCCTGAGATATTTAGATTTCCGAAAGCTTGACAAATTAATAAACAGGTATTTTCGAAACCGCAACAGACTGCAATCTCACGAAAATGGGCTTATCTATACAGGGCTATTCAAATTCGAATCTGCAAGGATCTCGGCAACGGAAAAAGACACAAGAGTGGGTTCAATGAGTTATAAAGGAAAAATCGAAAATTTTAAAATTCTTCGCCCCTATCTTTTTATTTTCTCAAGATATTTTTCAAACTTCTGGCACTTTGCCAAATCAACTATTTGTAGACTAGACGTAGAAATATTTACGTTTTTATCATGCCAAAAAAATTCCCATAGCAGAAGTGATCATCGGGATTTGGGGACTGACTGGTTAACAGAAACAAATTCCTAAGGTCGTTGTCCACCTTCATAATCAACCTCCGATCAAGTAACACAACCTATATAGATGAGTATCAAATACTCAAATAGAACTGAAGGTATATTTTCATAATGTTATCCCTCAAATCATGACATTATTGCCATGTCGCAATTTTTTGAGAATACAATAAGCACGTCAGCTAGATTTTGATATTTGTCGGGTATATTCATGGCAACGAAGACCCAAAAAATACTGTCTTGGATGAAATATATAGCAATAAGAAGGCAGTTGAAACGTTCATTGCAGCTTGTTGGGAGCATGTAAAAACGATAGTATTTCCATCGCCAAACGGATATTCTTCGTTGTCGATATAGTCTGGTCAGTACGGCAGCGCTGCATTTGAAATATCAAGTATTGAATATGATAGAACAACAACAAAATATCTCTGTTTGTTTTCGTCTTTGGCTTATTGGAGTGAATTTTTGTTAAACAGTCGTTAGTTGTATTATTAATCAATGGTGAAGCATTGTGAAATGTGTAAAAGACCATTTGAAGCTGGAAATCAAAATATGCCATTTCATAGGTGAACTACCAGTGTCGTTACTATCGAGAAAGGGAAACCAAATTGGAAAAGAGAAAAATGGATGAATTATGAAAAAACATGTCAATTAGAGCATCGGCTGTTTTCAAAATCCTGCGGAGATTATTCCATCATAATTTCAGATTTCCATTCCAGATTGGGTTTCCATTATTTCTATTTTATTGAACCTCAATATTTCTGTTAACAACGCACGACCCTGCCGTTGGGGGAAGATGTTCCTTACACACAAATTTTAATGTGTGTGCGACGAGTTACTCATCTAGGTTGTGTTATTTGATCGGAGTAATCAACCTATAAGATTTTCTTTCACATCGTTTTTTGGCTTTTGCTACTCTAGAACATGTTAAAACATCGTAATACAGTAAGCTAGAAATCACACTGACCGACCCTCCGCAACCGTCCAGCAACGCCAAGAATTGAAACGTTCATGAAAACTTTCAAATTGACACTGATCGACCATTTATTGGAATTTCAAACATGGTCTTAGAAAACCGGTAGATAACGATTATTCAGTGTTAGTTATCCGATAAGAATACACGTGTTGAAAATTTTGGTCGTTGTTGGACGATCGCTGACGGTCGATCATGGTTGCTCAGTGTGCTTGCTGGCTGCCTAAAGTATTCAAAAATATGCTAATTTTACATGGTTTAGAGAACATTCAAACTGATTGTTTCCATAAGCTAAATTTTGTTTGTACTTAGACGGGAAAAAAATTCATAATTTTTGCAGTACCAAATCTACATTTTATTAAGCTATAAATCTCAGCAGACATTTGTCTGGAAAATTAAAGAGAATATGTATATTTCGAGGAAGCAAATGATTTTGCTATCGAAAGATACATCACCAGGCATCATCTGTTAGGGCATCGCGACACCAACGCCAATTTTTTTAAATGGCACCCCCGATTTTTCTGTGATTTCTGCAATACGAATATTGATCGATCTGTCAAAAATCCTGTTAAATTTCGTGAAATTGTATTAAATTTTTTGTTTTTTCCGTTTTCCGTTTTTCCGTGAGATCTCTATTTTTCTGTTTAAAAAAACAATATGGCGCCCATAACAGAAAAAAAAAATTTGATGATGAATGCCAGAAGACGAAACGTCGGATAGTAAATCTGAATATGAAAACGTGTAGCTGAAAAAAAGTATCAATGAAAATGTACTTTTGGTTTTGAGCTATGTTGTCAAATAACGGAAGAAAAAAATAAAAACGAAAATTCCGATTTTCAGTTTTTTCCCAATATTTCCGGAAATACTCGGAATTTTCCTAGTTTCAAAACATTATTTTGTTGAGCATCAGAATACGCAACTTTGCCCCAATTTAAGCTTCGACGTATCTCCTGTAGTTTAGGAGATCCCAATGGTGAGGGTCGAATTTGAATTGCCCTGTATACACATCTGTGTTCACGGCAAGTTGTCTATTCACTGAGTTCGATGATTCACGCATTTTACGGGTTAGCACAACGGTCAGATGTAGGTAATTAGGAGCTCCATCTCGTTAAATTATATTTTACTACATTCGAGCAAATTGTACATACAGAAAATGTTACATTATGCTATTCAGAGAAATATCCTTGAGCTAGCAATATCCTATTGAAGTACTGTTATTTCCATTCCAAATCAGGATGCTGGGACATTCGCAGAGGCTCTTTTAGATATTTTGATAGACAGAAATGGAGTTTAGCTGAAATCACAGTCCTATCAAGTAAGAAACAGGAAAAATCATTATGGTCCTCTATAAGTACATAATGACAAGAAAAAGTTTAATGGCATGATAGGATAGGACTACAAACAGTACTTGTAATGTATATACTTCTTGTAAACATCGGAAGAACTAGGATAACTTCTGCCCCATCGAAGTGCCTAGCATGATTGCGTGCCCAGATAACACAATATCCTATGGATATCCGTTTCATTTCCAATTCTGGTCAAAATATCCCCGTATTTGAAATGTACATCCATAAGATATCCATCGAGGATGTGTAATGGATATCTTTCAGAAGATATTTTCTGGATAGTCATAAGATATCATGAATTTATATAAATGTAACATCAGTGTTCAACCTATATTTTTTTAACTTTCCAATTTCCTATGAAAATTTATTTTTTCAACAAATACTAGCTCGTATGTTTATTCTTGGAATTGAGATGAACATCCATAAGATATTTATCGATGGTCTATGGATTCGAAACGGATATCTTCCAGAAAATATCCTTCAGATAAACATAAAATATCCGAGGCAAGCCAAAGGGAATATAAATATTAAGCTGAATTTTCATATCGATGACTTCTTTTCTCTCTTTATCGATAATAAATTTGATCTTCTTGAAAATAGTTAATTGGTTTCTTCAGAAAATATTCTACGGATTGCGGGGAAGTCTAACAAAGTATTCTGTTGAAAAAATTAGAAAATTTCAGAATTCTATTTGTTAAATAGTCCTCAAAATAGTTAAGATTGGATGAGGAGTAAAATCAGAATAGACTGTGAGAATGGGGGTGCCCCTAGGGACAATCCTGGATCCTCTTCTCTTTTTCGTTTACATGATTAATATAGTTCAAATGCAAAATTCAGGAATCATTCTTATTTGAATATTTTGAAATTTTTGATGTAACAAAACATTCATTTTTATTGTCGGTGTTCTCAATTTTCAAATAATCAATTTTCAATTGAAAATATTTTCTTTTTCAATATGAATACCACCCAGAGGTAATCTCAAAGAGTGGAAATTGGCGACTGAACATTGTCTCTCTGTCGAAGATGATGATTTTCTGACCATCATATCAATATTTTCATTGAAATTTAAACGAGATTTAGTTTCCAATGTAATGTGGTATACTGATGACACAGTCTTGATACTCTCTTGCAAAAGCTGGGATGAAATAAAGTCGACAGCTGAAGAAATTTTAAATCTGGCTGCCATAACCTAATCAGACTTTTTACATCAACACTAGTATGCAGCATACGTAGATTATTATATAAAACTGCTCAAACAAATTGCACTAATACTCGTGTACATGACTAGAATCAGATCAGAGCATATTTAACATGTGAATAAACGGCTGATGAGGCATTACTACACAGATTTTACGAATTAAGAGATATCCTGTCACGCAAAAATCTACTCATTCTTTATACTTTTCTAGTGGAACCCATTGTCGAATACTGCATTATAATATGAGGAAGGATCCTCTGTTAACAACTTGAGACACAAAACTTATATCACACAAAATTCCATCATGAAGGTTATCTTAAAATAAATAATGAGTATTCCACCCAATTACAATTCCTTCCAACCATTTTTTTTGTGTCCACCAATGCATAGTTCGAGTATAGACAACAAAAAATACACTGAAAAGCAAACGTTCACCCAACTAATCGAATAGAAAATGAAGAATTAGCTATACATATACATGTTTAGTAAAGCTATAATCCACAACGTTGAAAAGATAATTCAATTCTCTTTTCTACCATCTGAATATTGTCTAATTACGCTTTTATGTTTTTTCACAATATGCATTTGAAATGTTAGAATAAGTGCGGATCTGGCGAATCCGAATCTCTTACCTTACCTAATGATGATAAATTCTCAATGGTTTGATGTGAAATAACGGGACAGAATTTTTTTTGAATGGATTGAAATTCAAAAATATTTAAATGGTTGAATAGAGAATTGAATTATCTTTTCAACGATATATGACACATGACCCCCCATGTACGTCAAACCGTTCAAAGGCCGCACTGTATAAATGAACCCACGGGATCTACAAAAGATTTGCACACCCATCATCGATCATAAATATGTTTACAAGAACAACCCCTGATATTCATCAAATTATTGAAATTGAACCAATTATATTCCAAACATACATGGCTGATCCACTTATTTAAATTACTGCAGATCCTTATAAAAACAACTCGCAACTAGCTCGCAACTGTTTAATTGACAAACTCAATATTCACATAATTAAAGCAACTAAAACTGGAAAAATACGAATAAATAAAATGGAATCATTACATCAATTTAATGAAGAGATTCTTTCAAACATCAGTTTATTAAAATATACTCATCCGACTCATAGGATCAGTATGAAAGCTACAGAAATAGACGCAATCAATCAATAAAAAAACTAAAATTGAATATTATGAGAATAAACTTGAGGAGTCAAATGGGGACTACAAATACTATGGAATGTGATTAACAGGGCATCTGGAAGAAACAAAATAATAAGCAAATAATATTGAATAACGAACACAATATGCTCACTTATCGGATATTTCAGAACGAAATTAAAATTCCTTACAGTCGTTCTCTTATCACTTTGCAACATAAATTAACGTGTCGGACATCATTCAACGCCCATTACATGAAAAGTTCCGCAAAAACAAAAAAAATCACAAAATTGTAAGCTTTAAAAATATTTATAACTTCCAACAAAACACTGCTACTAAATTCTTCCTGAAGAATTACCCATTAAAGTAATGCATATTTCACATAGCTGGTTTTTCCAAATTACACTACTAGACAAAAATCAAGTTAAAAGCAATAATGGAAAAAAGGAATAAAAAAACATTATGTGCATTGACATACCTACAACAATGACAGATAATTACTTATGTCTAATACAATAGTGAGTTTTCGCTCTAGTCTGTAGTTTCGGTAAGCGATATGCCTCATCAAAGTTTCATAAAGTTTCTAAATATCATGAATATGCAATATTTTTGCCTGGGAGTTGTATTTGTGAACATTTGAAGTAAAAAGTCATAACTGCACGTTTCGATTTCGTCAGCTCAGAATTAAAAATTTATGTTTTTTAACAAACACGATATTTCGTTCAACATCCAGGTGAGTGAACTAAACGAGAACCCATCATAATTCATAGCTACTTTACATAATTTCAATCATTCATTCGTATAAATACGGTGAATCCACCAATCAAATATTTAAGATAATCTTCTAATTCATACTTAGTATGTTACATACAAATACTAATTCGAAAATGAAATGCTTTGAAATTTAATAAAGAGAATAATATATCCATATGAATCAAGACGCTATTATTGAGTTCGATATAAAATAATCTAGACTGATCAAGTATTCTATGAGCCATCAATAATAACACACTTCTTGGGTTTACGTGAAAATTATAAACCAACAATTTCTTCATCATCATGTATATGAATAAATATAGCTTGTATATTTCTTACTCGCAGCTATGAGAAATCATTGGATATCATAAAGAGAACTGGTCTTGGCCTGCATCCGGTTGTCGCTTTTTTCTCTTGTTTATAAATCCTGTTTCTTGTAACCTCCTACTTCAAGTAGCAGACTTAAACATCGAGGAATACAGGTTTGTGAGATTTTCAGATCACTTCTATTCATTGCATTATTAACAATGTGGGAAGTTAGTTTTATCAATGGTGTGCTTGTTCCCAATATGGTTATATTCATTATATTGGCTAGTAATAACAATAATAATTTGAATGTACATTACGGGGATTGATTGAATGATCTGTTTTCAGAACAGGTTCTATGTTGTATTCCGATTTTTTTTTGGCTCAAGTAGAAATCCAATAATTTGAGATTATATGATTGGACACAATCAATCAGAACAACATTTTACTGAAAACAGATCCTATGGGCTGTTTTCACTCTATCACGTTGCTATATGGATGGATACATTTTAATTCATTTCGATTTTGACTTATCAAATATTGAATATTTCAAAATATCACTATTTGGTTGTAATACTGATGGTAATATTAGTGAAATTATAGAATTTAAGTATACCATGTCATAAAATAATTGAAAATTGTGTATGTACTATTCGTTATACATGAAAATATTCAAACATTTTTGGCCAGATTCTCTAAAAAATTAAATGATATGTAGAAAGAAATAAAAACTAATGAAATGAAGATTCATAAAAAATTATGTCTACAATGACAATTTTATTTATTTAGAAGAACGCAAGAACATACAAGAGCTCGAGTAAAATCTATCTATAAATATAAGTAATTTTTGGAATCAGGTTAACATTACCAGAAATAGTAATTCAAATTGGTAGATATCAATGAATGAGTGAAATTGTCAAGCTGGATACTTGGAGGAAGAGAATTTTGTTTTTCGTACAGAAAATATAATTCATTGAAACCATAGCACATGCAAATAAAAAATTCTCGTTCTCCAAATTAAGAAATAAGACAATTGCATCTGAAGCATTTGTAGATATATTTTCATCGGTATAGTATAGCGTCTCATAATTTAGATTTTCCGACGAATAATACAGCAGGACATGATTTTATTATATTGATTCTATTGCTGAATTCTGATAATGCAATAAAATATGTTAAAACTGCTGGAGTGGACGGAAATCCACATTATGTTATCAAGGGTTGTGGTGATTGGTTACAGGAACCTTCCTCATATTTTAAACTTAATGCTCCCACAACTGTCTTTCTATCATTATATCAGGTAACAAAATCCTAATTGAAACTCTCAGACCTATATCAATAATGTGTGCACCGGACAAGCTTTTCGAACAAGTTATATATTCCAATGTATATATCAATATGTTGAAAAGTATTTAGTTTCACAACATCATGGTTTTGTATCAAAAATATCACTCAGCTCATCAACTGAAAACTGTTTATATGGATTTTCGTGAAGCCTTCGACACGGTAGACCCCCATTTTGGGAAAAGTACTTGGAATGCATCTTATAAATTTTGAGCTAATTCTGGACTTTCTCAAGGCACCAATCTAAAACCGCTCATGATTTAACGTCAGTAATAAAGTATTCTGCATATCTTTTATAAGCTAATGTTTTGAAAGTTTTCAGGAAGATGCAATCTGTTAGAGAGAGATTCTGTTTTATGACCTATAGGCGAGTTGTAAAATACAAGATCACCAACAGTTTATGTAAACTCGTGTCAGTTGCTAGGGATTACCCAATAAAATTTCTAGTTCCTCAGCAACTGAACCCAGTTTAGTTGAACTGTAAGCGAACTTGCTTTGTTCAACCCGCCTTTAGTATTTATAAATGGAGCATTGTTGGATTTAGCATTTCATTTTTATATTTCTTATTTTTAATTGCTATAATCAATTCGATCACCCTGTTGCAAAATTATTTTACAAAAACAAGTTCAGTTCGTTGGTAAGAAAATAATAGTATGTATTGATAGAAATTTATAAAGATTTTTGTATAGTCGCCAAAAAGGCATATAATTTGTACCAATTCATCACCAGTACACAATCAATCAACGCAATAAAAGGATTTGGAAACACAGCATTTTTCATAAAAAGAAGCATTAACCAGAGTTATCCAAATCAGAAGACCAATTCACATACAATATTTGGTGACTCCGACGTGATATTAAGATTACAGGGATGTTCCAGAAAATCGTTTTTCTTCATATCAGAGATTTCAGCAAATAATCCACCACTTCTGGTCCCGATGGTCAGTCGAATACATTGGCGAACTCCAATGTCGTTCAATTACGAGTGGGATCTATGGTTCTCATCATACTACTACAGTTTTGTGATGACTAATGCCTTAATCCCGTACAAAGGTATTTCCACTACAATTTATTCAAACTATCAAATGGATCGATTCCTGAATCCCGATAAATTTGATACTGATCAAAATTCACCAACTGCTATTCAAGAATGGAAGTATTGGCTGAAAACTTTCTAAAACTTCACAGCCTCATTCACAGATCTGGATGATGCAAGTAAGCTGAGATTTCTCATAAATCATGTTTCTCACAATGTGTATCAACTGATAGCTGAAAGTGACACTTACAGTACAGCGATAGAAATTCTGAAAGCGATTTACGTGAAGCCAACCAATGACATATTTGCAAGTCACAAACTGGCTACTGGAAAACAACAATCCGAAGAATCAATTGATCAGTATCATCAAGCTCTGCAACTACTCAGCAAAAACTGTGAGTTTACAGATGTAGATGCCAAGACTCACCGAAAAATGTACTTCCGCGACGCATTTATTCGCGGTATCAACTAAGATCAAATCCATCTAAGACTCCTAGAATTCAACACGCTAACCCTTGATGAGGCCATCAAAAAAGCTCGTGCTTTAGAATCGGCTAAAAATCAGTCCGTTTCATTCTCAATAAATGAAGCTAATCTCAGTGCAATATCTGGTCATGATAAAAACGACCCTTCTTGATATTCATTGAACCTCTCTGCCGTTCAATCTATTCAAGAATGCTATTTTTGTGGCCACTCTCGACATAAATCACGCCAGCAATGTCCTGCGGTTAACGCCGAATGCAGCAACTGCGGGAAGATCGGACACTGGGCGATCGTATGTAGATCTCCCAAGAAAACTGCAAATAAAACAAAACTGCAAATAAAACAAAACTGCAAATAAAACGCCCAACAAGTCAGCCGCCATAAGCGCAGCCTCTTCGTCAGCTCTGGACAATGCTACAGTTGCTATTCAAGTACACAATGTTCCTACCTATGCTTCAATCGACACAGGAAGTTCTGAGACTTTTATATCGAAACAGTTTGCCGAAAGCTGTCGTTTCAAAATGTATCCAACATCAAGTTCTCTCTCTATGGCATCAACTTCCCTCTAATTCGAAGATTTCAAATTATTGCTTGACAAGACTCTACTTACTATGGCACTTTTACAATGATACAAAATTGAATGTACTCCCCGATTTATGTGCCAATGTAATTGTTGGTATTATTTATTTAAACAGCATTCGGAGTTGAAATTCGCCTTTGGACCTAGCCCCTGCGAGAATAGAACCCCCTCAACTTTTCGAGTACCTAACCGGAAACATCAAACCAATTATCACGAGATCCCGGAAACATTCCAATGACGACTATATATTCATGAAGAAAGAAATCAGCAAACTCCTCGAAGATAAAATAATCGAAGAAAATAGATCTCCGTTGAGGGCCCAAGCATTTGTTGTTAAAAATGAGAATCATAAGAAGAGGATGGTCATTGATTATTCACAAACAATAAATAATTATACTTCATTGGATGCTTATCCCCTTTCTGATCTGGAGCAGATAGTGGCAAAGGTATCTATAAACTCGTATTTCAGTACCATAGATTTCAAGAGTGTTTATCATCAAATCCCATTGAGAAAAAAAGGTCGATCTTTCACTGCTTTCGAGGCATGTTGTCGGCTTTACCAATTCTGCCGTCTTGCATTTGGCCTCACTGACGGAGTCCCTATTTTCCAGCGTGTGATCGATGACGTTATTTCAAAAGAGAAATTAGAGAAAACTTCCGCCTACCTTGACGATGTAAAAGTCTGTGGAAAAGATCAGGAAGAACATGACAGAAACCTCCAGCGATTTATAGAAGCAGTGAATAAATATCGTTTCACAATTATTGAAGACAACACCAGTTATGCTAAAACAACTATAAATTTACTTGGATGTGAAATAGAAAACAATACTATTTCTCCTGATCCACATCGTTTAAAACCTTTGCTGAGTCTTCCCCCACCAAACAGCCCCAAGGAACTTCAGTGTACAATTGGAATGTTTGCACATTATTCCATACGGGTACCCAGTTATTCAGATAAGATTGAAAAGCTTCTAAACACAAAAACCTTTTCCTTATCTCCAGAAGTTAAGTCTTATTTCAAAGATCTGAAAATTGAAATCTTAAAAGCAGTAGTGAAGATAATTGACGACAAGTAACCCTTTGTAGTCGAAACGGATGCTTCCAATTTCTCGATTTCCACAGTTCTCTCCCAATCAGGACGCCCAGTGGCTTTCTTTTCACAGAAACTCAATGATAGCGAAAGAAAACATTCGGCTGTGGAGAAAGAAAAGCCTATGCTATAGTGGGTGCCTTGAAGAAGTGGAGACATTATTTGATAGGCCGCCATTTCCAGCGATCTGCATCGTTCATGTTCGACATGTATCATTAAAACAAAATCAAAAATGAAAAAATTCAACGATGACGCCTGGAACTTTCATGCTATACCTATGACATTCTGTACAGACCAGGAAATCAAAATCACGTTGCTGATTCCTTTTCAAGAGTATGTGGTTCCATTCATTCTGACAAGTTATTCTCACTTCACTGTGACTTGTGTCATCCTAGTGCGACTCGGATGATTCACTGGGTGCGAACTCACATTTTGCCATTTTCTGTTGAAGAAGTACGCAAAATTACTGCATCTTGCCCTTCCTGCAACGCTGTGAAACCTAAATTTCATAGAAACGACAATTGCTCTTTCATCAAGGCCACCCATGCTTTCCAGCGAATCAGCATGAATTTCGAGGGTCCTCTTCCATCCAAATCTCGCAATAGATACCTCCTTACTATCATCGACGAGTATTCCAGATTTCCATTCGCGTACCCATGTCAAAACATGTGTTATAGACTGTCTTGTTGACTTGTTTTCTTTATTTGGTGTTCCTTCCTACATTCACACGGACAGAGGCGCCCGCTTTATATCCAAGGAAATCCAAGCAATCCTTCACACACGCGGTGTAGCAACATCTATGTCAACTCTTTATAGTCCCCTCGGAAATGGACAAATAGAGCGCGAAAACGGAACTATTTGGAGGACAGTTACTTTTGCTCTCAAGCAAAGAAATTCATCAGCTTCCGACTATGCGCTTCATATGCGCTTCATTCCATAAGATCTCTCCTATGCACCGCGACAAACGAAACTCCCCATGAACGAATGTTCAAACATGACAGAAGATCTGCTAACGGCTGCTCACTGCCTTCCTGGCTGGTTCCGTCTACTATAAAGTACTCATGAAAAAGCACGTTCGACTGAGTAAGTACGACCCGTTGCTAGAAGAAGTAGAACTGATCGATGTTAATCCCCAATACGCTCGAGTTAGGCTAGAAGATGGAAGAGAGACAACTGTGTCACTGAGGCACTTGGCCCCTTATGGTGAAGGCGGCACCAAACTGGAGTCCCATGATGAAGCAAGCTCAAACCAAGACCAATCAAAGGGTATTCCAGAGGCTGGAGAATCTGGAAATCCAGAATCTGGAAATCAATGTGATGAAACTATTACAATGGTTTTTACCGACAAAAACAGTATTTCTCTCAGAGATTCTCCTCCGACTCATCTTTCGAATCTCCATCCACGTCTCAATACAGCAACCGCAATTGTTTGACTAGGCAACGTCGTTTGCCAGAGAGGTTCAAGGAGTACAATTATTAATGGGAGGAAGAGTGTGGAGCTAGTACGGTTCTGGTCCCTGACGTTTAGTTATTATGACATTTACTTTTATGACTTTTTCAATTTGTTATATTCTCTTTTAGTTTTGTGATGAATAAAGCCTTAATTGCTTGGAAAGGTATTTCCACTACAGGGCCATGGGCAGGATTCAAGTTTTACATCCTGGTATCGACAACATCTCCAGAGTAGCATCAGTTTTAACATCAAAGGGAGTCATCAAACGAGCAGTAGTGAACTTGTGTCCTCTTCCGTTAGAAAATGGCATCGTGTACGTGATAAGTCATACACGAAATAGTTAATTTATATATTGAAAGTCCAGTCTTTCAAAGTAGGGGTCTATGTTGAATTTAGCATACAATTTTTGGTGACCTCGACGGGATTCTGCACCTACCGGAATTCAAGAACATTGCAAGAGGAAGTAGCTCATTCAGTCACAAATACGAGGAAAGCACATACGAAGACGGTATCAATTCAGACCTTCAACGAAAACCTGCGGCGAAGTAGGAAGAAAACACTTGAAGTTCGTACCAAATATTCATTCATTCCTTATTTCCTCTATCCTTGCAATACAATATTTCTTTCACAGGAATTTTAATCAATTTTTCAATTCCTTCATACGAGTTTGATTTTTCAATTGCTGTCATTTCTGACAAACGTCTTAATGACAGAAGATATACAGTCACTGAATATACAGCGTGGTCGGCTCAAGGCAGTAATCACACGATTCGAAAATTTCATACATGCGTTCGATATATCAAAAAATAGCATAATAGAAATACAAAAGAGATTGCAAAAATTAGAAGAGTCAGTCATTTCCTCCTTTGAATATGATCAACAAAAAATAGAATTGTTAGATTTAAATTCTGATCGTGAAAACGATAGAAATGAATTCGAAAACGATTATTATTGCACGAGCGGAAGAATTTATCCTAAAACACATACAATTAATACAGCAATCTCATTCCAGTATTGGCATTGATAATTCATCTGTTGGAGTTGATTTTCAAAACGATGCTATCAATGTTAAATTACCTACTATCAAACTTTCATGTTTTTGAGGCGCTTACAATGAATGGCTCGAATTTCATGATTCCTTTGATTCTTTGATAAATCAAAATAAAGTCATTAGTGATGTTCAAAAACTCCATTATTTAAGTGGTGAAGCTGCAAAAATCTTTAGCTCTTAGAAAACAACAGCAGATAATTACAAGGTACCATGGAAATTATTAAGTGACGGATATGGTAATAAAAGATTACTTATTTTCAATCACATCAAGTCATTATTCACTCTACCAAAAATCGATAAAGAATCCTCTGCACAAATACGCAATTTAGTTGATAATCTCACTAAAAATATTCGATTACTAGAATTATTGGGACCAAATTCAGAAAATTGGGATTCTTTATTAATTTATATGGTAATGAACAAATTAGATCCTGTCAGGGTGAGACAATGCGAGGGAAATATACAAAATTAAAGCACCACAAAAAACTCTTCAAATACGGTGACTCTTGAATCTCTGAAAACATTTTTGAAAAACAAGGCTGATTTGCTGGAAACTATTGAAGTAAACAGTTGCTAATCTGCAGATTCAAGGCACAAAAGTTTTCATTTCTGAAATGATCCAAAACGTCATGCGATGAATAAAACTTCACACAAAACCTTACTTACCATGTTCACTTTGCAAAAAAAAATCATAAATTGTTCAATTGTTCCGAATTTATCAAACTTCCCGTGCCTTCCAGATTGGATTATGTGAAGAAGGCAAAACTCTGCACAAATTGTTTGAATTCAGGACATTCAGAAACTGAATGCAGATTTGGATCCTGCAAAAAATGTCTAGTCAAACACAACACTTTATTACATTCGGATATTCAAGAAAGGGTAACTTCAGACTCACATTCCATTTCAAATATACAGAATGCAGGAAGCGTTGAAGATTCTCCTCAGGTATCACTTTCAATTCACATTGGTATGAAAGCGCAAACATCATTACCAACAGCCATCATCAATGTCTTCGACAGCCAAGGTCAAACTCGTGATTGTCGAGTAATACTTGATCAGATTCTAATTTCATTACAGAAGGTTAATGCAATACTCTTTCTTTAGCAAGAACTACCATAAATATTTCTATCATGGGGATAGGTCAAGTTTCCTCTCCCATAACTCAAAAATGTAATGTTGTCATAAATGCTAAACACAATGGCTTCATTAAAAAAATTCCATGTTTGATAATTTCTGAAATTTGTGATCGCCTTCCTTTTCAGAGGATAAATACAGATTCAATTTCAATCCCAAAAAACATTTTTCTTGCCGATCCAAAATAAAACATTCCATCTTCCATAGATATGTTAGTTGGAGCTGAAATCTTCTATTCACTTTTGTGCGTAGGCCAAATACAATTAGGTTCAGGATTACCAGTTCTTCAAAAGACTAAATTTGGTTGGATAATATCTGGACCAATTTATAATCATATGAATCCCTCAAATTTCAGTAAAAATGTCGATATTCAGCAACAATTAGAAAAATTTTGGAAAATCAAAGATAGCAGTTTCCCAGAGAGAACTTTGTCAAAAGAGGAATAACCATTTGAAAGTCATTTCATTTCTACTTTTAAAAGACATGAAGATGGAAAGTTTGTTGTCGAAATTCCATTAAAAGAGGATTTAGATATACTAGGATTCTCGAAATGTTACGCTAAAAAAGTTTTTTGAATTTAGAACACAAATTTCGGAATAAGTCAGATTTCAGAACAAAATATGTTAAATTCATGGATGAATACTCGTCATTAGGACATATGTTTATGGTTAATTCACCAAATTCTAATAATATCGAAGTATTCTTTCCACATCATGGTGTATTAAAGGAAGATAGTTTGACTACAAAACTAAGACGGCTCCTTTTTTACCACTTCAGGAATTTCTTTCAATCAAATGCAAATGTCAGGTGCAAATATGCATTGTGACTTGTTTTCCATACTTCTGAGATTCAGAGAGTTTTCATTTGTAGTATCTTCAGATGTTGAGAAAATGTATCGTTGAGTCTGGGTTTCTCCTAAACAGAGATCTCTACAACAGATTTTTTGGAGATCAGATCATCGCTTCCTCTCAATATATATCAACTCAATACCGTAACGTTTAGAAAAACAAGCGCCTCATTTTTGGTGATTAGATATTTGAAACAACTATCAATAAAAAATGCAGAAAATAATCTAAATGCATCTCAAGCTATAGATAATTCATTTCATGTGGATGATTTTCTTCACGGTTCAGATTCCAAACAGTAGCTGACACAAACTTGTGTTGATGTATTCAATGTGTTACATCAAGCGGGCTTCAATTGTCGAAAATGGGTATCTAATGATCCTAGCATAACAAGATATTTTCAAAATACGAATTCACAAATACAGTTACTTCAACTAGGCACTACAACATATTGCCAAACGTTAGGGATTTTTTGGTCTTCAGAAGAAGATATTCTTTCATACAAAATTGCACCCTACGATTTTTCAGAACGCAGTACGAAAAGATCTATTCTTTCTGGAGTATCACAGGTATATGATCCTCTAGGACTTCTGAGTCCTTGTATAATATCAGTCAAGATTCTACTTCAAAAACTATGGAATGAGAAGCTTGATTGGGATGAATCAGTTCCTTTTGATATTCATACAAAATGGGTAACTTTCAGAAAGGATATCTTAAATCTGAATGAAATGAAAATAGTGAGACACATCCGATTCAAGGATAGTATTCGTACAGATTGACATGCCTTTTTTGATTCGTCTCAGGATGCTTACTCAGCATGTATTTATATCCGCAGCACAAATGCTGAAGGTGAAACGCAAAAAAGTAGCCCCTTTGAAGGTTTTAACTGTGCCCCGATTAGAGTTGCAAGGTGCATTGATGCTTGCGAAATTAATGAATAAAGTCGTCAAATCATTTACATTTTCTTTCGATAATATTCAATATTGGTGTGATTCAACTATTACTCTTGGTTGGAATCGTACGGCACCCAGTTTTTTGAAAACTTTCGTAGCTAATCGTGTAAGCGAAATTCAGTCAAAATCAGATATCAAAAACTGGTATCACATCAATTCGAAAAACAATCCAGCAGATAGTCGTGACATGAATCCCAGTTTTTTATTTTCGTGTGACTTGTGCGGTGGCATGGCCCTGCATGGTTAGTCGATAACTAAGATTCATGGCTAAAGCAATCTAATTCATATCCAGAACTTCCAGAAATGAAACAAAACAAAGTTTCATTCGTATCCCAGGTAGCGCACTCATATTGGGACAATATTATGAGAATATTGGCAAAATATTCGAATGCAATATTGGCGAGAAAAAAAATGTGAACATTCGGCGATATTGGTCCGGTATTACTTGTGTAATATTGCCGAAATATTCTAGAAACAATATTGGCCTCAAAATATTCTGCGATATTGTTACACTTATATTGGCAAAATATTAAAATGATATATTGACGATAAAAAAATAGAAACATTTGGTGATATTAGTCCAATATTGTTTGGACATTATAAAAATAATACTCGTGGGATATTCTGAAGTAATATTAGTACAATATCATTTGGCTATATTGGCCGAATATTGAAAATAAACTATTTCATAAAAATGTGTAATGGCTCGGATCTTCTACAATTACAGTTCTCTTTCAATAAAGAAGTCAACAGAGTCTGCTTTTTGGTCGTCATAACCACTGAGTGAACTTATCTTAAAACAAGTTGTGAATGTCGCAGGGCAGGCTCGCCGCGCTCCTACGATGATTTTTTTTGTGTATGGTCACCTTTAGTGAGCCATTTTTACACTTGATAACTCTCAATTTTCACCTAGAAGCCAGTCGAATAATATTAGATTTTTGCATTATATTCAGGTCACTAGTCTAGTCTCACCCTGTATGATGTAAAGTCCCAATCTCCACCCAGTGGAACTCCACTGTACGTAGTTTTACCGATTTACCGGAAATTCCTGACTAGTTTTCAATTTTATTAATTTGTGGCCCCAAACAGTCGAGCACCCGGTATACAGAACACTTAGAGCAAGGTTTCGACACGCTAGTCTCTTGTTGGGTGGAAAGATTCCGTGGCTCCATTTGTTTTCACAAATTATTTTATTTCAATTCGATTTCTCATCAGGTTGGCCAAATCGGAAAACGGGTATAGATTCCTCGGCGAAGGAATACGTGTATTTCTTCGGCGTTCAAGAATCACGTTGGTTTATGGTTTTTCTCGGGGCTCTCCGAATATCGGACCGCCCTAGGAATCGAGATATCTGAAATTCTGACTTTCAATATCTCCCTAGATCTGGGGAGTATTTAGTGACTTTTGTCAAATACTCCCTAGAAAACGCAGGTAACGGGACTTTAACGGTCATTTGCCCAAATCCCGCGCGTTTTCGCGAGCTGTCATGGTCCCTCAGAAACACCAATATTTATAGATTTGATTTTTCTCGAAAGTTCGAATAAATTCGTAAAAGAAATCCTCTCGAAAAATCTCATTTCGAGAGAAATCTAGAAGAGAATTCGTAAGCTCCGCCCACCGTCGACGGCGCGCCCTGATTGGTCAGGCGCGTTGTCGGCCGATCGGGCCAACATATAAATATCCGCGTTCTGGCTTGAAAATTCGCCAGTTCCTAGCCAGCCAGGGAACTTTCCGATGGCCCACGGGGGCCCGGAAACAATGAGTCTCCGACTAATTTTTATTTTACATTTTATATTGGTGTTTCTGGTGAATACTTCAAAAATCTACGGCCTGGCTTTCCTGTGCTCAGTGAGATTTCGGTGGGAAACACAACCCACTTACAAAAGAATTCGTACTGACACAATGATGGATGAAATACTGAGAGTCTTTTTCAAGACTCGAACAGTATCCAAAATTCGAGAAATAAATAAAGTTACCTGTATCCAAAATAGTCCCGAAACAAATACAAATTTTGGCAACTTTGGGCCGTCGGGATGGAAACTAATGCTACCCGGCGCTTTTCCATCCAAATCCCGACTTGCCCATAGATTGACAGAGCTGTCATCAACATCCCTCCAAAAAGAATTCGATTGATCACGCATGAATGCTGGACACTTTAGTTCTTTTCAGAACTGAATAAGAAGTGTTAAATTTTTGGGACTCAGTGCGAGCCCACTATAAAAGAATTCGTATTCTTGAACATTTTATATTTACTAATCCAATTTTTCTCTTTCAGCCTAGCCTGGCCTCCACCGCCGGTGGAAGCAGCGGCTCCGTATTGCCTGGATTAGATTGCGTGGTCCCGGAATCTATGCCAGGTGATGCCTACCGGATCACTGGGGTGAGTCTTCCGTAGCAAGACAAACCATTGCACCAAGGTGAGACGGGGCGGTAAAGCGCAACTTCTCTCCCGGGAGAGACACGGGTAAACTCCCTGGATAGGCGCGTTAAAACACTTAGTTTTATTTTGTAGATTTTGTTTAGCTATCGACTAATCATAATCTCTCTTTCAGCTACTCTGGTAAGTTAAATTAGGGACTTAGGGCTCTTGCTAGGAGTAGGCTAGTTATAATAATCATTGGTTGGCATTTTCCCTATCAATTGCAGAATTTTCTCTTTGTAATTTTCTTTAATTTCCTTTGTAAAAATGGAGAGATTCTGGGCGGCGAGAATGAGGTCGAACCCGGAGCTGGCCGAGGCACCTCAAATTAATAATTCTATTTTTTTTAATAATTCAACCAACTCCCATTCTCGACATGGCGCCCAACGTGGGGCCTTTAATCGTCATACTGATGATGGACAAAATGACCGAAACGTCGGAAATGACGATTTTCGAAGTTTCGAAATTCCAGAAAATTCTGGACAACGAAATGACGATTATTTCACTGTGATCAGTGAACGGACTCAATTCCTTGATAGGGAACGCCATGCATACATGCCTGAGGAGGAACGTATTCAGGTCGAAACGTTCGATCCACGAATTTCCACTGTTATGAATGACAGCGATTGGTATACTCGCTCAATGGCTTCGACTCGTACCCTCGATGGTGAGCGGGCGGAAGCCTCATATTTGCAGAGTGCATCTGCAAATAATCCATTTTCCTTACTTTTCAAAACGTCGCCTACTTCCGATCCCAGCGACGAAAAATTAAGTGGGAACAGGTGGCGCCCAAATTTCAAAAACGAAGAAAGCCCAAGTAGGGTTTCTTTTGCTCCGGAAGACAATATTCCAGTCGGAAATTCTACGATAAATCCGGAAGCCATAAATACTGTTGCCCCTGCTCCGCCGCAAAGTGACATGGCGCAGCTGGTGCAAGTTCTCAAGGAACTAACAGGCCATTCGAAGCCGAAAACCCTTGATCGAAATAAATTACCCACTTTCAGTGGAAAAGATTCAGAAAACCCGAGATACTTCCTAAATAAATTGGTATCTGAATTCAGGAAAGCGGATTTAGATCTGGATGATTGGGTGGCTCATGCTCGAAGTCAGCTAAAAGGTGAGGCCCAAACATGGATGAATTTATACAACGATATTAATGCCACTTGGCAATTTTTCGTAAACCGCTTTCTAGACAGATTTGATAGCCAGGAGCTACATTCACGACTCCTTGCAAAAATATATGGAGAAAAGCAAACGAAAAGCAAAACTGATATTTTTATTGGGGAGAAAATGGCCCTTATCAGGCGAGTGATGCCAAATCTGCCCGAACTGGAGGCCATACGATTAATAACAGAATTGATTGACCCTGCTATACAATCTTTTCTCCGAGACAAGCCGATTGTGAACCTTGAAGCATTCACAAGGCACTGCATACAAATAGAGGCTAGCTTGACAGCCCCAAGCTGCTTCAAAACAAATAGCAAAGCCACTGTCCAGGAATCCACTAGACAAGCTAATGTGGGTTCGAATAATGTTAACATTGCTAGAAATACGAATACCCAGAGCCAATATAACGGAAGCTGGAGGGGTAATGGAAATTCGAATTCAAATGGATGGAGGAATTCCAACATTAATAGAAACGAAAATAGAGACTCTCAAAGAGAAAGAGAGGACTCTCGAAATTATATAAGAGGCCAATTTTCTGCTGCTCGGGGCAGAGGCTCTTATGGTAACGTGGGTCAGAGGAATCCCCCACCCACACAAAGTCAAAGATCTACAGACAGTAGACTCAATTACATAGAGGAAGAGGACGCTTACTGTTCGGGAAACGCCAGGCAGGACGCACCACCTTCGGCGATGGTGACGTCCGCTCACCAGTAAGCCGAGTCCCCACTTACATTCCCAAAGTGGAAATCATCACTCATGCAAACATTTCCACCCAAACTTTGGGAAACACAATCCCTGAAAAATCCCCTTGTGTAAATATTTCAATTCAAGCGGATGAGTCTGTTCAAGTCCCTAAAAGTAATTTTCCCCCTTTAGAGGCTTTAGTGAGCCTGGAAGATGGACACATAAAGTGCAGAAGGCTTCCTAGGATCCCTGTGTGTGCCGCCGGCAAACAGGTATCTGCCCTAATAGATACGGGAGCAAGCACCAATTTTATAAGAGCAAGCCTACTTGAAGGACATGATCTGTCAAATCTTCCAAACCCGACTGCTATCAGATTAGGATGCAGGGATAACACGTCCTACAGTTTAGGACAAAAGGAAATTACGTTGGATATTGAAGGACAAGAGTTCCATATTACTGCTACAGTCCTAGCAGATCTCAATGAGTCGATAATTCTAGGAGTCCCATTTCTGGATGATAATGAGGCCATCCTAGATGTTAAACGAAAATGCGTGTACTTGGGAAGTGAGACCAGGCAAACGGTCTATTGGAGTCCAGTTTCAGAGAGGGCAATTGCCGAGATTCAGCTAGCGGAGTTCGCTGAAGAGCAATTTTCGCCCGAAACGAAGGACAAGATCATGGAAGTAATAACGGACTTTCCCGATGTGTTCGAGGAAACCATCAGGCAGCCGATTACCAAAGCCGTGTTACACGACATAAAAGTCAAAGAGGAACGCCCTTTTAGACGCTTTCGTTACGACAAGATGTCGGAAAGCAGGAAACAAATAGTTCATGAGGAGATAAGAAAACTCTCGGAGGCTGGCGTGATAGTGCCAAGCGACTCCCCATACTGCTCCCCTGTAGTTCTCGTCCCAAAGAAGGACGGAAAATTGAGATTCTGTGTGGATTACAGGGAAATAAATAAACTGATAGTTTCGGAAGCTCCAAACTTACCTCCTATTCAGGAGACTGTCAGAGAAATGGGGCAGGCAAAGATTTTTACCACACTTGACTTGAGAAACGGGTTTTGGCAAGCACCCTTAACACCGCAGTCTCAGAAGTACACAGCATTCGGAGCCCCTGACGGACAAGTGTATCAGTTTAAAGTTTTGAGCTTTGGCCTGAAGAATGGCCCGGCTGTATTTCAAAAACTCATGTCCTCGGTCTTAGTCGGATATACTGATGTCTTTTGTAAAGTATATCTCGATGACATTATTGTTTATTCCTGTGATGTTGAGGAACACTGCGTACATTTGAGGAGGATTTTGGAACGCCTCAGAACTCATGGTTTATGGCTCTCTCCTCAAAAATGCCACTTCGGTTCAAGAGAACTGCATTATTTAGGCAGAATCGTGTCCGCAAAAGGAAACCGGCCACAAGAGGCTCACATCCTTAATACTATAAATTTTACTACCCCCAAATCATTGAAACAGCTCAGAGCGTTTCTAGGAACAGCCAGTTGGCTACGGGAATATATTCCCCATTTTGCAGAAATTGCGTCTCCCCTCACGGATCTCATTGATACCCAGAAGAGGTTCAAATGGACTCCTGCTGCCGAAGCAGCATTTAGCAAAATAAAAGAGCTGGTCAGCCAACCACTTGAGCTTTCCAGACCCGATCCCCAGAGACCTTATTGTCTCCAGACGGACGCAAGCCTCATTGGCATGGGAGCAGTCCTATTTCAGGAAAACGAAAACGGCAACAGGGATATAATCGCCTATGCTAGTGCGAAATTATCCAAGACTGAGAGGAAGTACCACGTAAACGAAATAGAATGTTTGGCCATAGTATGGAGCATCAAAAAGTATAGGCATTTCCTACAGGACAAACACTTTAAACTGTACACAGACAATTCAGCACTCCGATGGTTAGGAAAAATGAAGGACGAACGAGCGAAGTTAACACGATGGTCCTTACTATTACAAGAGTACGATTTTGAGATCATCCACATTCCAGGGAAGCTGAATCAGCTCCCGGATTTTCTTAGCAGAAATCCGATAGACGAGCCGACAGGCCATGATATACACTCTGAAACAGAGCGGATGATATTTCCAGTCAAAGAGACTCAGGAAAAATCCCCTGCAGGAGAATTACCAACACTTACCCAATTACGAACGTTCTACGAAGAAGTTAAAGATAGACAGAGAGATTGTCCTAGCCTCCAAAGGTTTATAGAGAGAATCATCAGAGCAAGGAATACGCCAAATCCAAATCCCTATGAGCGAAGAATTCGTGACGAGTTCGTCATAGAGGATGGCGTGCTCTACTTTATAGGCCAGGATCCTGAAAGTCGGCGGGTTGTGATACCGAAGAATTTTCTGCACCAAGTGCTTAAACGGTATCACGACGACATAGGGCATCCTGGAAGCCTAGAGACCTATCGACAAGTTTCTAAGCACTTTCAACTTTCTCCCCTTAAATCACGCATCGACGATTACATCAAGAGGTGCCTCACTTGCGCGACAACCAAACGTGCTGCTCCTCAACAGGAAATGATCCAAAGGCCGAATTGCCCGGAGAGGCCATGGGAAATCGTCTCTATAGACGCCATGGGTCCATATCCCGCATCCCGGAACGGGAACCGGTACATTCTTTTGGCAACAGATTGTTTTAGCAAATGGGTTGAAGCCAAGGTGGTACGGAAAGCCGATGCCGAAGCTGTCGTCAAATTTCTTCAGGAGGATGTCTTTGGAAGATGGGGTTACCCAAGATTAATAATTTCAGACAGTGCAGCCCAATTCAAGGGCAGAGTCTTTGAACAGTTCACAGAGCACTACCGTATTGAAATTAAGTGGTCACCTATCTATCACCAACAGGCGAATCCAATAGAAAGGCGAGTACAGGAGATTAAGAAGATGCTACGAGCTGCTTTACTAAACAAGGAGGAAACCCTTTGGGAAGAGCAGGTTCCTAGTATAATCTTCAACCTAAGGACTCGATTTAACGCCGCAACAGGGATGTCACCGAGCATGCTGCTGTTAGGCTACGAGATACCCCAGCCCGGAGAGTGGATAACTCCTTCGCAAAGGAAGAGAAAAAGAAGAAACGAGAACCGTGCAGAGCGCGTTGCAGAAGCAGCCGCTTCTTCTTCGAACTACCGGAGTAAGCTTTTCCCGAATCTGGAAGACGAGCAACCAGTGTCATTTTCGCCAGGACAATGGGTTTTGTGCCGGAATTTTGGTCCGCGTCGCAAAAACTTTGGCCAGACCTGGGTCGGCCCATTTCAGGTCGAACGGCAGATCGGCCCCAATTGTTATGTGGTCCTCAAAGGAGGCTACGAACAAAACATCTCCGCCGATGATCTCCGACCAGCCCCGGATCCCAGAAGTGGCCAAGACCACTTGGATCCACGTCCAACTCCAGCCCCAGGAGAGGACGAGTAGTCCGTGAACATTGTAACATATCCCTCTTTAGTCCGTAAGATAGGCCCGTGGAACACCGGACATTATTATGCCCAGAAGGTGTTATTTGTCAACGTCCCTGTAGTATAAGTACATATTGTTAAACTTATCTCCCTAACATAAGTTAGTTCGCACTTTAGCTAGCACAGGTAGTTAGGATAGCATTGTACAAGTTAGGCTAGGGCCAAAACATTGTACACCCAGTTGGGTTTTAGGGGCATTGCCCATTGAAATATATTGTACTTGTGGTTTGAAAAGAATCAATAAAGAGAAAGAAAATAAAACCCTCCCGAGGCGCATGTTGCTCCGGCGGCAAAAATGTTTGGCATTCCACTAGCAGAAAAGATGTCAGCGATCTCTTGAAGGGGGGGAGTGTCATGAAAACCCAATATATTATTATAATTTTTAACGATGAGATTCAGAAAGAATCCAACTCAGCATTCGCCAAGAAATTTCCGTCGAGAAATGAGCTCCAGAAATTCTCGACCGAGTTTTGTTCGCCGTTCTCGAGCGCGATTGGCCAAAGCCAGGCCACGCCCTCTGAACCGCACATATAAATATAGAGCGCTTTGCGCGATTACACACAGCGATCCAGTCCGCTACCTAGCAAAAAGCGAAAAGCCACGTATACTCAGCTGAGAGAAATATAGTGAAAAGTCAGTATTTTCACCAGTTACAAAGTATTGTGAAAATTAGTATTTTCGAGAATTTCAAAGTGTCGAAATCCGATAGTACGAGAGTTCCAGAAAGTTCCTGAGATTTATTTGGCGAAAGAGAATAATATAAATCCGGCGAAATAGTGTTCCAGAAAAGTCCTTCGACGAAGGTGAAATCGAAAGTTCCAGAAAGAGAATTTTACGAATCCGAATATTGAAATATTGGGTTTTCAAAAGAAGAAAGAAGATTCCAGAAGGTGTGCAGGCTCAAGAAAGAAGATCTTCAGCCAACATTTTTCTGCTAGGCCAACTTGTGTTTCTTGGAGGGATATCAAGAAAAACCAACATCCCTCCAAAAAGAATTCGATTGATCACGCATGAATGCTGGACACTTTAGTTCTTTTCAGAACTGAATAAGAAGTGTTAAACTTTTGGGACTCAGTGCGAGCCCACTATAAAAGAATTCGTATTTTTGAACATTTTATATTTACTAATCCAATTTTTCTCTTTCAGCTTAGCCTGGCCTCCACCGCCGGTGGAAGCAGCGGCTCCGTATTGCCTGGATTAGATTGCGTGGTCCCGGAATCTATGCCAGGTGATGCCTACCGGATCACTGGGGTGAGTCTTCCGTAGCAAGACGAACCATTGCACTAAGGTGAGACGGGGCGGTAAAGCGCAACTTCTCTCCCGGGAGAGACACGGGTAAACTCCCTGGATAGGCGCGTTAAAACACTTAGTTTTATTTTGTAGATTTTGTTTAGCTATCGACTAATCATAATCTCTCTTTCAGCTACTCTGGTAAGTTAAGTTAGGGACTTAGGGCTCTTGCCAGGAGTAGGCTAGATATAATAATCATTGGTTGGCATTTTCCCTATCAATTGCAGAATTTTCTCTTTGTAATTTTCTTAAATTTTCTTTGTAAAAATGGAGAGATTCTGGGCGGCGAGAATGAGGTCGAACCCGGAGCTGGCCGAGGCACCTCAAATTAATAATTCTATTTTTTTAATAATTCAACCAACTCCCATTCTCGACATGGCGCCCAACGTGGGGCCTTTAAGCGTCATACTGATGATGGACAAAATGACCGAAACGTCGGAAATGACGATTTTCGAAGTTTCGAAATTCCAGAAAATTCTGGACAGCGAAATGGCGATTATTTCACTGTGGTCAGTGAACGGACTCAATTCCTTGATAGGGAACGCCATGCATACATGCCTGAGGAGGAACGTATTCAGGTCGAAACGTTCGATCCACGAATTTCCACTGTTATGAATGATAGCGATTGGTATACTCGCTCAATGGCTTCGACACGTACCCTCGATGGTGAGCGGGCGGAAGCCTCATATTTGCAGAGTGCATCTGCAAATAATCCATTTTCCTTACTTTTCAAAACGTCGCCTACTTCCGATCCCAGCGACGAAAAATTAAGTGGGAACAGGTGGCGCCCAAACTTTAAGAATGAAGAAAGCCCAAGAAGGGTTTCTTTTGCTCCGGAAGATAATATTCCAGTCGGAAATTCTACGATAAATCCGGAAGCCATAAATACTGTTGCCCCTGCTCCGCCGCAAAGTGACATGGCGCAGCTGGTGCAAGTTCTCAAGGAACTAACAGGCCATTCGAAGCCGAAAACCCTTGATCGAAATAAATTACCCACTTTCAGTGGAAAAGATTCAGAAAACCCGAGATACTTCCTAAATAAATTGGTATCTGAATTCAGGAAAGCGGATTTAGATCTGGATGATTGGGTGGCTCATGCTCGAAGTCAGCTTAAAGGTGAGGCCCAGACATGGATGAATTTATACAACGATATTAATGCCACTTGGCAATTTTTTGTAAACCGCTTTCTAGATAGGTTTGATAGCCAGGAGCTACACTCACGACTCCTTGCAAAAATATATGGAGAAAAGCAAACGAAAAGCAAAACTGATATTTTCATCGGAGAGAAAATGGCACTCATCAGGCGAGTGATGCCAAATCTGCCCGAACTGGAGGCCATACGATTAATAACGGAATTGATTGACCCTGCTATACAATCTTTTCTTCGAGATAAGCCGATTGTGAACCTTGAGGCATTCACTAGGCACTGTATACAAATAGAGGCCAGCTTGACAGCCCCAAGCTGCTTCAAAATAAATAGCAAAGCCACTGTCCAGGAATCCACTAGACAAGCTAATGTGGGTTCGAATAATGCCAACATGGTTCGAAATACGAATACCCAGAGCCAGTATAACGGAAGCTGGAGGGGTAATGGAAATTCGAATTCAAATGGATGGAGGAATTCCAGCATTAATAGAAACGAAAATAGAGACTCTCAACGAGAAAGAGAGGACTCTCGAAATCATATAAGAGGCCAATTTTCCGCTGCTCGGGGCAGAGGCTCTTATGGGAACGTGGGTCAGAGGAACCCTCCACCCACACAAAATCAAAGACCTGCAGATAGCAGATTGAATTACATAGCAGAAGAGGACGCTTACTGTTCGGGAAACGCCAGGCAGGATGCACCACCTTCGGCGATGGTGACGTCCGCTCACCAGTAAGCCGAGTCCCCACTTACATTCCCAAAGTGGAAATCGTCACCCATGCAAACATTTCCACCCAAACTTTGGGAAACGTAAACCCTGAAAATAATTTTTCTAACTTTCCTTGTGTAAATATTTCGATTCAAACAGATGAGTCTGTTGAAGTCCCTGTTAATAAATTTCCCCCTCTAGAGGCTTTAGTGAGCCTGGAAGATGGGCACATAAATTGTAAAAGGCTTCCCAGGATCCCTGTGTGTGTCGACGACAAACAGGTATCGGCCCTGATAGATACTGGGGCAAGCACTAATTTTATAAGAGCAAGCCTACTTGAAGGACATGATCTGTCAAATCTTCCAAACCCGACTGCTATCAGATTAGGATGCAGGGATAACACGTCCTACAGTTTAGGACAAAAGGAAATTACGTTGGATATTGAAGGACAAGAGTTCCATATTACTGCTACAGTCCTAGCAGATCTCAATGAGTCGATAATTCTAGGAGTCCCATTTCTGGATGATAATGAGGCCATCCTAGATGTTAAACGTAAATGCGTGTACTTGGGAAGTGAGACTAGGCAAACGGTCTATTGGAGTCCAGTTTCAGAGAGGGCAATTGCCGAGATTCAGTTAGCGGAGTTCGCTGAAGAGCAATTTTCGCCCGAAACAAAGGACAAGATCATGGAAGTAATAACGGACTTTCCCGATGTGTTCGAGGAAACCATCAGGCAGCCGATTACCAAAGCCGTGTTACATGACATAAAAGTCAAAGAGGAACGCCCTTTTAGACGCTTTCGTTACGACAAGATGTCGGAAAGCAGGAAACAAATAGTTCATGAGGAGATAAGAAAACTCTCGGAGGCTGGCGTGATAGTGCCAAGCGACTCCCCATACTGCTCCCCTGTAGTTCTCGTCCCAAAGAAGGACGGGAAATTGAGATTCTGTGTGGATTACAGGGAAATAAATAAACTGATAGTTTCGGAAGCCCCAAACTTACCTCCTATTCAGGAGACTGTCAGAGAAATGGGGCAGGCAAAGATTTTTACTACACTTGACTTGAGAAACGGGTTTTGGCAAGCACCCTTAACTCCGCAATCTCAGAAGTACACAGCATTCGGAGCCCCTGACGGGCAAGTGTATCAGTTTAAAGTTTTGAGCTTTGGCCTGAAGAATGGCCCGGCGGTATTCCAAAAACTCATGTCCTCGGTCTTAGTCGGATATACTGATGTCTTTTGCAAGGTATATCTCGATGACATTATTGTTTACTCTCGTGATGTCGAGGAACATTGCGTACATTTGAGGAGGATTTTGGAACGCCTCAGAGCTCATGGTTTATGGCTCTCTCCTCAAAAATGCCACTTCGGTTCAAGAGAACTAC
The DNA here is from genome assembly GCA_958502065.1 of Chrysolina americana. NCBI lineage: Eukaryota > Metazoa > Arthropoda > Insecta > Coleoptera > Chrysomelidae > Chrysolina > Chrysolina americana. The sequence continues at coordinate 58,766,631 of OY293412.1, forward strand.
ATTATTTAGGCAGGATCGTCTCCGCAAAAGGAAACCGGCCACAAGAGGCTCACATCCTTAATACTATAAATTTCACTACCCCCAAATCATTGAAACAGCTCAGAGCGTTTCTAGGAACAGCCAGTTGGCTACGGGAATATATTCCCCATTTTGCGGAAATTGCATCTCCCCTCTCGGATCTCATTGATACCCAGAAGAGGTTCAAATGGACTCCTGCTGCCGAAGCAGCATTTAACAAAATAAAAGAGCTGGTCAGCCAACCACTTGAGCTTTCCAGACCTGATCCCCAGAGACCTTATTGTCTCCAGACGGACGCAAGCCTCATTGGCATGGGGGCAGTCCTGTTTCAGGAAAACGAAAACGGCAATAGGGATATAATCGCCTATGCAAGCGCGAAATTATCCAAGACTGAGAGGAAGTACCACGTAAACGAAATAGAATGTTTGGCCATAGTATGGAGCATCAAAAAGTATAGGCATTTCCTACAGGACAAACACTTTAAATTGTACACAGACAATTCAGCACTCCTATGGTTAGGAAAAATGAAGGACGAAAGAGCGAAATTAACACGGTGGTCCTTACTATTACAGGAGTACGATTTTGAGATTATCCATATCCCAGGGAAGCTGAATCAGCTCCCGGATTTTCTCAGCAGAAATCCGATAGACGAGCCGACAGGCCATGATATACACTCTGAAACAGAGCGGATGATATTCCCAGTCAAAGAGACTCAGGAAAAATCCCCTGCAGGAGAATTACCGACACTTACCCAATTACGAACGTTCTACGAGGAAGTTAAAGATAGACAGAGAGATTGTCCTAGCCTCCAAAGGTTTATAGAGAGAATTATCAGAGCAAGGAATACGCCAAATCCAAATCCCTATGAGCGAAGAATTCGTGACGAGTTCGTCATAGAGGATGGCGTGCTCTACTTTATAGGCCAGGATCCTGAAAGTCGGCGGGTTGTGATACCGAAGAATTTTCTGCACCAAGTGCTTAAACGGTATCACGACGACATAGGGCATCCTGGAAGCCTAGAGACCTATCGACAAATTTCCAAACACTTCCAACTTTCTCCCCTTAAATCTCGTATCGACGATTACATCAAGAGGTGCCTCACTTGCGCGACAACCAAACGTGCTGCTCCTCAACAGGAAATGATCCAAAGGCCGAATTGTCCGGAGAGGCCATGGGAAATCGTCTCCATAGACGCCGTGGGTCCATATCCCGCATCCCGGAACGGGAACCGGTACATTCTTTTGGCAACAGATTGTTTTAGCAAATGGGTTGAAGCTAAGGTGGTACGGAAAGCCGATGCCGAAGCTGTCGTCAAATTTCTTCAGGAGGATGTCTTTGGAAGATGGGGTTACCCAAGATTAATAATTTCAGACAGTGCAGCCCAATTCAAGGGCAGAGTCTTTGAGCAGTTCACAGAGCACTACCGTATTGAAATTAAGTGGTCACCTATCTATCACCAACAGGCGAATCCAATAGAAAGGCGAGTACAGGAGATCAAGAAGATGCTACGAGCTGCTTTACTAAACAAGGAGGAAACCCTTTGGGAAGAGCAGGTTCCTGGTATAATCTTCAACCTAAGGACTCGATTTAACGCCGCAACAGGGATGTCACCGAGCATGCTGCTGTTAGGCTATGAGATACCCCAGCCCGGAGAGTGGATAACTCCTTCGCAAAGGAAGAGAAAAAGAAGAAACGAGAACCGTGCAGAGCGCGTTGCAGAAGCAGCCGCTTCTTCTTCGAACTACCGGAGTAAGCTTTTCCCGAATCTGGAAGACGAGCAACCAGTGTCATTTTCGCCAGGACAATGGGTTTTGTGCCGGAATTTTGGTCCGCGTCGCAAAAACTTTGGCCAGACCTGGGTCGGCCCATTCCAGGTCGAACGGCAGATCGGCCCCAATTGTTATGTGGTCCTCAAGGGAGGCTACGAACAAAACATCTCCGCCGATGATCTCCGACCAGCCCCGGATCCCAGAAGTGGCCAAGACCACCTGGATCCACGTCCAACTCCAGCCCCAGGAGAGGACGAGTAGTCCGTGAACATTGTAACATATCCCTCTTTAGTCCGTAAGATAGGCCCGTGGAACACCGGACATTATTATGCCCCGAAGGTGTTACTTGTCCACGTCCCTGTAGTATAAGTACATATTGTAAAATTTATCTCCCTAACATAAGTTAGTTCGCACTTTAGCTAGCACAGGTAGTTAGGATAGCATTGTACAAGTTAGGCTAGGGCCAAAACATTGTACACCCAGTTGGGTTTTAGGGGCATTGCCCATTAAAATATATTGTACTTGTGGTTTGAAAAGAATCAATAAAGAGAAAGAAAATAAAACCCTCCCGAGGCGCACGTTGCTCCGGCGGCAAAAATGTTTGGCATTCCACTAGCAGAAAAGATGTCAGCGATCTCTTGAAGGGGGGGAGTGTCATGAAAACCCAATATACTATTATAATTTTTAACGATGAGATTCAGAAAGAATCCAACTCAGCATTCGCCAAGAAATTTCCGTCGAGAAATGAGCTCCAGAAATTCTCGACCGAGTTTTGTTCGCCGTTCTCGAGCGCGATTGGCCAAAGCCAGGCCACGCCCTCTGAACCGCACATATAAATATAGAGCGCTTTGCGCGATTACACACAGCGATCCAGTCCGCTACCTAGCAAAAAGCGAAAAGCCACGTATACTCAGCTGAGAGAAATATAGTGAAAAGTCAGTATTTTCACCAGTTACAAAGTATTGTGAAAATTAGTATTTTCGAGAATTTCAAAGTGTCGAAATCCGATAGTACGAGAGTTCCAGAAAGTTCCTGAGATTTATTTGGCGAAAGAGAATAATATAAATCCGGCGAAATAGTGTTCCAGAAAAGTCCTTCGACGAAGGTGAAATCGAAAGTTCCAGAAAGAGAATTTTACGAATCCGAATATTGAAATATTGGGTTTTCAAAAGAAGAAAGAAGATTCCAGAAGGTGTGCAGGCTCAAGAAAGAAGATCTTCAGCCAACATTTTTCTGCTAGGCCAACTTGTGTTTCTTGGAGGGATATCAAGAAAAACCAACATCCCTCCAAAAAGAATTCGATTGATCACGCATGAATGCTGGACACTTTAGTTCTTTTCAGAACTGAATAAGAAGTGTTAAACTTTTGGGACTCAGTGCGAGCCCACTATAAAAGAATTCGTATTTTTGAACATTTTATATTTACTAATCCAATTTTTCTCTTTCAGCTTAGCCTGGCCTCCACCGCCGGTGGAAGCAGCGGCTCCGTATTGCCTGGATTAGATTGCGTGGTCCCGGAATCTATGCCAGGTGATGCCTACCGGATCACTGGGGTGAGTCTTCCGTAGCAAGACAAACCATTGCACCAAGGTGAGACGGGGCGGTAAAGCGCAACTTCTCTCCCGGGAGAGACACGGGTAAACTCCCTGGATAGGCGCGTTAAAACACTTAGTTTTATTTTGTAGATTTTGTTTAGCTATCGACTAATCATAATCTCTCTTTCAGCTACTCTGGTAAGTTAAGTTAGGGACTTAGGGCTCTTGCCCGGAGTAGGCTAGATATAATAATCATTGGTTGGCATTTTCCCTATCAATTGCAGAATTTTCTCTTTGTAATTTTCTTAAATTTTCTTTGTAAAAATGGAGAGATTCTGGGCGGCGAGAATGAGGTCGAACCCGGAGCTGGCCGAGGCACCTCAAATTAATAATTCTATTTTTTTTAATAATTCAACCAACTCCCATTCTCGACAGAGCTAGGGTTTTGTTCAGCCAAGGGCGACGCCCATTTTGGCCCTCTAGGCCAATGGGTGTCGCGGATTCAGCAGTCAGGATTGCATAAATATGCAAGCAGCGAAGCAGCAGATAGCCACTCTTTCTTGTCGAATTGCAGTGTAATAATCAATTTTGTGTTTCCGTTAAATAACTTACGTTTGTTTGGCTTTGCCTTTTGTCTCTGCAATTCATCGTTTTGGCTAGCAGTTAGAGTCAGGTTCTCGGTAATAATAATTCAGTTCACAGTAGATTCATAACGTTTTGTTTCTATCTTAAAGGGGGTTAGACTCACTTGTACGGTTTACAGGTGTTTTATTCGCGCTACGAAAGTACGTTGATAGGTAGTTTAACTCTCGAGCAATAATCAGTGTAAAGTGATCTTTTGCAACGGACACTTAGGGATTTAACTTCATCAAAGTTATTTCCCGACTTAATACCTGTACGCGACGTTGACGAAAAATCCCCATCGTATGAAAAGGGGTCAGGCACCAAAACGAGATCTCACCTGATACAATCGGCTCGATCGTAGAGTTCCACGAAGATTGTATCGTTCGAGCTTAAATTCCTCGGCCTGTCAAGACATCATTAGCTGCGACTTTGTCGTTGGCGAGCCACATTTCCTGTGGTACCTAGGGGTTTCGCGTCCTTCCCATACCTATTTCCTGCGGCTGTTCTCGGCTTTTCCACCTGAGACAGTCTGGTTAGGCTCCGTGATCCTTTACCCAAATCTCTGTCTTGGTTTTTGTCACATCCAGTTGTAATTTTTAAAGTAAAATTTTTCAAGTTTAATTTTCCTTTTTGGTGCTTCACACAATTTTTGAGGTTAGGAAATTTTATTTAGATAGTTTTTCTAAACCGTGAATCCTTCCTCCCTCGTCCATTTCCCGGCGAGGTCTTGTTAGGTGTTAGGTTAGTTAGCTATAGGGTGACCCTTCTCATCGTCACACTTGAGTTGGGTCGACGCGAGGTCGATTTTAGTGCACTTCTCCTTTGCCACAAACTTGCACACGCAAGTAGCCCGACAATACATTACAGCCGTAATTGTTGTCCTTTAGAGCAATGACGAATATGAGATTGAGATCTCATATGCTCGCGGAGGAGAATACCCAAGCCGTGTTCGCCGGCGCTGGGCTTTCTCGGACACCTCCGCCGTCGGGTGACTTAGACGCCAGGCGTCTATTCCCCGAAGCGTCGCGACGCCTCGACGGAGACGTCCCCCAGGTACGTACTACCGGGGAATACCGTGAGTTGACGATGTCAACTACCTTGTCCCCGAGAAGTGTGCTGGACCAAGGTACTTTAGAGTCGAGCTTAGACGGAGGGAGGCAGCCTTCCCCGTCGGCTCAGGTAGGGTTAGTAATCGATTCCGCGGGAGTTGTCACAACTCCACCTTTGGAAGCCCGTTTCGAGCAATTCCGTTTAACGAGAAATGTTTCTGTTTGTAGGTCGGAGGGCTACTCAGGAGTCCATGCTGGCGAAGCTCGTGAGGTACGCCCCCTCGGAATGCGCCGAAGCGCTCCGAGGTCATTGGGTGTGCCTCACGCACAACAGCCAAGGCCAGAAGTAGATGTGCATACCCTAAGGGAACCGGGTGATGCTGAGGCCCTAGTGGAAGAACTAGGGGGTGGTGGAAGGCTCTCGGAGGGAGTTGGGAATGCTCGCATTCCCATATCTCTCCAGGGGTGGGTTCAGCGTACCTCCCAAGGGATACCATATGCACGGCCTGAACAAGCAGTAAGAGCTAGAAAGGCAGATCTTGAATCAGGTGTCGGCTGGGACACGGAAGTTGCCACCCGAAATCCCTGGGTGACGACGTCCTTGCCCTCCAGGCAACTAGGAGCAGAGCGGTGGGTGGCTGAAGATGGGTTCGGAGGAATCCGAAACTTTGCGGAAGCCGTCCATCCACACCTTTTTACGAGACATGAAAAGTACTTCATATATTTCCTTAGGTTTCAGTTGATGTTTTATATCTAGAGCCCTCTAGCGGTTTGTTGCACAGGTATTAATATAATTCATTTCAATATTGTTTTTTGAATATTCGACCAATATTCAAATTGGAATATTGGTAATAGAATTTCTTTGTAATATTGTATAAATATAATTATTTCAATATTGGTGAAATTTATTCAACGAATATCGAGTCAACATAGGTAATAATGTTTTTTTGGATATTGGTGAGAAAATATTCAACCAATGTTTTCAAACTTGGATACACAATATTGGTTTCATTTCTATAATCAATATGAGAGGAATATTGGGATTGCAATATTCACTATACATGTTGAAAACAATGTATAGAAAATATTGTTTTATCGATATTGGTAAAGATTATTCAAACAATATTGACCCAATATGGGTCATAATTTTTTGTTGAATATTTGTAAAATAATATTCAACCAATATATTATCAAACTTGGATACACAATATTGGTTTTATTCCTAGAATCGATATGAGAGGAATATTGGAATTGCAATATTTATTCTAGATGTTGAAAACAATATATAGACAATATTGTTTTATCGATATTGGTAAAAATTATTCAATCAATATGGACCCAATATTACCGTGCCAATCTATAGTCGGAATCGGTTGAGCCAATATTCACCCAATATTTTTAATGTGATATTGTATTTCCAATATTAATCTATATTGGATCAATATCATTTTTACATTTACAATATATCAATATTGGCCCAATATGAAATCAAGATTCAGCCAATATTAGGTGCTACCTGGGATATATTCTATAATTTCAATTTCCATTTTATAGATATTCTAATTATATGCGAATGAATCGTAGTGTGACTCGAATTGACAGATAGAAATTTCCAACCAATTATGCCACATGAAATAAATAGAGCCACCATAGCACTTATCAGACTGATCCAAATACAACATTTTCCATCTGAATATTCTAATTTGTCTCAAGGAAAGGCATTAAACTCAAAAAGCGCATTACTATCTCTCAACCATTTTTGTCACCAGATGGCGTTAGTAGGGTAGGGGGTAGACTCAGACATTCACAGTTTGATTTTGACAAACAGCATCCACTTTTGTTGCCGAGAAATCACCATTTCATGAAGTTATTATTGAATTTTGAGCACAAAAGACTTTTTCACGCCGGTCCTCAACAACTACTTGCAGCAGTTAGGGAAAAATTCTGGCCAATCAATGGCAAAAATATCGCAAAAAGGTCCATTCTTGCATACAGTGTTTTTATATCAAACCCAATAGTGTAGCACCAATAATGGGTGATCTTCCTGTTCAACGCGTAACACCATCATATCCATTTTACGTAACCGGGGATGACTATGCAGGACCTTATCTTCTTTAAGATAAGAAGGGCCGCGGTTGCAAGTTAATAAAAGGATATGTTGTTTCATTTATATGTTTCAGTATCAAAGCAATTCATTTAGAGCTTATTACCGATTTATCAGCTCAATCATTCATTGCAGCTTTGCGAAGATTTGTAGCTAGGAGAGATAAACCGTCGCGTATGATTTCCGATGAGTACTTTTGTAGGTGCCAAAAATGAACTTGACAATTTAGCTCAATTCCTTTCAAATAATTGCAATCACATCATTGAAACATGTTCATTAGAAGGCATAAGTTGGTCCTTTATTCCTCCCTATTCACCTCATTTCGGTGGTCTATGGAACGCTGGAATAAAATCAACGAAATATCATTTAAAGCGTATAATGGGAAATGCACATTTAAGATATGTGGAATTTATCACTCTTATCATTCAGGTGGAGGAAATATTGAATTCGCGTCCTCTATGTGCCCTCTCCCAAAATCCAAATGATCTTTCTCCATTGACCCCTAACTCCTTATTGGTTGACCTTCAACGTCCGTGGCAGATCCAGATTACAGGGATGTCTCAGAAAATCGTTTGTCTTCATATCAGAGAATTCAGCAAATAATCCACCACTTCTGGTCCCGATGGTCAGTCGAATACATTGGCGAACTCCAATGTCATTCAAAATGGAAAGTCAATAAAGGTCAATTATGAGTGGGATCTATGGTTCTCATCAAAGAGAAGAATCAACCTAGTCTCTGTTGGGCCATGGGCAGGATTCAAGTTTTACATCCTGGTACCGACAACATCTCCAGAGTAGCATCAGTTCTAACTTCTAAGGGAGTCATCAAACGAGCAGTAATGAACTTTTGTCCTCTTCCGTTAGAAAATGACATCGTTGATAGATCCAGTGAACGTGATGAGTCATACACGAAATAGTTAATTTATATATTGAAAGCCCAGTCTTTCTAAGTGGGGGTGTATGTTGGATTTAGCATGTAATTTTTATATTTCTTATTTTTAATTGCTGTAATCAATTTGATCGCCCATAATTATTTTACAATAACAAGTTCAGTTTGTTGCTAAGAAAATATTGATAGAAATTTATGAAGATATTTATATAGTCGTCAAAAAGGCATATAATTTGTACCAATTCATCACCTGTACACAATCAATCAACGCAATAAAAGGTTTTGGAAAAACAGCATTTTTCATAAAAAGAAATATTAAGCAGAGTTGTCCGAATCAGAAGGCCAACTCACATATAAGCATCATTAATTATTGTTCTTCAACGTAAAAATAAAGTTCTGTGGTAAATAATTCAATTGTCCTCCACATAAAATGTAATTTTTTTTTATGTTGAAAAAAGTTGATCAGAGGAATTCAAAGTGTTACAAAAAAGTTATAGATTTGATCATTATTATAATATTTTTTTTCTTTCAGCGAATTACTGGGACACATAATTATTCTAACACTTGACAGATGCAGAAGATGCTCTCAAATTTCCTTATTATGCTCTTTATCACGAAAAGGTACTGGATGGAGCCTATAACATCATCAGGATATTAGATTTACTCCACATCTCGTCTAGCGGCCATGAATTATCAGGTATAGTAGCACTTTTCCAAGCAGCAGCCTGTGCAGGTCGTGTACTTGGTCATGTCTTGAACACTGAACGGGATGAGTCAAATTCTTTCACCGAGTGGGTCCATGTTAAAAAAAAGTTCATATTGTCCTTGCGAAGACCAAGGTAATCTTGCAGCTACACGTGGATAAGTCAGTGCACATCCGGGTAAGTGGTTTTTGGGACCAAGAATCATATGCGCTGAGTAGGAGAAGTCAGCCGAGGATGATGGCCTTCTATATTCGTACGACTACGGTTTTTGCAGTCACACCGAACCACTATTTTAACAGAATGGCTAGAATAAAGCCTGCGGAGTTCTAATAGCATTATTATTATTTTCAATACTATATTTACATACACCGTTTGTATTCAGAGGGAAAGACGAAAATGTGAGAGTTCTTCAACAACCTCAAGAACTTGTTGCGTTACGACTGTCCATCGATTCCTGACTGATACAAGTCATTTGATCTGCAGTATAGTCAGAAAGGAGGTATTCATGAAAAATGAGGCTGGTTGAGAATTCAATTACGAACGGAAAGTCTATGTAAATTGCAGGTGAGGCATCTAGTAGTACAGACAATTAGCAACTGGTTTATGGAAAAGGATTACATGAGTAAATCGTATTTTCAGGCTTCATGATTCTGTGTGCGCGTTCAGTGAACAATCGGATCATGATCCTTCACAAAGATATTCTATTTGAGTGGCATCCATTAATTTGAGAGATTACTTCGTTCAACTCTATATTTCATTATAACATTCTGAGCTGAATTTGCACGTTTGCTGTTAGTTTCATTTATTCACCAAATTGAATTCTTTTGTGCAAACAATAAATCCCATTAACGTATTTTCAAATAAATGCCTGGCTGGAGCGGAATTGCTGAAATAACCCTGCAGTGTTTCACTGTGAATTATGAGTGTATATAATATGAATGTGGGAAAATCTTATGAAATTGCCGCGGCACGGATCATTCCACTAAATAAATTTTTTTTATTGTTTTGCTCCCAAAAGAAAACCACAACGCACACAAGATTATGCCATAAACTTGATTATCAAAGCATCATGTTACTATTCCAATTGTACTTCATGAAGGGTCTGGATGAGCTGATTGATATATTTGTATTTGAGGTTTCGTTTTCTCCTTTCATACCTGCTTTTTTCTCGATATTCATATAACCATCTAAATATGAAACTGGTAAATACTTGTTTGAAGGTTGCAGACGATGATGTAATTTGAGTACATTCATTTCGGACTTCCATCGTCTTATAATCTGTATAATCACAAAGTTTCAAAAGGCTTCCTTCTAAGAGTTTAATATACCTGTTAATATCAATCAATTGATTTTTTGTTTTGTTTTGAAGGCTGGTAATCTCATTTAATTATTCTTGGGTTAGCTTAATTACTCTTTTCTATTTTTTTCTTCCTGCTACATGCCCATTGTAATCAGGGAAACCTACTCTTCAGTTCACGCCAAAACCATCACCAAGTGGTTTCCAAACGTTCTTGATTTCTACGCTGGGCTGACTGAAGGCTCTATTGGCTTGGATATAAACAGCCTCCTTAAATTTCCTCTTGAACTAGTGTTCTTCCACTGAATTTGGTGATGTTCTTTCCATACTGCGTAACGAGTTTATGATCATCTAGTCTCACGGCCAGGGGTCTCTGGGTCTCACCGATATGTTAAAAAAATCACATTTACATGGAACCTCAAAAATACAGTTCTTGGTGGAGGTGAAAGAACTTTTAATATTGAACTTGTTTCCAATTCTTCCAAACTTTTCGGAGATTCTTTTGATTTACGGTAGGTGAATAACTAGCCCCGGTTATTCTTCCTCGGTTTGTTTTGAGTTAGAGGATCGTCTTCTAACATCTTCCAAAAGTTTCTCTGCATATTCGTTTTGGAGCAAATTAGTCAATTCAGCTTGAAGTGCTACTTGAGATCACTGCAGATTGTCTTCGCTCTCTTGACAAGTGTTCTTATGATGCCTTTCTTCGTTGAATTCGGCGGTTAGAGTCAAAGGCTAAATAATGTCCGGTGTGGGTCTTCTTTCTAAAAACCTATTTGTGGTTGAAATCGCTTCTTCTCTCAACTTTAACGTTGTTGACATCCTAATCCATTGTGAACCTGATATTGTTCCCTTATGTCATTATTATTATTAGATAGAAATCGTTGGAGTTTTTGGTCCCTGTGGTTCCATATTATGAATGTGTCGTCAACATTTCTCAACCATAGCTTAGGTTTGCTTTCAGCTTGTTGGTTGACATAGTTCTCAAACCATTTCATTTAAATGTTGGTGACGATGAAGATAGGCAGGACCCCATCGGAAGTTCAATCATTTGGGCGAAGAATTGGCCTTTTTCCTGAAAATAGGAATTATGGAGACATATTTCTAGTAATTAAAATATTGCTCGGATAGGTAAAAGGTTAAAGTGGTATAAAAACATAGAATTTTTTTTTCTTTTTCTTATAGGTAAATAAGCTCTCTTGTGTAGTTAGTTGTCATTCTCAAGTTTCTTCTTGATTATATCGACACATTAGTGCTGACGAAACGATCCTCAGGTTGTAATGATGTTCACAAAATGTTCAGAGTTCTTTACACAGGAGCTACTTTTTCCGTGTAAAGGGTACAGAATGAGCAGGAGGAATTGGGCCAAATTGTAAGTTGGCGAGTGTTTGGAACTGGTTAAAGGTTTCAAAGGCATACCGGCCCTGTGTATTTTTGGGAGGCCTTACAGGTGAGGAGGTTTGCTATAATGTGGTGTTATCTATGTGCATTGATTGTCTGGGATGTATGATTCGTATTTCTTCAAAGCGTTGTATATTCTTCTCTCAATCGTGGGTGTTGGATCCTTTTGTAAGAGCTTGAAGTTTCCTTTCCATAATACATCCTCAATTTCCTTATTGTACGTCTCGATGTTCATGACGGCAGTTGCATTGCCTTTGTGCGCAGAAATGATCCTCAGAGTAATAAAAGACATAGAGATGCCATGCCTATACCAACACAATACATGGTTTGGAATCCTGTATCGCACTATCCTTTTCTGTACAATTTATAGTCGAGAGGAGAGGCGGGTGGTAAGACGTTATGGAGAATTTCTTTACATGAAACAGTGGCGGATCGTTTAATTAATAATCGGTAGGATAGCACATGTTTTTATAAATCAATTTTATTGAAAATATACCATTCTGTTCTGAAAAGTGCTCGTTTTTCTACCAGATACGGAATTTTGTGCTTTATAGTCGGATTCGAAAAGAAAGCTATACAAAAAAATCCTGGTAACAACTGTGGTTGAGGGCCCGTGCATGTAAACAAACAAAACTAGGTTACTTTCAAAACAAGGATGGAAAATACCTCCCTATGTCTTTTATTACTCTGAAGAATGATCTTGATATTTTCGTCCTTTCGTAGATGCATGAGTGCCTATTATTCCTCCGATCTGATGTTATTTCAGAGGGTTCTCTTTTTCTCCCTTTCCAGTGCTTCTCTTACTTCCCATATGTATTCTTCTGTTTGGATGGGATTCATTTTACTGCTGGTAGATTCCACGGAACTCACAATGTCAAGTGAGGGTACTGTTTTGGGAGTGACTGCGTAATTCAAACCTTTCTGCAACAGTGATTCCTCAACCACAGTTAAAGATTTGGATGATATATCCACAACTGTCTTTTTTCCAACTGCCCTACTGTGTAATCCATTTGAATAGTCCTTTCCTTCGAAGTTATTTTGGTCCACTTTTTTGGTCCTGTTCTTCTCGTATTGTTGAACAGGTTCAATCAATTTCAGCAAAAATAGATTCACTGTTTGTGATGAATACTTTATAGCTTTCAAAATCTGTGAAAAGATAGGTGTCATATGAATCCTTCATGTATTCTGTTTTCACGTCCAAAAATGATAATTTTCTTGTTCAAAGGTCACGAGCAAGTGGACTATTTAAATGCATTTTGTAGATTTTATTATTCAAATTATTTATAATAAGAAAAATATATCCTTTATTTTTTAAATGAGATAATATTTCTATTGTGGCAGCTATGATGAACCATCAAGTGTCCTGAAAACAAGATACTATATTATACAAGAACTCAACAAATGTCTCCCACATAATCAGAAACCACATGAAATATCAAACGTTATTAAAAAATTTCAAAAATGATAGAACGATAAAATATAATAATGATAAAAATTTTGGAAGAAAGTCCCTTTCTCTCCTGAAAATATTTACAGCAGATGGAACACTGAAAACAAGTATTCAACAGAAAATAACTACTTCCTGGGCTGATTCCACGACGAATACTGAATTACATCTGACAGATATCTTTGCAACTTTTCTCTCATTTGAGGGTAAATACTTCACTTAGTTAATAATAATAATAGGTCTTTATTTCCCAATAATAATACATTATTAACAGTAAATGACATTGGGAAAAAGCCAAAGATCAGCTGGATGTGCCTCAAGACACAGCCTCTGTTTTTCATCTTGAGCTAGACGAAAAAAAAAAAAAAGAAGAGAAAACTAATACTAAATTTGATAAATTTGAAATACCTACAGCATTTGTAATTTGACCAAATAAAAAGTAGAGAAACATCAAAAACGCGAACAGTGAATATTATAATAACAGAAAACTATTTATATTTAATCAGTTCTTTCAGTAATACTCAGTCAATCTTGTTCGTCACTTAGATATCTTTTGAAAGCTTTTTTGAAATGAAAGAGCGATAAAGTCTTCAGCTCCTCAGAAATTGAGTTATACGCCTTCGTTATTTGATAGAAAAATGATCTTTTGAATAGTTCTGTTCGATGACCAGGAAGCGTAAGTTTACCTTTGAATCTGACATTGCTGTTGTGAATATCAGTTCGATATCTTATTTTATTGAAATGGTATTGTGGACACTTTTCCGTAATTATTTTATGGTATAAACATGCAGTGTGTAGTGTGTAGCCTCATTCGTTTCGACATATTGAGCCAATTAGTCTCTTTCAGTTTGTGAGATATACGATGAACACGTCTTATACCATGAATCAAGCGGAGACAATTATTTTGAACAACCTGTAGTCTTCGTTTATCTTCCGAGTCTATAGACGGACTGAATATTGCACTTCCAAAATTAAATCTTGATAAAACTAATGATTCACATAATATAGTTTTCACCTTTTTGTTGAAGCAGTGTCTGTTTTCAAGTTTATATAGGCAATACTGATACATTTGTTGATATGATGTTTAAATTTTAAATTTGTATCTATTACTACACCAAGATTTTTCGCCTGTTCAACTGGAGCAATAAGATTCCCTTCGATGGTGATTTTAAAGGTAGTGGCTAGATGGCTAACAATATTTTGATTACCAAAGACCAATAGACATATTTTAGTAGGATTAATATGAAGTGAATGTCGTCTAGGATATATCATTATTTAATGCCTCCATAGCGCCATTCATGTTCATAGGGTCGAAAGACAGATGTAGTTGCGTATCGTCTGCATAAAAATTAATTGTCGAGTGGTTTATAGCTCGTTGGAATTCGGAGGTATATAAAATGAATAGCAGAGGTCCCAGAATGGAGCATTGTGGTACGCCTCAAGATATCCCTAAGGAGTCTGATATTTCGTTTCCTATTTTAATTCATTGTACCCTTTCACCTAAGTAACTTCTGAAAAATTGGACTGCAGTATTCGATAGGCCAATATGTTCCAGAATAGCAAATAAAATGTCATGACATAGTATCGAAAGCCTTTGAAAAGTCTTAGAGTACTGTTGCTCTGAAAACATCATCCGTGATATTCAGAAGTGCCGTTTCGCAACTATGTAGTGGCCTAAAACCAGATTGAGTTTCAGGTAATAAGTTATGTTCTGATAAATGCAGAAACAATTGATTGTAGACAATTCTTTTCAAAATTTTTGACTTGGCTGGCAAGATACTTATTGGTCTCAAGTCTTTGAATGTTTCGGGATTACTTTTTTTTGGAATGGGTGTCACCAAGGCGTCTTTCCAATAGCTTGGGAATTCACCTGTATGAAGGCAGACATTTATAATATGTGTTATATATGGTATTATCAGCGGGCAGCACATGAGTATTAGTTTTATATTGATTTCATCAGAGCCCTGTGCGATAGATTTCATGTTGTATATGATTTTCTGTATATGAGATTCGTCGATTTGTTGAAAAATTAACTCTGTATTAATATTCTTCTGTTGTTTTTGTAGAAAGTGATCATGTCTGAATCAGGAGGAACGTGTGGAATTGCATTTATAAAATAGTTATTAAGTTCACTAGCTTTTTTTAATTTTTCTGGGAGGTCTATGTTCTATTTTTTTTTTTCGTGCCCAAAAACTTATGTCCTTCCACACTTTGTTCACTCCGTTGGTTCTTAGTAAATGTTAAAAATACGCCTTTTTTTTCATTTTTACTAGCTAAAGTGGTATAATTTCTGAGTGTTTTATAATATTCATAATGAACAGGGTTTTTCGATTTTTGCCATCTGTTTCTCGCCTTAGCACGTAATTTCATGGTAATTCTTGGTAATTTTGATAATTTTTTTAGGAGCATGCTGGTGGAAAGTAGTCAGAATACAGTCATTCAAATACTGAAGTTTTTCGGTAATACTTTGTGCCTCATATATCAGAGCAATAGGTGAATTTTGCAAGTCTTTATAAAAATTGTCCAATGAAAAATATCTGAAATCCCTGATTGTTTTATAGATTTCAGGTTTGCTTTCAGTAACAGCAGTTAATTGAACAAAGGTAAGATCGTGATCAGACATATTATCGACCGAGATAACGGCAACATTTTTGACGAAATCATCTCTAATACTTGTTATAATGAGATCAATAAGTGTTGCAGAAGTCAACGTAGTACGGGTAGGTACCTCAACAAGTTGCGATAGTCCAAGAGATTCTAGCATTGAGTTAATTTTATTACAACATGGATTATCAGTTGCTAACATATTAATGTTAAAATCTCCCAAACAAATGACCTTATCATATTTTGGTAATAACATAGAAAAAATATCTTCCAGTTCAGTGATAAAATCATTAGCAGAATAGCTTGATGGTCTATAAACGAACCCTACTGCGAATATTTGTTTTTCAACATGCAGCTCAATCCACAGCTGTTCAACTGACGAGTGAGATGTATCAATTACTCGATATGCTAACGAATTATGAACAAAGATACATATATCACCCCCTCTTCCTGTACGCCTATCACTTCTTAACTAGCTGTACCCCTCAATCTACAATGTCATCATCTATAGGGAGTTAACCAGGTCTCAGATAAGCCGAGCACCGGATAATTGTGAGATTGAAGATGCTCTTGCAGATCAAAAAACATTGGAATCAAAAAACGAATATTCAAATGAGCAATAATAAGATTAGGATTCATTTCAACCACTAGAAGAGGCTTTGATAAAAATAAAATGTTTAAGTGAATCAATACAGGAATGAACAATTTTTTTTAATGCCTGCCTATAAAACACTGAAATTTTGAATTTTAGAATATCGACCCGAAGGTCGGTAAAAACTTCAAAGATTTGTTTGTGTAAAAAAAATTAAAGAAAATAATGTATCTAGGAAGATAGTGTTTTGCGTATACAAAAGTTATTTCCTTACACCAATATAGATTTAGCACGGGTGATTAACAAAGTTTTAATATATGATCAATTTCACTCGTGAAACAAGTTGGGGCACAGACAACTAAGGTGTTGCACGACCTACTCTAGTTGACTAACGAAAGGCATCAACCTTGAAACATGCCTGCCGGTAGTCTTCCCCAACCGGATTAAGTATAACATCTGTAGGATTACAAGAAGCATTCACAATTGTGTTCCCTTCAGATGAACGTTGCACATATATCTGTTACATGTTATTCAATATCCCTCGTGGAATCAGTCAGGGAAGTAGTTTTTTTCTATCAGATATTTTCCTCAAGTGTGCCTGCTATCAAAAATAGTTGAAATATTTCTGGAGAGGATGGGACTTTCAACGTGGTTAAGATGGGTCTTTCAGTTTCATATACAATAAATATTGTACTCTTCTTATTAGGCATACTCACTAAAACCTCCACCTCACCTCTGTGTAGGTCCGGTCTGACTATTGCCTCCAGTGACACTTAGGCCTATTGGCCCCTTGTATCTTATACACAGGGTTACTCAAATTCGAGTCTACGCATTGGGATCTCGGTAAAGGTAAAAGATAGAGGGGTGGTCAAAATGGAGGCAAAGTGGCATATTTCAGAGGTCAGTTTCGCGAAACAAATAAAATCTGATCTAGCTAATAATATGAAGTCCATGTTTCAATTTCATAAAATATTGGTGGTATATTTCCAAGAGAGTCGGTTCACGTGCACATCATTTGAATGGACAGAAACTTTCGATTAGGTAATAGTTATTGGATTGCATTGTATATTCTGATCATAATATGAGAAATATTGTCATTCTTACAAAGATATAGCAAAAAATCTGAAGTGAGTAGTTTGAGTAACAGTGGATTTGGATGGTTATTCACATATCAATGCTTAATGCAGAAGATGCTCTAGATCGTTATAACTTTACCTGTGAATGTGGTGTTCGAAGGTTAGGTACTGTCATGATTTTTTAATCCACAAGTTTAAAAATAAGAGCATATTTAAAATTCAGATAAAAATTTTGCATCTCAGAGGAAATTCTCCAAATCAATATCGGAGAATGTTTCAAGTACCCTGTATACTATCAGTAACACCACACTCAACCGATGACATAACAACTGTCAAACAAAATTCAGGGGATTTTAAATTGATGAAAGCAAGAAATTCACAATACGAAAGTAAATGAAAAGATATTTGTATGAATTGTAATCAAATCATAGAAATACTTACATAGGAGAATTACATAAACAATAAGTAATTTTCAAATGAGTTTAAATAACTGACAACACCAAGGAAGTATGACATTCAGTTATTTTTGAACAAGAAGTGATGCTTTAAGGAAATTCAAAACGATCAAAGGAATTTAGAAGCAGGAGAGGTTAGAAAATGTCAAAAATTTAATGAGTTATGGGTAAAAGAAATAAATAAAGATCAGTCATATGTAATAACAAAAGAATTAGCTAGGAAAATATTATTAAATTTACACAACACTAATGGACATCCAGGAACTAGAAAAGTATGGCTGGTGTTTAGGGAAAATTACTATTGTAAAAAGGACCTACAAATAATCAAAGAAATCACTAGTAGCTGTGAAATATGTTAAAAATATAAGAGGAAAAATTTTGTAAACATTAACATTCCTAAAAATATAATAGCAACTGAAAAACTTCATAAGTGAACTAATAGTAACGAACAGAGACAACAGGCATGTACTAGTTATTGTGGATAAAAAACAATTGCCATTATAGTACCTTCCACATAACGCTAATGTCGTATGTATGCAAGCCATTAACAAATGGGATCCGTATATAACAGTAATTACAATGTCTTAACTGACATGATTTGAACTACTAAAATGCATCAATTAAGAGCTGGAATGCTACCGACAGGTTCTCATTTTGGGAACTTTCCCTTAGTATATCACAAAGATCTTTAATGCAGTATTCTTCCATTTGATCATGCCATTGACCAAGATCCATACAAGATGTAACAAATAGACAACAGCCACAAAATAATGTTCTTATTATAGTTAGATTTCTACTTCATTTTATATATCTATGTTCCTGAAAAAAATAATACAAATACAACTAAAAAAGACAATCCCGAATTGCAATAATAAAATCGAATACGAACAGCTTTTTGATTGAGTTTGTTCAAAGAATAACACAAAAATCATTGACTTGCAGAAAAAGAATCATCCTATATTATGTATTCTTAAAACTATTCATTGTAACTCGTGTCGTATCATTTCACACCAAAAATATAATTTTTCTTTAAATAACTGATTCCATCACAATCAATTCAGGATTAAATTTTACCCTTTGAATCACCAATACTGTTGTGAAACTAAGTATGTTTTCATTTTCTAAAAGCCCATCTTACAATGCATAATAATATGAAGTCGTTCATTTGATGCTTCCCATTATAATAAGCAAGAAAAAACCAAAGTGGTTCGTTGGTAAAAGTGTATATTAAACCCTTGAGCCTAATTTTCAGAACAAAATATATTCATGAAAATTCGTGAAACACAGATGTACCTGCCCAGAAAACTGTTTTCTTTCCTCACCCAAACGTAAATATTTCGTCCTCTCTCTCATTATTATTATATTATTATTGCAAATTTTTTCTGAATAAGTTTCTCTCAACAAATGGCAAGCAGGGCTTTAGAAATGATTACTGTGGAGATATTTTATGAATATTACCACTTAAAACCCCAGATATTTCCGAATTACTGCCACCTCAATTTCCTTTTTCTGGTTTTTCAACATTTTATACGTGATCATTTTTATGTGAATCCTCAGTAAAGAAAAGGGTCGAATATATTCGTAGACATGACCCATAATATATTGGTATGAAAGCTACTGTAATTCAATTTAATGATTCAGAAAGAGAAAAATTACTTACGGAAATGTAGAAACTTCACGTGTCAAATCAGATGAGATATTCAACTATATTTCATATTTTAGCAATGAAACCCTTAGCACGATAAACCACCAGTGACCCGAACATTTAGTATAAAATATTTATGTTATAAATCAAGCTGACAGAGTTTTTCCACATGTAGACAACAGGAATGGAAGAATGATTTCCCGTATTTGTATCAAATAAAATTGAAATTCTCCTTATTCCTTTCTCGAGTGTCGGATCGTCTCTAGACCTTCGGTTGACATGCGACCCATCCATCTTTTCTCTAAGTAATTTCCACACTTGGACGCTCTGCAGGATAAATATACGAAGCTATGAGCTATTCTGACAAATAACATCATAGGAATGAGCTATGTCAGAAAAGTTTATGATAGGTCGACAGCTTGAAATTACTGGATTAGAGGATTCATAATTCTGACCCAGATGGAGGTTAACACTCATTGATATATTGATCTGCTAATCATTCCATTCTCTATGGATCTGATTGGGAGTGGAATTAATAACTTGAGCTGTTCTGGGGATGTTTCGAAACAATTAGTCACTTTAGTGAACTGTCAGATCAGATCACGTTTTTTTGAAGAATGGGAAAATTGATTAGAATCATGTAATTTACCAAACTATGTATGATAGTCTCTTATTATTTGAAATATCTTTTTTATAGTTATTATCCTAACAAGTACGGAAAGAGTTGCTTTCTCGCATACAACTGCCTTCGCCCGAACGCAGAGTAAGCACTCGATTGCGGAAATAGTACATTATGTATCTAGTAGTGAAAGCAATACTTTTCCGAATGACAATGTAAATTGAAGTCTGGGATTTGCTTTTATTTCGAGGTACACATACTATTTGATCTGAAATCACATCAGCATTATCATGAGTTAAGGAATTTTTTTAAATGCATAACAATTTTTGATTGCCATCTTATTGTCTACGATAATATAACACATAAATTTAGATTAGATGGAAGCCACGAGAGGCTGTCCACTTTTGGGGAACCTCGTGGTAGAGTCTCCTAATAGACCTTAATCAGGGAGGAATATATGCCCAAGGTACGCTGACGGTATCGTATATTTCCATACACTGTCAGACGGAAGACAAAAGCGGCTTTCATCACTGAACTCATCATTCCAATTGGCTCTTTCATTACACCAAAGCAAACGTTAAGCTCTATGGACTGCGGTCAATGGAGGTCATCTTATAGGCCTATAGTAATGTAAACCTGCGTCATTCAATCGATTTAAAACCTTCCGAGGGGTGATACAAATTCTGGTACAAGTCAAAAGGTCCTGGCTAAGCAACGTGCCGTTTGCTGTTGGATCCATCCTAGCTCCTCTCATTAGTCTTCGGTCCTCCCTAGCATTTT
Source organism: Chrysolina americana (assembly GCA_958502065.1). NCBI lineage: Eukaryota > Metazoa > Arthropoda > Insecta > Coleoptera > Chrysomelidae > Chrysolina > Chrysolina americana. The sequence goes on from OY293412.1 coordinate 58,787,236, forward strand.
TCGATCTTGTTCTATCCTTCCTATGCCTGTTCATGACAGATCCAGTCTCATTTAATCGAAATTACACTTTGAGAGACATTAAACCAATCAGCCACATCGATTTGTCGCGCACCTCCAAGAAGCAACCCAATGGCTTAGTACAGAATTTAATGGCATTGAGACAAGAACACGATACATCAATTCTATTCAAACTGCATTCACATGTTGAATACAATTTGCAATCATATTGATTTACAAATCCAAACAGATATTGAAAGAATTAGTCACAGAAATCTATTCACTGATCAAACCTTGAGAGTGTTTCTCACCGGATTGAGGGGCCCGCTCAGTGCTAGAGTTAAAGCTCGAAACCCTGTTACTTTACCACAAGCTTTGACAATAATGAATGATGAAATCAATATATAAAATTTGCAGAAGCCCAGAAATCCACTTGTCAAATTTCAAAATAATCATAATATCCGCCCGAAATTAATGCAACGCCCAGTATATCAAAATTATCAAAGACCCAACCAGTACAATCCAAACTCCAATCCCAATATCAATCGGAACGTCAATCGAAACGTTCCTCAACTTTCAAATTTCCCCAGTGCACCTATACCAATACGGCCAATCACCCGTCCACCTCACAATTTTCCAACAAACACCCAAGTATTCGTTAATCCGCAAAATGTTTGGAAAAACTTACCAAATAGGCAGTCAAATAATTATCGACCAACGCCAATGAGCGGAATTTCTTAGGGTTCGCTAAAACCACAACAACCACGTTAGAATCATTTCCAAAATAATAGTCAAGAATTATTCAAAACTGAACAAAACCCATGTCCCGAAATTGAATATCATGAAGACAATCCCGGTTCTTACGATAATTCCGAAGAAGGTACTGTAGGTTATGATTCAGAAAACTTATTTGAAGATCAACATGAGCATGAAAATTTTCCCCAAATAGCGGAATCCCAAGATCAAACATAGCATACGAGTCACACAACATTAACGAAAGAATATTGCCTTTTATCGAAATAAAATATCCACCACTGAAACTTTTGGTCGACACAGGTTCGACTAGATCATTTTTAGATCCAAATTTAGCCCAAAAATATTTCAGTTCATTCATATACGAAGAACCTTTCACTGTGTTTACTTGTTTTAATTAATCTCGGCATAAATTTGCCATGAAACTTCCCGCCTTCGACAAATTCAAATCTAATAAAAAACTCAAATTCTTTCTGTATAAATTTGATAATGTATTTGACGGATTAATAGGTGTAGACAATCTGAAGCTATTGAAATCCAACTTAGATCTCGTCAATAACAAAGTCAATACGCCAAATTCAATTATTCATATCCAATATTTTCAGTCTAATCCTGATGTTTTATTTGAAAAAGTTATTCCAAAGCGAAGTCGATTTTCAGTAGAAATTCCAATTAATTATAAAGACGGTGATGTAATTATTCAGGACCAAGAAATACTATCATGCAAAATTGCAGAAACGTTGACCACAGTTAAAACCAACCTCGCGATTGTGGAGATTTACAATACCACCTACAATGACATCAAACTTGTAATATTATACCCGGTTAAGGTTACGCCTTTACGATATAATGAAACACATTTCCTTCAAGTATTTCCACGTATAAACGATAATGATTTTAATGAACATTTCGAAGTATTCTTTTCTGAAAATTTGCAGAAAGTTGATCGATCTAATATCACTAAATTAATTAGAACCAATCATATGAATAAAGAGGAAAAAGAAATGATTTTAAAATTGTGTAAGCACTATTCGAATATTTTTTATATAGAGGGTGAACCACTAACGTCTACAACTGGAGTGAAACATGATATTAAATTGAAGGATGAAACCCCGGTGTACACTAAATCGTACCGTTACCCCTTTGTTCACAAACAAGAGGTGACCTCACAAGTGAATAAAATGCTGGAACAAAATATCATACGTCCCAGTAAATCCCCATGGTCATCACCAATTTGGATTGTTCCAAAAAAGGTTGATGCTTCGGGTAAAAGAAAATGGAGCATAGTGATTGACTATCGTAAACTGAACGAAAAGACAGTAGACGATAAGTATCTTAACCAACAGCCTTCAATGTTCAAGGAGGGCACTACGAATTTCTTCGTATACCGATGGGTCTGAAAAATTCCCCCTCCACATTCCAGAGATGTTTTGATAACATACTAAAAGAGTATATTAACAAAATTTGTCTAATTTATCTTGATGATATTTTGATTTATTCGACATCATTACAAGAACATATCGACAGTTTAAGTAAGATCTTCCAAAAATTAAGGGAGGCAAATTTCAAAATTCAAATGGACAAGTCAGAATTTCTGAAACGTGAAACAGCCTACTTAGGTCATGTAATGTGTCAAACCAAACCCCGACAAAATCATGGCTATCCAAAATTTTCCTATTCCCAAGACTACTAAACAAATTAAACGGTTCCTAGGACTCCTAGGTTATTACAGACGATTCATTAAGGACTTTGCCAAACTGACCAAACCACTAACTCTCTGTTTGAAAAAAGATGCCAAAATTATTCATGACTCTACTTTTATTAAATGTTTCGAATACTGCAAAACACTCTTGATGAATGAACCCGTTTTAATATATCCTGATTTTGAAAAACCGTTCGTACTCACAACGGATTCGAATAACTTTGCCCTTGGAGCTATCCTTTCGCAAGGTCCCATTGGGTCAGATAAGCCAGTAGCGTTCGCATCACGAACCCTAAACGACTCAGAGCAAAATTACTCGACAATAGAGAATAAGAAGTTATTGGCCATTGTTTGGGCCACCAAATATTTTCGGCCCTATCTGTTTGGCCGTAAATTCAAAATTTTAATAGACCACCAACCCCTTCAGTGGATCATGTCTTTGAAAGAACCAAACTCCCGTTTGGTTAGATGGAGGCTCACACTCGAGGAGTTTGACTACGAAATTGTATACAAACGTGGTAAACTGAATACCAACGCAGATGCTCTGTCGAGAGTTGAAATTCACACGAATGAAACTGAAGTAACGATCGACAGAGAACTCCAACCGTCTGTTAACCTTTCTGGTAGAAACGAAAACCCCAATCACAGAGACGAAGAAATAGAAGCAATTATTGTACAAATTGGCGAACCACCTGACTCACTAGAATTAGACGATGCTAACACCGTCCATACTAGTGACAAAAACCCCGTCCTGACCATACCTATTTCAGAAAATCCACTAAACAACTATGACAACCAACTCCAAATCGTAACTGTATTTTATTCCCCAGCCTTGCCAAAAACTGTACAAATCTTCCCAACAAGAAAGAGAATTATTGCACAGATATCTTTATACAATTTAGAACAAGATATTATTAAATTAATTAAGGAATATTTAGACTCCAAATTCCGATACGCCCTGTATTTAGAAAACGATAGCATCATGCCTAAATTCTGCGAAGTAGTACACAAGACATTCAAAACTCCTTTGTATAAATTTATTCGCTGTACAAAAATTCTACAGGACGTAACAAACAGTGAAAAACAAATTTTGAAACAGTACCACGAAGGTAAAACAAACCATCGAGGTATTGTAGAAACAGAAAGACGTAGGGAAACCTACTTTTGGCCCAAATTAGGAATCGATCTCAGATTGTATACAAACAATTGTGAGATATGCCACACGAATAAATATGATAGAAATCCCCCAAATCAAATATTTTCAATCACCCCAACTACTGGAAACAAAAGTCATTCATATCAATATCTATCAGATAAAAAATCAAAAGTTTTTGACTATAGTGGATGCTTTTTCGAAATACGCTCAAACTTATGCTCTTATTCATAAGTATCGAAATAGCAAATAAACTGATTATATTTTTTAGTCACCACGGTATTCCCGAAACAATAGTTTCGGATGGTGGTTCGGAATTCAAAAATGAAACTATACAGGAACTGGCAAAATTTCACAAAATCAAATTACATTTCGGAACACCTGATCATCATGAATCTAACTCGATAGTCGAACGATTTCATTCGACTATTGCCGAACACATCCGGTTGCTGCAAAGCAGTAATAATGAAAAAGACATAACAAACCTAATGATTCATGCTATTTTAGGTTACAATAACTCCATTCACTCAGCTACAAAAATGAGTATCGAATTCAAAGCGCATATGTAGCAAACCACAAAGAAAAAACCAACGAAATGAGAGACTTGTAAAACAAAAAGAGAAAAACATTAGAAATCTAAATAAAAATCGCGAAGAACCATTAGATTATTGAACTGGTAATATTGCCTGTAAGGAAACAGCTCCGCGAAATAAAAGTCTACCCAAGTTCAAAATCGTCAGAATATCATCTGATGAAAATACCAAAATTAATACAGAAGACGGTAAAAAGATTCATAGATCAAACTTAAAACGTCCCTTGTTTCAGATCATTCCTGTCGATGACTCTCAGCCAGGAAATTCGAGTAATACCCCTTGATAAAAACCCAGGCATCCTACCCTTTAAACTAGGAACTGCGAGGGTTAAAGAGAAATCCCACACTTTCATCCACTACTTTGACCTGAACCCTATATCCGAAGAAATACAGAAATTATCCGATCAACACTCACTTCTTTCCGACGCTGTTAATCGCGGACTATCTGATACATATGTCAATGAATTATCAGCAATAAATCAATCGATAATTATTCAATTACACTTAGTAGTTGAAAGTTACAGTTCAATCACTCCAAACAAAAGAATAAAAAGAGGCTTGATTAATGGTTTGGGCAGTATAATAAAAAAGAATTTAAGGAAACTCAGATTCGACAGATGCTGAAAGATTTGAATAGGCCATCTCAGAGTAACAAATCAATCAGAAAAATGTCATGCAAAATATTAATGATCAAATTTCCCTATCCAAGTATATAATAGAAACTTTCAATGAAACAATTAAATAACTTAAACGAAACGAAGATATCATGACAGACAGAATAAATAAGATATCTTCTAATCTATCGACATTCGTATATAACTTTTCTCATTTCTTAGAAACGAAATTAGCCTTTGATCAAATCAGCTCATCATAACTTATTATATCCCAGTTACTAGTAGATTTGGAAAATGCCATTAGATTCGCTAAAATGAATCTAGCTCACCCAAGCATAATAAATATCAACGAATTTGAAGTTCTAGTTGAAATTCTAAAAGGACAATACTTTGCTGAAAATTTAGTATTTGGTAAGGAATCATATAACATCCATAAATATTATGATATTTTAGACGTGGGTACTTATCAAAAATATAGAAAAATAGTATTCGTAATAAAATTCCCGCTAGTATTTCCAAGTAAATATACACATTACAATCTATACTCTATCCCAACCTCTTACCCTTATTCCATTGGCACCCTATCTGACTATGAATGAGGTATACTTTCAGTACTCTACCATACCATGTATGGATGTGCACGAGACCTATTACTGTCATTCCAACGATCTTCTCCTTGGGGCCACCAAGATGGACTGCTTATTCAAAATACTGAATATTGGCACCACCCCTTCAGGATGCGGACAGATGCCCATACGAATTGATATCGACATAATCGAACAAGTCGATGAAGCCCATTATATAGGGATCTTCAAGAATTCTACCCGAATTCAAACAATTTGCCGAACTACAGATATAGCAACCCTAACAGGGACCTATCTAATAGTTATCCCTCCAGGATGCCTATTCAAAACAACTACGGACACGTACCGAAATGAGGCAACTGAAACACAGCAACAGCCCCTACTACTACCAGATTTGACAATACCAAAGTTTTTCGAAATCGAGCCGATACCACCCTTAAAAATCCAAGACATCCCCTTGGACAAACTGCATGGACTTCGAGAAGAGGCAAACCGGATCACACCCCTGCAGACTGTCCATACACCTATGATCCATGCCTGGACAATCGCTCTGTACGTTATAGTCGTTTTGTTCATATGTGTGTTCGTAATACTAAAATACAAGCACTTAATATGGAACAAGAAATCGGCACCGCAACCTGAACCAGCGTCCACAGCCACAGCCGTTCCTATTGAAAGAAAACCGATTTTTCCGAATGGAAAATAATTTTTCATCTTTGAGGGGAGGAGTTACGTCGCTGATAAAGTCGACTCCAGCATCCTGACCGCAGTTCCGCTGACGACGCTTTTCTACTCAACGCTTGGTACCACCATCATCGGAGAGGCAGTCTGACTATATAATTCAATCAGTACAGTTGTGTTATACTTTTATTAAAATTGTGAAATAAATATTATTTACTGGTCTACAACTTCCTACATTCGTAACTTGCGGCACATAGTTCAAGGCGGGGCGGGCCACAGATATTGTTTTCAGTGGTGCAACCTTAGATTTGCCACATACAAAATATGTTTTGAATGAATCTTCCTTTTGTTGAACTCTGAAATATATCACGCAAGAATAAGCCTTTTTTGACGCATCACAAAATGCATGTATTTCACACTGCAAATCATTCAGTAACAATGTCGAGGAATTTGTAAAGTTATTAATGAAGAAAATTCTGTTCTAAACCGAGACCATTTGTTGATAATTTCCTTCGGTGGGACCTCATCCCACTGAATTCCGAGACTCCATAGGTTCTGCATAAGTAGTTGAGCGAATAATGTGAGTGGAGTCAAAAAACCCAATGAATCAAAAACGCGAGCGATATCAGATAAAATTTGACGTTTCGTGCAACTGCTAACTGATAAATCAGTATTATATGTGAATATATCTAAACTTGGTTCCCACTGTAAGCCTAAAATTTTTATAGCTGATGATACTTCTTTATAATATAAATGGGCCGCGGTGATGTGCGGGTTGAGTCCTCGCCTCATAAGCCATAGAGCGTGAGTTCGAATCTCAGCATTGCCACCGGTCTCGTGCATGGCATCACACGTATTAAAAGGTAAGGGCTACGTCTTCCCCTAGCTCGCACAAGTCTCTGAATTTTGAGGGTTGCACGTAGGGGTGCAACCGGTTGACGGATATAACAACACTTTTTTTTTATCGAAAGAAATTGATTTGTTATAGAGATGAGATTCCGGTAGATCAGCTAAAAAACACTGATTATTGCTGGTCCACTTGCGTAATTCAAAATTTCTTTTCTTACAAATTTCATTTAATTGATCTCGAATCAATTTTGCTTTATCCAATGACGTACACCCTGTACATATATCGTCAATATATACATTATTTTCTAATACACTGGCTGCCAACGGAAAATGTTTTCCCTCATCGTGAGCTAATTGCAGTATTGTTTTAATGGCTAAATATGATAGAAAGACCGAAGGTTACAGTTTTTAAGCGAAAGTCTTTCACAGTTTCATTACTGGAAAATCTCCATAATATTCGCTGATATTCGTGATGTTTAGGATGAACTAAAATTTGCAAAAACATCTTTTTCACATCTGCCGTAAAGACTATAGGGTATATTCAGAAATCCAATAAAACCAAGAAAATATTTTTCTGTAATTTTTCACCCACCAATAGGGTGTACCATTTAGAGAAAAATACCTTGAGTGGATTTGGCGGAAGCGTCGAAAACAACGCGCAGTTTAGTTGTGGTTGCTGTTTTTTAATACACAGTGGTGTGGTAGATAAAATACATGTTGTGTATCAAAACAATCATTTACCTCTTCCATGTACCCAAAATCTAAATATTCTTGTAAAAAATCAGAATATAACTTATGTAGTTCCGGTGACCGCGAAAGGCGTCTTTCAAGTGAATAAAAGCGGCGTAAAGCCAACGCGCGAATATCATTGACATTGAAAATTAGTTCTGAATTTTTGAATGGAAGATTGACGACATATCGACCAGTTTCATTTCTAGAATGTGTTCTAGAATATATTTCATCACACAAGGCACCTTCAGGCGATATTGCCATTATTTTCGGAATTTCTTCAAGTTCCCAGAAACGTCTATAGCGAAAGTGTCAGTTTGAACAATACTTAAAAATGTGGAACTATTTGAAAATGCTTCTGGTTTATTGAAGGCCACCCTCCCCTTAAGTATATATCCAAAAATTGTGTTTAAGGCTACAGGTTCATCAGTATTTCCTATTATTCTCCCCTGTTCTAAAATATGGGGAAAAACTTCCGCGCCAAGAAGTATATCAATTGATGACGATTTGTAGAAATTTTTATCGGGTAGTTTAAGATTTCTAATGTGTGACCATTTTAAAACATCAAGGGATGTACTTGGCATATTGGCACATAACTTAGGCAGAATAATAGCATCAACTGTTAGATCTGGAGTATTTTTCCCAACAGGTTTGAATGTGCAAGTTACTCCGCCACTAGTAGTTATTTCATTCATTGAACCCAAACCTTAGATAGACATAGATGAATTGAAACGGGTTAAACCCAACTTATGCTAACACTTCTGTAAAATGTAACTGGTCTGCGAACCACTGTCAAGTAGAACTCTAACCTTCTGATAGTTATTACGTGCATCTAATATTTCAATAATGGCCGTTGATAGTAAGACATTGCTGGAAGATGATACCATGCGAACAAAAGTATTTCGATCTTGTGCAGCAGAAGGACCTTGTGAAGTTTCTTGAGGTATGGAGGTTATAGTGTGGAGCGAGTCATTATTGGGTGTTGAAACTTTATTGACGTGTATAGTCGAATGACAAAAACGGCAAGACGAAGTCGATTGACAATTTTTTGTTGAATGCTGAGAACTCAAACAATTATAGCATAAATGTTTTTGTTTGACGAAATTTAGTATTTCTTGAGGCTGTCTGTTGAAGTATTCAGAACATCGATATATTGAATGATTACGTTTACAAACTATGCAAAATAGATTCTGACTAGAATTCTTATTCGTATTAGTATTTGAAAAGAATGATGGAGTTTGTTTTTGTTTTGTTATAGAAGCATTTTGGAAATGCTTATTTCTTACAGAAATTGATGAATTCTGTGGAATTGAAAATTCAACTGCATCCAATGCGTTACAACGATCTAGGACTAATTTTTTCAAGGATTCAAATGTTGGTGTAGCATCAATAGCGATATGATTTTCTAATTCGAAATGGGTAATAGTTTCTTGATCGAAATGTTTTGAGAATAAATAATATAAAAGAAAATCCCACTCTTTTTTAGAAGTAATCGTAGGGTTCGTGTATTTTTTGAATTCGTTATAATCGAAGCGTGATCGATGTCTTGTAATTGAGCAAAGGCAATTAATCTCTTATTGTTGTAGCGTTGTAAGAGCGCATCCTTAGCGATTTCATAGTTCGCACTGGACATGGGTGTTGTTTGAACCAACGCGCAACGTGAGGGTTGGTCCACGTAGAGATGAAATTAGGTAATTGATTTTTTCATTATTTGTTAGGTGTGTGTTATTGTGAATCAGACTCTGAAACATATCCAAAAAAGGCTTGAAAGATTTTATATCTCCTGTAAATTTAGGAATTTCTATTTTAGGTAATTTTACGTTACTACCAGAATTATATCCTGATGAGCTGTCCTCAGATGGATCAAATTTAATACAGAACAGTGTGTAATTAATTGCTTCAATATAGGAACAGTCAAATTCAAAGTTTTTGCGCACAATTTCATCATCAGTTAAATCATCATCAGTTAAATCCTCATCAGTAACTGCAACTATAGATACTATATTGACATGATTTTTCTTGAAATCTTCGCAACAATCTTGAAGGCCCTGATAGCGCATTTTGAATATAATACGATCAGACTCTTCAGATTTTGCTCTGTCAGCAAGTTCTTTGATTTCTCTTATTTGGTTTACGCTTATTTGTGTTAACTTATTTGCGTTCGACATTATAAATACAAATTGAGCGGATCAAGAAAAAATTTAGATATTGATCGAATAAGTAGAACACTGTCTGATGGATACCTAGTTATCTGAATGTCAGCAAAAAAACACTTTCAATTCACTAAATCGAATGGCCTTGATTTTATGCAAAGTCTTGTCAAAAGGTTTATAAACGAATTGAATTACTGTGAAACTATGAGAAACACCACTTGAGGAAACTTATTTAGTTTGCGCGACTGAAATAATCCTTGGCTCGAATAGGACCAAATGTTTGCTCTTAGCAAAATGAAATAAAAAAAAGCGGTTGAAGTTGAAATAGCACTCACCAAAATCCTTCCTTTGTGGCAGTACGTCTTTCAACTTGCTTGTGGACTGTAAGTATTTTAGATCTGATTGCGGCCAGCGGTTGAGATTGATTGACTATTCTTTTTACTTTTACGTGAGAATCCAAAGTTTTTTATATGACGTCTATCTGTCACTTTGTTTATCCATAAACAAACTTCTTGTTGGACAGCATGCTCCATAATATGTGTATACTTCAACTAAAAATTTCGCGTAAAAATGGTTATAATTTTGACGAGGGAACGACTAAATAAATTTCTTTTAGATACCCAGTGTATACACCTATAGTAATATTATACTAACTAACTAGCTTTAATTAGTGGAGTAGATTGAGCACCAGGGATGTTTCTAATTGAGTTACACCCAGCAATTATCCGATTTGGCAAATTATCCAAATTCGCCAATTGAGTAGCGTAAACTAATGACTTCATATATCCCTAGATGAAATAATAATAATAGGTCAAGGAATAACTCCTTTAATTTCTGTAGCATGTTTACCTAACAGCCTGTATATAAAGCTTAACTGGCTATAATTAGAAAAATTGATTTTTTCTCATTTTCATCAATTCTGGCTTTACGGGATTGTAGTCTCTTTTTAGCATTCACTTGCGTTGACAAACAGAACATGCATCTCACTAAAGATGTATATACATGAAGAAATGCGAATAGAAAATATCTCGCACAACAGTGTATTACAGATATTCTTAGAGTGGCTCCAAGTGTTGCGCCTACCTACAAGATTTGGAGTCTTACAGGATTCCTCCATATCATTCATGAATAATATGAATAGTAATCTAAAAAGTTTTTCAAGTGAGAGGCTGTGATCAATGGTATCAATGGAAAATATAGTTATCGGTGATGTATTTTCGTTCAGTGAATCATATATAAAATATGGATAACTCAGCAGACTTTACCAGGAACAGTCAGGAACAAAAATAAATTACTGGGTTGCAAATCATTTGAATTCGGATATTGATTAATTATTCCAATATTTTTGAATGTCACATATTGGATTATGTGAAAACTGGTATTGTCAAAATGCAGGATGTTGCGATATTTCCGTTTGTTCTTCTCAATTGAACGAATTATAGGGTATATTTTGACTACTTTGCCAATTTTATTACTGGTTAATTTTAAATTATCAATAAATATTCATAAAATCTTATAGAAATCGTAATAAATGAGATGTCAGTCAGTCTCAATAAGTAAATATATCAGTCAAAGTCAAAATATATCGCATATTTCCATAATGATTAAATTAAATATTCGAGTGGAGGTGCCATTTCCGAAATATCTGAACTTTGGAATTTAGTAATTAGAAATGGAGCGTATAGCATATACCCGTCAGTCTCAACGCGAAATTATATTTAATCTGTGAATAACCAAAAAAAAACAGAAACCCATTTCTTTCTATTCGGAAACAAAATAGTGAAATACATCACGCTTGTATTACATGAAAGATATATGGGCCGCCGGAAAAATGAAATATAAAACGATTCGCCCTACTTTTCTTTGTGACGTCCATATTCAGCCTTGCATAAAAACTGTAGCGTCCTCATGTCTCTTGTGTGAAGGGGATGTTCGAAAAAATCTGTGTGAATGGAAATATATTCCTGTTATAGAATACGAGATTGGAATTCAAGCGCACAATAGTTCTTCTTCGGTGAAACAAAGAATATAATATTGTTAACTGCATTGTCCTAAGAATGTAGTATTTATCACAATTGAAAAAATCATTGGATGATGCAGAGTGTTATGGAATTGTTAGAGTTGTGAATCATAATTGCTTATAAACGAAATAACATTTTATGACTAACTTTTTAGACAACAAAATATTGTCAGATGGTAAAGATGAAATGAACTGCTCCTCACTATTACATGAAATTATTAGGAAGGTGAAAGCAGAATCATTGCCAGTAAAAAGCGAAGGTACAAAAATGCTTAAAACATTCATAAGAGCTGATGAACCAAAAAATAAGCAAAAAATAAATCTTTCAACATTCCTAAGTGTGGAGTTAGCAACGATTTCTCATACACGAAATCTGTGGAGTTAGCAACAAATTTCCATTCTCGAATTTTTACACATCGAAGATTTCATGTTAGATGAGGAAATACTTGCTAGTTATGAAAGCGAAAAATCAATGTTAACAGTTTACTTGAGAATTGAAGATGTCAATCTGAAAATGGATAAGAATAGACTGGAAGTTGTTGCAAGCACTAGGTATCTTGGTTTTTTAATTGATACTGTTTTGTCTTTTGATGACTACTTTCAATATTTAGAGAAAAAAATTTGTAAAAAACTATATTTCTTCTCTAGAATTTCCCAACATCTATCTGCACAAACAAATATTGAAGTTTACTAAGCCATTATACAATCCCATTTCGATTATTGTGCCTCACTCCAAAAACTGCAAAACAGAGGTATGCGCATAATTCTGAGATGTAGCAAATACACACCAATACATTTTATGTTAGATGCATTGCAGTGGTTGAATGTATCAAACCGTTTTTTTTTTCCTGACGATGTAAAGTTTTGAATGGGCTAGGACCATCTTACTTTAATAAGTATGTTGAGTTTCACAAAGACAAACATAATTATCCAATAAGAAACAACGATAATGTATATATATATATATACCATGTACTATATATAAAAGTACAATGAATTCTCTTTTGTTCAAAGGAATTGATTAATATAACAAGTTAACAAACGAGATTAGGAATAGCCCATCTTTAACAATGTTAAAACAAAGGCTATTAAACTACATACAGACTGAATATATTTAAACATTGTAAAAAAAATATATGAATATAATAGTGGGCATATTACACTAACAGTATTATTAGATTAAGTTCTCATATAAATACCTTTTACTAAAATTTGTGATGATATGACATATGTATCTTTTTCTCTTAATTTTAGAATAATGTGGATTTTTATTGTAACACTGATATCAAGTCGTCGGTCCAATGCCAAAGTCACGAATGTGCATATTTGATGTTTTGAGAAAAATGCTTTTCAAAAATTCAAGACGTTGCTAAAAATAAAGATATAATTTTGGGTTACTGAACCACTATTGGAAGGTTTTCTGTTGTAAAACATTAAATAATGATATCTTTATTTTTAGCAACGTCTTGAATTTTTGAAACGCATTTTTCTCAAAACTTCAAATATGCACATTCGTGACTTTGGCATTGGACCGACGAAGTGTAATTGTTTAATTATTGTGATAATGATCTTTTGTATATTAGGATTTATATTTAAATAAACATCTATCTCTCTTGTTATTACTCGTTTGGATGAATGAAGTACATCAACGATATCTCTACTATAACACCAGTATGGGCCGTGATGGTCATGACGGTGGAGCGTTTGTCTCCTAACCTAAGGGTCAGGGGTTCGATTCCCAGCATGGTCACCGGTCTCGTGCATGGCATCACTCGTTAAAAAGTAAGGGCTGCATCTTCCCTAGCTCGGACAAGTCTTTCGAAGACTTTTGAGGGTTGTACTCTTAAGGGTGTGCAGCTGGTTGACGGAAATAACAATAACAACAACAAACAATTATACGTTATCATTCTACAGGGTGGGGAACAGAAAACGAAACAGATCGAATATCTTCAAAACACATGTGTTGTGAAGAAAATGCAAAAACACGTCAATTTTTAATCCAAGAGGGTCATCTTCCTATCATAACCTCAACTGTCATACCTCTCCTCCCACCCCTTGTTCGCTATCACCCAAACAATTTGAATAGCGAAAGTAGTAAGTGTGATACATCATTAAATATGTAATTTCGTAAGGAATTCAGTCATGTCAATTTTCGCTACCTAACTTTCTATTTTGGCGCCCTCTTGCGGGAAAAACAACTGATCCGTATTCCAAATAATGTTACTTCATTTGCAAGAAAATTTGACATCAATTCGGTGACAATGCATTATGGAATTTTTCTAAGGAAACAACAAAATGGCGGACAAGATTTAAAATTATGGTCCGATTTGATCCAAACTTGATAAGTGGTGGTTTTCAGGGTTGGAAATTATGAATTGTTTGTCAATGCAAAAAATAAGATGGTTGCTCCAAGATGGCGGACGAAGTTTGTAATTGTGGTCCGTTTCACCGCCATCTTGTTTTTTGTATCAACGAAAAAATCATAACTTCCGACCCTGAAAATTCCCGCATACTGATTTTAATTCGAATCGGACATAATTACAAATTTCGTCCGCCATTTTGAAGCCACCATCTTGTTTATTGGCATTGACAAACAATTCGTAATTTCCGACCCTGAAAACCACCACTTATCAATTTTGAATCAAATCGGACCATAATTTTAAATCTTGTCCTCCATTTTGAAGCCACTTTTTTGTTTTTTCCTTAGAAAAATTCCCTCATGCATTGTCACCGAATTTATGTAAAATTGGCTTGCAATACAGATCAGTGGTGTTTTCCGCAAGAGGGCACCAAAATGGAAAGTTGGGTAGTGAAAATTGACATGGCTGAATTCCTTATAGAATTACCTTTTTACTGATGTGTCATACTTACTACTTTCCCTATTCAAATTGTTTGGGTGATAGTGACTAGGGGGTGGGAGGAGAGGTATGACAGTTGAGGTTATGATAGGAAGATGTGCATTTTCTTCACAACACATGTGTCAATGAAATAATTGTCACCCCCTCAGTCTTCATGTTATTGAGAGTGAAAGTGGAACGACGAATTTATTCACAAAAATTTTGACGAAGTCCGGTAAAACCGCAGTGAGCGTTCTGCAGACTTGCACTACGTATAAAAGTTGTTGGTAATTGTTGAAATTTTATTGAAATTATTATAATGGTCAACCGGCTGCACCCTTTACGAGCACAACCCTCAGCAGTCTCTGAGAAACTTGTGCAAGCTAGAGAAGACGTAGCCCTTACCTTTATAAACGTGTGATGCTTTGCACGAGACCGTTGATTGTGCTGATTCGAACCCATGCACCAACAGGTGATTGAACTCTTTGGTTTTTATTATATATGTAGTGGAATATAAAATAGGGCATGCACTTCAATGATTACTGCATAATTATGCCCACCAAAATGACATTCATTTCTCGAACCAAACGCTCCGCCCCGTATTATATAGCTTCGACGGTAATCAAGTTAGTAATGCACTGGATGCATGCCCAACATTATTTTTAAGAGGTGTAAATGCAATCACGAAATGTGGAAAACTTCCCAAACACCAAAACTACGTCAATTTCACCCGATGCTTGTTCTACCACCAAAATTAGCTCTGTAATCTTCCCACCTCTCTGAATTTGTATTCCCACCAATGGTTCAAACTATTCATAAATGTAATTGATAACATTGTAATGTAATAAACTAATGATAGTGGAGCGGTACAGATTTTTTCAAGTTGTAACTGATATTTAATATCAGGGTCACACTCTACGCATTGTGTCCAAGAACTCGATGACTGAGTGATATCACATTCTATCAGCTCATCAACGTCAGATAAACGCGACCCTTTATCTGCTTTCTCAACCCAATCACCACGATGACGATAGACTAAATTCAGGAAAGAAAGCGCTATAGTGTGAAAACTGTCAGTCTGAAGCAATCGTTTATTTTGTCTCATCCGTTTAATCTTCTATCGAGTTAAGAGTTGTTCCTACACTTATTAGATTTCAAGAAATATCTCGGAATTTTGAGTGCTTTTACAGCGAATATCAATCGCAACACCTTTTCACGACACAAAATGAAGATAATGTCATATTTTATATTATACATAATTTTAAGTTCCCGATTACAGAAAAATAATATGAACTTTTGTAGCTTAGGTGGCTCATTTGTTTCAAAATTATTGTAACACAGGTAATTCCAATCAATCTCATATTAACATTATATGTATACAATATTCTTAACATCTGGTTGATTTGCTTGTGATCCATTAAATCCCAGAGATGCATTTTTTTTTCATAGGTAATCACTTATCAGAATGATCCTGGTGAATTTAATAATATTCTGGAGTTTTATCCACCAAGTGACCATCTTCAAGAGGAAGATTAAACTTCCTTCACTTGGTGACCGAAACACTTGTAGAGGTGTTGAAAATAGTGGTTTGGAGTTTGGATAAAACTCCAGTATATTCATTACTACACCAAAGGTTCCAAACACTACAGTGCAACTGAATGAATTTATGTTTATTATTGACTTTTATGTGAAAAAATCTCCTAGCGTTGAAGAGTTGAAAGTTTTGTTTTTCTTATAAATATGTATTTTTTATTCTAGGATTTCAATTTTTTGTAGACAATTTGGATTATCTGATCAAACGTTCATTAATGAGTATGGGTCATTTGTATCACAGCATACAATTGAAAAAAAATTCCAGAATGGGTACCGGAAAATTTCATGACTATACTTAAAGTTTGGTCAAAAATTACTTTGGTATACGAATGTGCATTGTCGTATTATTCCCAATAATTATCCATTCGTTTACATTAGTTTTTATTTAAGACTTCTTGTATTTGTTGGCCGTTACCGCGCATGTGCTCACTGTAGTCCTCAGCAGTGAATTTTACTGTATTTGGGTGTCTACATTTATGCAGTTCCTTCAGGAATGATGATACAACAGAGTGAGTATTAAATCGAATAAATGGCGTCAATAGGAGAAAGTATAAATACTATGACATTATTTTATTTTATTTTCTCGAAAGAATAATGTCCCGATACAATGACAATAAACGTTCACTGACAGCTGAGGAACTTCTTGAAGTCATAGTATATTAACGATGACGAATAAGGTACGCTCACAGATGAAGAGACTTTAGATGATGATATACGAAATGTTTGGCGATGATGTCCCAGTGATTTTGTTGAAACGTATGAGATACATCATCATCATCAACTCCAGCATAGCAATAGTCGGTTTGAGCCCGATGTAGGTACAAAATATTTTTTCTCAACTACTTTATATCGGATCGACAGGCGACCGCATGCCTTGTTGAAAAGCAAGTGTATCGTGAGTTGTCTAGATGACAATCTCGTTTATTGCTAGCTTGGAGTGCACACCGACCACCCGAGGTGGTGCTGTAGGTTTTCCTGGTTTTCCTACAGTTGAAAAGTGAATACGCCACCAAAAATCAGTAAGTCGCTCTAGAGCGCCACGGCTAATAATAATAATAGCCTTCCTCTACCAGCACAGGCTTTGCCTTTGGGTACACTCAACGAGTGTTTATGAGGGAGTATTTCATTAAGCAGGAAGGGCCATCCACCATCCAAGGCCTTGGTGAGTTGCGACCCCACTTTCCTGAGCAACCGGTGCAAAACCGGACTGGCAGCCAAGGCGCACCCTAGAAGAAATGCTCATTCCCACTGATGTCGGCCGAGGGTATACTAGGCCAACCCCCTCGTATACCTAAAGACTCGGTTCTAGATGCAAGAGGAAGAGGCCCCCAAAACCGACCGCTTCGTATTAGGGGTCATAGGCAAGGTGGTGAGGCCCAAAACGATGTTTTGCCAAACGATGACGACCGCAATGGCAACGGATGCTTTGAGTGGACGGATGAACCAAGGGACAGTCTTCTGCATTACTATGAGAGCAGTTAGCCCGACCGAAGAGGATACATGGCGAGAATGCATGCTCTGTGGTTTGAAACACACCTAGAGCATGCTGTCTTTTCCGCATAGAATCTAAGGGATTATGTATCCCACCTTCGGGTTCGAGGCTATGTTAGAGCCCCTCCTCAGCCGGTCAACGCAGTGACAGAAGTGGCAGATATGCCACGTGTCGGCCTGGCTGTAGAGGAGCCCCGCATCATACCACCAACGGAAGACATCAGAACCCGCAGGGCGCCTCATAACACCAAGCCCATGAAGCTACAACAACTGGCACGGGTGGATGCGGAGAATCATGATGTCCTTTCAGAAGAGGTTGACATCTGGCAGATCAACTCTGCCGTGTATGACGCCGCTCAGGCCCTGATAGAAGCTAAGATGAAGTCGGCGAGGCAACACGCGTCTTTTATCCAGTGTGTGGCGGACTACATGGCGGCCAATAGGCCCTTCACGCCCGCAGTGCGGCGGATTGCCGCATATTTAAGACGAGCTCACCACACACTGAATCAAGGCGTGCTATTTACCATTAAACAGCACTGTCTTGATAGGATACAAATGCTGGTCCCTGTCTCCGGAGCCCCGATACTTCCGGAGGGCGCGCTGGTGTATCATTAACCCCAGTGAACACGTCCGTGGGGTGAGTGATTACTGGGTCCGAGAGTCATGTGTCCTGAGAAGACGGAGTGAACCAAGAATTATGGCCTTCTGCATTCTTCCGGCCAAGTTACCTGCCGCATCATGGCAAGCTGGTATGATTTTCAAGTTTGAGAGCAGTGTGTCCATCATTCCACCAAGGAACCCTATTATCAGAACCACCATCTTGACAGAATGGCGGAGTTCAAAGAGAAGATCTCGATATTTAGTCCGTTTTTCCTCCTCTTTTGGGACGATGTTCGTTTCGCCAGGAGCTGAAAACTCAATGATGAAAATCGTCCTACTTTGATGGTCGAGGAGGATTACATCAGGCTTATTGGCTGGTTTTTGCCTGAGGGTGGGGAATGCGTAGTTCCAATAGATTCGGCACTTCTCATTTCCCACAACGGACTCAATATCCCCCGGAGCATAAGGCAACACCGGTGTCTCGTCTACACCCTACGAGTGTCGTAGATGGTAGTACAACACTCGTAGGGCCGCGTTATGCCTGTGGATATAGGCTGAGACCGCATAAGCTGGATAAGCTGACAGCACTTGACCTGAGATAAGCGAAGGTCAGGTTTCTGGATAAGCCAAGGTCTTCAATGTCCTTGAAGAAGGCCCCATGCACTGGCTTATCCTCATGTAGCTGTAGGAGCCTGTCACACTCCGCAGCTTTCACGTGGGCTTTTTGCTGAACAGGTTCCAACTCGGTGAAAGAGTTTGGGTTCGTCCCTTCAGTATCGAATAGGAGACCGAGTTCATCGGCAGCACGGGTTGCTGCCTTGAAAAGAAATGCTCAAATCCCTGCTATTTCGTGATTACATACTAAGTAGGGGAGGGGATCTAAACTCCTGATGACTTTACAGGCTCCATCCAGTACTATTCTGTTATGTAGACACTCCAAACTCAAAAGTCCACGGCCTCCCTGTTTTCTGGAGTATAAACATGGAACGGACGATTTGGGATGCAAGCTCCTATAAAGATGCATCATTTTGCGAGTTTTTACGTTGAGTTGTCGCAGCTCTTCTTGAGTCCATTTCATTACTCCAAAGGAGTAAAGTAGAATCGGAACAGCAAGCATATTAGTTGCAGCAACTTTTTTCTTCCCCGACAGTTCTGATGACCAGATGTGTCGGAGTTTGTGCTGATACTTGCCGCGGAGAGAGTTTTTAACAGTAGCTACCTCTTGGGTGTGGCCTTTTTCCACCCCTAGGTAGGTATACGTCTGTGAGGGAGTATTTCATTATTTATATTATTGTTATTATTATTGCATACCAATAACAGATTCGAAATGGAAAATTCCGAGGAGGTATATGATAGAACCTACTACCAGCATCGGTCAAGACAAATCATCTACAACGAATTAAATGATTTCTCAGGAATTAGACTGAGTGTCAATTAAAGGAAAAAAATACTAAACGAAGAATTCCTTACGTGCAAACATAATGGAAACATAAGTGCGACATTGAAAATCCGCCGGTATTCATTAACAACAAACAAAAATACTACGAAGAAATAGAGAACCGTGTTGGAAGAAAATCGCCTCTTGAAGTTTTTTCGCTTTTCTTTGATGAAACAGTAATCGACTTAATGATTGAATTTTAAAATAAATATGCTTCTGATAACAACAGAACTGACTTTTTTCTATCTGGAAACCACCTGAAACCACACTCTTTGGGCTGTTAGGATGTATTGATCAAAATATGAAGATAAAGGAGTAGAATCAGTTCGAAACTGCATGAGTCACAATAGATTCTGCAGCTTCAATCAAATATTCAGACAATGCAAATTTGTTCACAAAGGATAGGTTTGCTAAACTTTGCCTCATTTTGTATTGCATTAATGAAAATAATTTACAATATGGTGTATTTGCTCATAATTTATCGATTGATGAAGTAATGGTGCCATATTATGATCGTCATAATGCCAAGTTGTTAATCCAAAATAAACCAGTAAGATTTGGATACAAATTATGGTGTCTTTGCTCAGCTGATGGTTTTCTCTTTCAATTCATACCTTATGGAGGTGCACGAGATAAATTGAATACTTACAAGCTTTGTTTGGGTCCTGAAATTGTGAATCTGCTTTCCGTGATTGAGTTTCCGAATGAACATGAATTTTTTTTTCGACAATTTTTTTACTTTGAGTGAATTATTTAGAGATCTACGAGAAAAATAATTTTCAGCAGCAAGTACCGTAAAGAACTATAGAACCAATGAATGTCCTTTAGAAGATAGTAAAAGTTTGGCAAAGAGGGAAAGAGTTACTTTACCATTTACACGACAACAGAATTTCTAATTACCGTATATGAATTCGTGGCCTGAAATGGTGGTGGCCACTGTTCATAAATCTTATCGGCAGCTGTGCAGTAAATACTCAGAAGTTCTACAACATTGCAAATAGAATCAGAATGTCCCAAATAGAATTCAAGCAATTTAGTATGGGAAGAGTCATTTTCTCGCTCTGGTGCGGGAATAGTAATAATCCTTACAAGTAAATTTTCCACATTCGACTGCCAATATTACCCGAACGACACAAATCAGTCGAATGTTGGGATTGGAAAGTATACCTTTCCCTATGACATAGGGCCGAAAAGTCGATGGACTATCAACCGGTTTTTTTCTGTAATTCAAGGGTACTTTGACAATAGGCACATTGAAATAATTTTACCACGTTGAAACCCACATTGGTTTTGATGATGTTAATTGCATTGATTGCGCTTTGCAATATGGACAGGCTTAATTTATTTTTAAGGATTGCCATCAATTTATTGCTGAAACCCAATCAGAAATATCATTCAGTACGGTTTCGAAGTTTTCACTGTATCATTAATATTGCCATTGAAATTGAGAACACTGGTTTCTTCACAAAAAAAATGTATTGATGGACAACTGTACAAAATTATTTATGTACAAGAATATAACACAGGTCCTAATATATGGGGAAAACCATGTTCTACAAAATTCATAAATGGAGAAAGCAAATTGCAATTGTGTTTCTCAGTTACAGAATGTTAGAAACCACTGGAGAAAATTAGATTAGTCTATAATTTGTTATGCCATCTGACAAATTGGAACATAAAATACTAAATCAATTTTTCTTCAGCACCAACCATCTCAATTTATTCCATTCATACCTCAATACTACACCTTTTTCAGTTGTAATTCAGAAAGTGTAATATGTATTTCAATAAGAGTAATTTGCAATTCAGAATAATATGAAGTGAAAATCAGATTGGTGAAATTAAATTCAGAAACTTGTAATCCAGATTAGTGAATTATATTTCACAATATGTGATTCGTTATTCAGATTGATGAATTGTTAGACAGAAAATGAAGCTTGTGATTCAGAAAGCGTAGGTTGTTATTCAGAGGGTATCAGAGTAGAGAGTAATTCAGAAACCCAGAACATGTTCTATACATAATAAATAATGTATTGTTCTCATATTCCCCATTGTTACTTATCAAGTCCTTGGCGGTTTCTGAATTACAAGTGATGGTTTCTGAATTACAACTGTCGCTTTCTGAATAACAATTCACTAATCTGAAATTAAAGTTACACTTTCTGAAATACAGTTTACCAACCTGAATTACAAATTACACTTTCTGAATTAGAATTAACAATTCTCAATTACAAGTCATATTATCTGAATTACATTTTGATAATCAGAATTTCAAGTAACACTTTCTGAATTGTATTTGAAATAGGTGTATTTAACAATATGTTGAGTATAGTGGTCATCAACTTCCATTTTTCATTGCCACAAGCGGCGTACCCCAGGGAAGCAATCTCACCCATCTTACCTTTTCTTCATTATCAATTGACTTAGGTGGTAATATAATAACCAACATTTTCTTATTTACCGATGATATAATAGTATATTCTGTAACAAGGTTAGAATGAAAATTAGATGCGATTGGGAAGTTCGGAGCGCGAGCTTTAAGGCTCGAGCATAACTAATTTTCATTCCAACCGATGAACAATCGATTCTTTTTCCATGATAAAAAATTTCAATTGAATTAAATGAAATGCAACCAGCAATAATTAAGTTACGTCAAAATTGAAGAACTGTATGATGTAAGTAAAGGCTATATTTATTATTGCTACAACTGTGTGAGAATATTTCTTTATATCTCTAGAGAGAGAATGAAATATATAAAACTGCACAGGGACAAAGCATGCAGTTGTAGGATATTTTTTCATTATCAAAGGAGACGATGTTAGTGTTTTGTTATCAAATCTGATTTCATAATCAGCAAATTCGGCGAGGATCGTGGAGAAAATTCTTTATTTAGGATCATCGAGTCTCTTAATGACTCTCAGCTACTGCAAATCCATATTGATCATCTGGCAAACTGGTTTATAACAACAATAAATCCAACAAAGTTCGAAAGGTGTGTTCGGAGAGGATTAACGAAATCAATAGAAATAATTCCAACCACGGTCGAAAATACCCTTCTCTCCACACATTTCCACAAAGTGGAAAAATGAGGCGAATATCTGACAGAAAACAACTACTTCCCCCTACGAACATTGAACTACATCTGTCATCCATTTGTGCAATGGTCCTCAAGGAGGACACTTTTTGCAAATGCGGATTGTAATAAAGCCATTGAATATCATCCTTCGTTTTGTTGGAAATGGCCACCAGCATACATGCAAGAATAGGTCAGACGACAATACCAACGATAATCTACCTACGTAGGGGAATAATATGAGATTTGTTGAATGTCATCGTTGGTTTTGTGGAGCAAGACGACTCTATTGTCGTCTCTCCTATCCTTGCACTGATGAGAGGAAATAACCTCGAAACATTACAATCAGCATTTGCAAATAGTGTCCTCCTTGAGGACCATTGCACAAATGGATGACAGAGTAGTTGTAGATGGGAAGTAGTTGTTTTCTATCAGATATTTGCCTCATTTCTTCACTTTGTGGAAATGTCTGGAGAGAAGGGTATTTTTGGCCATAGTTGGAATTATTTGTACTGATTTGGTTCATAACAAACAAATTACTGCTCAATAAACATAAAAGTTATGACTCTAGTTACAACTTGAATATTCAAACCATGGATTACGAGTGCTCAATATTTTTTTTAATCGGTGTGATTCAACGTAAGGTCTTGGTATCCATTTTGCATCAGTATTCAGCTTTTAAACACTAGCGAGTTTTTAGACCACTCAATATAACTTTATTTTATTCTCAATAACTATAAGAATAACGACTGGTTGATTTAAAATAGTTTTTGGAATATGAAGCTCGTAGAAGAAGATAACGTTAAATTTTATTCAAGAAACAAAACATATCAGTTTTGAGCAGAGCAAGTGGTGGAAGGAACAACTTCATGATTTTTTTTTAAATATTCATGAAAACATTGAAATTATCATTAGAAACGGTAACCAAATATAAGCTCATCAAACCAATTATTTGTTTCGTAAATAAAATTTTATGTTCTGTGTGTTAACGATAATCACGAAAATCGTTAAGTCAATCATTCGCAATTATCGTTGGTTCTTATTGCCATTTGGTTTGTCTCTCCTATTTTCCGTTGATGCGCAGTCGCACAAATAGCGATAATGACAAAAGTTGTTATATTAACTGGCCTAAAAACTCCTTACTGATGACAAAACTGCAATGGGAGCTGAAAAGATGCTTTGCATAATTCTTGAAGACTGCATAAATTTATTTCAGAAATAAAGAAAGTCTTCACTTTTTTAATGTGGGTCACTGACCTTCAATGTATTCGTATCACATTCAGTTGCTACAGTGCATTCAGCAAAAATCGAAGGAGTATATTGCATAAAAGGTTGATGGGATCTATCCCGAACAATGCCTGTATACTAATTCAGTGTTGAACAAATTTTCTTTATTATCGTTATAAGGCCGCCGATCATATCCCTCATGCATATTCCTTCATAAGCCTACAAACTATCTCATCAATTGCACCCAGTAACTATCACAACTGAACTTCCATGCCATTTGACGAACAGGATTGCTATTTTTTGTTTTTATTCACCTATAGAACCAATGTTCTGCTGGAAGTAGTCGAATCATTCCATGTGCTGATTCAGTTTCCATCTTTTCTATTGATCAAATAATGATTAGTCTTCGGGTACCTTGAGACAATATTGAATGTAATTAAATCAATATAATTTACCCAAACAACCACTTGCCACAGTTCTCACCGTCCGCAGAAAATTAGGTTTTGGGCATGGAAATCTCGTTCCTACCGTGATACTTTGCACACACCATGTGCAAAATACTGTGCAAGAATATGTCATATTTGTGCACGCCTCTCTCGTTCACTATGATTTTTTTGGTTCCCCAGCAACCGTTATGCCTCTTTTCTCCATTTCAGAAAACACGGAGCATAATTAGATAGATAGATAGATAGATAGATAGATAGATAGATAGATAGATAGATAGATAGATAGATAGATAGATAGATAGATAGATGGATGGATGGATGGATGGATGGATGGATGGATGGATGGATGGATGGATGGATGGATGGATGGATGGATGGATGGATGGATGGATGGATGGATGGATGGATGGATGGATGGATGGATGGATGGATGGATGGATGGATGGATGGATGGATGGATGGATGGATGGATGGATGGATGGATGGATGGATGGATGGATGGATGGATGGATGGATGGATGGATGGATGGATGGATGGATGGATGGATGGATGGATGGATGGATGGATGGATGGATGGATGGATGGATGGATGGATGGATGGATGGATGGATGGATGGATGGATGGATGGATGGATGGATGGATGGATGGATGGATGGATGGATGGATGGATGGATGGATGGATGGATGGATGGATGGATGGATGGATGGATGGATGGATGGATGGATGGATGGATGGATGGATGGATGGATGGATGGATGGATGGATGGATGGATGGATGGATGGATGGATGGATGGATGGATGGATGGATGGATGGATGGATGGATGGATGGATGGATGGATGGATGGATGGATGGATGGATGGATGGATGGATGGATGGATGGATGGATGGATGGATGGATGGATGGATGGATGGATGGATGGATGGATGGATGGATGGATGGATGGATGGATGGATGGATGGATGGATGGATGGATGGATGGATGGATGGATGGATGGATGGATGGATGGATGGATGGATGGATGGATGGATGGATGGATGGATGGATGGATGGATGGATGGATGGATGGATGGATGGATGGATGGATGGATGGATGGATGGATGGATGGATGGATGGATGGATGGATGGATGGATGGATGGATGGATGGATGGATGGATGGATGGATGGATGGATGGATGGATGGATGGATGGATGGATGGATGGATGGATGGATGGATGGATGGATGGATGGATGGATGGATGGATGGATGGATGGATGGATGGATGGATGGATGGATGGATGGATGGATGGATGGATGGATGGATGGATGGATGGATGGATGGATGGATGGATGGATGGATGGATGGATGGATGGATGGATGGATGGATGGATGGATGGATGGATGGATGGATGGATGGATGGATGGATGGATGGATGGATGGATGGATGGATGGATGGATGGATGGATGGATGGATGGATGGATGGATGGATGGATGGATGGATGGATGGATGGATGGATGGATGGATGGATGGATGGATGGATGGATGGATGGATGGATGGATGGATGGATGGATGGATGGATGGATGGATGGATGGATGGATGGATGGATGGATGGATGGATGGATGGATGGATGGATGGATGGATGGATGGATGGATGGATGGATGGATGGATGGATGGATGGATGGATGGATGGATGGATGGATGGATGGATGGATGGATGGATGGATGGATGGATGGATGGATGGATGGATGGATGGATGGATGGATGGATGGATGGATGGATGGATGGATGGATGGATGGATGGATGGATGGATGGATGGATGGATGGATGGATGGATGGATGGATGGATGGATGGATGGATGGATGGATGGATGGATGGATGGATGGATGGATGGATGGATGGATGGATGGATGGATGGATGGATGGATGGATGGATGGATGGATGGATGGATGGATGGATGGATGGATGGATGGATGGATGGATGGATGGATGGATGGATGGATGGATGGATGGATGGATGGATGGATGGATGGATGGATGGATGGATGGATGGATGGATGGATGGATGGATGGATGGATGGATGGATGGATGGATGGATGGATGGATGGATGGATGGATGGATGGATGGATGGATGGATGGATGGATGGATGGATGGATGGATGGATGGATGGATGGATGGATGGATGGATGGATGGATGGATGGATGGATGGATGGATGGATGGATGGATGGATGGATGGATGGATGGATGGATGGATGGATGGATGGATGGATGGATGGATGGATGGATGGATGGATGGATGGATGGATGGATGGATGGATGGATGGATGGATGGATGGATGGATGGATGGATGGATGGATGGATGGATGGATGGATGGATGGATGGATGGATGGATGGATGGATGGATGGATGGATGGATGGATGGATGGATGGATGGATGGATGGATGGATGGATGGATGGATGGATGGATGGATGGATGGATGGATGGATGGATGGATGGATGGATGGATGGATGGATGGATGGATGGATGGATGGATGGATGGATGGATGGATGGATGGATGGATGGATGGATGGATGGATGGATGGATGGATGGATGGATGGATGGATGGATGGATGGATGGATGGATGGATGGATGGATGGATGGATGGATGGATGGATGGATGGATGGATGGATGGATGGATGGATGGATGGATGGATGGATGGATGGATGGATGGATGGATGGATGGATGGATGGATGGATGGATGGATGGATGGATGGATGGATGGATGGATGGATGGATGGATGGATGGATGGATGGATGGATGGATGGATGGATGGATGGATGGATGGATGGATGGATGGATGGATGGATGGATGGATGGATGGATGGATGGATGGATGGATGGATGGATGGATGGATGGATGGATGGATGGATGGATGGATGGATGGATGGATGGATGGATGGATGGATGGATGGATGGATGGATGGATGGATGGATGGATGGATGGATGGATGGATGGATGGATGGATGGATGGATGGATGGATGGATGGATGGATGGATGGATGGATGGATGGATGGATGGATGGATGGATGGATGGATGGATGGATGGATGGATGGATGGATGGATGGATGGATGGATGGATGGATGGATGGATGGATGGATGGATGGATGGATGGATGGATGGATGGATGGATGGATGGATGGATGGATGGATGGATGGATGGATGGATGGATGGATGGATGGATGGATGGATGGATGGATGGATGGATGGATGGATGGATGGATGGATGGATGGATGGATGGATGGATGGATGGATGGATGGATGGATGGATGGATGGATGGATGGATGGATGGATGGATGGATGGATGGATGGATGGATGGATGGATGGATGGATGGATGGATGGATGGATGGATGGATGGATGGATGGATGGATGGATGGATGGATGGATGGATGGATGGATGGATGGATGGATGGATGGATGGATGGATGGATGGATGGATGGATGGATGGATGGATGGATGGATGGATGGATGGATGGATGGATGGATGGATGGATGGATGGATGGATGGATGGATGGATGGATGGATGGATGGATGGATGGATGGATGGATGGATGGATAGATAGATAGATAAAGTCTAATTGGGGTAGTGACGCGCAAATATATGTCATTTTATCCTCGTGTCACCTAGCCTCTCCTACTCAATCCTATTTCTCACCTCCAAGTGGTGGACTTCGGTAACCCGAGTAACCCTGCTCGAGACTGGGTATCCAACCTCAGTGGAAAGGAGGGTCGGGGCAGACGAGAATGGGAGTCCCAATCCTAAGGTGTAGCACCATCGCGCCGAGAGGATGCATGGCACAGGGAAAGTGTGTCTCAAGCGATGCCCTGGATACCTGGCGATATCCAGGGGATTTTAGCCTTAGCGTGGTACGGGCGCACTGCCACGTCGGACAGTTATATCGGCCCTACTCGTGGGATGTAGATGATGGAAAATAAAAATGCAAATTGTGACAACGAAAAAGAAGCGACTGAGAGCCAAGAACTGGCTTTCGGACCTCCTCTTGCCGTGGATTCTCTCACGGATAGTGGAGAAATTGAAGAAATATGGTCGCAGACATGGGAAGCAGCGCTTAGCGATCCAGAATATGTTATCTCCCAGAGACGGAGTTCTATACCGCGATTGCCGGTGAGAAACCGGGTTGACTCGCTGACCAGGACAAACAGCACAGCCCCTTCACAAAGTGAAAGCCAGCCAAGCGGATCCCATAATCTTTCCTCTACAGGAGGCTCAGAGGGACAAAATAGTGGCACCGATGGTGTAGATCGGGCAGAAAAAGAAGACCAAACAAAGAAAAGAAAAAGACACGATGAAAGTATTTCGAGCGAAGAAAAGCAACTATTCAGAAGAGCATTCGATATGCTGGCAAAACAAGTGACACTGCTGGAGCAAGTTGTTGCTGGGAGCTATAAACCAAGGAAAGAATTAACGGAAATTAGCAAAAGAATGACGTTTCAGACTGACCAGATTAATCGATACGGGGCCTGGATGGATAATGAGGCCGAAGTAGCACACAGAGAAGACCCAGTGAAGCAATCACCGGTGCAACCGATTAAAACATCTGAGATGAGTACGCAAGTCTGCAAGCAAGACCTTGAAAATGAGCTGGGGCTAATGAAAGAAAAATCTTTGAACAAAATCAGGGAAGTTATCAAGGAAGACACAGGATACGACAATTTACGGGAGATATTAGAGGAACTATGGCCCGAAGAGACCTTCAAATGTAACAAACTGAGGAAGGTGGAAATGTCCGCGGTGAACAGAGAGGGAGATATAGCCATAATAGTAGACCCCCAAGACGTGAAACAGGATAAACTGATGGAAGCAATAGAATTGAAGTTTCCAGAAACGATAGAGCTGATTAAAAATACAGACGGACAGGTCGACTATATTCTGAACTCCACCAAGACCACTAGTAAGAGTAAAGTAGTAGCGGAGCACACGCTGGCTCTGTATATGGTACCATGGGGAGCAAGCTTACAGCATAACAGGGAGCTAGGAGAGCTATATGAACACCTTAGGAAACCAAAGAGAAAATGGAATTGAATCCTACAAAAAAATTAATAATAATACTGAACGGCTATACAGGAGATGACAACCCGCGAAAAGTTATGGAATACGTCTTCCACACTTCAGGCATCAATGTCGAAGTGATGGGTGATATCCATGCAGCCACAGAAAAAAATTCTCTCAAACCGACTACTGAGATCAAAAGTGAGGGCAAGTCCTATGCAGACATATTGAGAGATATAAAGAAAAATGTGAACATAGACAGAATGGGTGTTGATATAAAAAATATAAGGAAAACTGCGAGAGGAGACCTCATGTTCGAAACGGTAGGCGGCAGGGGTGGAGCTAACAAGTTGAAATCAAAAAACAAACTACAGATTCAGGACATCAAAGTACACAGACAGGAAACAATAATACATATCAACGATATTGATGCCACCGTGGAGAGAGAAGAGGTGTTAGATGCCATAATGAAAATGGTTGGATCAGAACACAGACAACACATAACAATCACATCACTGAGACCAAACTCAAATGGAAATCAGGTGGCTACTGTGGCCATACAGGGGAGATTGTTAGCAGATAAAGTAATTAAGGCTGGGATAATCCACATAGGATGGGTTGACTGTAGAGTGAGGCAGAGAGTATCCTTGATGAGATGCCAGAGGTGTCTTGAGTATGGACATCACACAACTAAGTGTGAAGGAGAAGATAGGTCCCAGGCCTGCAGAAACTGTGGAGGGGAATCCCATCAAGAAAAAGACTGTGAGGAAGAACCTGCAAATGTGAAGGACACAGGAACGGACAAATTAGGTGCCCAGTATTCAGAAAACTGGTTAGGGAAAAAACGCGGGCACTAGAGAGGAAAAGGGAAACGAGCCTGATAAGAAACAACACTCGAAATGGCTCCACTAAAGATACTTCAGATTAACCTAGGCCGTGCTTGGGCAGCACATGACCTGGCCTTCGCCGTAGCAGCAGAAAATAACTCCGACTTAATTATGATTAGTGAACCTAACAAAACAATTCTCAGTAGGCCCGGATGGATCATCATCGAAATACAAACATTGGTATTACTGGCTCTGCTAAACTCGATGTTGCTGTGAGAAAACACTTCAAACACTTAGACATATACTCTTGCTATATATCCCCAAACATCACTATAGAGGAATTCAGAACCGACATCGATAAAATTATGGAAGAAGTCAGAGACCGAAAAAGGGAGGCCATAATACTAGGAGATTCCAACGCTAAGGCTGTTACATGGGGATCCCCAATCGGAGATAGAAGGGGAGATTATATTTCTGAATGGGTGTCTGACCTGGATCTCACTGTCATGAATGAAGGGGATACACCAACCTTCATCAGAGGTGAAAGCAAATCATGCATTGATATAACACTGGCAACGGCAAGAACAGCGGCAAAAATCGGTAAGTGGAGGGTATCAGAAGAAGAGTCACTGAGCTACCACAGGTATATATTTTTCGACGTCAAAATAGAGGATAGTAAGAAATCTCACATCAGAAGAAATTGTCGTGAACGCCTAAACAACAAGAAACTGGAAGAAGCCCTACGAACGGAGTTATTAACCGAACAACGGGGTTCTAATCGATCGAACGATCACTGAAATACTCAAGAATGCCCAAGAACCGACCAACACCTTATTGGTGGAATGCGGATATTGACACGAAAAGAAGAGAATGTAACCGTCTGAGAAGAAGGATGACGAGGGCAAGAAGAAACAGAGGTGCAACGGAAAATTTCAATCAGGAATATCGCATTCTTAGGAAACAACTCAAGTCGCTGATATCGGCATCGAAGAACAGGCACTGGAGAGAATTGTGTGACCAGCTGGACGATGATATCTGGGGTCAGGCTTATAAGATAGTCACAAAATATCTAGAAATTCCACCAACCCCCTATGTAATGGGAACTGAAAGGAAGTTACAGATAATAAAAGAGCTGTTTTCCTCTGAAATGGACAACTGGGTTAGAAATGAAAATAGGGAGGAACCAACGCCTTTTACACCGAAAGAGTTGGAACTGGCATGCATTAAGTTGAAAACTGGAAAGGCGCCGGGATTAGATGGGATTTTATCGGAAACCATTAAAAAGGCAGCAGAAGTCGCTCCCACAGCAGTACTTAAAGTAATGAACAATCTTCTGCTTGGTCAAAGGTTCCCTCCACAATGAAAGCGAGCATGTGTGGTCTTGATACCTAAGACTAAGGACAATGATACTGATACCGCTTCGTCCTACAGTCCTATCTGCCTGTTGGACACAATGGGAAAACTGTACGAGTTACTGCTAAGGGAGAGACTAACGGCAGAGTATGGATTCCGTAAGGGGTGCTCCACAATACAAGCAGTGATGATGGTGAAAAAATTTCAGAAAGCAAATGGTGTGTGCTCATAACATTAGATGTGAAAAATGCCTTCAATAACGCCAGGTGGAGTATAATAATAAGAAGACTGAGTGAAATTGGGATCAGCACCTACCTTTTGAATGTGATTGAGGCATATTTCTGTGGCAGAACAGTTGAAATAAGAGGCGGGGATAGCATAGGCGTCTCAGCAGGTGTTCCCCAGGGTTCCATACTTGGTCCGACTCTTTGGAATGTCCTCTATGATAATGTACTAAGGGTCGAACTACCCCAAGGCAGCAAAACAGTGGGTGGGTGGGTGGGTGGGTAGATGGATGGATGGATGGATGGATGGATGGATGGATGGATGGATGGATGGATGGATGGATGGATGGACGGACGGACGGACGGACGGACGGACGGACGGACGGACGGACGGACGGACGGACGGACGGACAGACAGACAGACAGACAGACAGACAGACAGACAGACAGACAGACAGACAGACAGACAGACAGACAGACAGACAGACAGACAGACAGACAGACAGACAGACAGACAGACAGACAGACAGACAGACAGACAGACAGACAGACAGACAGACAGACAGACAGACAGACAGACAGGCAGACAGACAGACAGACAGACAGACAGACAGACAGACAGACAGACAGACAGACAGACAGACAGATAGATAGATAGATAGGTACCTTTATTCAAAGAATCTTACTTATACATCATAAAATACAAAAATACAATTAGGTGAACCGGCGTCAGAGTAGTGATGTTTAGTTATTGAAAACAAAGGAACATCTAAAATATTGCTTTCCTGGCGCATTTTTGAAGTATTGTTCCAATATTACCATAAATATTGAATACCTTTATTTTTCAATCAGTTTCAGTTGTTTCCTTATTAAAAAGAGTTTTATAAATGAAAATATGATTTGTGTGGTTTCTATTTGCAGTCGTATAAAAAGTATAGTAAGACACTCATTTGAAAACCTCTTTGCCCACTCACTCGCTCGTGTGCAAAGAATAGTTTTATCCTTGCTGTTTGATATACTATTATGAACCTGATATTTCGTGAAACTCCACTTTATATTTCTACAATTACAAATCCGATACGCACAGAAAAAATATAAACCCTCTGTGTATTATTTGGAAATAGTCCCTCGTATAAAGACCAACCCTATTATTTTATATGTCAAACTCGTGAGAAAACAAGAGTACTGCTACTTTTATAGAAATATTCAATTACATACTAATCGACTCATTATAAATTGAAATGAGATTTTTTCACTTCCCAATCACGGCATACGCAAGTAGACTAATAAAATATAATAAAGTGAATAATCAAACCGGTTTCATTAAACCTCTTTATGAAATTTATGATCTCTGCAACATCTCTAGAATTTGTTTTTCACACTTGCTTTGGTGGTCAGACTCTCTTTCACTGATAACCAGTTATTAAGTTTTCATAACATTCGGACCAATTTTTGCAATCCTTGTTCTGCTATCCCACTCTCCAGTTATAACGACGGACGTTTAAAAAATCCTAAGACGGAAAAAGAATTGTGTTTTCACAAGACCAGAGAATTACTAATTGAGCACTAAATAAAAATTTGCAAAAAAAACTACTATTAGCTATCAGATGAACTGAATCACCTTTTGATCTTGCCCTTACCCAATATTCATAGATATAAAGTTTGAATGGAATTCTACACTCTCATGTTTGCCGCAAGTCAGAAAAAATTTAAAACTGCACATTTCTTATGGAAAATGTCTATCCATGAATTTAGCTGAATTTTTGATGTTATAGTTCCTGATGTGCATATCAAAAGTGCCATAGTCACAAAGCTAAAAAATTAACAGTTCTCGAGATTAAGATTTGATAATGGATTCTTCCAATTTTTGCAGTAATTACTCATCTATCAGAGAGCTCTCTTTTCGGGTTGGGACTGAATTTGGATATTTGGCATCTAGAACCAGACCAATGAATGATTCTACTCAGTTATATTATACCCCGCCATCGATAATTTTTCATACACTGCTCCACACTGGCCATGGAAAGTGACACAAATTACAATATATTCCATACATCTATACATGCTACGAAATACGTCAACCATCATTAAAAATTTTGGAAAACAAAATATTTTAGGCACATTTAGAAGATGGGTCGAACTAACTAATTCTGAATACCTATATCTGATGTCCAATAATATCGAATATGGTGGTTGGTAGCGAAGCGGTTAGATGTCGGCCGTTAAAACTTCTGCTAGCACTGGCCAGGTTCGAATCCAGAGAATGAGAAATTCTTTCTCAAATTTGTTGAAGTTGATAGACAACCACATACCTTGTTTGAAAAAGTAATTGGGATGTGAGTTGTCCAGATGCCAATTCCGAAGTCTGGTGCTTTCTTGGAGTGCGTTATTTCGACCACCTAGGGTGGTGCTGTATGTTTTCCGGGTTTCTCCACAGCTGAATTGTCAATAAGCCACCAAAATTCAGTGAATCGCCCCAGAGAGTCACGGAAATTAATAATAAGTAATAGACTACCCGGACCGGCTATGCCTTTGGGTACACTCCATGACTGTTTATGATGGAGTTTTATTATTATTATAAGGTGCTCAAAAATGTTCCTGATAAGGATCATCGAGCTCTAAAGCGGAAAAATAGGAAAATCAAATCATATATCCTCAGAGATAACAATTGTGGACACTGTTATTATGGTATGACATGTCTTTTTCATAAATCTCGATAATCTGGCAAGAGTGCAAAGAAAGTTTCCTCATATTTGCTCGAAATGGATGATGGCCTCGCATAGCCAATGAAAATCTATGAAAATGTCTGTTTCTTTAATACCTGATAGTACTTCCCGAATAGAATGGGGAAGTTTGGGTGTAAGAGGCAAACCAGGAATGGAGTTTTGGATATATATTCCCGAATTTTTTTAAATGTTATATTTCTTGTAAATCTATATTACAGTTTACACCTTATATGAATGAATACTATCTATCCAGATGACCATTGAAAAACAAATCAGTTGATCAATCAATAACAATACAATAGTAAGGATTAGATGATATACCAAAAACAGTTTACTTTTATCATAACTGATATCTGATTCATTGTTTAAAGCGGCAGCATCCATCTGTCCTAGCACCCGATTTGCATGTGCAGAAATATCCCTGCATTGTCTGTACATTTTTATTAAGAAAGTGCGTTATCCAGAGCTAACACTTTGTTAACTTCCGGAATCTGGTCCAAACTCCTTCTCTCAAAAATCCAGGTCCAAGTTACTAATCGAATTGAAGTATTCCTTGCTGTTTTCTCTGGAGTTTATCGTGTACATACAGATTGCTCCAAATGAACCTGGTGAACACCAAAAGTAAAATATCTTATCTAGGCCATACTCATTCTCTAGAACCGTGATCCCGCTGTTAACACAAGAATATCCTTCTCTCATTCTCAAAGTCAACTTAGTACGGAAGAAGCAAATATATCAAAATTGGTAATGAAGAGTATATGGATATTGGAATTTCGAAATGGTAACATAAAGAGGATGTTTCAGTTTTTTTTTTTCAAACAGGTAATAACAGAGTACAATCTCGGACAATTTTACTGTATAGTTGGATCAAGTATCAACTGATATCGTCCGCCGGTAATCATGGAAGAAGCAAATGAACGGGTCAGAGGAATTGCTTCGGCGATCACGATTGCCCAATATTGTGCTACTCGGGTAAAGGTGGATTGGCTTCATTTGAGGAATGGAAGATGGATACCCATGAATGAATATCAGGTGCCACAGTTTCCAAAACTGTACCGTACTGCCAAAGTATGGACTATCTTAAAGATCTAACTAACGGTGTTTATCAGGTTCATTTAACAGAATCTTATGTACTTATAGGTCAACTGCAGAGGGAACAGAAGGAATTATTCCAATTCAATGAATTACTAGAGAAATCTGTATATTTGAATGTGAGAGTTCATTCCAAAATCCGGAACTCCACAAAGTATCAGCTCTGGATAGTATATACTAATGGAGATAATCAATACAGGGATATTATTGAACATACAAATGCGGTGCAAATGGATAGTGTATTATTTATAGGCTATATATAGGTCCTCAGTTAGGCTCGCCTAGGACCCAAACACCCAAATTTAAGTACATTCAATAAAATGAACGAAATAAATACCAATGATATAAATATAAAATGATAGGGTAGTTTCCATCCAACTAATGATCAAGTATTCAGATAGCAGTTGACACGGGACAGATGTGTCTTTTTTCAAAGATGATTCATGTTTATGTTACGTTAGTTCAAATAGTTATTTTTGTTTTGATCAAATAATTCATTTCATCTCCGATCTAATTTGAGTCATTGAAAGTATTGAAAATACACAGGACTCGTATTCACCAATCTCTACAGTTAGATTCACGAAATCAGTTTCCCACTAAACTTCAAGATGATCAAAACTCAGCTAAAAGTAACTACATAAATGCCCGTCTTGCTGATTTTAAAAAATCAGTTCCTATAATTAAAAGGATCCCAAAATCTGTCAGGATTTGCTGAGCTAATGTCCGAAGTAACTTTATAAAATTTGTTGTTGTTTGGATACAAGAATTTGAGAATACCCGAATATAGTGGTGAACGTAATCAATTGCTTTAATCTGTAATAAGGAAGAATGTTAGTGAATCATTTTCCCAAATTACCAATGTTCATTCACAGAAGATTCCATTTAAACATTTACAAAATTGGTCCAGGTGTGTTTTGAACAAAATTTCAGATGGAGACCTTTCATCAGCGGTGAGAATATTGAGCTCCAGTGATTCCATTGCAGCTTATGATGAAACAACTTTTTCCCAACTGAAATCTAAACATCCAGCAGCTGCCACTGAAAATGTACCAGTCCCCCAAGAAGTGATTGTAGATAATCCATTGGAAATAACAAAACATGATGTGATTGCTGCAGTAAAATCTTTCTCTACGAGTTCCGCTGGAGGTTTGGATTCTCTTCGACCATCTCATATTCAAGGTATGCTTAGTGAAAGTTCAGGCTGTGCAAACGAAAAACTTCTAATGTCATTAACTGCATTATGCAATTTCATGCTAGCAGGAAAAGTGAATCCACAAATATATTCAGTTTTATATGGAGCATTCCTTTGAACACTGAAAAAGAAGGATGGTGGCGTCAGGCCAATAGCGATTGGAATGTTTTATCGACGATTAGTAGCAAAATTTTTCAGTATCAGAACTAGTCTAGAAGAACTGTTTCGCCCAACACAATACGATTTCGGAACTCCAGGTGGCTGCGAAGCTGTTGCACATGCTGCACGTCAATATATCAACCAACACCCAAATCCACAATGAATAGTTTTCGTTAAATATAGATGTCACTGACATGATGTCGGAAATCCGGTTCGAGAATTGGAGAAGTGGGATGAGCCTCTTCTTAGTTTGGCGGTCAAGAGGTTAACAAGTCGCTTGAAGGTGTGAATCAGGTGACGGTAATAAATTTAAATCCATATGAATTGATGCGATCGTAAGTATTTTTGAATGAACCTTTAAGTGAATAATACTGGGAATTAGATTGTTAATCAACTCCAATCCAGAAGGAAGTGCCAATTGCAATGGAATTAATGATCTAATAACCTGTTGATCAACCATCAATGATGGCCTTCTAGTTAATTGGTTCCAGTGTTGTGATGATAAGCCGTTATTAATCACGTAGGGCAAATTTTGATGTGTGATGTGATCACGTCGAAAAGAATCTACCAAGAAACGTGTAAGTGTCAGATAAAATAATTATTTGTCGATGCATGTTGCATACCAGAAAGCGACACCATTTCTTCAAGCTGACAATCCTATCTTTTCGTTTACCGTCAAGTTTCAACTTAAACATTTTCAAGTTTGACATACATATCGGAGTGCTAACCTCAAAATGTCAATTTTGATTTTCGGGACAACTAACCTCAAAACTTGTGAACTTTGAATGTTGACATTTATTAATCTTTATTTCTATATCTTTTTTTTAATTTGTATTCACATAATATATCAGATTTTCAGTAATGATTTCAAGTAAAGTTTTTCATGGTGCACCATTAATATTCTGCTGTTAAGACTATCCTAGATCTAAGTACTCATACATCTCGACTCCTGTGTTGAGGAGTACATAATTTCATTAACGTGTAATATTATGTTACATATTAATAATAATAAATCTAAGTTGGCCTATTCTTCGAGGTATTGGGATGGAACGGATCGAAAGTGACTGAGCAGTAACCACAATATGTGCATTTCAATGTAGATTTCAACTGGCCAACGAAGATATCTACAATTTTGGAATTGTCCGTCCTTAGGTATCTTGACCATGACTTTAGAGCCTTCTCACTGTCACTTAATTTCTTATCTGTCTCTGTCATGATGTGTTTCGGCTTCTCCGTTGCTCTATTGACGTCTAAATGTAGAAATCGTGAGAACTCCTGAGCATCTTCTCGAGCATAACCGATGAAACGAGGAGCGAATATTTGGATTTGACTTCTCAGAGAGACTATATTCACAACTCTATTTGGCGAATCTTCTAACCAAAGTTCCTTGATCACCTCGGCAAATGCTTTAATTAAAGCCCCCTCCCTAGATATGCCAGTGTTTATATCCCTTGTGTAGGTGTCTTTTTTCAAATACTCCAATAAACATCTTGTGTTCGATAAACACTGGATAACACTGTTCATGAAGCATGAGTTACTAATATTTTCTAACCCATTAAGACCGAGAGTTTTTACAATATGATGTTCTACAGGCCTGATGGTGTTGAAGCTATTGGTGCTGCGTTCTCCGTTGCTATGGTCTTCGGAGTGGTTCCTGATACTGTGATTATCGCTGTCACTGGATCGGTGTAATGAGGAAGTCGAGTTAAGACTGTTTGGTATTGAGTTGAATGGAGATATGATAGATCTTGTGGATTTTGGAGATGTCGATGAATCATTGAAGTGGCGTTTCCTTTTTGCTGGATTGATGAAAAATTCGTCCAGTTGATGACCGGCAGGAATAGTTCCCAACAATGATGCTGCATTCCCTCTCTGAATGGCGATACTCATTCGTTGAATGAGGGAGCTGGTGGATCTTTTATCATTCGTTACTTCATAAATCTTCTTGTCAATTTCTCTTATGAAATACATTGTACTAGAACCGAACAATCCGTAAGTTTGTATGGCAATGGGGTAGAAAAGGTAGTCGTTTTTTAAATTCTCGTATTTTTTGTTCTTCAATTTCTCCCCAATTTCTGCTGCTGCTCCCTGACGTTCAGTAGTGGAGACTATGTGTAAAGGTGCCATGGTATCAACACAAGTGAAATCCCATATGACTGGTTTACCAAACTTCAAAGTCAAAGTCATTTCATCAGATCGTTTTCCATCTTGACGACTCACACCTACAAGCTCTTAGATTGTTGGAATTTTAGCCGTATTCAAAGACCTCTTAATTAAATCATTCACGGCATCATGGCGAGATCTACGACCAGCACTGAATTTGCAGATTAAACCGTGAACTCCAGATTCATCCACTTCAGTACCACATTTGCATTTATGGCGAACATAAAGTGAGGATCCGAGTCGAAGCCCAATAGAAATTCGGAATGTTTCATCATCAAGAAGGTTACCAAGAGTAGAAACTGGAAGCACATGTAACCATGCACCGGATTCCTTTGAAGATACTACATTGAGACGAGCCCTTTGTGTTGGAGAAGCAGTTGAATCAAGCAGACTCTTCAAATTCATTTCCAGTAGAGGGCGATCATAGGCTCCCTGTAAATTCTTTTTCGAATATTCCAATGGGGATTCAACTCTTGAATTCCATAACTTCCCCCTTCACCGTAAAAATTGTCTGTTATTCCAGAAAAATAAGATGGCAGGATCAACCTCAACAAATTAGAGCCACTATTGTAGGAAGATAAAAAAGCTGGTAACTCTCGTTAGATTATTTACTATTAGTTATTGATTCGAGAGTACTGTGCAACAAATTGTCAAATTGCAGAATATCTCTTTCACTGTGCCATGTTGGACAATATCTAAGAATATACATAAGTTTTGGTATTGCTAAACAGTTTTTAAGCAGGAAAAATGCAGCATGAGCTGGAATTTCGGTGAGACGAGACGAAACGAGCGGAAGAGCCTTTGTTTTATCTTTGATGCAGGTAGGAAGAGCCTCAACAGTAGGGGGAGCACCAAGAAGGACACAATCAGATTTCGCCAGTTATTTCAATCCAGGGATGACAGAATTGAATTTTTCGAACATTTTTGGATTTGGAGAGACAAGAAAGAATATTTCACATTTTTTCGAATTTAACTCGATACCAATATCACTCAAATTGGTTTTGAGGTGCAAGAGTATATCTAAAATATCATTTTCTTCCCCTCCGATAGAGCCATCATCAAGGTACCATCCATTGAATTCAGAATTAATTGACATGATCAATTCGTCAATTGCTAAACAAAATAGTGCTGGGCCTAATGGATCACACTGTTGGATTCCTCTCTGTGATAATATTACTTCTGCACCAAAGTTCAGGTCAGATTCAGAACCGTAGCATTGATTTATGAATGGAAAAATATGAGGTAACAATTCCCGGACTTTTTTTCTTTCAACAAGAAATTTCTGTGGACCATGTTGAAAGCATTTTTGAAGTCAAGTTTAACGAAAACTATTCATTGTGGATTTGGGTGTTGGTTGATATATTGACGTGTAGCATGTGCAACAGCTTCGCAGCCACCTGGAGTTCCGAAATCGTATTGTGTTGGGCGAAACAGTTCTTCTAGACTAGTTCTGATACTGAAAAATTTTGCTACTAATCGTCGATAAAACATTCCAATCGCTATTGGCCTGACGCCACCATCCTTCTTTTTCAGTGTTCAAAGGAATGCTCCATATAAAACTGAATATATTTGTGGATTCACTTTTCCTGCTAGCATGAAATTGCATAATGCAGTTAATGACATTAGAAGTTTTTCGTTTGCACAGCCTGAACTTTCACTAAGCATACCTTGAATATGAGATGGTCGAAGAGAATCCAAACCTCCAGCGGAACTCGTAGAGAAAGATTTTACTGCAGCAATCACATCATGTTTTGTTATTTCCAATGGATTATCTACAATCACTTCTTGGGGGACTCGTACATTTTCAGTGGCAGCTGCTGGATGTTTAGATTTCAGTTGGGAAAAAGTTGTTTCATCATAAGCTGCAATGGAATCACTGGAGCTCAATATTCTCACCGCTGATGAAAGGTCTCCATCTGAAATTTTGTTCAAAACACACCTGGACCAATTTTGTAAATGTTTAAATGGAATCTTCTGTGAATGAACATTGGTAATTTGGGAAAATGATTCACTAATATTCTTCCTTATTACAGATTAAAGCAATTGATTACGTTCGCCACTATATTCGGGTATTCTCAAATTCTTGTATCCAAACAACAACAAATTTTATAAAGTTACTTCGGACATTGGGTCTGTCTACAGATGAAATTTACCCTTAGACAAGTTGAGCTATTTGCCATCAGCTGTCACTGGACGTCTTAGCTAGTGAGATAATTCTGTTGTCTACTCTTTAGACAAGTATACATGTTCGTTATTAGGTGTCACTTCTAGTATGGATTTGGAATTAAAATCTAAATATAACGGTATTTCCGTTACAAGATACATAATAATAATATTAAATCTCGTTGCCGACTAGGAATATTTTTCCACGATTCACTGTTGCGTTAAAAATTAAAAGTGCTGCACCTAAGGTGGCGTAAGAAGTTACTAACAAACCCTATCCAGAACACATGGCTAATGACCATAGCGGTCGATGCCATTACACCAAGAAAAAAAATTATAAAAATAATGAAACAAAAATAACTATAATTTTTTCATCTGTCAATAATATCCCAGTTAGGTCCTGTCTCCGGAGCCCCGACACTTCCGGCGGGCGCGCTGGATCATTTATCTCAATATCCAATCCCCATGCCGTGGGATGAGTGACTATTGGGTCCGAGAATTATGTGCCCTGAGCAGGCGGAGTGAACCAAGAATTACGGCCTTCTGAATTCGTACGGATAAGATTTCTGCCATATTACGGCAAGTCGGTATAATTTTTAAGTTTGAGAGCAGTGTGTTCATCATTCCACCAAGGACTCCATTATCACAACCACCATCTTGACAGAATGGTTTGGGTAAAGCCTACGGAGTTCAAAGAGTAGACTCGATATTTAGGGGATCTGAACTCCTGATGACTTAACAGGCTCCATCCAGCACCATTCTGTTGTGTAGACACTCCAAACTCAAAAGTCCATGGTCTCCTTGTCTGGGGAAGTATAACCGTGAAACGGACGATTTAGGATGCAAGCTCTTAAGAAGATACATCATTTTGCGAGTTTTAACATCAACTTGTTGAAGCTCTTCCTTCAGTCCATTTCATTACGTCAAAGGAGTAAAATAGAATCGGAACGACAAGCATATCAGTTGCAGCAACTTTGTTCTTCTCCGACAGTTCTGATGACCGGAGAGAGTTTTCGACATTAGTTACCACTTGGGTGTGGCGTTGTTCCACCCCCAAAAAATATAACAATTCAAGAATCCAGTGATCTGTTAAAACACCACACATGTGTCTTATCGGGAAGCATTTGCATATGTGGGTGAAGTTCAAATTTATCACAATTAAGCACTAACAACCACAAGAAAAAAAATATTCTCTTCTCCTACTCAAATGCGTTTTTTTTTCCTCTGATGACCGCTATGTTGTAACGTCAGCTGTCAGTGCTCTGATAAAATGCCACACATTTCCTCCTAAATTGCATAATCTTGATTCATTTTTGAGAAGCATTTGCAGATAACAATATTTTAACAACAAAATCTTAACTTTCAAGTGGTTGAAAAGTTGATCTTGAGAAAATCAGTCAAATTACATGATAGTTTATCAAAAAAAACGCTTCTACCCTATAGCGTTTTCTTGGTTGGTTGGTATTTACCTATTACATCACGTGGAATAATAGAATATTTCATATGTGGAATTGGCGAAAGCCCATAACTAGTAGAGGAAATTTGCGACATGATATATTATTATAGATTTTTATTTTATGTAATTTATGATTATGAGACTCTGTCATCTTGTTTTCTTCGGTTTTTGTTTAATTTTCATAACTACCATAAAACTCGAGAAATAGGACTTTGATGCATTACTACCATGTATAATGCAAACTATCGACGACAAACTGCCGAAGTTTCGATCGGCTTCCCCTATGCATTGATAGAAATGGACTGCATATGTCTCGGTTTCAAGAGCTACTTCAATGTTCTGCACACTCTGTAACTACTTTATTTCACAGTTGTAGTTGTTTTGATCATAATGTTTTTCTTTACGTTTTAATCGTAGAACAAACTTCATTGTTTTCTTTTATGGTTGGTCCAATCGTCTTTCTCATACCATTTTGTAGAACAAAGTGTTTTTTGTGATCTGTTTTTTTTTTCCCTGTTTTCCTGTACATCTTTTATTTCCTTCGTATTCCATGAACTTTTTCTTCAATTCCAGCATTTATGAGTGTGTTTTTATCTAACGTATCTTGTACCTATGTTCTTTACGATGTCTGATTATATCAATTCTCATCATCAACAGATGTTAAATTACAAGTTTCACCTGTGAGTTCATTGGTTAAATTAAAGATACCTAGTATAATAAATTTAATGTTTATTGGCTTAATAGTTGATAATGTTTATGTTATATTCTATAAGAATACCGTTGTCTGTAGGTGGAAACGTCGTCATTAAGTTATTCTTTCAT
Source organism: Chrysolina americana (assembly GCA_958502065.1). Taxonomy (NCBI): domain Eukaryota; kingdom Metazoa; phylum Arthropoda; class Insecta; order Coleoptera; family Chrysomelidae; genus Chrysolina; species Chrysolina americana. The sequence goes on from OY293412.1 coordinate 58,831,019, forward strand.
AACATTAATGCTTATGTTTGTTGACTAGTGAAAAGTACCTCTCTGCCGCTAAATTCAATTTCTCGTAACTAACATCCACTAGTTATGATGTATTGCAATATTCCGTATTACTGAATTATTTCCACAAGCTTTCATGTTCCTCCAGTATGTTTGCTACCTGAGTTATATAAAATTTGATCAAATCCCTCAACATGTACCTCATTATCCATCATCTTTAACGTTACATGCATGTATCTTATATACGCAGCAGATATAAGTTGACATAATTCTTGTTACTGAGATGTTGATTTTTATTTATTTTCAAGCATGAGCAATACCTGCGCTGGTAGATCAGTAGTTTTCTATTCATTTATTTTTTCTTCGTGTTTTCTTGCTTCTTCCTACAGCTTGCAAATATGAGGCACACTATTCGTCAAACCAAAAATTATAAAGATACAGAAAAAAAATACAAATAATCTTTGCTTTTCAGTCAGACATTTCAAGGACCCCAAAAATGAATACTCCTTCCTACAAAATGCCATCGTTCGTAATCATTATAAGAATATTTTTCTGATAGAATAGAACAAGTTCAAAAGGAACTACGCTTTCTTAACTCCTAATTTGGAATGAATCAATATTTTCCTCCAAATGTATACTCGTCTACCCTTGATATGTTCAAAATTGACGGACCAGATAGCAGATGGACACTCCCTAGGAGATTTCAAGATTTATCAGAAGTGCAATAATTATTTCAAGTTGTCTCCAGTCACTTGTAATTATTTTTTGAATACTTCAATTCCACATATGCAACTTCTAGTGTTAACATATTTCACTTAAACTTTTCAGAAGTTAGACATTTTGTAGAGATATTTTGATCATCAAATAGGGTGGACTGTAATCTTTACAACCTTCTTAGAATTAGAATTACTCTGCGACTCTATTATTTGTCGTGTAAATGAATAAATGAAAAATAGTCAGGTAGGCTGAAGTAGATAAAATGGAACTATGAATATGAATTAGTGTCCAGCAAGGTAAGCAGATTATTGTATCAGTGTATTTGAGTTGGATAATTAAATAAATTAATGTATGTGGTTATTGGTTGTAGAGCTGTGAATAGTATAACTGTCCAGTATTTTCTGTAGCCACGGACCCCAAAATTTCAACAGATGGCGTCAGAAATAAGATTATTGGTTTCCTTCAGAGAATTTTTGTGAAAATGGGTGTCGGAGATAGTAATAATTGAAAAAGTTGTTGCCAAGCTAGTTTGGGGGGATCAAAGGGATTTGTGACAATTAATGTCGGAAGCAGATTAGTCAGTAGATACATGCAGTTCCCAAGGAATATTTGCAGGACCCAAGGATATGAGTAGTAGTAGTTGCCGAAAATATTTTAAGCGGATAGAGTATAACAGCCAACTTAAAGTGGGGATAATAATAGAGCAATAGCTGACTCTGTAAAGAAGCTATAATGCTAATGGACAGACAGTTGTTACGCGACGCATGCCGAAAAGTAGAAGAAGAACGATATCATGAAAAACAAGAATATGCACAGCGCGACGAAGATGCATCATTTTCCGAGTATTCACGTCGAGTTGTCGCAGCTCTTCCTGTGTTCATTTCATTACTCCAAAAGAGTAAAGTAGAATCGGAACGGCAAGCATATTAGTTGCAGCAACTTTGTTCTTCCCCGACAGTTCTGATGACCAGATCTCTCGGAGTTTGTGCTGATACTTGCCGCGGAGAGAGTTTTTGACAGTAGCTACCTCTTGGGTGTGGCGTTGTTCCACCCCTAGGTAGGTATATGTCTCTCCGGCATCCAGATGATGTAGGATGCTTCCGTCTACGAGCTGAACGTCCTCTCCGTATTCCTCGCATCGTCCTCTTTTGAGGTGAACTGTGGCACATTTGTCGATCCCAAACTCCATTCCGATAGCATGCGTGTACTCTTGCACCACCCTTAAGGACTGATGGAGGTCCTTCTCTCCGGGGGCATAAAGTTTAAGGTCATCATGTAAAACAGATGGGTGACCTTATGCCTCCGGTTGCTGGGTGTGCCGCAGTTGTATCCGCGGGTTTTCCGTAGTGAAACGCACAATGGCAGTAGTGAGATGCAGAAGATTAGAGGACTGGGGAAGTCTCCCTGAAACACGCCCCTTCTAAAGATAACCTGCTCTGTTTGGACTCTGACTTGACCAGATATTATGGTAAAGCGACTCCTCCAGAGCGGCATCAGCTGTTCAGTGCATCTCACTATTTGATCGGGTATCGCAAGGCATCTGAGTAAATGCATGATGAGCTCATGCGATGTTGTATCAAATGCCTTGCGATAATCGATCTAGGCCATTGAAAGGTTACGCTTGTACTGCACGGAGTCCTGCGTGATGCATCTGTCGATCAGCAGGTTCTCCTTGCAGCCAGCGACCCTCTTTGCTCATATATCCGTTCATTCACCGGCTCAACTGCGGAGAGTATTCGCATGTATAAGATGCGTTTAAACATCTGATTACATGCGTTTAAGCATGTTATCGGTCTGCAGTTCTTCGGATCGGACAAATCTCCGTTTTTGGGGAATAGCACGGTTCGCTCCTCGACAAACCAATCCGGAATCTGCTGCTCCCCATCTAGCCATGAGTTTCAAACTCTTGCTAGATGGTGGTGGGTACATGTAAATTTTTTCCACCAATAGTTATATAGGCCATCGGGGCCTGGAGTAGCAAAGTTCTTAGAGACTTTTAGGGCCTGTCGAACTCCTTCCGAGGTTATCGCATTATTATTATTGTCTTCACTGACGCTACCCGGATAGAAGCTTGTTCACACCCTCGCGTATTTCGCAATTTTTCTGTGAATAAAATGGCTCCCGGACCAATCCTTGATGTAGAACCATGTCGGCAGCCATTTTATTTGCAGAAAAATTGCGAAGTACGCGAGGGTATGAACGAGACTTAACATGGAAACTATAACCTGAACTCAGCGCCGAAATAATAAGTAACGACGAAAGCGTTACAAATGATCATGTGACATCTGGTACGAATCCCAATAATAATTATGAACGAACTCGAATCGTATCTTCCTGATACAAAAGCTTTGAAAGTTTAAAAAGTTTAATTATTTATAATATTGTTAGATATATCATCAATATCTGTTTGACTCTCCTGCCTCCAAGTGTATGATATGTTAACAAAAATTTTCTTTATTTTGGTACAGGTGTTTACAAGGTAGAATAGAATAGAATTATTTACGAGTCAAAAACAGGATTACTAACATATTTACACACACAAACAGTTTAAAATATATATAAAATAAAAATTTGAGAATTGTGCATATTGATACATGAAAGTTATTTATATTGCAAAAATTCCTTAACAGAGTAGAATGCATTTTGTACCAGAAGATTGTATAGTTCTGATTTAAAACTGCTTATAGTACATGTGGATCCAAATAACTCAAGTGCATGGTTGTTGCAGATGATACCTTGATGAATTGCTGAGTCCTGTCCCAGAGCCAAGAGAAAGTATGGTAGTCGTAATTCATTATCCCTTCTGGTATTTTAGTTGTGAATCAGAGCCAAACGAGAGTATGGTAGTCGTAATTCATTACCGCTTCTGGTATTGTAGTTGTGAATCACGGCAAATAATAATAAGAGCCGTCCTCTACCCGCACAGGCTATGCCTTTGGGTACAGTCAACGAGTGTTTATGAGGGAGTATTATTATTATTATATTATTTTTTGCGTGATGTATTTAATTTTTTTTATATTCATAGTTATTATATAAATATACAGGCTGGGTAGACTCAGTATGGCTAACTTGGAAAATGTACTATTTATGCTATAGTTCAGCTAGGCATCTTATCAACTTTTTCTGGACTTCAAAAACTTCCAACACAGCCCTAGGGTTGGGATGAAAGTCGTCGTTCATTTGTGATGACCAAAGCCTCCGATCAAATAACACAACCTAGATTAGTAACTCGCCGCTCACGCCTTTAAATTTGTTTGTATCTTCCCTTACCAGCAGTGTCGTGCGTTGTTAACAGAAACATCGAGGTTTAATAAAATAGAAATAATGTAAACCCAATATAGAATGGAAACCTGAAATTATGATGGAAGAATCTCCACATGATTTTGAGAACAGCCGATGCTCTATCCCTTTCCCTTTCCCTTTCCCTTTCTTGATAGTTACGACACTGGTAGCTTACCTATGAAATGACATATTTTGATTTCCAGCTTCAAATGGTCTTTTACACATTTCATCATTGCTTGATAATAAAAACTAACTATAGTTTTACACAAATCAACTCAGAATTTGCCCTTTATTCACGAAAAAAACACTCTAATAAGCCAAATACGAAAACAAACAGAAATGTTTTGTTGTTGCTCTGTCAAATATCAAATACGGCGTTGTCGTACTGACCAAACTATATCGACAACAAAGAATCTCCGTTTGACGATGAAAATACTTTCGTTTTTACATGCTCCCAACAAGCTGCCATTAACGTTTCAATTGCCTTCTTATTGTTATAATAATCCAGTCTACACGATGAGTACCTATATAAACGCTAGACATTTGACTAGGGGAAGAAGTTTTAAAGAAGAGTTTTATGAAGAGAATTATTTAAGATTAGAAAGTGATAATAGGCAGAAGTGTTTGGAATATTTGGCTAGTTGCAGTGAAGTGTTGTATGTTTGTTTATAGTGAAGTTAGAAAATAAACAGTTTAGTAGTGTGCTCGGCCTATTATTTAGCAAAAACGTAACAATACCATTTACCTAACAAAGAATATTCGTGCAGACGAGAAGTGTTAAATGAGATTAAGTTGAGTAGTTCAAGTAGAAGTATCCGTCAGTATCAAGGGAAGTAAGTAGATTGTTGTATCAGTGTTTTTAATTTTTATAATTCAATTTGGATTTGGTTATGGACTTTTCTGTAGCAACGAACTTCAGTATTGTAACAGTACGTAAATTATATTGTGGCTTGTTTTGTACAGTGCGAATTACACTAAATGTATTATTGGAAACTTATATCATCATCAAATATTATATCATTGTTTCACCGTGTATTGTGATCACATTACGAATCATTTCCGGAATATAACCCAAGTCAATAGAGATACTTCCTAATCTCTCGAACTTTCCCCATTTGATCCAAGTAGAGCTCCAACCCAATTTATCTAGTAACATCACATAACTATTTATCTACTTCAAGTGTCATTTTACAGTCCGGTTCACATAATGCATTCGAAGCGAGATACAATATTCCCAATCGAAGTTACACCAGGATTCTCGGTCTCTAGAATGGCTGTATACGCTTCAGTGCACAACCTTTGCATTGTCGGTGTCTGTCCTATGACCTGTCGCAGCCATTGGGGAATTCATGTTTACCATTACATCATTTCCAAAATCCTTTAATAATTTAATGACTGGCCCAAGCTTGCCCAAGTTGAACTTTGAAGTTTCGAATGCTATTTGAGAAGATATGCATTTCGCATAACACAGTTGAGTTATTGAATTCATGTACCTATACAGGATGTCCCTCTAGGAACTACATCGATCAATGTATAAAAAACTCTAGATAGGCCAAATTTGAAAATTTGTTACTTGATAAGTGTTGATGGGGGAGTTGAATTATCTTAAACAATGAGGCACCTTCCTTGTACTGTAATAACTTCCTTATTTTGAATAGGGTTTCCTGTACATTTTTTATTTCTACGCAAAATTTTGAAAATATTCCATTTATAATGCCTCATACCTAATTCTGATTTCCGCACAGGACCATTAATTTTTAGTTGAGAATCGATGTGGGAAAAAAAATATATGTCAGATCACTTAGCCGAATCTGAAACTTTGCTAGATGTGTTCCAAATTATTTAAAAAAAAATCCAAAGAAATTATTCGAGACACGTTAAAATTCAAACAGCTTGTTCGTCCACAACTGCTTTATTTCCAAAATACAAGGTATTGAAATTCAACATAATAATCAGTTTTTCCCAAATATTTGTAAAGCCGCTTTTTTAAAAATTTGGTCATGCTAAGTATGAACGCAAAAGAAATATTTTTTTCAGGTGAAGTTTCATTTCATTTTCATCAGTGGCGTCCATGGTGACATACCTTGCAATATTTTTAAACAAAAAATTATTTGCTGTTTTTTTTATAAATATCATATTTATCTCTGATAGAAATGGTTCCTGTACTTTTTTCATCGAACGGAGGACTATTTCCGATTACAAAAATAAAATGGATCAATTTTCTTCTCTATGCGATTTTTTCACATAGTTTCAATGAATACGTTGTTATTTTATAAACCAAAAATCGTCACAGGACGAAAAAAAGTTTAAAAGACCATTTTCATGAGAAAATGCAAAAAAATTATTAAAATAATATTTATTGGAAAAAAATACAGTGGCATATCTTTATTTCAATAAAAAATTCAATACGCTGTATCTCAGAAATTAAGTAGTTGCGAACCTATGTTCATAAAAAGAATTTCCTATAATAACTCAATTTATATGACACACTATAGATACCCATTTTTATTCTTAGAAAAATATATAAAAAATTTCATATAGAGAAAAATCTTTATGTGTGAGTTACACGGACTTGAGAGATTCAATCAAACGGCAGCGTCTTTCGACTTGACAGCTGCCCTTGGCGGATCTAAAGAGTTTTTCAGGGGGGCGAGCATAAGTTTTTGGAAATTTGTAACCAAAGTTCCTAATAAAATATACAGGAATATGAACTGAATCTTACTGATATGTTTGAAGAACTAATGTGAAATGACCCTTTTCGTTTCTGCGGTTTTCGATAAAAAAAACACCTACCTATTTCCTTTGCTTTTGATTCTTACCGCTCACCGCCACCGCTCACGGCTTACCGCTATTTATAATATGCATTTTACTGAAGCCGTCTCCTGAAATAATAATTTTTCCTCTATTGTAATCTGTTTTGCCGCCCTTCGATTTGGCGACTGTTCTTTTCACATATTCGCACTGCATAGAGGAATATTTCTGTTTCATAATTATATTGGATGATGAATGATGAATGACTTCTATGAAATTCAAAACCGTGTTGATTTGGGATGTTTGAGTGGTTCAGGAAACCTTCAGTACGAAAAAAAAAATACGAATAATTTTGGTTTGTATAACGTGTTCTCTTCTTGCTGAAAATCAATCAATGTTTAGTTGCATATCCGGACTGGTTTTTGAGCCAATATCAACTAGTTATTCAGAACTCTAGGGGGGAGGCATGGCCCCATCCTCAGATCCGCCATTGACAGCTGCTGATATTGATGTCTCTCGATCTTCAACTTACTCAGCACTGTTCACCACACTCATGTAAAATAGTCTCGGTCGGTTTCAGGTGATCGAACTTCATGGATCTATCTGTCTTTATGGAATTATTTATTTTTATTTACGAATGATTCTTCTGCACGAAACTGACGAAGTTTCAGACCCAAACTATGTGATCTGGATTTTTATTTTTCAAATTAAATACTCAATTTGAATATATTAAAATATCAAAATGCCTCAAGGATGTGTTGTGAAAAAAATGTTGATTGAACCTCACTACTCTTCAGGCAGGTGTGCCTTATTCAACGTTGACAAAAGTTGTATCGAATAAATTTTCATGGTACCTCAAATTCCTACCCAGCAATGTACTACCTACCAGCTTTCGGAATAAACAGTGTGTTTCATGGAAACACCCCCGTATGTTTCGTAATTCAGAACCATGTAATTTTCATGATCGATAGATACACACGGACGGGTCCAAAACTCCCGACGGAACTGGAGCAGGAGTCTTTGGGCCTCGCACTAAAGACGATGGTAGGTCACGAAATTTTTCTTAATATTCTTCAACTATTCAAAATACCCAATGAAAAAGTAACGTCGAAAGCTATTTGTTTAACTAGGGTAGAAAGTATTACTTTTTCAAACGCAAAGGGAGGAAAAGACACTACTCCAGTGTAAAACATATAATTTTTTCTAACACCTCCAACATACAACCACCAATTAATAACAAACTATATAGTGTTTCAAAGATATAAGCTAACTTTTATTTTTCAATCAATACAACAACTAAGCCCATATTTGAACCATTCATTAACAAAGATTAAATAGATTAAAAAAGAAAAAAAAGAAAATTTCAAACCTAGTTATTGTGAGTGTACCTCACATTATGGACTTTTCCTATATCTTCTCTCAGTTTCTACAATTCTACCATTATAAAAAGTTTATATGAATGTATTCAAATGATTAAAAAACGAGCATTGATGTTCAAAAGAGTTTGTATCCACGTTCAATTTGTTGATTTAAAAATCTTCTAATTTCAAGGATTTCTTTATTTCGACTAGTGAGGTCGACGGAAACATATTGAATAGAATAGATATTTATTTCCGAATAAACAATAATGTTTGCAGGAAAATGTACAGTAACAGTATATATTGTTATGATATGGAATTTGTCAAAAACAGAACTAGTCATACGAATAAGTGAAAATGTATATGAACCTGCTATAACTTCTGTGTTTACCTGGATATTTGTAACTTTTATTGAAACCATAGCCAGTTCTAAACGATTCAGTGTATCAGAGAGGTGGCAGCTGGGAATTATTTGATTTTCGATGTAGTTCATTCATTTCCAAGTATAAACTGTAGAGTAAAGAAATTAAAATTAGTGATTTACATTTGGTTACAATAAATAATTCAAAATTTACAAAAGGAAAAATAAGAACATTCAGTATAGCGTTGCTAGGGAGGAAAATGAACCACAAGAATGACAGAAAAATGTGATAGTTTTGGAAAATATAGAATACTAATGTAAATAAAATTTAAAAAGAAATAAAGTACAGAAAGCAAGTTATTACTATTAAACGCTAGAATAATTTTATTTAATTTATAAGAAGTGAAAGCAGTATTAAAAATGACTAGAGTGATATGAAAGAATGACAGTGAGAAAGTGTATCTTAGTGACGATGAAAAAACAAGAAATAATAAGTAGATGGAGACGGAAAAATCAAAGGAGATAAAAAAAAAATCCAAATTTGAAGAAAAACACAACAAAATTATAAGGAAATGAATTAAATGTATGCAGGATTAGTAGCAGAACGTAGTTAGGCAAAATTTGAAAACAGTAAAGTTAAGGAAGAGTATGTACCTGAACTAAATTATCCAAGGAAGCAGCCTTCTTGAGTAGCAGATCTCTAGAAAAACCAATATCAGGTATTCCATCCAAATAAACACAGAGAATTTTTGTATATCGTAAAAATTACCTCCAAACCATTAGACTTTGCAACATCCAAAACAATTCCAGTAATATTCCATTTGAAGTGACAGCTGAATTAAATTTTATGAAGTAGCATTCACAGAACAGATTGAAATCAGAACTATACTAGTTAGACAGAAAGAACTAAAGCCAGATACTCATATAAAAGCCTTTTTTTAATTTAATGATTAGAGACAATTTTAGAGTTAATATTTGATAATTTGATGAAACTATTTGAAGTAGAGATAAGATAAGTATCTACTAGAGTAGGGTAAATTTAGAAATATCAATAACTTGTTCCATGGTATTGAGAAAACTGATAGAAATTTGAGTAGTTTATGATTTGGTAATAAAACAACACAAAATTTACATTTCTATTGACTATTTTATTGTTTGCAAAAATATCACAAATTTCATTGACATCAAGAAACGAAGATAAGGTCTAGCTGCAATCCACTTGGCGTCGTAGACTGAGCTAAAGTCTGGTCGATTGGAAACTACAAGGTAAACAGGTAAAACAGAGTGCTAGCCAGGGTATTTTATACATCATTGAAATATTTAATCAAAATTCAAATTTCACAATATTCACAAATCATAACAATATATAACATTAAAATATATATATCTATTCATCTACAATATAACAATATGTAACAGAAACAATAATAATATAAATATTGACCCGGGGTAAATTACATCATTTAGATATTCATTTACTGAATAATAAGCTATTTTCAGTAGGATATTTTTGACTGACCTCTTGAATTTATAAAAATGCATACTCTTGAACTCTGAGGGTGGCTTGATATATAGCTTAGCACCTCTATAGTGAACACTGGTCTCATAAAGCGCCTAGGAAGTAAGATCATTTCATTACACTGACGAGTAGAGGATGAACTGAAAACATAGAGAGTTTTATTTTTGTGGGCAAAGCACAAAATTTCAAGAATATAAACGGATGGTAATGTTAAAATCTCCACTCGAATAAAATTTTATTTATATGAATCTAGACGTCGAAACCCCAAGATAATTGCCTTGGCTCTTTCTTGGAGTATAAATGCGGACTGCCATTTTTGTGATTTCTCCCAAAACATAATCCCATAAGACATGTGCGAATAGAAATTTGCAAAATAAACCAATTTTATAGCGTTTCTGCATTGAACCACTGGTTCTCAAAGCAAAACAACCACTACTCAGTTTCTTATTGAGTTGAATGAGATGTTGCTTCCAGTTCAGTTGGGAATGTATAATGATTCCAAGACATTTACTGTAATTAACAAATTTGATATCAAAAGATACTGGATCATGTTCGACGAATATTCTTTGGGAGAAAGAAACACAATGAGTCTTGCAGAAGTTTATGCTAATGTTATTTACTTTGCACCAAGTATCTATAAGTAACAATGAAGAGTTCAGTTTGTTTAAACAGTCCTGTTTGTTGATACCGTTGATTAAAAAAATGGTGTCGTCATCAAACATAGTTGTAGAGGCTCCTGGAATATTTTTTGGTAAGTCATTGATGTACAAGAGAAATGAAAGTGGGCCTAGAATCGATCCTTGTGGTACCCCGTTTTTAATGTGACCCCAAGAGGAGCATGATTAACTAGTGTTATCTGACATAATCACTCTTTGCTCTTTGTTGGATAAATAACTTGAGAACCATTGAAGCGGCATACCTCTCATACCATAATGAGCAAGTTTAAGCAGTAATATTTCGAAGCATGCACTATCAAACGCCTTTTCAAAATCACAGGCCAAGCCGATCGAATAATATTGTAATCGACTTGAATATCAAAATGCGTTTAATGATCTCAAACATTAACGTGCTCGATTCGCTCGATCATTAATCGACCTCATTAATACTCTTGTTGATTAAACAACTATTGCTCAGTCCTAAAACTATTAATTTCTTTAATGCACTTGTTAAAAGATAAAATTTAATGAAAATATAAATTAAAAATATTTGTATTCATTTATGTGAAACTCTACTTAGTTTTTAAGGAAAAAAGGTGCCACTTTCAAACTCGAGAGGAAAAGTAAGTTTTCAAATGAAGTGATACAAAAACTTATTTCTATGCTTGATTAATCGCAAGTTCACCTGATTCAATACCGCAAAAAAATCTGTTGGAAATTGTTAAAAGTTTATTTAACCTTTTTGTAAACCTTAAAGAAATTGAAGAACCAAATTCGAATATGATTCAAAACTACAGAATTGTCGGTGAGGGTTGATGAGAACAATATGAGGAGAGTCTGCGATTTTATTGATTTTCTGATGAAAAACTTACTGCATGATCGAACATACCTATTTTAGATTCCAATCAATTATGTTTACAGTTGTACTTCTTCATTCACCTGGTTATTTGTTCATTTTCTGTCTCCATTACATAGAGTTAAAAAAAATGTTTCAGAATGAACAATTCCGTTCATTGAAGAGAACATCAAATGCTCCATGAAATATCAAATTATACGTGTATAATTTTTGCAAACTGCGGTTTGAATGTTATAATATTGACAAATCCAACTTCTTTTATTCAATAAAATTAAAAACCCTTTCTTTCGGATTTGAAGAAAATTACATGGTCCACATTCGTTTCACTGAAAAAAACAGTGTTATAGTAGAAAAATCATTTACGGTCACTTGAAAAGTCGACTATAGGCAAGATAGTTTTGAAATAGTATGATTTGAAAATTAACTGAAACAAAAATCTCTTATGGCAGTCACAGCCACCTAGGTACGATTACGAAAATCAAATTAAAAATTGAAGCTTCCTTTTAAAACTTTTCATTTTTACTACTGTATGTATGTACATATATGAAATATACAGTGTATTCCATTTGAAAATCGAAAGTTAAGGACGTTTCCAGTGAAACCGGAAGTAACTCAAAAAAAACATCTCAGTTGATGCGAATTAAGATGTTATGTAATCACTTCAAATTTAACATATTTATCTCGAATGAATCTAAAATAATAGGGGAGGCCTGGTGATATGAAGTGCCACTTTCTTCGCTCCTGGCAGATAAAGAAAACTAACCGTAATTCCTGTAAAATTTCATCCCTAACAAATATTAACATTCCATTAACTCAAACTGGTAGTTGCAATGCGAAACGACCCGTAAATCAATAACCGGATCAACATCAAACTTTCAATAGCTACTACATTACTACCTACAGGAGATGATACCGTTTCAAATGTAATAAGAAAACTAAAATGTTCTAAAGTTGTGCACTGGCAAAGAACACTTCAACTCAGCTTCTCCAAAATCTCGAATTTCTACTTGAACTTTCAACAAATAGGATATATCGTCAGCATTATTAACTCTGATTTGTTCCATTCTCCTACCCCGATTGTTCCTGAATTCAAAGGGGCAGATGTCGTTTCAGACTTGGTGGTAAGTATGTCTCTATGAATGTGAATTTATATTTCTCGAACTCTGAAACATTCTGAACCCCACTACTAACGCCGTAGTTACGTTAAATTCGGCGACCGGAATCGAACTGGAATAGATATTCGAAAGTTTTCGATTTCTCTGCAATGCCGTTCTTCCGGCAAAATTATGGGACATTGAAATTTCGTTTTTCGGTGGCTTAGAATCAGTCTCTATTCAACGAATGTGCAAGAGAAAGAAAACTCAACCCGTTTCATATTTTAACGACATTGTGCACTTTCACAAAGTCCATCTTCGCTAGAATAAGGAGGTTCAGGAATGTAATATTGCCATTATGAACATATTTCATTTATGAGGAAGATTACATTTTGTTTCAAGGTAGTATATAAGTAGATTATTATATTTTTGCAATTAGGAATTTAATATAATATTTCTTAGCGAAGAAAAAAACAATAGCTCTTTGCGTATTTAGATGGTAGATTGCCACTCGACAAAGAGAGTTACGAGTACGGTGATCTTTGAAGAACGGCAATGACACTGCTTGAAATATCAACAAGATTTTTTTCTTTCCACAAACGTAGCTCTTAAAGAATAAAAACGCTCTATACAGGGGGTCCCTCCGGGAACTGCATCGATCAATATTTATAGAAAAATCTTTTTGACTGATTCCCAAGCATGCCTCAATCTCACAGTATTGTCACATGACGATCTTGCAATATCAGTTCGATGTTTTCTGTTACAACAGCCGATTTTGAAAGACCTTCACGAAATTCGTTTTGGAGCGATGGGCAACCTCGATTGAATTTGGAAAATCAGGGAAACACAGTGGCTCAAGATGGTGCTTCATTACCAAAAGATGAAGCAAGTTGATCGGCACACTGCTGTCGGTTTAATCCCCGTTGAAAGTCATAGACAATCAATCATCTCATTAAAATGTTTACTATTTAATGTAATTTTCTGGCCAAGATGAATGTTTCACGAATTTGTAAATAACACAAACAGCACTCGTGTAACAATAATACGTTTTAAGAAAGTTCACCATTGTCAGATTTGACATATTCTTATCACCGTTGCCATATCTCAAAACTCAAGTAGCAGTCCTCGTACATGTTGAATACAGTCTCTATACAGGGGGTCCCTCCGGGAACTGCATCGATCAGTATATAGAAATCCATAGGCGGGCTAAATTTGGGATTTCACTAGTGTTGATAAGTGCTATTTATCTAAAATATTTTGAAGATTGTTGCACTTCCGGTTGTACCGATAATTAAAATATGGCTTGTTGTTTGTTTCCAATCACTTTCCTGTCCTAGACGCCGAACGATGTTCACGCTATCAACATGAACACAAAAATGGAAATTAGCGAAATGGGGTTAGGCGGGATGATGTCAACCTATGCGGCAATAGGTGCGCGTCATGAAAAAGTACATTCAAACAATGGAGAATTCTCAAAATGCCTGGAATATTTCATAAATTGACGTTATTCCGCTGTAACAATACATAGTATTACTAATTATCACTTTAATTTACAGTCATCATGTAAACCAACGGAAATTACATGTAATAAAGCATGAAGAAACATGCTTACTGTAAAACGAGGGAGAAATGGAGGACATTTACTCAGTTTTCCATTAAAATTCAAAATTACTTGCGCATAAAGTTATAAAACTAAGAGATGTATATATTACATTGCATATATTGTATTTTTCCATGCACATTTTACTGTGTGATAATGAGATTTACTTTTTTTGCAGTTGAAGGATATTTGAATATTTTGCAAATGAGTTCTTGGACACTTTACCAATCGCTGACCATGGAAACCTATTTTATCAGCATGACGGGGTACCTCCGCATAATGGTCACTTAGTCAATACTCGTTTACGAGAATTGTTTCATGACCAGTGGATAGTCAACAATGGACCAATTCTTTGGCCACCCCGCTCTCCAGATTTATCAGTGCTCGATTTTTTCATTTGGGGTGCAATTAAAAATCAAGTCTATGAAACTCAATTGACTACCATGGAAGATGATAGGCAACGAGTGAAGAATTAATTTGAGAATCTCAGACCCGATTCAATATGAAAACCGACACATCAAGAATTTACTTACCAAATAATTTGTGTATACCTCTCAATATGATTAATTGTTCTCTTTCATTCGAATTGATTTAGAATTTCTTTATCTACATTTTTGAATCGGCAGATGGAATGTTTTTGAAGTTTTCTATAATTCGTTTAACAGTGTTTTGTGAGGGATTCTGCTTCCGCGAATACCGAATTACAAATATATTACATATTCTTGAGATAACCCCATTAAATTCGCGATAAATAATAAATAGATTTGAGTAATCTTCATTCGAATAATTCAGACTAGCTGGCATGATGATTACAATGAAATTTCCGTGGCAGTTGATTGTTTCCAACGCAACCGCGGGCGCCATGGCCAACTAAGAATAAGAATTGATATCAAAATTCTGCTGAACTGGTTCCTCTCCTACGAATAAATCGATACACAATCGAAAATAAATGATCATGTCCAGAAATAAAAAAAAATATTTTTCGGTCTGCAAACGCAATTTTCAACTTAAAATTTTAAATATTTCGAAAACGGTTAGACTTGAGTTTTGAGATATGGATGGCATCGGTGATATGAATATGTCAAATCTTCAACGGGGATTTAACCAACAGCAGTGTGCTGATCAACTTGCTTCAACTTTTGGTGATAAAGCACACCTTCTTGAGCCACTGTGTTTCCCTGAATTTCCTAATTCAATCGAGGTTGCACTTCGCTACAAAACGAATTTCTTGAAGGTCTTCAAAAATCGGCTATTGTAACTATTGAAAACATCAATGCTACTGTGAGATTGAGGCATGCTTGGGCATCAGTCAAAAAGATATGTTCGCAATGACACAAAAAAAGTCATTTCGATCGGTGCAAAGGAATTTTGAAAAAACTCAATCGCTGTTCTTCAGTAGACGGCTTCAAGTTCAATTATTATTGGTATGAATACACATTTTGTTCCGGTGTAATTTTGTATGTAAATAAATATATGGTTGTTGAGATGTTTTTGTACATTTTGATGTAATTATATTTTCATTATGCAAGGTTATTATTACTGTTTTTATAATTGTTATTACTCTTTATTTTTTAATATTCATGTTGACTGTATATATTGTATTTATACCTATCTGTATTTTATTTATAAAAAATTTTATTGACTTGAGTTTACATTTATATTTTTAATCTTTGTCAATAAGAATATTCTTGGACAAAAAAGTTTATGTCTATCTATTTATCTATCAAAACAAAGGAATATGTTCATATGAATCCTAGACCTACCAACAATTGTCTGAATGAATCTAATACGAGCCATATCCAAGAAATAGTCGCCTGTTTTTTCGGAACAACTGGACATGTCTCCACAGTTCCGTTAGAACGATTAATTCCGAATGGTACACCAGCATTTATTTGCAGGGAAACCAATCGCATAAGTCGAATCATTATCCACCACGACAATACAAGCTGTCACACACCAGCTCCAAAAAAAAAAAAGTTTGTGTGCAATCAACATATCGAACTGATATCCGCCGTAGAGTCTTTGTTTGACACCCAATGATTTCTTCTTATTCTCGCAGATCAAAAATAAGTTGCGAGATCAAAGTTTTTTCGACGCCTGATAGAGCAGTTGATGCGTTCAAATCACATGTTCCGGAGGTACATCAAACGGAATGAAACAAGTGCTCTGAGAATTAGATGAAACGCATGAGAAACTGTATTGATCTCGATGGAAATATTTTCTCCACGATCATCACAGAATTTGCTTATTCTGAAATGAAATTTGATTACAGAATGCTGGAATTCTCTCTCTTGAGATTGAAGAAATATTCTGCAACACCTCTGCCCCCATGCAATTCAAATGTATTTACATTCTCCCCTCTTGGTTAGCAATAATAACATTAGCCTTGACGCAGTTGATTGTCACCCTAGTGACAAATTTCAGTAGTGTCAAAATGATTACTGTCACGTTTTCATTCGAAAATATAAAAAGTATCATAAATTTATCCAGTTATTCAGAATCAGACTGTGAAAATACACCACCTGAAATTACAAAGAGTACAAATAATATACTGGAGAGTTTACTACCAAAACACCCGAATAATTGGTTTTCGTGGAAGAGAATGCCATTGATATAATATTTATCAAACATATTTATTGAGAGGCCGGATGGCTCAGAAGTATAGCATTGGCATAATAATGATAATAATAATATATTATTATTTATTATTATTGGCATAGTAGACGAGAGGTTGTGGGTTCAAGTCACCGACAAGGCAGTCTTTTTTTTAATTTAATAGTTTATTCTTACTGCATCTGTGCGATAAAAGAATTAGTCCTGGTTAGTCCAGGATTAGTCCTTCCTGATAAACAGTGTTTTTAAATAATAGTTATTATTATTATTAAATTATCTTCTATGTTCGTTTCCAATTAAAGATATTTTAAAATTTTTGATCGTGGAGAAAGAATAGTCTGCTACTCGACGGAATATACTATTATATTTTTTAAATATTTGTTTTTTTTGTCTATCTCAAAACTCAAGTAGAGATTATCGTACATGTAAGAGAGAATTTACACTCAGTAGCTGCTATTCCATGAGTAAAACTATCCAAGTATCCAATAATTCACATCTTCAACAGAAATAATACGGCAAAAAAACTCTTGTTTAAGAAACAAAAACCGCTCGCTTTGGGGATCAAACCCAGGTCGCATGTTTGAATAGCACCCCATGCCAATACAATATGCTAATAATTTACCATCGGCCATCATACAAGAATGAGTTCGTCTCCTACAAAATCAGTGGAAAGCGAGCGTTTTTTCAATATTCCCAATATACTCGTAGACCGGGATTTCTGCCACAAAATGATATTTTTCGGAAACACTAGTGCCGGGAACAGTTTTCTCGCAAACAGATATTTTTTCAAAAGCGCTACATAAAATTTTTCAATACCCCTGCAGAAAACTCTTCCTAACTTACACGAAGAGGTACTTTCCCGCACTCGACGGTAATCGCATGGGGTAAAGGTAAATAGTATTTGAAAAAAACGACCGAAATCAACTTTAATTCGATGTATACAGTGGTTATCTACAATGTCCCCTTTCCCTTTATTTCTTGAACTAGTCAATTCAAATGGTTGAAACTTGGTATAATGAAATCGATGCATGAATACTAACTAAATTTTGGAGTAAAATCGAAAGGGGGATCTTGTGACACATCTTTTTGAAGCTCCTGACGAATACTCCACAACCCTAGAATATAAAGTCAATATCTTCACCTACTACAAAATTCGGGAACATCTAATTATTGCCTGAATTCATCGACTTCTAACTTCATAATTTGAAGTTCAGAAGATGTTCGAAATGGTTGCCTTGAACTGCTTGACAATAGAACACAGTAACGTCGATAATTCTACCAATATTTATTCCTCTCCGCCGTATATCCAATATTGAAGCAGTTCAGTTTCAAACACCTTCTGCATCAAATAGCCCCATAGCACAAGTAAGCAATATATATATATATATATATATATATATATATATATATATATATATATATATATATATATATATATATATATATATATATATATATATATATATATATATATATATATATATATATATATATATATATATATATATATATATATATATGTGTGTGTGTTCAGATAGGTTTCCGCGGTCAGATATTTGAAAACTAAAAGTTCGGGTTGAACCGCGTCTAGAATTTGTTGAAATTCGACGTTTCGGCTCCGATTTTGGAGCCATTTTCAAGAACTGAAAAAGAAAGAAAATTAGTAAATGGTTGAAACGTAATTCTACGCTGAGGTCTCAATCTGCCTACTCCTAGGCAGATTGTATAATTACGTTAGGTTTTTGTGACTTGACGTCGGGGTCTCAATCTGCCTACTCCCCATGTCTCGTCACTGATTCTCTCTAAGGTCTCAATCTGCCTACTCCTTCGAGAGAACTGAGGAATTGTGGGTTGAGGAACTGTATTTATAGTGGACGTGGCTGTAATGGCCGTGTGCAATGTATTGGCGCGAGGTGAACTATGGGCGGGAACTGAGTTGGCGCTAGATGAGCTGTGTGCGGGAATTTGGTTGGCGCTAAGTGAGCTGTGTGCGGGAACTGGGTTGGTGGGAAATGAGTTGATGCATGCAATGAGAGGCATCCAGGTATTGGGAAGTCTACGTCCGTCGTCGCGAGTGTTGAGGCAATTGGGGCGCTTCTCTATCTCAAGGGCTTCTCGGATGATCCTGGTTTTCTCGGTGGAAATTGTTTTTGTGTTTTTGAAGTCTATTTTGTGACCTGTGTCTTCTCGATGTTTATAAAGTGCGGAAGTGGAAGATGCCTGACGCACAGCAAGTTCGTGTTCGTAGACTCTGGAAGTTACTCGTCTGTTAGTCTGGCCAATATAACTTCTCGGGCAGTCTGAACATGGTATTTCATATATACCTTGAGAATCGTTTGGTATTGTGTCCTTGGGAGATCTGAATTTGGATATTTGGTTGTTGGCCGTGAATATTATTTTTATCTCGTGTTTTCTCAAGATATTACTGATTTTGTCTGTCACACCTTTGATGTATGGTAGAAAAGCTTTGTGTGGCTGAATACTCTCTAGTGGATTATTTGTTTTTGGAGGACGGGTCAGTTGATGGCGGATAGACTTGTCGATTAGCGAATTGTTGTAACCATTTTGAAGTAAGGCTGATTTTAGTTTGTCCAGCTCTTGTGGTCTATTCTGGTTGTCGGTAAGCTGAATACGGAGTTGGTTTGTGCTGGATGGTGATGAGAGTTTGCGTGTAGGTATCGGTTGGTGTGGGTCTGATTCCTGTGTACTGTGTGGGTGAAAAAGTTATTGGATTTCGTGATGAGAACGTCCAGGAAAGCTAGGGAGTTGTTCATTTCGGTCTCCATTGTAAATTTCATGTTGGGATAAATATCGTTTAGGTGATCTAAGAACGTGTTTAAGATTTCGTAACCATGAGGCCATATGACGAAAATGTCGTCAACGTATCTGAACCAGCAAGTAGGCTTGTGGTCAAATGCTTCTACAGCCCTGGTTTCGAAGTCCTCCATGAAAAGGTTTGCAAGGACTGGAGAAAGGGGGGAACCCATGGGAGCACCTTTCACTTGTTTGTAGTAAGTAGAAATTATCGAAGCGAATACCAATGAATAATATATATATATATATATATATATATATATATATATATATATATAAATATATATAGATATATATATAGATATATATATATCTATATATATATCTATCTATATATCTATATATATATATATATATATATATATATATATATTCATGGTGTATTCATCAATAATATATATATATATATATATATATATATATATATATATATATATATATATATATATATATATATATATATATATATATATATATATATATATATATATATTATTCATTAGTATTCGCTTCGACAATTTCGGTAATTAGAGGGTCAACAGTAGTTTCCAGCGTATTCAAATACAGTTCCCTTGTTGAATTTTGTTCAGTGAAGTGAAACGTAATTTTTTTTGGATATTGAGTATGAGTTTACCGGAAAACGTGAAGGTTGGTGTCACTCCAATAACGTCAATTTTATCTGTGAATATTGCCGTTGAGAAAAAATGGACATTTGTCACTGAAACAAATTTTGTGGGAACAGGTAGGATGCCTAGCAATGATTTTAGTCATAATTTCGCAGAATTCTGTTCTTACATCAGGGTCATCTTCAGTTAAGTGGTGTACCATTTTGATTCTGTAGAGATGACACTTATTCCTCTTCAAATGTCTCGACACAGTAGAAGGACACACCTCACAAACATTCGCGACTGAGGAAATAGACTGTTGAGGATTCACTCACCAATTATTTGAACTTGCTGTTCTTTCGTAATGAACGGATGACCTGGAGGCTTTTTGTTCTGTACACTATCGGTAGTTGTAAATTAGGATACAAGTTCCCTTAAATATTGTCTACAGATGGGACGATTCGGGAAACGATCATTAAAAATTTTTTTTGGTTTCGTGGAAGTTACGCGTCGTACCGTAAATAAAAATCCCTTCGATTTCTTGTTTCAATGGACGAGAGTTGACCATTTTAAAGATTGTTCACGTGGTACCTATCTACTAGTAAAACCGAAAATTAAATGAGCATATTTTAACTGAATGTTTTGCCATTCTGTAGTCGGTGAAGATATTGACTTTATATTTTAGGGTTGTCAAGTATTCGTTAGTAGCTTCAAAATGATGTGTCACAAGAGCCACTTTCAATTTATTATTTTCCTCAGATGGCACCCAGTTAACATCTTGAAATTTGCATCTGTCAATTTTACTCCAAAATATAGTATTTATGCATCAATTTCATTCTCCCAGGTTTCAATGTTTTGAGTTGAACCGTTCAAAAAATTAAAGATGGGAGAAACATTATAGAAAACCACTGTATATCAGGAAAGGCACTACTACACTCAGATACATTCCTGAAAGCTCTCACTATCACACACAGTAAAAAATGGCGGAATTGCATTTCTTGGTGAATCAAATCTTGTCGTTCCCACTCAACAGCTGTACTGAACGGTTATTCTGTGGATTTGGAAGATAAACGGATTAGGAAACATATTCAAAAAACCCTTTTTATTTCTTCGACTTTTCGAAAAGATGAAAACCCCTCTGGAATATATCATTATCCCATATGAGCCCCGAATTACTCGAGGTTTCAAATCTCTCTAGGTGGTATACAAAACCTCGTATAAGCTACAACATATCCTGAGTAATCCCAAAGATGGAGCAGAAATGAAGAAAAGTCGGGGATTTATAAAGTTAGCTAAAAGGACTGCGATGAGAAGTTTGTGGGTCAAACTAGAAGGATCATGAGAGTTCGTTTCAAAGAGCACTCTTCATATGCGTTTTTCGAGACCAGAAAAATCGAATGTCTCCCGACATGCTTTGGATCACCGATTTGATGACACACGTTTGAAATTAATCAGACAGATTCATGAAAATAGACTTCTTGATGCAGTCGATAGTCTGGAGAGTTCAATTCATAGTAAAAGAAAATTTTCTCCTCTTCCATAATGGATTCAAGTATTCAGTACGTGTACAAGTACAAGAGAATTTATCATTTTCTTGAGGATTAACTCGGACGATACTCTCCATTACAATACTCGGAAAATTAAAACAAGTTTTTTCTTTTAATTACGTTTTCAGCCATTTTGAAAAATTAGGTAGTATGAGAAATATCAGTACTCCAAGAAGAATAACATTTTATGAGAAATCTTCAAATAAAATATTTCCCAATTGTACCCAAAAATTCTCCAGTTACGCAAGGCCATAAAAGAACGCTCCGTTATCGCTACTGGAAGATAAGTTGTCATTTTTGTTCCGTGTTCACTGGAAATCCAACCTGTAATTTGATTATTGCTTCGTAGATTCACGCAGATTTACTATAAGCATATTAGTAATACGAGTAGAAAACCACTGGAAGAAGTATAGAGGATTGATTCTAAAATGAAACCATATCATTCGATATATTCGCAAATAACTGTGTTTGATTCCTGATTTGGAATTATTTTCGTTTGCTATTATGTGCTAATAATTGAACAACATTTATCGTGGGTACATACATTCTGACAGATGAGGGAAATAATCACTTATAATCTCCCAAGTGCTTGAATTATTGCCGGAAATTTTTCGAGTACATGAATTTATATGTATAAATAGTTCAGGTGAAACCATCGTCAGTTATTTCTTCTTCCGGCAATAATTCAAGCACTTGATTATTTCCCTCATCTGTCAGAATGTATGTACCCACGATAAATGTTGTTCAATTGATAGCAAACGAAAATAATTCCAAATCAGGAATCAAACTCACGAAATGAAGTTGAAGGATAAAAGAAGTTGGGATTCGTTAAAATAATTGAAACGATGTGTTTCCATCATCCTTATAAGAGGTGTCAGTAAAAATGAGCTACTAAAAATTGTCCGAGCGGATAACTCGAAAATGGCTAGGAATATCCTCAGGGATGTACATACAAAAAATATTCGCCTTTCAGTCCTATATCACATGGTCGAAAAATATACGGAATGTTCCATTTGAAGAACTCGAGGAAATGTAATTCAAAAACTTCCGAATTGAAAAATCATTTTCAGTCATCCTGTATAATTTTTGGGAATGATAATGATTCAGAAATATCACTCATATATCTAACGAATAGGATTATAATCATGACCTCCTGCATTCCATAATCTTGAGAACGGTGGTTTTTTCGGTATGCATCTGCAGATAGCATCATTTTGACAAAACAAATTATAACTCCCAAGTGGTTGGAAGATAGTAAAGGATATTGGAGGTGTGGATGGAGACCACTAAAATGCTTGAAAATATGGATTGAAGTACATAGCATTTCATTTGAAAAAAATGCAATTGATCCTGTAGATTTTCCTTGGTTCACCCTGTATATCCGACAATAATTTCTAGATATAGACACAGTTCTCTAGTTATATTTGGTTTTTGAATTATCGTCCTAACTATCTTAGAACTCAAGCAATCGGACTCTGACGTACTATTGCTCCACCCTGTATATATAAAAGTTAAATTATATATGGGATCGAAATATCACCAATACTTCTTATAACTTTGTTTCCTAAAATAATTCGTTACTGGAGTTAAAGGTAAAGTAACAAAACAGTACATTATTCATCGAGCGTGTAATGATTGCTACTATTCATGAGAATGAAGTTTGCGATCAATCGAATAGGTAGAATACTATCTGATTTTTGGTAAACAATTTTTTTTTCTTATTTTACATGGTTTCAACAATACCATTTGGTGGTGTTACAACCGATCCTAGTATCAAAACTGAGTAGACTGTACTAATAGAGGAGATGAAATATATTGGAAATTATTCACACGTTTCCCAATAAGACAGTTATCCTGGCACATTACAAGAAGAAGTTGCAATATTTTTCTCCTTGAGAAATTTGCACAAATATCCTATAGCTATTTGCTTTATATCATATCTTGTATAATCATTAATTAATCCCACACTTTACATCCACTACCCGTCACTGCAAACGTGTATATGTTTTTTTTAGAATAATCTGCTATTTCGTCAAAATTCCTGAAAAATTTATTTCAGATAACTCTTTCAAAGTGTCTCGCCAGTAATTAATTGCTGTTTTTGAAGCAGCTTTGAATTGTTTCTTCCTTCAAAACGTTTCTTATAAAATGTCGCCTTCGAAATCGGAGTTGTGAGAATTTAAGATTCAAAAGGGATTCTGAAGTTAATTCAAATGGATAATTAATTAATTTAGCAGGAAAACGAAAACTTTGGGAAAGCTTATATCGTCTTTCGCCTTCCTTATTTCAGCGATGAAATTGAGAGTTGTTCTTGAAGACAATTTTGCATAATTTGTAACAGACTGTATTTGAAAAAGTTTTAGAATCCATCAACAAAGCATTCTGATTAAGTCGCAAGAATTACTCACCAAATAAATGCAGGTTATTCAATTCTTAGGGGGGTGTCGGGAACAAAAGAGATATTTTCAATAGAATAATGGTGAAAAATATAAGAATTTCTGAATGCAAGTTCAAAAAATGTGAAGGATATCTAATGAAAAAAACAAACAATTTCGAAATAGTCCTTTCCTACAAAGTGAAAAATTTCAGGAAAATATTTGTCAGAAAACAACTACTACTTCCGACGAATATTGAACTACATCTGATATGTATATGTGAAACGTTCCTTCAGGAGGACACTGTTGCAAGTTCTAATTATAACCAAGCATTGTATATTATGCCCCATGCATCTGGCATAAGGAACTTTTCGTCATTCAGTGTTATAATACATTGTGACTTAATTTCACTGTGGAACTTTACGTTATTGCATCATTGTCTAATTCTAGTTTACAATGTAATTTCACAACTTAATATTACCATAAACTAAAATTTGAATTAGAAAATACAGTGTTTTATCACATTATCCATCACTCGATTTTACAATATTATTTGACATTCTAATTCTTCGGTTTGTTTGTCCAGTATGATGAACATACTCCAACGTAAATTTTATGTGAAATTTATGTGATGTTGCAATATCATTAATTTATATTTTATTCATTCTAATGTTACATTAGTTGCGTTTAATTTGGTCCATTCCGGTAACTATGAAGGAGTAGATTGACATATGACATACAGATGAAATAACAGGAATGACAGATAAAAATGAGAGCATTATCTATCATTCATGACATTTTTGTCGTGTTATTTGTATGTCATATGTCAATCCATTTCGACACCGGCGCCAGAATGGAATAAAATCTGTCCTTTATTCGACACACCATGATATCAATTTTTACAGTCAATACTGCATTAGAAAGAAGTTATTATTAAATTCCATGTTTACCTAATCATATAAAAATAAGAGTCTTGGAATATTGTGATTCTTCCTGGGGGGTCTACATTTAGCCTATTGAATTTGATTCAGAGCATGATAATGAAATAAAAACAAATCGGTCTTTTTCTTCGCTATTTTACAATATTTCAAAGTCAACTTGGTATGAAGCAGGAAATGAACTTACAATTTCAGTTATATGAAGATTATAAAAATAATTGAATATTGCCATTGTTATTCCTTAAGAAGTATTGGATTATGCAACAGATAATGCAGCCCCTTTTCGCTACAACCTGCATGCTTTGTCCAATCATAGTGGGACTACATATTGTGGGCATATACAGTGTGTTTCACTTCTCATGGAAACACCCTCGTATCTTCTGTAATTTTTGACAAAACATCATGAAATTTCAGAATAGATAGATACACTATAGATGAACTTTCTGCATGAAAGGGGTCATCCTACGTGATATACACTGCCCGCCAGCAGCGATGAAACCACCCATTTTTCCGGAGAGTAATTTTAGGGAGTAAAATTGGCCCAAAATTCCTTCGGATTCGTGTTGAGGATCCCCAAATTACTACTAATACACCTGTCTCCTGAAAAAATTTCAGTTCTGAAAAATTCAATTTTTTTTCAAATACTTCACGGATGATGAGCCTTTTCGTGCAGAGAGGTCATCTCTAGCGTATCTATCGATCCCGGAAATGTCATGGTTCTACATAAAAAATTACGAAAGATACGGAGGCGTTTCCATGAGAAGTGAAACAAGTTTGAAATTTTCAGGACTGAAAATTTTTCAAGAGACAGGTGTAGTAGCAGTAATTCGGGGATCCTAAACACGAATTTTTGGCCAATTTTGCCCCGTAATATAAGTTTCTGGAAAAATGAGTGGTTCCATCGCTGTTTTCGTGCAGTGTATATCTCGTAGGATGACACCTTTTTTGCAGCGAGTTAGTTCATTTCTAGTGAATCTATCGATCCTGAAAATTTCATGGTTCTACGTTGAAAATTACGGAAGATACGAGGGTGTTTCCATGAGAAGTGAAACACACTGTATGTACAATGACTCTAAGGTGTCACCAATTACACCTGAAATACTCGTAGATAAGAGGCTTATATTTGTCTCTATGAGTCCTACCCATAGAATTTCTGAATTGTTTATTTTTGGTGAAAGTTATGTCCGTATAATTAACTTTTTTATTTTTTTATTCAACTCTTTTATCATATTTTAATGTTTATTTCTAATTTTCAATATATTTAAAAATAAGATAAATATAACGTTGTACATTATGAAGTACTCTCAAACTAGAAAATGTTATGAGGTTTCCAAATGTCCAATGCCCTTCATCTCCGACCATGTTCGATAAAATTATTTCAAAATATCTAGTAATACAATACCAAATACTCAATTTTTGAATTTAATAGCGGTGGGGGCATAGTCGTTGTTTGTTTTGTTTTAGAATTGTTTTTTCCGTTAACCAGCTGTCGTCCCCCTACGAATGACAGCCCTCAGATGTCGAAACTTGTACGAGCCAAGGATTAACGAGGTCCTAACTTTTAACGTGCGATTCGTAGCACTTTCTCATGCAATGCATAT
Source organism: Chrysolina americana (assembly GCA_958502065.1). NCBI lineage: Eukaryota > Metazoa > Arthropoda > Insecta > Coleoptera > Chrysomelidae > Chrysolina > Chrysolina americana. Next base: position 58,857,703 of record OY293412.1, read on the forward strand.
CAAATATCAAAGTTGAAATTATTTTACCGGTTTCATGGTCCTTGCCAATCATCAGCGAAGGCTAGTTCGACCCAATTGAATCGAAAATTTCTATCAGCCTAATTGGAAAACTCTGAGACAAATACTGATGACGCATGAAACCGTTACGGAGGTGTTTCTGTAGAAAACTTTGCCAAGTATCAAATATATATAATTCAACGGTCATAGATGGCAGTAGTTGTTTCCTGTGGAGTACTTGCCGATGACCATACCCATTGTTTAGGATTTTTTGCGGAAGATTCGGATTACATAATACACCATTTTTCATGTTTATTAGATATATTATATTTGTTGTGAGAGCCACGCTTGTTAAGTCCCAGGTTAGACAGACACTAATAAGTGGACGACTGACGGGGAATGTAAAGAGACAAAAGAGACATTTTGTAGTCATTTTGGAGAAGTTTTAATAAAGATCGTTCGCAAAACATGGCGCAGTAGTAAAAAGAACTGAAATTTGGGTAAAGGAAGTGACACAGCAGTCAGCCCGAAAGTTTGTGACATTGTTAATGTTAAACAGGATATCTAGTACCTCAAAGGATCGTAATGAACAAAAACCATGAGTAATAAAATAAGTGTGCGGGAGCCAGAGACCTTTTCGTTCGTCCCAGCGTACGGGATTCTTAGAAAAAGAGGTTCGAGAGGTACAGATCAGTCAGTAAGCTCAAAAAAGCACCAGAGAATGAGCAAATTGACATGCTCATCTATTGTATAGGTGGTAAAAGTAAGCAGATTTTTTTAATCATTCAAGCTAAGTGACGGTGATAAATTGAACTATGCCAAGGATCTTGAAAAATTTGTTGGGTATTTTACTCCGAAGAAAAATGTTATTTACGAACGGGCAAAGTTTTTAAGGAGGAAACAACAACGTATTGAAAATATTGAAGAATTTTTCACCGATTTACGATCCCTATCTAAAACCTGCGATTGGGAGACTTTGTAAGATGAAATGCTTTTGATGGTCATCATCATAAGGATGAAAGATCAGGTTTTGAGTGATCGTCTACAATTGGAATCCGATCTTAAATTGGAAACCGCAGTGAGCATGATACGCAAGTCAGAAAAGCTAGCTAAACAGAAAGCTGAGCTCAATACTACTACCGCTAACTCAGCTATCAAGGAGGTCAGACGTGCTTACAATGGGACTAAACCATAACCAACCCTAATTTATCGAACTCCTTTCGAAAACCTGAAATGGCTAGGCAGGCATGCGGTTGGTGTGGGTATGTGCCGTCGCATAGGAAAGGTATCTGCCCAGCCCGTGACAAAAAGTGTGACAAATGCCATGAAATCGGCATTTTGCTCGGATGTATCCCCACAAACAAGTCAACGGGCTAGAAGTTGACTACGAATATCCCGTTGACATCCAAAATGAAGGTTGTTCACCTGTAGAAGAAAGTTTGAGTCAAGATGGATGCCCTTATGAACTCGACTCAAATCTATTCATTGGATGTGTGAATATACATAGTGAGGAGTCAAGTAGCCCTTGGACGATAACATGGGGATTCAATGATGAGGATACTGGGGCAGATGTGTCTGTATTTCCGTCGGACATAAAATTGACGAGAAAAATAAAAGTGAACCCCACCTATAAAATATTCAGGGGACCTGATGGGTCCATCTTGCCTATAAAAGGAACTGTAACAGCTTTATTCTCATACAAGGATGCAAGTTGCACAGAAGTCTTCTATGTTTAGGGAAACCCGGGAAATCCACTTCTTGGCAAGCCCGATATCGAAAAATTGGAAGTGCTGGCTAGAATAAATGCTGTCTCCGTGAATCCAGCTTGTTACTGGTATGCCAAACACCCAGCGCTCTTCCAAGGGCTTGGTTCGCTTCCTGGGAACTACAAAATCGAACTGATGGAATGCAGAACCCTCTACAATTTATACCCCTCGGAAGTTCCACTTCTCCTTTGGGAGAAAACCAAAGCGGAACTCCAGCGGATGGTGCAACTCGGGGTGATTTTACCAGTGAAACATGCAACTGAATGGTGCGCTCCCATGGTTGTGGTGCCAAAAAAGGAATCCGGGCATATTCGAATTTGTGTGGATCTGTCCAAACTTAATGAAAATGTTAAACGCCACTTTTATCCTAATCACGCAGTTGACACCACCTTAACTCGATTTGCGGAGCTACCATTTTCTCAAAACTGGATATGGACCATGGTCTCTGACAGATGAATTTGAATACTGATTCTCAGGACCTCACTACTTTCCTCACTTCATTTGGGCGATTCAAGTTTGGCAAATTACCATTCGGCATCCGATCCGCACCAGAACTGTTTCAGAAAAAGGTGAATAATGATGCTCTCCAAGGACAACCTGGCAGTGCATATGGACGATGTTGTCGTTTGGGGCAAGACTCAAAATGAGCATGACGAAAGACTTGAAGAAGTTTCAGCTCCTCTGGAAAAAGCAAGTTTCACACTCAATAAAAAAACTGCTTCCTCTAAAAAATCTGTAGTGTTTTTGGGTCACGTTTAGTCTGCAGAAGGAATTAAGATTGACTAAGCTGAAGTCAAAGCTATTACCGAAATGCAACCTCCCAAAGATATCACCGAAGTCCAAAGATTTTTGGGAATGGTGAACTTCGTGTGGAAATATACTCCTAACAAGAGAGACATCATGAAACCCATTAGTGAAACTTTGAGCTCAAAAAATTCATGGTATTAGGGCGAACAGCAGCAAAGGGCATTTGAGAAAATCAAAAACCTACTCACGTCACCTCCGCCACTGGCTTATTACAATCAACAAAGCAGTGCAATGATTGAATGCTCACCGATACCGAACGCAATTATTCCAATATTGAGCGGGAAGCACTAGCAATCGCATGGAGCTGTGACAAATTGAAGGAGTTTATAATTGGCAAAGAGATAAATATTGAAACCTTCTAAGCATTTTGAATACCAAGGACTTGAATGATTCGACTCCCCGTCTTCAGAGGATTCGCTTGCGTTTACTGCGTTACTCTAATCAAATCGTTTATAACCAGGGAAGCGTCTGTTAACGGCTGACTGTCTCTCAAGATCCCTAGTACCAGTTTTTGAGAAATATGATCTTGAAGACGACATTGAGGCATATATCAACCAAGTTGTTGCAAGCGTCGACATTGTTGATCGAAGTATTAACAGAATAGCTACGGAATAAACAGCTGATCCATCTTTCCAATTGCTTCTTCGTTACTGTATTGAAGGATGGCCCAATCACTCAAAAGTGCCAGAAGAACTCATTCCATTCTATGCACACCGCGACGAGATATCAATTGTAGACAACATTTTGATGAAAGGTTCACCAATAATTATACCTTCAGCTCTTCACTCAGAGATGTTGCAGGGTGTCCATGTTGGTCATCTAGGCATAGTAAAATGCAGGCTGCGAGCAAACAATAGTATTTGGTGGCTAGGAATGTCACGACAAATTGAAAAGTTTGTGAGTGCTTGTCCCACTTTCACTGAGCATAAACCACGAACACTTGATTGCGAGTGAATTCCCATCCAGACCGTGGGAAAGAGCTGGTATTGACCATTTCAAACTGAAAGACACTTGGTTTGTAACAATCATCGTTTGTTACTCTCGATAATTTGAAATTGCTACCCTGAAATCTCTGACTACTGGTGAAATTATTGATAAGTGTAAATCAGTCTTCAGTCGTCATTGAATTCCTTCTAAGCTGAGATCTGACAGTGGCACTCAATTCACTTCCGGTTCGCGCACCGTTGAAAACGCTGAGTTAAAGAATTTAATTTTCGTCTTACAACAAGCAGTCCCGAGCATCACCTCTCTGCAGAGGAAGCAGTCAAAGTACCCAAAGCCTTCCTTAACAAGAATACTGAAGATCCTTATTTGGCATTACTGAGCTATCGGAATACACCAATCGTAAATTGCCTCAGTCCGGCCCAACTTCTGCTTGGTCGAAAATTACGAGACAATCTTCCAACTCTTCCACACGTATTGGACCAGAAGCCAGACTTTTCCAATCTAAGGAAAAGAGAATAAGTATACCGTGAGAGATACAAGAAAAACTACGATAATAAGCATGCTGTCAGGGACCTTCAGCCATTTTCTGTGGGCGATAGTGTCTGGATACGTGATCGTATGGGCTCTGGTACTGTTGTGGAACTTGCAGGAGAACCTAGGTCCTATTGGGTGAAGACTGGTGGGGGAAGTATACTTCGTAGGAATAGATTCCACTTGTCACCTCACCGTTTGACCACAACTGCATGTAGGCAGTCACTTCCAATACCAACAGAGACCCAAACTGGGCATGTTGCTGCTCCTGAAACTGAACAACCAATCAGTCCCTCTGAACAACCAATCAGCAGCCAACCACAATCCAGGGCTGCCAAAATCACATATCAGATTCAGAATCCGTCTGTATACCAAAGCCGGGGCGCTTCAGCACTTGAAGAGGGAGATGTTGTGAGAGCGGCGCTTCTTACGTCCCAAGTTAGACAGACACTAATAAGTGGACGACTGACAGGGAATGTCAAGAGACATTCGATCATTATTTGAGTTACGAAGTTTATCATATTTTGTAATTATTTTGGGCAAGTTTTAATAAAGATCGTTCACAAAACAATATTTAACATTGTTTCCCCTAACCGATCTAAAAAACTAGGAGTGGACATAACCCTATTTTCGAAGCATCATATAAAAAATTTTTTGTTTACCCTTTTGTAGATTACAAGAGAAAAAGTATAATGAATACGAAATCGAGGTGAGATCATACCATCATCGTTGAGGCATGGTATTCCCAGAATGAACAAGCGTTTTGTCAATTACTCTCGGAATTGTAAAACATTCTTAGCAGGAAGCTGCACTTCTCAACTTTAACATCCTGTATCTCGAAAAATAGTTGTCCAAATTTTTGTGCTCATGAACACTTTTGCCAAGTAAGTCTAAGTCTACAAAACACCAAAAATTCTAAGAATTTAACCAAAAGCCATTTTCCTTCCATAAGAATGTTGCAAGGTCCTTTCATACTCTTGAAAATTTTATCTTTTTACACATTTCTACAGATATAAACATTAAAGAAAACTTCAATCTACTAATATACTGTTGGGTTGATTATATGTTAAGTGATTCGTTCCACTCAATCCTTTCAGTGTTGGAATAACTATCAACGATATTATATAGCAAAATTGATTCGTAATATCATATTACTTTCGATAGAAACGATATTCCCAGTAATATCAAATTCACGGTTGCACGTTATACATATAAGTATGCCAGTTTCTGCGTAACTGAACCTGACTATTCATCCTCGAACACGAGACGCTACTGATCTTGATTTGATCGTGGCCTTTCTAGATACCAGTCGAGCAACAATTTCCAGCGGATGTGACGTAATCTAAGGATATAGATTTTTTTTCAATCTGATCTTGATGCAGGTATCCTCTTCGAAGCAAATAGCAGCGGTTCCCACCTTTCAGCTTCACGTAGTTAATTAGATAATTTGTACTGAGTTTGAAACTAGTGAATGGAGGTTACGCAGATGTTTCTTTTATCTTCATTCATGAGAATGAGAGAGAAACGGACTCGGATAGGATTTTTAATTAAATTTGAAATGCCACTATAATTCAATTTGCCTTCGTTTCGAATTTGTTTCTGTTGCAACTAGCAATAAATGAGAAAAGTTGGGCGTAATTCACTGCAAGGAACTAATTTTGGGCGAATAATGTAATGATCCTTTGTGATTCTTATTCAGAGACGGACTTTAAGAAATGTTTGCCATCTTGGCAGTGATCAGATAAACTTGTCATATAATTTTTATTACTGTATGGTTGAAACGAATGAACCTGATCGAACGAAATTCGGAAACTCGTTAAATAAACTTTATACATATAGAGTCAGATACTTTCTAATACTCGATAATGGCCAAAGCTCTTCCAACATATCATCAAACGATCCGCTATTAGACGTTTTATCGAAGTTAATTTTACGAGTTCAGTATCTAGTTTCATCTTCGTCCTTCCTGCCGGGAGACTTTCCGAATATTAATTTTGCAGCACTCATTCCTCCAAATTTGGAACTTACTGCCTATGAAAATATATTCTATAAAGCTAAGAACCAAATCAATTAATATTTGAAACCTTTGTTGTGAATAATATTCAGGAAATTGAAACTGCAATATTGTAGAACTTACAACACTTTTTTTGAGCTCCTGAGGATGCCAAATTTTTTGTCAAAACTCGCGTCGAGTGAAGTTGACGATGTTTTAGTGATTTGGGCAATGTTTATTCCTTGAAGCTCAGAACGCTACAAAAAATCACCATTTCCTAAATCTGTCTATATTTTCTATTTCTATATTCTATCGTCTCAAATTTTAGTTCCTATACAGGGTAATTTTCGACATACTCGATTGATTGATATTTTTTAAATTACTGGAATTTCGAGATTGAATTGGTATTTTGAGTAAAGTAATAAATAGCCACTCGACTAAGAGGGTTACCGAATTACCTGAGAACAGCAGAGCTACGCCAAGTATTGTGCTTCGTGCTCAGAGTGCTTTATACACTTTTCAAAGAAGGTGTTCGGAGAAAACTCCTCAAAAACAGAGCTTGTACGAGTAAGGGAGATCGTGAGTATTCGAAAAGGCTCCCGAGTACTCTGTTCATAAAAACTTCCTCAAAAATTCACGAAATGAAAATGGATAAAAAATAATCGAGCCTTCCGCTTATTCCCTATGAAATAGGGTGTCGGCAAACGTCGAACAGAAAATAATTCATTATTATCAATTATTTCTCATTATTGTATTATTGTAAAACTGAAATTGGTTTAGAACTGTTAAGGCCAACTAAGATACATGTGTGCCCATTCTGCTAAGGTACACAAAAATTTTGGCCAAATCTTATTGAATAGTTATCAAAGTAATTAGCTAGAATGTTCGAACTCAAGTGGAATTCTGTTTGGGTCTGTCATACAATTACTGTTGCTTATCAATAATTATTCCGACTTGATATCGCCGCATTATCGATTATTCTCAAACTCCCTCTCTCTGATTAAGCGATTATAATGCTTCCATTAACTTATTTTCTTTTTCCCCGAATGAGATTACTGACCGAATCTACTCGAACGGGGGTGTTCAGCGAAGTAGTAGTAGTAGTAGTAGTAGTAGTAGTAGTAGTAGTAGTAGTAGTAGTAGTAGTAGTAGTAGTAGTAGTTGGTGGGGAGGCTGCTACTATGGGCCTTTCTTGCCATCCCCTGATCGCGGGCGATTCGTTCACCGAATACCAGTCACACAGCTCCCGACCCGAGGCCCCTCCTTGGCCTCCACTGAGACAGGTGTATGGGTGTGTATGTGTCGAGTGTATGTTTTTGGCGTCGTTGTACGGTGAGCTAGGGGGCCATCGATCGCTACTCTTGTTGGCTGCGGCGCATCAGCCACCCCTAGAGTCCGCTTTACTTTCGTTAGCCGTCATGACAGGTCATGCCGTTGCCCAGGTTTCACGACATGTGAGAGTAGCGTTGGGGTGCAGGCACTCACTTGAACCCCGTGTTCAGCGAAACTTAACACCCAAATATGGGCTGCGATGGTCGTGTGGTAGAGCGCTCGCCTTATAAGCATAAGGTCGTGGGTTCAAAGCCCAGCACGGCCATCGGTCCCGAATCTTTTCCTTGCTTGCACAAGCTCCTAGGAGCTTCTGAGGGGTTTCTCTCTGGAAACCTGGAAAATTCATTACAAAATAAAAAAAAATTTAACTTCAAGATGAATTACTTATTATAAAAAATAAAGGTTTTCACAATATGATGCCAAATTTTTGAATGACACTGTATATTGGCCTATTTTTTATTGGAAGTTCCGTGCCTCCCATAACAATGGGAAGTTTCTCTCCACAAATGTCTTCGAAGCTGACTTAGCTCGGAGATTGATAGTTAATCCAGGATGGAGTTTTCTGCACGTTTCATAAAAAGTAAGCGTGAATAAAACGATCTTTGCCCTTGCATACCAAACATAACATTCATATGATGTAGTCTAATAACTGCTTCAGTTTTTTCACAAACTTTTTTGAATTATCGTAATCAAATCATTAACCGTCATTATTGACCACTCCATCGAGTGGTAAAGCCACGCTTATTTATGGAATAGCATTGGTATATTATTGTTATTATAATGTTTGGAATGATAAATGCTATTGTGCACTCGTTCATCAAATTCATGCATGTGATCTGGGTATTATTATAACTCAAAATGTAAATGTCGAATACGCTTATAATTCATAAAGATTAGTTATACCTTGTTTGTTTATGCAAATACGTGGAACGGGAAGTTGATTTATCGTGAACTATATGAACATTTAATGAAAATTATAGTAAAGTTGGAAAAAACTGAACAGTTATAACTACGACGTGACTTTGTTTTTTTATCTCAAATTACAAAATTACAACAGTTGAATGATATTTGATATGAGTAAAATATCTTTGAGTTCTTATACCTATTTCTGATGAAATTTCTTGAAGAAAATGTCCATAATATAGGATGTTCCTGAATATCATGTACATACGGAACGAAGTAATTCTATGGCTGATTACATGACTGAAAATTCCTATAAACATAGGCCCGCAAATATACCGTTAGACAGATTGTTGAAATTACAAAATTTTTTTTTAACAGAACAGAGAGAATTTTTTTCAATTGTCATGTTCACTTTTCTTCATCTAAAAACTTTTGTAGTGTACCGATGGTATATTTTAAATTATTTCACTAGGAATATTTTTGTTCGTTTCAGTTTTTCGTATCTTTGGCTGTGATTACAAAAAAATGTGAAACGATTTTCTTTAATTCGCAAGACAAAATTATAGATTGAAATGATCTAGTAGCCTCTGCGGCTTTAATTGGATAAGTTCTTGTTTTTATTATCTTTGACACTTTAATTGGCACCTTGTTTTTGTAGCAATGACTGATTACAATAACAAGAAAACAACGTTTCAACAGTTGTTGGAAAAAAACTCCTCCTGCGCTGTTTTCATTGATGCCCGTATCTACTCTCGAATACCTCCGGAGTATTTGTTTTGGTTTCAAATGCATCTCATTTGATTCCGTTAGTTCACTGGTGTTGCATACACTAAAAATTTCAAATACTACCAAAAGAAAAAATGTATGCTATTCAAGTGAGAGAACCTAGGGGACCATGACTGAGGGCCACCTGTTCTCATACACTTTATATAAATACTCTCGAGCCAAAATAGAAAAATGTGCTGCATTTACCATATACCAACCGCATTTGACATCTCAGCAAAAGATATTAGTTTTAGAGTAATAGAGGCAGAGGCAATTCGTTTTAGACAAAAACAATAGACCAATCTAATGATCCCCAATTATACTAACCCGTACAGTTAAGAAATGAGTTTCTATAATTCCTTATGGATTTTATTGATCCCATATATGGTTTTAAACCGAATTCCTTGAAAAAGTTGGTTCGGCAATAAGGATATATGTTTTTATGAATTTTTTGTCATGAAATGAGTCATAGAATTACCCCCTTCCATATGTACATGACAGCAAGAAAAATCCGTCATGTTTGAGGATTCAATATTTATAGTGATACGCTTCGACAATTTCTGAATGATTCGCAGAAAAATTGAATATACACATAACTCTTCACTTCTAGATTTGTGAATCTTCGAAATCAATGTTGCCATATTGCGAAACCCTCCAGGTATTTTACAGGAACAAGCAAGGGTTTGTATGAATTTATGTTATGTTAACATCTAACAGATATTGGAAATGGATTGTTTTGTAATTGCATTAACTCTATCCACCCCTTCTAGATTATGTATTACTTTATTGCACTCCTCATTGTTATCTTGAAGTTTTCCATCTGCGTGGAAATATCCCTCAACTGATGTCAGTTCAATAGCTGTTTCTATAAAAACAACCGTCAGATCCCCTAGTGTAGCGGAATTTGAGACCCAACTGATTCTTTTATTTCGTTGACGTAAAATAATTTCGCGTATTACTGTCGATAGGGAGGCGGAGGAGGACTATTCGCCGTCAGCCGGCTAACTGAGACGTTTAATATACTTACTATCGAGAAACCGGCCCTTAGTTCTACAATGATGGAATTAAAGACTAAGCGAAGGATAACTTTTCCTAACACCTCAAAATAGAGAAATGGATGTATTCGGAGGAGCTGCCGTACATTGCGGTTGTTAAAGCATTTAAGCAATACATTTCAATATGGGTATTAAAGACATAATTCGATAAGTGAACGAACCTACAGAAAGGATAATCATTATTTGAAGAAATCGACTAGCATCACTCGTCTCAAAGAACACATGGAGCATGGCACGTTTTCAATACCTTCAAAAATACGATAATCATGAAAAAACTTCTAGAAGTATACCCGATGCCTAATCGACTATATGAAAATGTAATGGATAACAGAGATGAAAATAAAAGATTTTTAATAAGTTGTGGTATCTCTTGCCCCGTCCATTACAACATTACGAAGAACTACTGTTATATTGAATCAGTACCTACGACTTATGTAGCAGAATATACCTATGAGACAGAATATACCAATCAATCGCATGTTCTCTTTCAGTTTTTGATTGCTCGCCACTGTATGTCAGGCTGATGCTGTAAACAGTGCTGGACTTCTCAAAATTATCCTTCTAATGTACTCACGTTTGGCATAAGTGCAGAGAGAGCAACAACTGTATTATCTACTTTTTGAGCAACTTTATTGGCATGTATTGCAAATGTGAGTACATCACAACTCCCAAGTACTTAGGGTCCACCTTTTCCCCTTATCAGGTCGAATTGAATTGGATCTATCTTCCTTTTGATCGTGAAAATTGCCGCATATGTTCTTGATGAGGCCATATGTAATTTGAGCCGGATTCTTGGAACAGTTATTTTACGTACATGAACTTATATTATCACGCAGCTCAGAAGTTTGAACCAAAATATAAGTGAGCAGATACGGAGATATTTGCAATTAGTATTATTTTTTCTTCATCTTCATATAACTGCCACACACTATTTCATCTAGTTGATTTCAAACTTTTCACTTTCCTATATACATTCTCAATTATCATCTGTTATTCAGTGATTGTCCATATTCCTTATTTCATTGAAAGTTTGATAGTGTAGAGACATTTGTTTTCGGATATAATTTATTGAGATTTCAACCTTCCACAGACTGATTATGAAAAAAAGTGCATGAATGTATGTTTGAACAAAAGTAGATTTTTAGCAAAAACTATTTGAGGCTGAAATTATAATTTTTATTCCTTGTAAACAGGTACTTTCAATGAAATAATGAGTACCTACATAATTATCTACTTTAAAGAGCGTTCTTCAACTCCATATGTGATGTAATACTTTTCAATTCTGGCCGTTTTTTTCATAACCCTTTTTTTGTAAGAATATAGTGAAATAGGGTTCATTCCCCACAGAAAAAAATTCAGAAATGAGTTGTTAGTAGCAATGAAAAGACCTTCCATCCAATTTGTGGAACCAAGTAATGGAATTTAATTTTAAAAACATTCATCAAGCCCGCTTCAAATCATCGATTTTTTACGACAAACGTTTCTCGTGTTTATTATCAAATTATCTCAAAATTCAACTTAAAAATAGTTTGTCTTGAAATTTGAACAATTAATTACCCAATCGACACGTATCACGAACCTGCAATTTGTTTTCTGCCATTACGTAGAAATTTCGATGGTAGAAAAGTGTACCCTCTATGGACTGAATGTTGATTATATCCCCGGGGTGGTGCTGTAGGTGTTCCAGGTTTCTCTACAGCTGAAAAGTGAATACGTTACCAAAAATCAGTAAGTCGCCCCGGAGCGCCACGGTAAATAATAATAATAGCCGTCCTCGATCCGCACAGGCTATGTCTTTGGGTACACTCTATGAGTGTTTATGAGGGATTAATATTATTATTATTATTATATTATTATTATATAAAAAGTATCACTCAAAAATTTGAAAGATTTCGATTTCATGAAAAAATACTCACGAATATAAATAATAAGGAAACTATTTCTAAAAATTGCCTAAACCTGCTACAGCCCTATAGTTTCAAGTCCCTTATCTCAACTTTGCTAGTCAGAGACAACAGGTAGAAAACAAAGAGAACAACTAACCAGAAGTCCGCTGTTGAACAAAATAATTTCAATATTGCCTTTTCTTCCTCGAAATTACCTTGTCTGATACTATATCACCTAGGTATATCTAATTATTTGTACTGAGTTCAATCAAAAGTTGGAAATTCATTATCAATCAAGTTTTAGTGGAGAATTAAAGTAATACATTGTAAGAGAAACTTTTTATCCATTTTTCAAAACAAGTTTATACATATTAGATATAGCTGAATCTAAACTACCTTCATATACATTCATAATAAAATCGTATTGTTTGCATTCGAGAGAATCCTCAATCACAATAAATCCATAATGCATATTCTCAAAACCAATATTGAACATTTGAAATATTGGAATTGCGTCAGTAATGAGATTTTTTTCCTATAATATTTTGAATCATTGTTTCGAACACTTCTAAACTACTTTGAAGCGGTATGTGTAGACGAAATATATACTGGCTAGCCACATACAACTTCAACAAAAACGATTTCAATGAAAAAATAAACGATTATGTTATAAGTGCTATAAATGCCCTTTTCATATTGAGTACCGCTAAACTTTCTGAGGTTTTCTAAAGAAGTGAGCGAGCTTGTAAGCAAAGCATCACCGACGAGACGAATTAATATTTTTTAAACAGAATTTGCAATTAGGGGCTTCAGTATTCGAGCTCAGGTCGGATCTGTGCCTTATAAATCATAATCAGTTGACGAGAAGTGAAATAGCTTTCACACGGAACAGAAAATCAAGTTTTTGTGATGCAAGTTTGGTGAAGGACTCATGAAAGGGTACAGAGCATATGAATGGAGAACTTCATTGGTGTGGATACTCCTGACAAAATTATACTGACTGAAAAGACGTGCTTTGAGTTTTGTTCCCATTCAAGTTGTTGAATTCTCATTAAAGAATGTTTGCTGCACGTAGCCTTACGCTAAATGCCATTTTAGTTATGTGCGCAGAAAAGAGTATATTTTGATGCATTGTTGAATCCTTCTCACATCATAACATTGTCTCCCATAACTTTATTGCAACTATACTCGTACAGGGTATCCCATATAAAACTCGGCGGTCAAATATCTGGAAAATTGAAGAGGATATTCATATTTCGTGAAAGTAGCTGATTTTGATGTCAAAGTGTCCTTTTCTTTACGTAGAGATCCACCACTAGACGTCATCCGTTAGGGCGTCACGACACTGACGCCAATTTTTTAAAATGGCACTTTAGATTTTTTAATGCCTCTTGTGATTCTGCATAAAATTCTAATTCCAGCCATATAGGACACTCATAGTTTCCCTTAAATACTGATGCACTACAGCAACCTTATTGCATATTATGGAGAGGGCCATGAAAGCATCAAAATAAATGCAATAATACGAGTATTCATAGATCTGTCAGAAAACCTGTTAGTGCATCCAGTTTTGTTCTGATTTTTCTTTGAATTGAAAAATGGTTCAATTTTCGAATGCAAAAAGTTGGATATGATATGTATTTATGGCGAAACAAGAAGGAATGCAGAAGAAGCAGTGGGAATATACGCTATCGGTATTCTGACAGAAGATTACCCTCAGACAAAATATTTACCAACTTATCCAAATCTTCAACACAAAACGTATATCTACAGATGAGAATCACACTGTTGCAGTGCTAGGTCTAATGATATTGGAACTACATAGTTCTACCAGACAAGTAGCAATGGATTCTGATATTTCAAAATCATCAATACAACGTATTTTATCAAAAAACAAATTCCATCCCTACAAAATTAATCTGGTTCAAGGACTACAGCCAGGTATTAATCTTTATGTTTTATTTTTCATAACTATAATCTATTCCAATATTTAGGAGATGTTGATGGGAGACTGAACCTCATTGCATGGTTGTCAACTCGTATTTATCAATTTCTCAACAAGTTATTATGTAGTTATGAAAGCTGTTTCCATAATAACGGTAACATAAACAAAGATAATTGTCACTATTGGTCTGACGTGAACCCCCATTGGATCCAAGAAACGAAACATAAGTTTGTGTGGGGGTTGATGTTTGGTGCGGGATCGTCGATGGTTATATGATAGGGCCTTATTTTTTCGAAGGAGTTCCCAATGCTTTTCCTCCAACATGTGTTGACGAATCTCTTGGAGAATTTACTATTACAAATTCGACTAAACATGTGGTTTCAACAAAATGGGGCACCTTCGCATAATAATGGAATAGTTACCCAATATTTGGATGTCTCTTTCAATGAGAAATGGATTGGAAATAAGGGTCTAACACCATGGCCAGCTTATTGCTTTTTATTTCGACTCATTCGTGGCCCTTTTTATGATATGCAATAAAATTTCCTTTTTTCATCAGTATTCAAAGAAAACTACAAGTGTGATATATGGCTGCGTTCAGAAATATTTGCTGAATTAAAAACAGTATTGAAGAATCTGGGATGCTATATAAAGAAATTGGCGCTGGTGTCGCGACGCCCTAATGGATGACGTCTAGTGATGGATCTCTTTGAAATGTACAATGGAAATGGTAAATATGGATGGTGACTGATGCGCTGCGACCTAGTTAGATCTATTGTGCCCCATCTTCTTCTGCTATTTCAAGGTGTCCTCGTTTACAGCAGCCCCTCAAGCCCCAATTCCTTATTTAACGATTTTGAGGGGGTCTATTCGTGAAATTTCTCCCTCAGTCAGCTGGTGTGATCCCAGTATATTCAATATTTTGTGATGTACAGCATAACACTCCATCAATATATGGTGTGGTGTTTCTGGATGTTCCCCACAGAATCTGCAGATGCTGTCCTCCTCTGAGCCTAGCTTCTTTAGGTGTTCTTTGAGTCTGCAGTGCCCCGTCAGAAATCCCGTGACTGTCTATAGACTAGTTTTGCTGAGGATATTCAGTGCCCTCGATCTTGCTCGGTTGAAGTTGACAAGGAAATCTTTGGCCTGCTTTAGCCCTGGAAATCTTTGCCAGTATGTTGCTCTCATTGCTTCTTCAGTTTTATTGAATTTGTCTTGAAAGTGAGATTTTCCAAGTCCGCAAAATGGTTCTGGCCCGATCAGGGGCGTTGATGCCCCTTTTCGTGCCAGGATATCTGCCTGTTCATTGCCCTCCACTACGACGTGCCCCGGCACCCAGAGGAGGATCACCTTATTGTTTCTGCCTAGATCATTAAGTTTGTTTAGGCATTCCCAAAGCATTTTTGAGTTGATGTTGTATGAGCTCAAACGCTTTGATGGCTGCTTGACTATCGGAGAGGATTGCGATTTCCTTGTTCCGGTATTTCCTGTCTAGGTTGAATTGAATGCACCTTTCTATGGCGTGAATTTCCGCTTGAAAAATACTGGGTAACAGATCCATGGATTCGGAGTATTTGATGCGAGGCCCAAAGACTCCTGCTCCAGTTAAAAACTACTTACAGCATTCCTTTCAACTTCACTGGATGAATTAGGGATGTAATCTAAGGATTTAATTAAGAAATACTGTGCTCAAGTTTATCAATACTGTATGTAGTTACTAGGTATGTAGTAGGTATCAGTTTGGCACTAATTTATATTTCATCCAGTTCCTTGTTTGGATGGGTTGGTTTATTACACACTTCACAGGGAATCTGTTCTCAGAACGATAATGCTTCATTGAATAATTTGGGAATGGATCGTTAATTTCTGTGGAAATACGTCAAACGGTTTTACCAAAATTACATCTATCTGACACTTTGTAATAAAATACCCGTAATGATTGAATGACACATACTAGAACTGATATTTTGTTAAGACTCATAGTTACTTTCATTACAAAATAAAAAATTCTCAAAGTCGATACATTATGTTTTCATATATAAGTGTTTGAAAATATATGAGATTCACCTTGAATCAGCTCATAATCAAGTCCAGTTGGAAATGTACTGATTCTGTTTGTTGATGTGAAGTAATAATAAGCCAATTTCTTTATCATTAAGTTGCGAGTTTTTGAGAATTTGTTAGGTATACCACATTCAATGGCCACATTGTAACATGAAGTGACTTGTCAGGAGTTTTATTAATGCAAGAAATAATAGTAAATAGGTGAGTTCCAAGGTGATAAAATATAGTTCAATTAACTATTTTGAGCAACATATAAATGGGCATAATGGAATAAAGTTGAAATGAAGATAATATAAAATAAATATTAAAATCTCTACCTAACCTCTAAATCATTGTTGTTCTCGAGGATTTGTTAAGTGTACCACACTGAATAGCCAAATTTTAACATGGAGATAAATTCAAAATTAAGGCAAGAATAACAGTAAATAGGTGATTTGGACGATGGTTTGCAATAAAATATTACTTCAGTTAACAAGTTTGAATGGTGATAAGTTTAGACAAAATATGAGTCCGAATTCAAACAAAGTTTGAACAATGGATTGGTGAGTTTCAAATTGATTAGACTAATCATTTCGACAAAAGTCGGAATCTTCTTTCCAGATTATCCCACAAATAATAATATTTGAGAGAAATATCTGTCAGAAAAAGACTTCTTCCCCCTGCAAACATTGAATTAGATCTGATATGCAATGTTCCTTCAGGTGCTAATTGTAATCAAGCAAGGATACTACTATCCTTCTGACTGGAAATAACCACCTGCATACATGACATGTTTTAAGGTTGTTTCCTCCCATCAAAGCCAGGTCAGGCAATATTTAGTCAACTTGTCCCACCCAAAGAACACCCAAGCTCAACAACAAGAGGTACTTTCCGGAAGCACATACTCCACGACTCGAAGAAGAGTAAATGCGAAGATTCGAACAAAGTTCGAAATAGATGTAAAAAATAGTTTCGACTAAAGTCGAAATACTTTTCTCTCCACACTATCCCAAAAGTGAAAAATTTTACGAAAATATCTTTCAGAAAACAACCTCAAACACTGATACAGAGTACAGGTACCAAAAAGTTGTAATAGATTTAATTAGAATTAATTTTATTATGGGTTCATGAAAATAGACCATTGGCACATAAAGAAAAATTGTGATCAATAATATGTTTCTTTGTTATGGGTTTATGGAAATAGACCATTAGTCGTTAATTACTCTAAGATTTACAGATTTTCAAAACTTGGTTTGAGAATGTCCATATATAGGACGAAACTGCAATAATATTAGAGTTACAAATATAAGTAGAACAAAACATAGGAAATTTTGTTTCTTAAATTAAACTTTTTCTTGTGTATACGTTCAATCTCAGGTATTGGTCAGAAAACGAAGGTCTCGCGGTGTTTTATATTAACGAAAAAATGCACCATATGTAAAATCACATGATGCCATTTTGATCGCCCACATTGCCAAGAACTGTAAAAACCACATTTTAGGAACTTCAGGAAATTTTATAATTTACACATCATCAATGAATGAAAATTTTAGTACCTACTGCGATTCAGTCTTGCCACTACTCAAACTCGGAATATACATATTTCGATATTGAAGATATGATGTTTAAAAAAATTAATATGGAAATGAAAAAAATATTTATTATTCATGAGAAGCATATTGCATAGTAACAATTTTCGTAAAAATACACAGTATATTCGTTAAAAAAATTAAGACTGGATAACGGATTACCCTGTGAGAAGAATGAATTTATGATTTAGGATCCGTGAAATGATTAATTCTTGTTCTTGAGGTATTTAAATCAAGTATCAACCTTTCAGAAATTAATAATATCAGCGAAAATACGTTCACAATGAGTTCTTGTTTCATATAAATATGTTTCATACGTAGGTACATTCAGTAAGACATTCATTATACGTATTTTGAGTGAGTTTAAATGGATATAAGCCAAAAATATTAAATAACTTGCAAAAGATCTCAAATGTCCCTCTTCTAACATTCATGATCCTGTTCAGTGGCGCAAAGTTAAGTGTAATAAAAAAAATCTGATTCATTGACAATTGCGACAACTTTTCCTGAAAAGTAACTTTTATAAACGAATGTATAGCCAGCCAAAATTCTGAAGGTATTAATTACCCTGGGTATCTTAGTACTAGTCATAGCAAAGTAATAAGTACTCAATGTTATTAGTGTCAACCTTTGAGAAAAAAGCAAAAAATTGCAGAGAAGATTTTTGAATACAGGATGAGTTATAAAAATAGCACTTTTTTGCACTTTTTTCGATCATCTAGCCTTTGTGTCGATCTGTATATCAATTTTGGACCAGAATAATTTTGAATGATTTGTAGTCAAGCATTTTCAAATCCTAAAATGTTGAATAATAATATATAAGAAAAAAAATCTTTCTGACTCATACAGCACAAAACTTAAAATTTGTCAATGTTGAGGAAATCAAATGATGAACATTTTAGTAGATATATAACCTGGTATGATCACATAGGTATTAATTTAATTTTGGGATTTAAGAATTTAATTTTGAATAATTTCTAACTCGCCTTCTGTATCTGTTGTGATCAAAAACCTGTTTCAATTAACTACCGTATAGGTAGGCGATATTAGGCACTCGAAACATTTACTTTCATGGTGTTAACCTCAGACCAATAATAGATACTTCGAAAAAATGGCCACTTTCCAACTTCAACAACCTGTATGTCAATAACTAGTCCTAGAATTGAGTTGACACTTTTGTTCGGGATGTCGAACTACACAACGTACCAAAAATTCAGGAAAACTACCAGAATACAATAATTTTTCCATAATACAGCTGGCTACTTGATCCTGAATCAAAGATAAGTCTGCATGAAAACTTATATAAAAATAGTATTGATGGTGGATCAGTTTAATGCTGATAATTTAAACTTGAAAAATATAGCGGCAAAGATTCAAACCATAGAGAATATGCCGTTATTTCGACAGTATGGTTTCTCACCATATCTTTCAGGTCTCATGCTAAGTCCGTGAAAATATCCCTTCAAACTCTGCGACTATGGATAAAAGATAATGGATACGACAAACAAAAACGAACAGGTGGAACTCGGACTTGTTCAGCTCAGAGCATTTCTGCTTTACATAGGCGTAGGTTAATGGGTTAGTTAATCAAAATAAAAAATTATGAATAAACGAAATTTATTAAAGTTTTAGAAAGATTCTCTGAGAGCTATTTTCAATTATTCTATTATTTTATTTTAATCATTTTTATATGAATTACTCAGTGGAACTTAAATTACTCATTATTTTGTTGATAGCTGTCAATAAATCCTGATTTTCATTGGAACTAGAACGAGTTGATTGAAGAGAGGCAGTGTGGTGCGATGAAAGAATAACCAACTTCACCAAGAAGGGATGTTATGACAATTTTGCTCATGGGCTTGGAGCATTAAAAACAATTGAAATGAGTTAATAAATGAATATAAATATTGACGGCTCAATAAATCAGGCGAAAACCAGGCAAAAATTTATTCAATTCAGAAAAAAAAACCATAAACAATCGAAGAGTAAAATGCGCATTTGACAAGTAGCATTCCTAAATAAATGACCCTTAATATTTGGAAGGAGTTGGCCTAAAGAATAATCAGGAAACCAAAGTTTGGTCGTAAAAACTAAAACTAACAGTAAACGGGAAGTTGTGAATACTATTCTTCAACTGAAGAAAAAAATTCTAGAATATGACAGATTAAAAGCAGAAAGTTTGGAGAAAATAGTAACCCTTATAAGTTTGCATCTGATCATATCAGAATCAGTCTTTTGAACTCCCTTTGCATTCAAGTTATCGATAGTCTCTCACCCTATATTAAAGAGTGGTGACCAACACAATGTTTGTAACTACGGCAAATCTCCTTCGATAATTCAGTGAGTAAAATTTTCGAGGAAATCATCAAAGGGAGGCCAAATAACTTTTTGAATAAATAAGATTTCATTATCAAATTCGCAGTACGGTTTCCAAAGAGGAAAATCTACTCAAGATGCAATACACGTATTAACTATGTTTATAAGTATTGATGAAAGTGTTCCATCAATGGGCGTTTTCCTAGACGTACCAAAAGGTTGTAACCAGTTGACCATACAGTAGGTATGATACACTAAACAACATTGGAATCAAAGGTACACCTTATAGTCTATTTGATAGTCATCCACAAGAAAGGAAACAAAGAGTGAACATTTCAAATAAAATTAGTTCACAAGAAACATTAAAATGTGGGGTTTCTCAAGGCACAGTGTTAGGACCTGTTTCATTCACCGTGTATTCAAATAATTTGTTCGCACAACAAATGGATGAGGATATTTCAGAGTCGTTGGAGATACGGTCGTACAATATAATGCGAATAATTGGTATGATCTGAAAATTAAAACCAAAAACGATTTGTTTCACATTACAAACTGACGGTAGACTTTTGTAAATTGATTTCAGTAAAACCAATTATTAGCCAATTGGTAGCTTCGAGAACTCTCTTCCAAATTATAATCTGTCAATTGAAAACAACTTAATTAAAAATCCTTGGAATCATTCTGAATCATCAATCCAGATGAAACCACCATGTTCAATATTTAGTGAAGTAGTTACGCTTTATTCAGTAGAGGTTTGCGAAAGGGTAGAACATGTTGATTTCAAATGAAAAGTTATGGTTTACCAGAGTTTAGTAAAGTCACACTTGTCGTATGGAATAATTGGTTGGGGAGGAGTACGAAATACCTACCTTGACGTCCCCAGTCTGATAGTGGAAAAAGAAACTAGTTATAACGATTATACTCTGGAACCAATACACTGGATAGGCAATACTTCATTAAGTATATATTCTTGCGAAGAAAGTCTAAAATGCTTACGTTTACAGAGGAATAAAAGATACAAATTTTCAAATTGTGCTCGAGACAAGCAGTTTGCAGAGTGAGAAACAGCAGTCCAGTTGAATACTTGAATCTCCATCCCTTAATTTTTTTGTATTGTGTACCGGTCGACTGTATGCCGATAACATCTAAGCAGATGTATTTTTACTGTATACGGTAAAGTAGTTCTTGTAGAGAACTTTGCCATAATTATTGTCAAACTTACATACTTCAAAAGTTGTAGGGGGCAGGTATTCCTTTCTGTTGTATACTATATATATATATATATATATATATATATATATATTTAATGTACTTTAGCTTCTGACAATTTATTTGATATCATTTTCTGTGTATATTTTACATTTCAGAGTACATTTTCCTACGTAATGAGTGCCTTGAAATATCTTATTCGCAAATACTGAAGAAAAAGCATTTAATCTGTTGAAGGACCAAACCGCCCGTGTTGAGAACATTCTGTTTTTCAAAATGTTTATAGCTCACATAAATAAACAAAATATCATAATTCAGAGCAATGTTTATCAACTTCTGTTTTTGGAAATATAACCACTCGCATTCTCTATTTATTTAAGGGAATAGAGCCAAACAGCTGTACATACAAACACTTGCCTGATGTCGTAAAACCCGAATATCCCAGACACTTAGCATTTCCACTCAGATGTGCGAAATTCAACCGACAGGTCAGTAGCAGAGAACAAATTGTATGAGGATACAGATGACTGAATGGTATGTGTTTATCATCAACTCTTTCAATAGAATAATGATATTGAACATTTCCTGAAAGGAAATCCATATTATGAGTGTACAAAATTAAAATCGTAGTTTCGCTTAAGGAAACTAATGTGGTGATTCTCACCTGAAATCATGAAATCAGGATTCTCAAATGGGAACTCGCAAATTATAGACCGAATATATCTATTTTGTTAATTTTTAGATAGCATCCATCCTCTCAAGAATTACTTACCAAGATTAAACTTCTTAGCAAACACCGTTTGAAACTTCACCTACATGTAAATAATTTTTGTTTCTGAAAATATTCGGTGGATTTGCCAAACTAACATAAGTCTTTCTACCGTTCAAGAAATCTACTCAAATTTGATCTGTTTTACGGCGCCCTCTGATGAAGTACATACAGCTCACTCCATTTAAATCAATCGACCTTTCTGAGCGCCTTGTCTACTTTTAAACAAATTTGTTGTGACATCCGAAATAGTATATATTACTTACGAGTGAGGAAAATAACATTTTTCACGAAATTAGTAGTAAGTATTATGCATGTGTGCGGAAAATCCTTTTCGCACAAGTAATGTAATATTTATAATCCTAACAAGTACGGAAAGAGTACCGTTCCCGCATGAGACTGCCGCTACCTGAACGACGCAAAGCGGAGTTCGGGTAAGCAGTCGAGTGCGGGAGAGTACCTTTCCGTATGAGTAAGGATCAAGATTTTTTTCTACAAACGCATTGAAACATCTTATGTAGCGCTCTTGAACATACTTTCGCGAGTGGGAATAGTATATTGTGTATCTAGTAGTAAAAGCAATACATTTCCGGACGAAAATGTAAATTGTTGACCGAGGCGATAAGCCGAGGCCAACAAGCATTGAAGTCTGGGAATGTGCTTTTACTACGAGGTACACATACTATTATTTCTGAAATCGCAATCAGCATTATCATAAATTAAGGAAATATACTTATTGTTTGCGTGCATTCATTTACTGTCTAAAATGTATACAAGCCGTCAAAAATTTTCCCGGATCGTTTACGATACGGGAATAGTTATTATCCCAACAAGTACGGAAAGAGTACTAATCCCGTATGAGACTGCCGTTACCCGAAAGACGCAAAGCGGAGTTCGGGTAAGCAGTCGAGTGCGGGATAGTACCTTTCCGTATGAGTAAGGATCAAGATTTTTTCTACAAGAGCATTGAAACATCTTATGTGATGCTCTTGAACAAACTTTCACGTGCGGGAAAAATTATTACCGCACTAGTGCGGGAAAAACTCACTTGAAGTGACATTAGCGTGCGGGAAAATTTTTCTAGCACTAATGCGGGAATATGACACCTCTCAAATTAAATTACGTGCGGGAATAGGGCGGAACACGCACGCTTGTAGAAAAAGTAATTTCCCGTACAGTTTAGTGCCGAAAACGGTCCGAGAAAGTTCGTTGCTTAGCAACGGACTAAAATACTAGATTAGCGTATTTTGAGGCCTGAAGTTGCTCCGAGAAAGTTGAACGATTTCAGGAAAAAATTATTCCCACATTAGTGCGGGAAAAACTCACTTAAAGTGACAGTAGCGTGCGGGAAAATTTTTTCCGCACTAGTGCGGGAAAATGACACCTCTCAAACTAAATTGCGTGCGGGAAGAGGGCGGAACACGCACGCTTGTAGGAAAACAATTTTTCCAACGAGAAAGCTATAATTTCATAAATGCTATGGATATTATTGAAATGTGAGCAAGAAAAACGAATGAAAAAGCTGACAAATTATTTTCAAACACACAATATTTTCTTTGGCTACGAGATCAAAATCATAATTAAATACACTTAACTTGATTACTATAAATAAAAAATATTTCCATCCAACGTTTTTTTCAGTTATTAGCTTTGTGGGCGTTGAGGTACCGATGAATACACCAATCAATAGAGCATATAGTGCCATCACATGAAAGACCTCGATATTTTGATATCTGTTGTACGTACAGCTGTCATTCAGAGCTTCATTTCGCACATTCATCATTAGTTGTAATACAAATTTCAGCCAAAAAGCTTCGTTTATTGTGATATAAGAAATTCGTATATAGGAGCATCCGATCAAATGAGTTAATTAAACAAGTACGACACTTTTTCATCCACACTTTCTTGATCGAAGATGCGGAAATATGATATATTCCTCATATCGTGAAAAAATAATTCCTCTTTAAAATTTTTGAAACACCTGTAGGTATACATGTTCAAAGTTCTGAGCTTTTTTACATTAAGCTTGCAGTTAACAATAAAATTGTCTGATTTGTCATTGCGAATAATCAAGTTTTCTTTTTTTACTATAATATAGTCGAGCAGAAAGTTACTCTTGTTGGTTCGTCAATTATCTGTGCTAGATCAAATACCTCCAAAATATTCAGTTTAGTGAATACTCTTTTTTTTTTTTTGAAAAAATGTATGTTGAAATCGCCAAAACATATAATTTCATCAAAAGTTGGAAATAAGTAGTGTGTAGTTATACCCACCTCATGCATTTGTGGAAAAGATCGGTGGGATAAAAATAGACAGCTATTACTGAAAATCAGGAGCTGTCGGGCAAAGCAATAACAAAAAGATTTCAAACTTGTTTGAGATGATGAAACGGATTTTTGATCATTTCATATTGATTTTCTGTTTGACAATACGTCGCTCATGATTCCAAATGGAAGGGTATAATGGTCTTGCCCTGGTCATGAAAAATAGTGCATTACGAAATCCGAATTCCGTTGAAGGACCTACACGATAGGTATTGTCGTCGGCGAGTATTCAACAGAAAACAACTACTGCCCCCTAAGACCGTTGAATTATATCTGTTCAATACTGGGCGAAGTTTTCTACAAGAACTACTATGCAATCAATGTATTTTGAATATCAATGTTGAAATTATTTTTCAACTTGATTGGGGGAACACCTCCGTACCAGTTTCATTCCCAGGGATTCCCAATTAGGTTTTGAGGATTTGGAAATGGGTCGAACTAGCCTTTGCTGATGATTGGCAATGACCATAAAACCAGTACGGAGGTGTTCGCCAGGTAGAGAAGTAGATACTATTACCAATATACAGTGTGTTTCACTTCTCATGGAAACACCCTCTTCTGTAATTTTTGACGAAATATCATGAAATTCTCAGGATCGATAGATACACTAGAGATGAACTTTCTGTACGAAAGGGGTCATCCTACCTGATATACACTGCTCGCCAGCAGCGATGAAACCACCCATTTTTCCGGAAAGTAAGATTAGGGAGTAAAATTGGCCCAAAATTCCTTCGGATTCGTATTCAGGATCCCCAAATTACTACTAATACACTTGTGTCCTGAAAAAATTTCAGTTTTGAAAAATTCTATTTTTTTTCAAATACTTCACGGACAGAGAGGTCATCTCTAGTGTATCTATCGATCCTGGAAATTTCATGGTTCTACATCAAAAATTACAGAAGATATGGGGGCGTTTCCATGAGAAGTGAAACAAGTTTGAAATTTTCAGGACTGAACATTTTTCAAGAGACAGGTGTAGTAGCAGTATTTCGGGGATCCTAATTACGAATCAGAAGGAATTTTTGGCCAATTTCATGGTTCTTCGTTGAAAATTACGGAAGATACGAGGGTGTTTCCATGAGAAGTGAAACACACTGTAGATACAGGTATAATTACAGAGACAATCATCATGAGTGGAGAAAACTTTGATTTCAAAACAGCAGCTAATCTACTGCAAAAATGAAACGGCACAACCGATAGAGAGTAGATACCTGTAGAGTTGTACGAATGAGCTTTAGACATGGTAGGCAAACAATCTTTAATTTTTTTTAAATAGACAAAAATGTATGATCGGAAATGGCTTCATTACTTTTCAAAATATTCCCCATCATTCCATGCGTTTGAACCAATTTTCAAAGCATTGAGGTACGTACCTCCCAAAAATGTGATTCAAGCGTCGAAAAACGTTGACTTCGCAATTTATTTTTGATCTGCGGGAATAAGAAATTGAGTGCCACACAAAGACTGTACGGCAGATGTCCCATCGGCTCGATATTTGAATGTTCAAAAATGTTTATTTTGTGAGCTGATGTGTGCGAGCTTGCTTGCATTGTCGTGGTGAAGAATGATTCGTCTCCTGTCATTGGTTTTTCTGATTTTTCCGAACATTTCTAGCAAACAAATGCTGGTGTATCATTCAGAATTGACCGTTTTACGTTGCTCTGATGAAACTGGCTCGTCTTGAAGGACACATATAAGTCGATTGTTAGACGTTACCAAAAATCCTAAAAATTTGCAATTGAAACTGCAATACAACAACTATAAAATCAAATTAACATCTCTAATTAAAATAACGTAACAAAACGTAACTATACAGGACAGATAGAAAACAAAAATAATAATTCCAAAAAATTATGGGATGTAGTGAAAAACATAAGCAAAAGTAATAAATGTCAAAGAAACATTGACATAGTTATAAACAATACAGGTCAACATATCATTAATAATAAAGATATTGCCAATGAATTCAACGGAGTGTTTGCGTCCTTTGGAAAAACACTGTCAAACAAAATAGATAAAAAAACAAAGTACACAACAACTAAAATCAACATGTGCAACTCTTTTGTCCTTTTTCCAATAGCCCATAAAAAGCTACACGGCATAATTCAGGATTTGAAAATTAAAAAAGCTGCTGGAAAGGACAACATCAGATCAGAAACTCTCAAATTCATAACAAATCACATTCTGGAACCGTTAAAATATTTAATTAACAGATGTTTCTAATCAGGAATATGGCAGTCAGCTTTTAAAACTATAATCACAAATTACCGCCCGATTTCTCTCATAACCCTTATTTCTAAAATTTTTGAGAGAGCTCTGAAAAATCGCTTAGTTTCATACTTGAATAAATATAATATAATTTCTATCCATCAATTTGGCTTTCAAGAAAAAAAATCCACCGAAGATGCTATAGTAACATTTAACATCGAAAATAACAACAGCACTCAATGAAAGTAAACCGTGTCTTTGCGTATTTATAGACCTCTCTAAAGCATTTGACACGGTTCATCGCGGTTTACTTTTGTAAACACTAGAAGACATAGGCATTAGGGGACAGAGTCTAAAGCCATTCGACAATTATCTTTCAAATAGACACCAACGAGTCAAACTTGATCAAAACAAGAAAAATTGAATATGGAATCCCACAAGGTACTGTCTTAGGGCCCATTCTCTTCAACATTTACGTGAACGAACTATACTCTCTACAAAGTGATGGATTCATTCTTGGTTTTGCTGATGACACGGCTATCCTGTATCCTGCTGATACACAAATAGATTTTAGCAAAATAAAAACATTTTTAGATAGTAAACTTTTCAAAGTAAATTTAGAAAAAACAAACTAGGTTCCTTTCAGCTGTAACAGAACTGGATTGCCGATATTCGACAGCCTGACCGTGACTGTAAATGAGAAGCCTTACCCAATATCGCCGTTAAGTGAAATTAAATATCTGGGAGTTGTTATCGACTCACATCTGAGGTGGGACTCTCATATTATACACGTCGTTAAAAAACTACAAACAATTTTATACAGATTTAAATACCTCAAAAAAATATTACCAATCTTCCACTTAAAAATATTATACTATGCACTAGTGGAGAGCCATTTTCGCTATGCGATATTAGGATGGGGCGCTGCAGCGAAAACACATGTACACCTTTTAGAAATAAGTCAAAAACGGTTTCTCAAGCTCATTTTTCTAAAGATCGACTGTACGACTCAGACCAACTATATCTAGAAACATAAATCATGGACATTAGACAACTATACTTTCTTCTCACACTCACAAAATATCACGCCACAAAACAACACTCATTCGCTCATTCAAATTATACACGAAACCGAAATCAACATCTAATTCCCCACATGATGAAGACAATATCACAACGTTCTTTCAATTATTTGGCACCGATATTTTATAATAAATTACCTGAACGATTGAAAACATTGATATGCCCGATTAAATTCAAAAACGTACTGAAGAAATTTATTTTTGAGAATCCAAGATAGTACTTAACCAACTTGATGCTCACGTTAGCTAAACAAATCCTGGTTAATTGATTGCTGTGTACTTCGTAGATTAGGACGAATTTTAATTTTGATAATTGTTATTTTACATACTAATCGATAGTATTGTATTGTTTATTATGTGCATATACTTTTTCTCAACTACATTGTCAGGTACTGATATATGTCCGCACCAGTATATCAGACATTTTATTGAATATAAATTTTATCATAATTCTGCGAAACAAATGCAATAGCACTTATCGCTCGCTAACTTTATTCATTTTATTGATTAGTGATATTTTAAGTATTTGAGAATTGTACTTATTTCATCGATGAATAAAGGTTTTTATTATTATTATTATATTGTTCTTTAGTTTCGAATTTATATGCATAAATTCAAGATGCGTTGCCTGTATATTCGATGTCTTTTGCAATACCGCTATAGAATTTTTCCAACCTTTCTTTGAACCAATCGACACAAGCTATTTTTCAGTACCGCACAGGCTATGACTTTGGGTACACTCTATGAGTGTTTATGAGGGAGTATTATCATTAGTCCCTCAATATTTTTTTTATACTACCCAATAATCTCAGGTCGCCTTAGCAAAAGTTTGTTACAGTCACGGTTGCCTAGATTTTTAGATGTAAGGTTGAAGCTAGGTTTTAAGTTCATTGCCAAAGAAAATCCAATTACCCAGCTGCGAAATATTTTGAGGCCGAACAAGTTTCCAGGAAATATTGACAGACCAAGTAGATCTATTCGTAGAATAATAAATGATAATACTAATAATAATAATGAGTACACCATCTACGACACTCGTACGGTGTTGCCTTATGCTCCGGGGGATATTGAGTCCGTTGTGGAGAATGAGAAGTGCCGAATTTACTGGAACTACTCATTCCCCACCCTCGGGCAAATACAAGCCAATAAGCCTGATGTGACCATCAAAGTAGGACGATTTTCGTCATTGAGTTTTCAGCTCCTGGCGAAACGAACATCGTCCGAAAAGAGGAGGAAAAACGGACTAAATATCGAGATCTACTCTTTGAACTCCGCAGGCTTTATCCAAACTATTCTGTCAAAACGGTGGTTCTGATAATAGGGGTCCTTGTTGGAATGATGGACACACTGCTCTCAAACTTAAAAATAAAATCATACCAGCTTGCCATGATATGGCAGAAATCTTAGCCGGACGAATGCAGAAGGCCGGTTCTTGGTTCACTCCACCTGCTCAGGGCACATGATTCTTGGACCCAATAGTCACTTACCCCACGGCGTGGGAAGTGGATATTGGGATAAATGATCCTGCGCGCCCTCCGGAAGTGTCGGGGCTCTGGAGACAGGGCCCGTTTGGGAAATTCCTAACGGAAAAAAAAATAAAATAATTAGTACCTACATACATACTGTACAACTAAAGATAATAAATATTCAAATATAAGCATGAACTTAGAAGAAGTCGATTGTAAAGCCAAGCAATATTATAAGAGAAAGAGCCACGGTACCGTGTGGTTTTATGGGTCGGTACTGAAAGTTGATTTCTGAATCTGAGATTCAGATCATGAATATCAGTTCTATATCAGATTTCATCGTGAAGATAGGAAGGTGTTTCGGTAGTAGAAGTAAGATAATCTTGATGTTGCAACATTTAATGAAAATTTTTTTTTCAAAAAAATTATTAAAAATATTCTGTACAGGATTTTTTTTTGGCAACCCATTTTGGATATATTTTCTACTATACAAAATTTATTATAAAATAAGTATTATTCTATTATCAGCTAGGTGAAGGTAGATTTCGATTCGGATCTTAAGGCGGATTTATCGGATTCATAATGCACAATTTAATGCATATGCATAACTTTAAATTTAAAACATTTCAATACTCAAGATTCATATGAAACTATTTAGAAATTATAAATTATTATACGGGTAAATGGTTTCATATGAATCTGAGTATTGAAATGTTATAAATTGTATTTTAAAGTTATGCATATGCATTAAATTGTGCATTATGAATACGATAAATCCGCCTTTAGACTATCTTTTGTTAGTAAGAAGTAAGTTAGGGCCAATATCGGCATAGTTGGAATGTGATAAAACCAGAGTATTACTTGATATATCCTTCCAATTTTGGTTCAGTATTTCTCTGTTTGAGTAAATTGTTTTTTGTTGAAATACCCACGCTTTATGATATGGGAAACATGACAAGAAAATCTAAGAGACCATTTTCGAAGGATTTACTGTTAGGCAATATTTTTTTGAAGTACCGATCAAGGAACTCAAATCAAGATTTATTTCTTGACATGCTTCTATTAGTGAGTTTACCGGGAATTATACTGCATACCACGTCCTCGTAGACCAATATGTAGTTACTCCTCTGGTGGAACACAATTCACTGTTTTTATTCTGCAAAAACTTTTCTCTGCCTGAACCCGACTTCTTGCCTGATAATTACTCATTACGTTTTCCAGTGAGGCACAGTTCACTTCGAAAATCTCGTGTTATGTTAGTGCGAGTGTTTTAATATGTCTATGCGATCGATTAATATGGAAAAATTCCAGAAATTCAAAAAGAAAATAAGAAAGTTGGAACGGCTATTGACTTCAGTATCAACAAGTTCTTCAAATAAGTTTCTATTAACAATGTCATCCTGTTGTAATTTCAGTAATAAGCACGAGAGCAGGTGAAAATTAGATAAAAAAGAATACCAAACAATGGTTTTTCGTTTATGCGGACATTGTTTAGGGACGTCAATCCATATCAGTTTATGCTGATATAATATTTCCATAAAATACACTGAAAATATGACTCTGTTTCTGCATTGTCACATATAGAATAGAAACTTTTCGTTTCTACGAAGATTTCATTTACAGTGCGGTGCATGTAATAATTTCCATTTTAATTTCATGTTAGGAAATTTGTTTATTCAGTTTCCGATAGTATATCATTTCAATCTTTTCTTTTCCGAAATATCATACTGGGTGATCCGTTATAGTGGATCCTTATGGTCACCTTATTTCAGGTGATACTGACCATGAGGACTTTTCGGATAGACCAGAACCCAGGCGACGCAGGAGGATCAGCAGTGATGAAGACATTGCACCAGATGAGCCAATAGTAACCGTTGCCCAGGTTCACAAACCACCAACTGAAACGAGAGCGGTTGCAGCAGAGGGGGGACAGAATGATGTCAATAATATGCTGGTAAATTTGCTTGGCGTTGACCGTACGATAACTAGGTCCCTTGGACCCCCCCTGAATGAAGGACTGGTAACAAGATGGTCAAATTATCTCACAAATGGTTTCGATAAAGACGTGAAAGTAGAATTATCCTCTCGCTGGCAAATAACTGAAAACTGTCAGACCCTATCAGCACCTAAAGTAAATCCAGAGATGGATGATATTTTGTCATCTTTAGACAAGAAATAAGACTCTGTACTGGCAGGTCTTCAAGACAAGCTGGGAACCGGTCTGGCAGCGATAGGCTCCGTTCTGAATAAAATGTTATGGGGCGATATATCAGAAGAAACCCGATCTCAAATTACCCCAGACTTGGTTGATGCAGGATTTTTTTTTGTGAGGTCCATTTTTTATTAAACATCAGTTCTACCCAGCACTTCATAAAACAATTCATAAAGTTGCCGAAGAATCCAAACACGATAATTTTTTGTTCGGATCAGATTTTCATGAACAGTGTAAGTCTTCACAAACCATTCAGAAGACCTCTCGGGAACTGAAGGTACATACCGGTACGAAACGAACATTCATTCGAAATCAAGAAAAACCTGAGAGGAATAATTTAAACTTCAAGCGACCGCTGAATCGCACGAAGATGAGACCAAGTGCCAGAGAGAATTATCGTTTTCAAGACAGAAGAGAACAACACCAGGTGAAACCCACCAGAACATATCGAAGACAACAGAATCTTCTTTAACATCTCTACTAGAGGTATCTATCATACCAAAAAAATATGCTGGCAGAATTGGCCATTTTATCAAACGTTGGCTAGAAATAACAAATGATACTGTCATTCTTGAATGGGTCAAAGGTTATATAATCCCATTTATTGTTGTACCAAGACAGATAAAACCGCCAAAGGAAAACAAATTTTCTCTAAAAGATATTTCTAATTTGAAGTTGAACATAAAAAGTTTGTTGTCAATTGGCGCTATCTGCCACTGTGTACATGAACCAGATGAATTTCCATCGTCCTATTTTCTGGTTCAAAAACCAAATGGAAGTTTCAGATTTGTACTGAATTTAAAAAAACTCAATAAGTTCTTGGAAACGACTCATTTTAAATTGGAAGATACGAAAATAGTGAAACAAATCATTACATAAAACTGTTTTATGTGTACAATTGATTTGAAGGATGCATATTTCTCAGTACCAGTTCATAAAATGAGTCGGAAATTTTTAAGATTCGAATTTTTAGGCAAACTTTTCGAATTTACATGTCTTCCGTTTGGGCTAAGTACATCCCCTTTCGTATTTTGTAAAATTTTCAAGCCGATTATGCATAATTTGAGGTCTAGGGGACTCATGTCAGTAAATTATTTGGATGACTTATTACTGGTAGGGGAAACAAAGGAGCAATGTATAGAAAATGTTAATATCACCCGAAATTTTCTTGAATCGTTAGGGTTTCTGATTAACATTGAAAAATGTAACTTGGATCCTAATCAAACCTGTAGGTTTCTTAGTTTCATATGGAATAGCAACAATCTAAGTATACAAATACCTACCGAAAAAGTCACAAAAGCCATAAATCACATCAATTACATCAAGAACAGAACATCATTCAAGGTCAGGGAGTTTACAAGACTGATTGGCTACATAATTTCGATTTGTCCAGCTTTTACTTACGGCTGGCTACATACAAAACGACTAGAAAGACTAAAATGTAACGCGTTAAGAATTTTACGAAACAATTACAAAGGTCTGATGCAACTAAATAATTATGCTAGAGATGACCTTGAATAGTGGCTGACAAATATACCAAAATCCGGAAAAAGCTTTCAACACATTCAGTACAAATTTGAGATATTTTCAGACGCATCCAAGTCAGGATGAGGGTTTTTTTGCTATGGCCAAACCGCTCATGGGTTTTGGACTCAAGAGGAATTCAACCTTCACATTAATCACTTAGAATTATTGGCTGCTTTCAATGCTTTGAAATGTTTTGCACGCGGATGCGTCAGTTGTAATTTTTTACTAAGAATTGATAATACAACAACCATTGCTTGTATTAACAAAATGGGCAGTACAAAATATCGAAAACTCGATTCCATTACGAGGAG
The DNA here is from genome assembly GCA_958502065.1 of Chrysolina americana. NCBI lineage: Eukaryota > Metazoa > Arthropoda > Insecta > Coleoptera > Chrysomelidae > Chrysolina > Chrysolina americana. Next base: position 58,890,684 of record OY293412.1, read on the forward strand.
TATTTGGAAATGGTGTGAAGCCACAGATATATGGATTCATGCCTCGTATATTAATTCAAAGGATAATTTTGAGGCCGATCTTGAATCACGTTCCTTAAAAATTGAAACTGAATATTCACTCAATAGAGATGCTTTTCAGATAATAGTGAGAAAATTGGGTAGGCCAGAAGTTGACCTTTTTGCATCATGTTCAAATGCGAAATGTGAAAAATATGTGTCGTGGAAACGTGATCCAGGGTCTTTTGCGATAGATGCTTTTATTGCCTTATGTTGGGCAAACATTTTCTTTTATGCTTTCCCACCATTTCCAATGATCCCGAGGGTATTAAACAAAATAATGTCTGAGGGCGCAGACGGTTTGGTTGTTGTACCTGCATGGGCTACTCAACCATGGTATCCACTCTTTTTAAAACTCCTCATTTCTAAACCAATTTACTTCAGTCCCCACAATGAACTTATTCTCTCTCCTTTCAGGGAGAGCCATCCAATTTGGGAAAAGATTACCCTGGTGGCAGGGAGGTTGTCTGGGAGGCCCTCAAAAGACAAGGAGTCCTATTAGAATTGATTCATGTTTATGAGTCATCTGTCAGTTCAAATACTATAGCACAATATATCTCCACTTATTCGAAATGGTGGAGGTATTGCCTTAATAATCATATTGAAATATTCGATCCAAACTTGAATCAGATCCTAATATTTTTAAATGACGAATTTTCAAAGGGTGCAAGCTATAGCACTTTGAACTGTCACCGTTCAGCCCTAAATTTTCTGTTTCAAATTAAAGATGAAAATAATTTAATCAAACGATTTATGAAAGGCATTTTTCGAAAAAGACCAGTTTTTCCCAAATACTCTTTCACTTGGGACCCTCATAATGTTTTGAACTATTTATCAACTTTATACCCATTAGAGTCTTTGTCACTTGAAGATCTTACCTTAAAATTAGCCACTTTGATAGCTCTCACTTCGTCGCCTAGAGTTCAAACTCTGACTTTGATAAAATTAAGTAACTTTTTGTATGAACAAAACATGATTAAAATAACAATAACAGACTTTTTCAAAACATCAGCTCCAGGTAAACCACAGCCTGTTTTGGTAATCCCAAAGTTTGATGAAAAACCCGAACTCTGTGTTTGGAAAACTCTCAATCATTACATATCTGCTACAAATGATATCAGAGGCAGCATAGAGACTCTTTTTCTGACTTATAAGAAACCTCATCGTCAGGCCTCCACTCAAACGATCTCGAGATGGATAAAGACTACATTATGTAGAAGTGGTATAGATACTTCTATTTTCGGTGCACACAGCACGCGACATGCGTCCACATCCGCGGCATTACGTTCCGGAATTAGTGTCGAAACAATCCGTAACACAGCAGGATGGACTAGCAAGTCAAATATATTCGCCAAGTTTTATAACAGGCCAATAATTGATAGTTCAAATTATGCTAAAAGCATTGTATTATAAAATAAGTTAATTTTTTCACATTTGAGAATGTATACAGTGAGGGGCAATATTATGGAATAAATTCATTTTTACGAGAATAGGCAACTTTTGAGACAAATCCCGAAACACGTCGATTTTTATTTCCAAATTATGATTTTGTGGCAGATATGTCATACTAGTGACGTCATCCATCTTTGCGTGATGACGTAATCGATGATTTTTTTAAATGAGAATAGGGGTCGTGTGATAGCTCATTTAAAAGGTTATTCAATTCTCTATTCAGTAATATGAACATCAACATAATTATTTATACAGGGTGGCCAAAAAAATATTTAATTTGTAAATGAAATTAATTGTCACAAAAAGAAGTATTATCATTTATTAAATACAAAATTACATTGTACTACTGTCGGAAAACAGAAAAAAAAATTATTTGACAAATAAAAATTGCTTTTCGCTTAAATTAAATGTTCAAATTGCCACCCACCGGCCTCTTGGCAGTAATGGAACCGACGAATACATTCTTCTTGAACATTGTGGATCATTTCTGGAGGTATATTACGAATTTCCAATCTAATTCTATTTCTTAAATCTTGTAAATTCTGTGGTCTATCGATGTAAACTTTTGATTTTAAGTAACCCCATAGGAAAAAATCAAGTGGTGTAAGATCTGGAGATCTTGCGGGCCACTCTATTGTTCCTCGTCGACCAATCCATCTCCTAGGGAAACATCTGTTTAAAAAATCACGAACAGGACGTGCAAAGTGCGGAGGTGCACCGTCTTGCTGAAACCATATGTTTTCATTTGGCGAATTACGATCATTTTCATTTGGAAACATGTCTGTAAGGGCGGGTATAAGTTCATTTTGTAAAAAATCAAGATATATTTGCCCCGTAAGAGACCCATCGAAGAAAAAAGGACCTATAATTCTATCCTCGACTATCCCTGCCCACACGTTTAGTTTTTGAGGGTGCTGAGTGTGTACCGCAGTCATCCAATGGGGATTATCTTGACTCCAATATCTGCAGTTTTGCCGATTCACTGTTCCATTTAAACAGAAGGTTGCTTCATCAGAAAAAAGGATTTCACGAATGAAGCGTGGATTTTGATTACATAAATCTTGCATTACTTCACAAAACTGCATTCGGCGATCTGGATCATCCTCATTGATTTCGTGGACATTATGAATTTTATACGGATGATATTTCTCTTTTTTCAGCACACGTAAAACAGACCTTTTAGAAATGTTTGTATCAGCTGCAATTTGCCTAGAATTAATTTGAGGATTCTCTGCCACACTTGATAATACAGACAGTTTCACATCCTCATTCATTGGTGGACGACCAGCATTTGCAACATGTTTCACGTGTCCAGTTTCTCTAAATTTCTTCTCAATTTTACTAACAGTGATTTGTGTGATAGGCGTATTAGGATATTTTATGGTAAATAAATTACATACTTCTTGTTGTGTTCTGGTTCTATCTCCATATCCAACCATAATTAATACTTCGATTCTTTGTGTTTCAGTTAATGGGGCCATTATTTATTTATTTCATGAAATAAACTAGTCCTTATGAGAAAATGTCAAGAACTGACTTACATTTGACCCAAGCCAACTCGATTTGTAAAAACTATACTTTTTGCTATCTTTTTAGTTCTCATTATTTATTTGCCTAATATCGGAATTTATTTTTGTTTCTTCATAGTAGTAGAAAGCACAGCAGTTCTAAACATTTATTTATAAACTGTTTCAAGTGTTTCAATAGTAGACAAAATCAATGAGGATGATCCAGATCGCCGATAGACCACACATTTCCAAGATATGACAAATAGCATTACATTGGAAATTCGTAATTCAACTCCAGAAATGATCCACAATGTTCAAGAAGAATGTATTCGTCCGTTCAATTACTGCCAAGAGGCAGGTGGGTGGCAATTTGAACATTTAATTTAAGCGAAAAGCAATTTTTATTTGTCAACTAATTTGTTTTTCTGTTTTCCGACAGTAGTACAATGTAATTTTGTATTAAATAAATGATAATACTTCTTTTTGTGACAATTAATTTCATTTACAAATTAAATATTTTTTTGGCCACCCTGTATAAATAATTATGTTAATGTTCATATCACTGCATAGAGAATTGAATAACCTTTCAAATGAGCTATCACACGACCCCTATTCTCATTTAAAAAAATCATCGATTACGTCATCACGCAAAGATGGATGACGTCACTAGTATGACATATCTGCCACAAAATCATAATTTGGAAATAAAAATCGACGTGTTTCGGGATTTGTCTCAAAAGTTGCCTATTCTCGTAAAAATGAATTTATTCCATAATATTGCCCCTCACTGTATATATATCTATACAAAGATTTAAAATTTCTTATTTCTACTATACTCTCAAGTACAATTGATACTGTTATGTACAATTATGCAGATTATTTACAAGATTAATATTTGATACTTCATGATATTGGAATATATGAATAAAAAAAAAAATCGAGGACTTTCAACATCTACATATTGGTCTACGAGGACGTGGTATGCAGTATAATTATAGATTAAACGACTTACCTGTAAGGAAGTTCAATCTAAATTATACGAAGAACCACGTTCTTCCCAAATGATTTTTTTTTCTGACACTGTCAAACGTAATGAGTAATTATCAGGCAAGAAGTCGGGTTCAGGCAGAGAAAAGTTTTTACAGAATAAAAACAGTGAATTGTGTTCCACCAGAGGCATAACTACATATTGGTCTACTCGGACGTGGTTCTTCGTATAATTTAGATTGAACTTCCTTACAGGTAAGTCGTTTAATCTATAATTGTTTGTAAATTTGAGTATCGTCAGCGTAGCTGTAGCGAATATATCGAAAACACATGTGGAACTGAGAACTGTAAATCACGAACAGAATGGGTCCAAGAATAGATCCTTGGTGCGCCAGTAGTTGTTTTGAGAAATGTTGAGAGCTCCTTATTTAACACAACACATTTAGTTCGACCAAATAAGTAGTATTGAATAAGTGTTCTAGACGGTAAAGAGAATCCGAAATAGTTCAGTAAAGAATAGCTGGTGACAGATTCTGTCGAACGCCTTGGAATAATCAATTAAAACTAGGATTGATAATTCATTACTATCAACTGATTTGTGGATGTCATCGACTACTTTCAATAGTGCTGTAGTGCAGCTATGATTCGACCTGAAACCCGATTGAGACGAAGATAAAATATGTTCTGCATCAAAATATTTACGGATTTGCTTATTAATGATTTTTTCAAATATTTTTGATAGTGAATAAAGTTGCTGATAGGCCGGAGGTCATTGTAGTTTTGGAGATTTGAATTTTTTGCCAGAGGGATGACGTGTGATAGTTTCCATATCACTTATTCATTCATTCAGTATATGAGATATATATGCTGTGTGGACAAGAATGAAAAAGCATTTTGATGCTAATGCCATCAGAACCCACGGCGTCTGATTTCACTGAGAGCATAACTTCGGAAACATCTTGGTCATCGTCAGGTATGTCATTGTTAGAAGGTTTCAAATAAATGATAATAATTTAGAATTTAGAATTTTTGGTACGCAAATCTAGATCTAAGAGCTATTTCCATTACGAGGAGTATTTGGAAATGGTGTGAAGCCAGAGATATATGGATTCATGCCTCGTATATTTATTCAAAGGATAATTTTGAGGCCGATCTTGAATCACGTTCCTTAAAAATTGAAACTGAATATTCACTCAATAGAGATGCTTTTCAGATAAAAGTGAAAAAATTGGGTAGGCCAGAAGTTGACCTTTTTGCATCATGTTCAAATGCGAAATGTGAAAAATATGTGTCGTGGAAACGTGATCCAGGGTATTTTGCGATAGATGCTTTTATTGCCTTATGTTGGGCAAACATTTTCTTTTATTTCCCACCATTTCCAATGATCCCGAGGGTATTAAACAAAATAATGTCTGAGGGCGCAGACGGTTTGGTTGTTGTACCTGCATGGGCTACTCAACCATGGTATCCACTCTTTTTAAAACTCCTCATTTCTAAACCAATTTACTTCAGTCCCCACAATGAACTTATTCTCTCTCCTTTCAGGGAGAGCCATCCAATTTGGGAAAAGATTACCCTGGTGGCAGGGAGGTTGTCTGGGAGGCCCTCAAAAGACAAGGAGTCCTATTAGAATTGATTCATGTTTATGAGTCATCTGTCAGTTCAAATACTATAGCACAATATATCTCCACTTATTCGAAATGGTGGAGGTATTGCCTTAATAATCATATTGAAATATTCGATCCAAACTTGAATCAGATCCTAATATTTTTAAATGACGAATTTCCAAAGGGTGCAAGCTATAGCACTTTGAACTGTCACCGTTCAGCCCTAAATTTTCTGTTTCAAATTAAAGATGAAAATAATTTAATCAAACGATTTATGAAAGGCATTTTTCGAAAAAGACCAGTTTTTCCCAAATACTCTTTCACTTGGGACCCTCATAATGTTTTGAACTATTTATCAACTTTATACCCATTAGAGTCTTTGTCACTTGAAGATCTTACCTTAAAATTAGCCACTTTGATAGCTCTCACTTCGTCGCCTAGAGTTCAAACTCTGACTTTGATAAAATTAAGTAACTTTTTGTATGAACAAAACATGATTAAAATAACAATAACAGACTTTTTCAAAACATCAGCTCCAGGTAAACCACAGCCTGTTTTGGTAATCCCAAAGTTTGATGAAAAACCCGAACTCTGTGTTTGGAAAACTCTCAATCATTACATATCTGCTACAAATGATATCAGAGGCAGCATAGAGACTCTTTTTCTGACTTATAAGAAACCTCATCGTCAGGCCTCCACTCAAACGATCTCGAGATGGATAAAGACTACATTATGTAGAAGTGGTATAGATACTTCTATTTTCGGTGCACACAGCACGCGACATGCGTCCACATCCGCGGCATTACGTTCCGGAATTAGTGTCGAAACAATCCGTAACACAGCAGGATGGACTAGCAAGTCAAATATATTCGCCAAGTTTTATAACAGGCCAATAATTGATAGTTCAAATTATGCTAAAAGCATTGTATTATAAAATAAGTTAATTTTTTCACATTTGAGAATGTATATATATATCTATACAAAGATTTAAAATTTCTTATTTCTACTATACTCTCAAGTACAATTGATACTGTTATGTACAATTATGCAGATTATTTACAAGATTAATATTTGATACTTCATGATATTGGAATATATGAATAAAAAAAAAATCGAGGACTTTCAACATCTACATATTGGTCTACGAGGACGTGGTATGCAGTATAATTATAGATTAAACGACTTACCTGTAAGGAAGTTCAATCTAAATTATACGAAGAACCACGTTCTTCCCAAATGATTTTTTTTTCTGACACTGTCAAACGTAATGAGTAATTATCAGGCAAGAAGTCGGGTTCAGGCAGAGAAAAGTTTTTACAGAATAAAAACAGTGAATTGTGTTCCACCAGAGGCATAACTACATATTGGTCTACTCGGACGTGGTTCTTCGTATAATTTAGATTGAACTTCCTTACAGGTAAGTCGTTTAATCTATAATTGTTTGTAAATTTGAGTATCGTCAGCGTAGCTGTAGCGAATATATCGAAAACACATGTGGAACTGAGAACTGTAAATCACGAACAGAATGGGTCCAAGAATAGATCCTTGGTGCGCCAGTAGTTGTTTTGAGAAATGTTGAGAGCTCCTTATTTAACACAACACATTTAGTTCGACCAAATAAGTAGTATTGAATAAGTGTTCTAGACGGTAAAGAGAATCCGAAATAGTTCAGTAAAGAATAGCTGGTGACAGATTCTGTCGAACGCCTTGGAATAATCAATTAAAACTAGGATTGATAATTCATTACTATCAACTGATTTGTGGATGTCATCGACTACTTTCAATAGTGCTGTAGTGCAGCTATGATTCGACCTGAAACCCGATTGAGACGAAGATAAAATATGTTCTGCATCAAAATATTTACGGATTTGCTTATTAATGATTTTTTCAAATATTTTTGATAGTGAATAAAGTTGCTGATAGGCCGGAGGTCATTGTAGTTTTGGAGATTTGAATTTTTTGCCAGAGGGATGACGTGTGATAGTTTCCATATCACTTATTCATTCATTCAGTATATGAGATATATATGCTGTGTGGACAAGAATGAAAAAGCATTTTGATGCTAATGCCATCAGAACCCACGGCGTCTGATTTCACTGAGAGCATAACTTCGGAAACATCTTGGTCATCGTCAGGTATGTCATTGTTAGAAGGTTTCAAATAAATGATAATAATTTAGAATTTAGAATTTTTGGTACGCAAATCTAGATCTAAGAGCTATTTCCAGAGATTTTTATTATTGTTCAGTTGGTATTCCAAATATGCTTTTTTCTCTAGTTTTATAGTGCGGTTAGTGAGATTTCTAATTTGTTTATAATACTCCCAGTGAGCGTGCAAACCACTCCTCCTGAATCTGGCCAAAGCCTTGTCGCGAAGTTTTATCAACAATTTCATGTTATCCGTTAACCCCTGTTTTTTTTGTTATTCGTACTGTTCTCAATGGTGCATGTTCATCAAAATTATTTAATATCAAGGATTAAAATTTACTCACCTTTTCATCTATACTTTCCACTCTATAAATTGAGTTGAAATCAGATTAAATGTGTCCAGGAATTTACTGCCCTTATTTATGGAATCAATCATTGCATACCTAAACATTAATGGCACTAATGTTCCAAAAAAGAAATGGAACAAAGACCATGAATTATGAAGAAGATTGAACGTATGACTTCAATCTGATGCCACCATATGATTTTCACTCAAACACAAATTTTGCTCACAATCTATGTAAACCCAATGACAAGTAAGCATCTGCCAGACCATATCCTACATTTTGATCCCGCAGTTCCGCATGCGCATTGTATCTGCGCAAATTTGAATCACTGATTTTTTTGATGATCGCTATCAATTGATTCCCATGTAGTTTGTAATGAGTTGATTTCCAGAATTCTTATCCGAGTTCATTGACAACGAAAGTACTTTTTTTTCCTCTCGTTTTCGAAACAAATTCTGTAGCTTTAGGCAACCAAAATAACGCGAGCGCTCGTGTGGTTGCCATGCAACATAATTTGTTTCTCAAAATCGAAGGAATTTTTATTTCGAAAATCACCAATACACACGTATTACCTACGATTATTTCATGAATAAAGTCGAAACCATTTGTACTATTGATTATGGCCAGTGATTTTTATTATTTGTTGTTCTTCGATTCCAGAACTTGCCAACTGACTGACAGCTGTAGATCTATATACCTACATATCCAGTAGCCCATCAAGAGCCGAACTACAAAATCGAAAACATGATTTTTTCAATTATCAACCAAAAATTTTAACCACTCAAAATACGACATTTTAGCAGGAGTAGAATAATCGATATTGTTTAATATGAAGGTACTTTACTCTTGTGTAAAATTAATATTTTTTGACAAACCGCGTAAACGACTAAAATTAATTGATATCTGATGATTGTATTCACATTTTAGAATATGCAGAACTTTTTACGAAGAATAGCTTTTTTCCCTGAAATGAACAAAAAAAAAGTTTTCCATATGGTTCAGACTCAGTGAGACATACTGTATATTCATATCAAGTTATGTATGCCTTCCCGTGGGAATAGCTGAACTAAGCATTGCTGCCTATGCAGATTTCCAGGAACACGTCGAGACGGTGTTGTATTCAACTTCGGTTCATGGGAACGAAGAAACATTTAGAATAGACATAGACTTCGAGCAATAAACATCGAATTGTATTATTTGTTGTTAATTAAAGTTTTTGAGTTAAATAAATTTTTTTAAAAACTAAGTTCCGTGATCGGAAAACATAAAGTGGCGCAGTCGTTGTAGGATTTTGAACGGATATTCGTTGTGAATAATCCGTCAGTTCCAACTGTTAATTCAAGAGAACCTCCGTTTCTGGACAGTCCCTCTGGGTAGCAGATCAAGCAGAAGCCAAAGAAGTAAAGAAGAAAAGAAATGAGAACAGCCATCTCAGTGGTACTAATGCTTTTCCTTGTATCTTGTCTATGTCATTCTCCTCTAGTCCTGATTCATCTCCCGAAAACAGTGATTGTGAGTTAATTTTTAGTGAACAAAATTCGCCGAAACCTAATTCGATTTTCGAAAATAGTTCTCGCGAATCAATAGAATTAGAAGCACTTCTTTCGAAGCTATCAATAAGTAGAAATATCAAAATGCCAGTTCCAAAATTTGAATCAAAACTTTTGGAAATTGTTCCAAAATTTGACGGCAATCCTTTGGAACTTTCATTATTTTTAGAAACAGCTAATTCAATTATTACTACATACTGGGACCCAACACCCGAAAATATCAGTTGTGTCCAAAATATTACAATAATTTATGGAATTTATTCAAAATTGATAGGTCAAGCTCGCGAAGTTTATAGCATTTGCTTTGATAAAGATTGGCTATCAGTCAAAAATGCTCTTATCGCACATTTTGGCGACCAAAGAGACGAAAATGGATTATTATTTGATATAGATCAATTGAGACAAAATTTCAATGAACCATCATTACAATTTTATACAAGGGTTATGTCAAATTTAACTGCTCTTCATAACTATGTAGATACACATGAAAATGTAGTTGCGACTAAAACGGTGAAGAAAACCTTTTACAATACTCATGCTCTTAAAATATTCTTAGCTGGACTGAAAGAACCTTTAGGATCAACTATTCGTGCTATGAAACCATCAACTATGGCAGAAGCTAGGCAAAATATTATTTCCGAAAATAATATTCGGCATCTCCAAAAACCGAATAACAGTGATCAATCGAAAATTAGGCCACCTCAAAGACCCAATCACCCAATTCAACTGTCCAATTTTCGCCAATACGCAACTCCTAACCCCAATTTTCAAAATTTCAAACCCCAAATGCATAATCCCTCATTTCCACGCGGCCCAATAAATATTCAGCCGAGACCGGCAGAACCCCAAAAATTCTTCACAAATCGTCAAGTATTTGGCAATCCAAGAAGCTCAACCAACGTTTGGAGACCAAATAACCAAAACAATTTCAATCGCCCCAAGCCAACACCTATGAGTGGCATTTCACAAGCCACCACTTCCCGTCAACCCAATACTAGACCATACCAAAACCCCAATCGACCAAATTTCATTGCAGAAGAACTTTACAATTTTGATAATCCCCATTATCAGGAAGAATCAATACCCTTCCAAAATGAATATTACTCCCAAAATGATTTTTGTTACCAAAATCAACCCTGTTCCTCCAATGAATTTGATTTTTACGAAAATATGAACTATGACCAAATCCAACCTGAATATGTCGATAGTCAATATCCAATCGATACCCAAATCGATCAAAGTTCCTCACAGGACCAAAATTTTCAGGAAATCGACCATCACGAAAAAATTTCATAGAAATACATTCTATTTACGATCGAAAGGACCTCCCATACATTCAAATTTCAGATCCACCCCTGAAACTTTTGATTGACACAGGAGCGACTAAAAGCTTTTTGAATCCCGAAATTGCCGAAAATTATTTTCCCGATTTTATCAGAAAAGAACCGTTTACAATCAGCTCAATATTTCAGACCACTTCGAAAGATTTTTGCGCTGAAATACCAGCCTTTCAGGAATTCCACACTGAGAAAACTATAAAATTTTATTTGTTTAAATTCCATCACTTCTTTGATGGATTGATTGGTTATGATACATTGAAAAACTTAGATGTTCAATTAGATTTGGAAAATTCAAGTTTAAAAACACCTGAATCAGAGCTTCCTCTGGCGCACTATGAAAGCAAAAAGAAATTACTCTTTTATGCTCGTATAGAACCATTTACAATCGAATCAATCAAAATTCCTGTAACAATACCAAACGGTGACATCACGATTATCGAAACAAAATTATTTGAATGCCGAATTCGCGAAGGTTTGACAACCTCTCGAAACGGCTATGCCCCTGTCGAAATTCGGAATGATACAGGTGAAATACAAGAGATTTACCTTTATGAACCTGTCCCTGTGAAAACTTTTCATCCCGACCAATTTGAATTGTACCATGCTTCAATCGATCATAACACCCCTTCGAATATATTCAAATCAGACATCACACAACTTATACGAACTCAACACATGAATTCTGAAGAAAGACACCACGTTGAGAAATTGTGCCTATCATTTTCAGACATATTTCACCGCGAAAATTCACAGCTGACTTTCACGAACCAATTGAAACACAAAATTAGGACCACCGATGAAATCCCAAATTTTACAAAATCTTATCGCTATCCGTTTATTCATAAACCAGAAGTCGAAAAACAAATTGACGATATGCTTCGTCAAGGCATTATTCGACCAAGCGATTCACCTTGGTCCTCGCCAATTTGGATAGTTCCAAAGAAGGCGGATGCCTCTGGCAAGAAGAAATGGCGTATACTAGTGGACTACAGAAAAATCAACGAAAAAACCATCGATGATCGATATCCGATTCCAAATATATCGGACATCCTTGACAAATTGGGTAGATGTATGTACTTTTCTACCCTTGATTTGGCAAGTGGGTTCCATCAGATCGAGATGTACCCTGATGATGTAAAGAAAACAGCTTTCAACGTAGAGAACGGCCACTACGAGTACCTTCGCATGCCGTTTGGTTTGAAAGGAGCTCCAGCAACTTTCCAGAGAGTAATGGACAACGTCTTGAAAGATCTACAAAACAAAATCTGTTTCGTCTACATGGACGACATCATCGTTTTTTCCACTTCGCTACAAGAGCACATGGTCAACCTTAAAAGAGTTTTTCAGAAACTGCGCGAGAGCAATCTGAAAGTCCAACTCGACAAATCAGAATTCCTGAAAAAGGAAGTTTCCTTTCTGGGACATCTGATAACAACAGAGGGAATAAAACCAAATCCCGATAAGGTCAAGGCCATCATGAATTATCCGATACCTAAAACGACAAAAGAAATAAAAGGATTTCTTGGTCTTCTGGGCTACTATCGAAAATTCATAAATAACTTTGCCAAAATCACCAAACCCTTTACAAGTCGACTGAAGAAAGGAGCAAAAATCGATATAACTGACCCCACCTACATCAAGACATTTGAGGACTGCAAAACCTTACTATCGAACGACCCGATTTTGCAGTACCCCGATTTTACAAAAGAGTTCAATTTGACCACGGACGCCAGTAACGTAGCGTTAGGTGCTATATTGTCCCAGGGCCCACCAGGACATGATAAACCAATCGCCTACGCATCAAGAACCCTCTCCAATGCCGAACAAAATTATTCGACTATCGAGAAGGAACTTTTTGCAATCGTCTGGGCAACCAAATATTTTAGGCCCTATCTTTTCGGCCGAAAATTCAAAATTTTTACGGATCACAAACCCCTTCAGTGGTTGATGTCTTTAAAAGAACCCAATTCACGATTGGTTCGCTGGAGACTGAAACTTGAAGAGTTTGATTACCAAATTATTTACAAAAAAGGGAAAATCAATACGAACGCTGATGCCCTTTCTAGAATCGAACTCTACCCTAATGAAACTGTCAGACAGACTAATGAACTCCCCATATTGATTGAGGAATTTAACGAAAACCCTGTCCTAGACAATGAAAGACCATCCACAAGCAGAGACCCAGAAAATAACACACCTGAAAATATTCAAAATCAGGATAACGAATCGAACGCAGGACAAATTGACCCCAATGACAATGACGAAAATGAAACTGTTCACACAAGTGCAGAAGACCCAATATTGAACATCCACATCACAGACAAACCAATCAATAACTTTTTGTGCCAATTAATGATAATTAAAGTTGATCGAAACCCTCGAATGGAAACCAAAAAACTATTTAGGAATTCAGTATGTCGTACCCGATGGTATCTATATGTTACCAACGAATCATTTCAAGCCCAAATTATTGAACATCTGAAAGAATTTGGTGTTCCAAAACGCACCTACGTCTTTTACTTCCAAAATGATACCGAAGACGTACTCTATAAAGATATGTGCAGGTTCATACCACAAACATTCAAAAATTCTTCCTTTAAGCTTTTCAAATCCAATAAACTCCTCTTCGATGTGACGAACGAAGATCACCAACAAAATCTCATCAAATCCCAACATGAAGGTTTTACCAACCATCGAGGCATTCACGAAACCATTGCCGAACTCAAAACCAAATATTATTGGCCCAAGTTACACGATGACGTTAGAACATTTATCAATAATTGTCCAATATGTCAACAATCTAAATACGAACGTCACCCACCTTTGATCAAACTACAGTTAACGCCCACTCCCAAAAAACCATTCGAAACTATAAACGTTGATACCTTCAAATTTGGCAGTACTATATGTTTAACAATCTGTGACAGCTTTACCAGATTTGGACAAGCGTACATCATTCCCAGTCTTTCCGCACTACACGTATATCAATCATTTTTGCAGTTCGTTTCAACTTTCAAAATCCCCGAAAATATCGTCTCTGATAATGGTACCGAATTCTCCCAAAACCTTCTAAAAGAATTCGCGAAACTGCATAGAATCAATTGGCATTATACACTTCCATATAATCCAAATTCCAATGCCATTGTAGAAAGGTTCCACTCCACTCTCATAGAACACATGAGAACACTCAACCTCTCGAAACCAAATCTGAACCCCTTTGAAAAATTGACATTCGCCGTCCTTGCATATAATAATAGTCTTCATTCAACAACAAAATTAAAACCAATAGATCTAGTGTTTGGACATCTAGAACTAAAAGATCCAATCGATATTGATTCCGAATTCGAACCAATCAATACCACATTGAACGAACACAAAGAATCTATTTCCCAAATATATAGAAAAATTCACGAAGACACGTCAAAACAAAAGTCAAAAATAATTTCAAAACGTAACGAAAATCGAAAAGACCCTCCAAATTTTGAACCCGGAACCATTGGATATATGAAAACACCCGAAAGATAGTCGAAAACGGCTCTCCTCTACAAACCCGAACACATTCTCAAAAGCACTGACCTAACTGTGACAACCCCACAAAATACATACCACAAACAATCTTTCAAACCACCAAGAAAAATGACAGACCAAAATCTGTTACAGGTCGATGATACTTCATCAGACAGCGACTCAGAAGGTTCAAATCCAGAACCTCCAGACGAATCCAGAGATCCTTCCCTTTAAAATGGGAACCGCACGAATCAAAGTAGCTTCCCATACTTTCCTACATTATATTCAACTTAGTCCATTAGAAAACCAAATAAACTCAATAACCAATCAATATAAGCTATTAGAAGCCACAATAAATAATACAACCCCTTTCAATAGAATTGCCCTATTTAACGCATATAAACACCTCGAATACGAAGTCAAAAATGTTAACCACAAATTCAGATCCTTGTTTCCCCATAAACGCACAAAACGAGCCCTCATTGCTCCTCTTGGCTCCCTCGTAAAATTCATAAGCGGAAATCTAGACGAGCAAGATGCGAAAGAAATATATCACAGCCTAGCCGAACTCGAATCAAACCAAAATCGAATTATCAAAAAAACAGTAAACAAAATTCAATTATGCACATTTTTTGGAAATTCATGAAATATTGAATCAAATAAAAATCAATCTCGATTCTCTACTAGATTTTCTAACAGAAACAGAAAATGCTATGGGATTTGCGAACTTGAAAACATTACATCGCAGTATCGCCTCTCCAGACGATCTAAAAACAATAATATATGAACTCTACTTATCACATAGTCATTCTCAATTACTTTTTGATAATAAGGAATACCTCAAATAGTGGTGTTGTTGAAACCAAAGTTTTCGCCATCGAGGGCAAAATTATATTTTCATTAGGTTTTCCATTGGTTCACACTGAAACTTTCGATCACTATCACCTTTATTCAATTCCAAATCAAAACCAATCAATTATTATCCCACCTGCCTCCTACCTAACACTAAGCAACGAAATGTACCAGTACCAGAACGAAGAGTGCGTTGACCTACAACCAAATTTCCTGTGCGAGAAGAATCACCTTCTGCCCATCCAGGACAACCCAGACTGTGTGACGTCACTACTTTCCTCCAATGCCTTTGCTGATAAATGCCATCAAATTCCAGTCAAAATCAATCAGGAAATAATCGAGGAAATCAATGATGCCCACTACATAGGCATCTTTCCGAACAAGAGAAAATTCCAGACAAACTGTGTGGAAAACGATGTCGCTGTGCTGAAAGGTGTATACCTCTTTATTGTTCCACCAAAATGCTCCCTGAGGACTTCCAAATACACCTACCGGAACGAGAAAAGATCAACTGTAGGACACCCCTTCACATTGGAAGAAATCAAAGACATTCATATTCCAATCCTGCAAGTCGAGAAACTCAACTTGGAGAAAGTTTCCCTTGACAAACTGCACGAGCTCCAACTAGACGAAATTCGGGAAGACCCATTGGACCTCATCAATCTTCGCCCGGATTACTCCAGATGGTCCCTATGGAGCGTCGCGACGCTAACCGCCTTCGTCGTGGTATATCTTGTGGTGACCCGGAAACAAGATATCCTTCGCCTACTCAGCCCCAACAAACCACCAAACAACCAGGCCATCAACGAAACTCAAGTGGTTCCACCCTCGAGTTCCTTCTAAGGGATGGAGGAGTTATGTATGCCTTCCCGTGGGAATAGCTGAACTAAGCATTGCTGCCTATGCAGATTTCCAGGAACACGTCGAGACGGTGTTGTATTCAACTTCAGTTCATGGGAACGAAGAAACATTTAGAATAGACATAGACTTCGAGCAATAAACATCTAATTGTATTATTTGTTGTTAATTAAAGTTTTTGAGTTAAATAAATTTTTTTAAAAACCGTGATCGGAAAACATAAAGATCACGTACAAGCTGGCCCACAGCTTCTGTGATTGTAATGTTTTTTCTGTGGAGTTTTGTTCCAACACTAGTATATTTTGAAAGGAAAACTGCTCATTTATAGCTCATGTTCATATCACACAAATTCGTATGCACAGTATATACATACCTTTTTTATTTATATTTACATTATACCTTTTTACACCTTATATTTTACTGCAAATAATCATCACTTGACCATATAATATTTAATCTGACTTTTACCAGTATTTCGAAAGATGAACATATTGAAACGAACCAACTTTCTATTTCAGAATAATGTATTGTCGCTGATGGATAACTGTGTGAGTGAAAGAAAATTATCATTGTTCATATCGTTACCTTATTTCTTATAGGGCGTATCCCACAAAAATCCAGAATTGAGAATTTTGTGTAAAATGAACCATAGGGATCAGCTACATCCAAATTTAAAATGTCGTAAACCCAATACAACGTTAAATATGTCTTAATGCGTCTTATACGTCGTATAAAAATGACGTGATTCCTTTATTTCTAATATGACCTATCCATCAGTTCTTTATAGACGATGACACAGTTCATGTCGAGCGTGGAGTTCGCAGTGCAAGTTTTCGGTTTTCTTCTTTTGTTTATTGCAATTTAGTCGAGGGTAAGTATGTAAAATATTCATTGATATATAATGATCATTGTTATTGAGAGATATTTTTGAACATATTAGCGAAATGGACTTAAAACTTGCTCGAAAATGCGTTGTTTGATACGGCCTATTGTGATAATAACCATGTATGTGGCATACGACATATTCACAGATGCCCCCAGTAGCCTTATCAATGAATTGTTTGATACGTCTTATTGTGTTAATCGATTGTTGTGTGATATGACATATTCTTCAAAGGTTTTCATTGTTTCAGATGTCAGGAAGAGCAGCAAAAATTGTTGCTCTAGCACTTGCAACAAATAATGATGGTTTGAACATAAATAATATGGAAATTAATGTACCTTATGAAGTAGCAGTATTAGGCGACAACACTAATTATTATATATTGCCTCAAGATAACTCAGATCTAATTGCTGAAAATTCATCAATAATCGAAAAAACGCAAAATGAAATAAATGAAAATCAGTCAGAGCTTGCACTAACCGAGTCTGCCCACGATGATTTAGCCTTTGAGCAAATTAATTACTCTAACAACCTCAGCTATTTTCCGATTGAAGTAAATGACTCAATGTATGAAGATATAGAAAATGACCCTCATTGTATTCAGCTAGAGGCAGATTCCATTTAAGATGACAATGAAGTGGATGCCACACAGAATATTATGCCACCCACTTGTTTGGTTAAAGCAATGAACAATTCGAACGAAGATCCTGACTATATTCCTATTGAAGACCAGGAAGAGACTGAAGATGAGGAGGATGAAGTTGAGGAGGATGAAAATGACGTAGAGAAAGAAAATGACGTAGAGAAAGAAAATGAAAAGAATACAAATGGAGATGGAAATGAAAATAGGGAGAATGAAAATAAAGAGAAAGAAAATAAGTTTGGCAAAAACGCTTCTAACATAAATCTCAGAAGAAAACGTAGAAAAATAGCCGATCCGGAAGCGTGGGAGAAGAACGTGACCAAAAAAAAGAGAATGCTAGGACAAACGTATATTTGATATTCCAGAACTAAAGATGGTATAGTTAAACATGATAAGACAAGGTGTGCACGAGAAACAGGCCAAACCTGTACTTCTAAGTTTTGTGAAAAAGCTGCCAATCGCTTCTGCAACTTGTTTTCTGAAGATATTCGGAAAAATATATTCGATAAATTTTGGGCCATGAATTGGGACCAAAAAAAACTGTATGTTCTACACATGACTTCTTATCATCCCCCGAAAAGAACTTATACAAAAAATCCCTCCAGAAGGACTGGATCGTTTGACTATTTTTTACAAACGTCAGAAGGAAAACATCAAGTTTGTAAAAAATTATTCCTAAGTACACTTGGAATAAAAGAAAAGATGATGCAACATTGGGTTAAGGATGGAAATACATTTGGAAAGATAAAGAGACAGGAAAGTAAAAACGAAGAAATGGTTCAACGACGACGTGAGTCAGCAGCATTTACAGATCAAGAAAAGAGAAGAAAGCATCTGGAAAACTTCTTCAAAGATTTGCCTAAGATGGAAAGCCATTATTGCCGTCACAGATCGAGTAAGCTTTATTTGGAGCACAATTTCATGAAGAAAACTAAAGTTTATCATGTTTATAAAACCGCTTGTTCAGAAAAACAAATGATGCCTTTGTCGCTTTATCCATTTCTCAACGCATTTGACGAATCAAATATTGGTCTTTTCAAACCTCGAAAGGATCAATGTGACCTTTGTTGTGCTTTCAAAATGAAGCACCTAGATGAAATAACATACAACGCCCACATCAAAGCGAAAGATCAAGCTAGGGAAGAAAAAACCATAGACAAAAAAAGGTGCGAAGAAAAATTAATTCATTGCCTCGCAATGGATGTTCAAGCCGTGAAGTTATGTCCGCAAATACAAGCAAGTTCCTTGTATTATAAAACAAAATTACAAGTACACAACTTCACCATTTATAATTTGGAAACGCACGAATGCATGAATTTTGTTTGGAACGAAACTGAAGGCGAACTTTGTTCATCGGTGTTAGCCACATGCATATTCAAGCACCTACAAGCAGTAGTTGAGAAGGAAATGAGACCTATTGTGATCTATTCCGACAGCTGTGGATACCAAAATAAAAATCACATTTTGGCAAACGCTCTGTCACTTTTTGCATCAAAATATAATGTAGTGATAGAACAAAAATACTTAGAGAAGGGTCACACTCAAATGGAGTGTGATTCTTCTCATAGTTTAATAGAAAGACATCTCAAAGGACAAGACATATTTTTACCGACTGACTATTTATCTGTAATACGCAATGCTAGGCAGAAACCAATGCCATTGGATGTGGAATATTTGGATCATAAATATTTTTTTGAATTCGATAATTCTAATGTCATGAGATCTATAAGATCTGGAAAAAAAAAGAATGATTTGAAAGTGGTAGATATCAGATGCATAAAATACTCTTCAAGTGGTGAAATGTTTTACAAGGCAAAGTCAAGAGATGAATATTTACCGCTTCCACAAAGACAAAAGCCAGTTGATGCCAATATCAATCTTGGCCCCCTTTACAAGGAGAGACTGCGACCAAAGAAGAAAAAGTGGATGCATCTACAGGAAATGAAGCCTGTTCTACCATCAGATACCCACTTTTTCTATGACAATATAAAATACGAACAAGACGATTCTATAGTGGAACAAAATTCTGAGTCAGTTTCCGAAAACGAAAAAAAAGGAGGGACAAAAAATAAAGGAAAGAGTGGAAATCAGAAACAGAAAGCTGTACAAAAGAATAAAGATAATAATGTCAAAAAAATAAAAAATGCAATACTAGGAAGCTTGAAAAGTAGTTAGCAAAATGATACATTTTTTGTTTTATGATCTGTTCTAGAGATTTCTTGTTTTTATATTTTTAATATTTAATGGAGTTTTCATTTCCGTGGTCTTTTCTTTTTATTTAATTTTTCTAATGAACTTTGTTGTTGTTTGTCAAATTCTTGTTCTTCAAATTCTTCCGACAATAAGTCGTATACAATGCGTTGACAACTAGCTAATAAGTCGTATGCCACGGTTTAACTGAATTATCGATTTCAAATGTTAAAATTGATATGGATGATGTAGAATATTCAAGATACTTTTGATATATCAACTTTCCACCTTCAAGATGTGACTTAAATTCAAAATGGAACATTATTTCATTCTCCTGTGAAATTACGTTTTTAGAAATGAGGTAACGATATTCAATCTGAGTTGAATCCAGTATTTGATCAATAGAGCGCGCTCACCCTATCGAATAAATCTTTCAGAAGAACTCTTTGCCTCCTGAGGGGATTCTTCTCTCTCTGGAAACCTGGAAGATTCGTAACAAAAAAAAATCCCTATCTGTAACATAGAGTGGTGCGCGCAACGATTCTATCACTCTTCACGTTCGCTCTTAAAACATTGTATCCATAATCTAGGAAATAAGTGGAAAATAAAATAACCTCTCATCGAGACTGAACCGTCGGAATCTGCCTTAATTTTTCTTTGTTGTCACTCTGGAAACTTGCCGAACATCTTTATCAGGGCTAGTTCTTACAACGAACTACACAACTTTGGAACTTACTACATCGGAAGGTGTTCCATATATTAGCAATTTCGAAAATAGCTCAAATTTCGGGATTTGCATAATTGAGAAGGAATTGGAATAATAATTTAATTTTCTGGGTTGAATGAAAGAGCAAGTCAACAGTCAAGCAAGCCATTCCACTTGTAATATGAAATTGAATCTAGCCTTAAGCTAGGTTGCTAGGTATAGCTATAAAGTTCTTTAGCTCACTGATACTCGTCATTAAAGTCCACTACTATTTTTATTTTATAATCCAGTGACGTTCTATGGTAATTCAGAAGTGTACTCTAGCTGAGTTACTGAACTGATAGATTTCATATTTGAAGTTGTAATTAAACGATCTATAACTAACTGTCCAGTATGTCTTGAGGCACAAACCTTCAATATCTTAACAGTATAATTAATAGCAGCAAAGCACATTCACTACGTAAAATGGCTTTCTGCTAATTTTTCTCAAATTTTGATATTACGTAGTCCAATTTGCAGATCGATCCTATGACCAGTTTTCGTGCTACAGGGTGTCAAAAATTCAATTTTTGCTAATATTTATATATTAATTTGATTTTTGTGCTCTTATTCAAAATTAAAATTTCTTCGAACTAAACCCATCGTATCTGAGTTTTAGCTCAGACTCCCTTCGTTTTGTATGTTTTAAATGTTTATTTATCAATGCTATTTCAAGTAGGTATCTCTGAAAATTCTGAACTCAATTCAATCAATCACTAACTACGACTGAGAATTTGGAAATACTTATTCAGGTATAAATAAAATATTCATGTTTTTTCATTTCATTCTCATACGCAAAAATAATATTCAATTACTTGTTTGATGAGGAGGGGGAAAAGATTTCTACTGGAATTATTTGAATGCGGGTGACTGTAAATCAAGGGATGATGGGGGTGGCTGAAATAAGGGGAGTGATGGGGAGGATCATTCCACAAGTCATTTCAGTTCAACTTTCATATCCTACCAACAGTTATGGTCAATTCATTATAATTATTGTATAATTTTTATGAGATGTAGCATTTGTAAGTATTCAACTTGTCACTCTGTACATAGAAAACCATATAATGTTGGACAGGCAGTCATATGAATCCTCATGTAGTTGATAAATATCCATAATTTTTCAAAAACTTGGGAAAATCCAGCTGTTTGTTTTCTAGTTTTAACGGATTAGGTGAAAATCAAAAGTATTATGGTACTGATATTTATCTATTTCTATGAACATCGTCCTGACATGATGTAATGTTACACCCTTTGTGAGATATTATTGTTACGATTTCGAGACCAGCCTCGAGACCGACCCTGATCATCCAATTATTCATGTACCCTCGACTTCTAAATAAACAACTTGTGCTGGCTAGCGGATCAACATGTATGACTCATCGCCCAGAACAAGGTCGAATGAAATCGAACGCTTCCATCCGCTTCTAAGAGCCATCTGTATGAATCGACGTGTAGTCCCGATTGATCGAGAACTGTGAACTGCTTGTGGTATATAAGGCGCTCGGCGGAAGAGGGCAAATAGATAGTCACAGAGAGTTATAAATACAGTTTGAGAGTTCGCAAATAGAGAGCCACAGTACAGACAAAATAGTGAAGTCAATGTTTCAGGTAAATAATTGTTTAATTAGGTAGTGTTTTAAAATAAATTAGCAAGATTAGGTTAGTGAATTTTTACTACATTATTTTTTAATCGAATGGAGATACTCACAAGCAACAACTTAAATGTGATGAGTTCATTTCTAAGAAAGTTCAATTTAGAATCAGAGCACAAAAATCAAGTCGATGCCATAATACCCAAAATATCAAACATCGAATTTTTGACACCCTCTAAAACTGGTCATAGGAATAATCTGTGAATTGGATTACGTAATTACGATGCCGGGATCTACAACATATCAAAATTTGAGCAAAATTAGCAGAAAGCTGTTTAACGTAGTAAATGTGCGGGGTTATTTGATAGGTGACAAGGGGTTAAGAAACTTCCCCAAAAAATTGCAATTGGTGTATTCGTTAATGTCTGGTTTAGATTCGTTTCATATGGGTTTTTGCATAGTAATTTCTTTATTTTTGTTCATTTGTATATCTACTGATGATTATAATGAAATAGTTTTGGTGTAAGTATATTCGATATGGAATAAAAATTATTTTAACATTGTAATGTGTTGTTTCATGACGCTTAGGATTATCTGTTTATATAAACATATCTTTTCGGAGACAGATATTCGTTGCTAGGTTATGCATTGAAGGAATAGACAAATCAAGGTTTTGAAGTTCCTGTTTTCATATCGATCTGTTTCGATTTGTCTTTGTCTTAATTAGCATATTTTCATATTTCTAACGCATTGGATCTCCACACACTAGTAGATATTCTCGTATTTTATCCACACCGGTTTGCTCAGAAAAAAGTCGAGCAGAATATGTCGCCTGCAGAGAAAACTCTTTAACATCCCCATATTGTATATTTGTAGACCTATTTCTGAATTCGCTTGATTTATGTAATTTTCCCGAACTCTCGGGCAATTGAAAGGATACAGTCACTGAAAATGAACGATTCACTTTGAATCGCAGCGTTTTCAGCGAAACAGGAAATCGAAATGTCTTCAAACATTTCACTTCCATTCGACGATTTGAAGACGGTTCAATTTATATTATTCAACTTACAAATATTATACCCTATGTGAGTGATTGTAATTGTATACAATAATTACACTGAGAGAAATGTATGGTGGTTATTACCAGAAATATGGCAATTTTTACAAAAATTTCTGGTTCTATATGTGACAGCAATACAATATAGTAAAGTTTGAAAAAAATATATTTTAACCATTTATGGTAATGATACTATACTATATTCTATCTACTAGTATTCTTATCACCATTAAATTATTTGTATTATAGTCGTAACAATACATCATATCATGAATTTTACAAGACTCAAGACAGTTAGTAGTTCGGAATATGATTTTATCAATAAATATATCTTGTTTATAAATGTGAAGATAATTGATTGTTACATTGAGATATTTTTTTGTAATCATAAAACGTTATTATGATAACATCTATAATACATAAATTGTGGAATTAAGTATAATGCGGTACCAGTTTCACCACAAACCACATTCATCAAAAACTTATTTTAACAATACACACCGTAACAATATATTTTTGTGGTTAACTGAACTCTGAACTGACTGAAAGCTGAGAACTGTTGTTGCCTGTTGCGTACTGACTACGTCTACTGCTACTGCTGCGTAATTTCTCGGTTTCTCCCTCACCCTCAGACGCTTCGACGGATAGACTGTCAATGTGTAGGTAGCAAGTGGCAACCAACAACCAATCACAATACAGGCGACTGAATGTGAAGGTCAAAATAACATCCACATGATTTATATCATTCATTCTAACGACAGGACCGTAATTAAAAATTGTTGTCACTGATGATGCTAGTTATTTTATATGAAAGGTTATAAAAATGTCGAGTGTGATATACCACTGAATTGTGATTTTATCGCTCTATCAATATTTGTGATGAAATAGACAGGTCCGTATTTGAAAAAAATTGTTGATGATGGCGGTGTTGACACTAAACGTTTGATTAAAAATTTATCGTTACGTAGTTCTAGTACATTTTGAATACAATAAAACTTTCCTTTTTAATTTTATTATATTTTCTGAAATAACAATTCTATTCGTAAAAAACCGAAAATAGCATTTTCAGTTTTCCTTGTAAAGTTGGGAAGGGCGAGAATCCCCGTAAATTTTCTACCAATTCACTGCTCACCACAATAGTTACCTTTTTTCTCATTTAATCGTCTTTGTATCTATTAGGTACGGTTTAGAATATAGCAATGTTACCACATGATAAAAGAAACGGCCTATATACGACATAGTCCAGGATCATCTAGCCATAATATCTAAGACAACAATTGCCACACTTTTGGAGCAGTTTTCTCAGTATGATGTCAGTTCAGATCATGAGCTGCGAGCGTAGTATCTCGAGTCCGGTTTCCGGCTTATGGACATGTCAAAGCCTACTGTCATGCGGAGTTTTTTGTTTTTGCTGTAAAAATTTGATTTATTATTGAGAAATTTCATGGTAAAAGACCCTAATTGAGATTATAATAGATCCAGCTGCGATTGTCCGTCTGAAAGTGAGTAGAAATTCCTTTCAGAGCAGACAAGACATCAAAAATTTTTAGAGTGGATTGGAGTTTTATTGAATGCCGTGGTACCCATTACATTATTATTGCTTATCTCTTACAAATGTGTCAGGGTATTGAATTATTCTGGCAAAGAACAAGAGTGATTCAAGTGCATATACCACAATTTTCTCTCTCCCAAAAAAGTGATATTCAATTTGAATTTGTTATGTAGAAGTTTTTCCTAAAGGAATTATACGAGTTGATAACTAAGTCATACGAATATTCTCTCCTCAGGGGTATTTGAAGTAAAC
Organism: Chrysolina americana; assembly: GCA_958502065.1. NCBI lineage: Eukaryota > Metazoa > Arthropoda > Insecta > Coleoptera > Chrysomelidae > Chrysolina > Chrysolina americana. Next base: position 58,915,810 of record OY293412.1, read on the forward strand.
ATAATGGAATCTTATATATATATATTATCATGCACTGATGTTCTCTGAAGTAAACGGAAGTATATTAGCTGTGTGCCAACAAATCTGTTTTCAGCATTTTGAAATTTGTACACGCAGAATTGAGAGTACGTACACAAATCATAGGGATTTTTTTTTGTCGCAGGACAATTATATGAATAAATACGTTTTCAATATATTTTCATGAATAATAATGATATAAAATTTTATAGAGTTGTTCGAGAGAATGTTTTATAGAAATAAATGTCGGTCGGATAAGAGGGAACATATGGGTAGATTTAAATGGTTGAATATTAAAAAAATGCAATTGTAAGATGTCACGAAAGAGAGCAAATTGTTTTATTTGAAATACAGATAGATTTTGCCAGGATCGGTGTATTTTCACTACAGCAGGGCTGGGAACATTGATTTCTGTGAGCAGGGAAAGGGGGTTCTCATACAGAAATCTTGAATAACTGGCGGACGTCAGAGTAAATGAAAAATATTGACAGATATACACACTCAGGGCTTCAAGGTCTAAGAAGTTCAAGTATGTGGTCAAAATATTTTATACTGAAAAATACTAATAATCACGGTATTGTCGACATATCGACACTTTTACAGAGTTAAGAATCTTTAAAAAAAAAATCTGACGGATATTTTGCAATGAAAGGACGAACTCTGACATCCGAAGAAATAAACCAATTTATAAATGAATTACAGTCTGTCCATAAAGTATCCACCCTCTGTCAATGTTGAATTTTGAACGGATTAACATTTTCCGTTGTTTTTTTTTTCGGATCAATGGTAGGGCACAACCTGCCCCAATAAAAAAATTTTTTCAAAATGACATATTTTTATTGGGGTGAGTTTTTAGGTTATTTCGCCCAACAGAGGCGTAGGTTATCATAAGTAATACATAGTAATAGTAATTTATATTGTTCAGTCAATAAACGCAGAAGGTAGGTGATTTTTTTTGGCTTTGACATTTCGTCATTCAGCCAGCCACAAGTGGAGTACAGGTAGGTACTTAATTTATCTATTCTGAAAAATTTGATTTTATCAACTTTTTCAGATATAATTCTACAATATGCGACATTTTTTGAAAGCGGTAAGTAAAGGTAAAAGTTGGCGTATTAATTTGTGGTATTCCGTCCCTAATCAATAACTTTGTCACTTTTAAGATTCGACTGATTTCTTTAAATTCCGTTAACCGGCTGCATCATTACGAGCACAACCCTCAGAAGTCTTCAAAAGACTTGTGCGAGCTAGGGAAAACGTAGCCCTCATCTTTTAACGTGTGATACCATGCAATCCAGAATCGATATGTGTACATTTTGAAGTAGCAGATTTAAAATATATTGAATGTATTGTTACCCAATAGAATCCATTATCCAGTTAATAAATACTTGAATTATAGTTCAATCAGCATATTGTATAATTGTAGAAAATGATTTGGTTATTGCCACTTCCAATAATTATTTTGCCAATGTAGCTGTACACATTGTCAACAAAATAACTTTCCAAAAGAAAGTATTACAATTGAACCAATACTTATTTTTCTTCTTGAACTGGTATTGGAATTGAAACTAATATAGTAACCTTCAGGATACGAATTGATTAAAACTGAACTATGAAACTTATATCGAATCAAATATCCTATCAATGGGCCATGTCACTATATTTCGATTTCGCCATAAATGTATAGCTTTTCCAAAAATAAGGGATACGCATTTTGTATTTAAACATTTTTTTCATGATCTTTGTTAAAAAAAGCGAAAAATCAACTTGTGACGTCATATGTAGTAAAACCACATTTGGCAACGTCACATGCCAAAAAGATGTATTCCATCAGTTTTGACACCATAATTCTTGCTCCATGGTCGCTGACGAGTGACACTAACACACGTGTCTGTATTACTTCACTCTGACAGCTGTCCAAATCAAAAGATTAATTAAGTTATGCGCGTGCGCGAACGAACCCGAACCGCAAATTCAGTAGGCACCGTTGCCATATTGACTTTGTGATCAAATGACGTCACATGCAGTAAAAATTGTTTATTGTAATAATTTAGTGGTGTCATTATTTCAATGTCTTCTTCCAATACATTCAATTTTCAAAAAACTTTTATCAAACGTGGCATTACCCAATGACAAAATTATTCAGTGTGATAATACATTTTCTAATGAATTCAAATTAGAGTAGTTAGAAAATTTTGATAGTTCATCTGTGAAATGACAATATATGTCTTTGATAATCACTTTGGAAAAGGAAAAGTCATAAAACAAAGATAGGGTAAATTGTAGATTGTAGGGGGATAGTGCAGGCTCTGCAGCCTCACAAGCACCTCGACCCATAAGGTCTTTTGTGCGTGATGTTTTGTCTGTTCGAGGCCCGGGATTCTGAGACCGTGCGAATTTTATTATTTTCCTGGAAGTTCCTGATATCGGAGGGCGTTAAGAATGCCCCTTCCAGGAATTTAAGCCTCTTGCAGAAGATCGCTGGGCATTCGCCGCAATAAGATGTTCTGCAGTTTCCGCGAAGTTATCGCAGTAGCGGCAACTATCATTCTCTGACTTGCCAATCTTTTTGAGGTGATACCCCAGTAAGTAGCCCCTTTTTTACAATTCCAAATCAGCTTAGACTCACAAGTGTGTGACTTCAGAGCTTTTAATACTGCTTGGCTATATGATAGTATGCAGATTTCTGCCCTTCGGGTGCCCCTTTCAAGGCCTTCCTGGGCACAGATCTCTATAGCATGAACTTCTGCTTGGAATATGGTTGTGGTCTTGCCAAGGGGTTTTGAAAGCCTGAAGTTTGGCCCTGTAACGCCCACTCCAACCCTTTCATTCAAGACCAAGACCAAGACCGAGACCGAGACCGAGACCGAGACCGAGACCGAGACCGAGACCGAGACCGAGACCGAGACCGAGACCGAGACCGAGACCGAGACCGAGACCGAGACCGAGACCGAGACCGAGACCGAGACCGAGACCGAGACCGAGACCGAGACCGAGACCGAGACCGAGACCGAGACCGAGACCGAGACCGAGACCGAGACCGAGACCGAGACCGAGACCGAGACCGAGACCGAGACCGAGACCGAGACCGAGACCGAGACCGAGACCGAGACCGAGACCGAGACCGAGACCGAGACCGAGACCGAGACCGAGACCGAGACCGAGACCGAGACCGAGACCGAGACCGAGACCGAGACCGAGACCGAGACCGAGACCGAGACCGAGACCGAGACCGAGACCGAGACCGAGACCGAGACCGAGACCGAGACCGAGACCGAGACCGAGACCGAGACCGAGACCGAGACCGAGACCGAGACCGAGACCGAGACCAAGGCCGAGACCAAGACCAAGATCAAGACTTAATAAATCTTTTTAAGACCAAGACCAAGTGTTGACTTTCGAAACCAAGACCAAGACTCTCCCCCAAGTGTATTGGTCTTGGTCTTGATCTAGAAAGAAGAATAGTAAACTTTAATCTACTCAATATTAAGAAAATTCCGATGGAAAATGTTATGGCATTTCATTCCAATCATTTATTATTTATTATTCAAAGTCAAATATACATTTTTCAAAATCTGTATTGCAGTTATATAGTTTACAACAAATAGGTAGATGTTGTAAGGTCACAGAGGTTAATAAGTATTGCAATTTCCTCGAGATTCCGATTCCATCCCTCTGCCTCAACCGCATCTTACTGGTCGTCACACATTAAACCATTGGTAAAATAAAAACCCAATTAACATTCCAACCATTTCAAACCTTTTTTCTGGCTTGTTGGGCGTCGACCTGTGTGCTGTGTGGGTCTAATTCAATCATTATAAAAGATTTCTTAAAAATTGTATTATGGTGATGAGATGAGAAATTTATTTAATTTATTAAAATTGACAATTATTAAATAAGAAATACCTATTATATGCATATAAACTGTTTTACAATTGAATTGAATAATTTTGATTTCTAGACAAATTTTGATCCAAGACCAAGACCAAGACTGAGCCTGTCTGGTCTTGAAACATCAAGACCAATACCAAGACTATATTTATTTTTCGGGACCAAGACCAAGACTGATCAGTCTTGGTCTTGGTCTCGCGAATCCCTACCCCCGTCTCTATGGTTGAGAAGCGTATTCTTTACCATTACGACTACCACAACACCTAAAACAAAAACTTTTTCGGAATGTCTTTTTGGCAACTGACCTCATATATCAATTCTGAACATCTAGGCAATCTACTGAGACTGGTGGTATCTTTGAAATCTGTTTTCCATCAGAAAATATATACTCGGCACACGTCTGCAGAACAGAATTATATAAACACGCTTGGACACGTCAACTACATTTACGAAGAGGCATCGTTCGAGATGAAATTCACCCGAAATACATTTCTATCCACCTTTCAGAGCTCTGACCGCCACCCCTAAATTTCTAATAACTACTTATAATTATTAATAAATTTTGTTAAATGAAAATCAATTTAAAGATCATTCTTCCTTTCAAAAACACTTAGGCTAATGAACTCTGCAAAAATTTTTTGTTTACATGGCAATATTCAGAATTTGAAGTATAATAAAGTGATATTAATATATAAAAGGTAAAAATGTTGAGTAATGAACAATAATTGATAAGATACTTGAATGAAGTAGTCATATTTTTAATAGTTGATAAGATTTTTAAGCATTAAAACAAAAAAAAAAAAAATTCCCTAAGTATTTTTCAACAACAATTGCTATAAATTCAATAAATAAATAAGTAACAACTAAACTTTTCTGCTAAATTTGTTTTTTATGTAATGGAGAATAAATAAGTCTTAAGTATTTTCATCGTATCTCCATTAGTTTGTAAATTATAATAATTTTAAGGATGAAGACCAGCCAGGTAAGAATGACGAAGTTAGAGAGAACTTATATTTAAAAATTAAATAAAAAATAATAAAAAAAAATTTAAAAAAGAAAAAAAATCATGTCTGTTTTTGTGACAGAAATTAGAATAGAAAATAAAATATAAGGTAAAAATTTATTTGTTTATAACAAATTGTTTATTGCATAAACAATGAAAAATTAAATAAAATGGATTTTTTTTTTATATCAGAAAGAAAGACAAATAATGATTTAAAAAAAAAAATGGTTCCTTAATATTAATTAGAAGCGGGAGAAAATAATTGTTAATTAACAAATGTGTTTTCAAGCAATAAAAAAATTTTTTTAAGGAACAATTTTTCTTTTAAAAATCATTATTTGTATCAAAGATTGAAATTCCATAAAAAAAATTTCAATTATCTTATAAACAACGCATTTGTTTATAACAATTTTTTAAACTATTAGAGATAAAAATTAAAAAAAATTATTTCTATGTAGTTCCTGATAACATAAAAACGGATTATTGATAATATTTTAAAAAAAAAATTTTTTTTCAATGATTAATTTAAGTATTTAATTTTGCAACAACGAAAATTGTTAATAAAAAACTGAAAAATAAAAACTTTTTAATTTTTCCAACGGGGTTCTATTCTGAAGCCTTTCAAGAATTGCTCCAAAAGAGGAAAAAAATCTTAAATTTATAGTTTAACAATTATCACACTTGCAATGTTCATGTTCAAGCAGAAAAAAATTATTAATTAACTATTGATTAACTAATTGAAAAATTGTGATAAAAATTTTTTTCAAGCGGATTATTGTTCATTAATCTATTCAGTTAGTGCCTGAATTTTTCCAATTTTTTATTTTCATATTTAGTATTTTAAAATAATTTTTATTGTTAAAGTGTCCAAAGTGGGTGTGGCTTGCCCGAGCCAGAGTACCCGTTTTCGGCCGTATTTTCATCCCTCTGGGAAAATTATAAATATTGATGCTACAATTCCGGGAATTGAGCTATTATTTAGGAAATTTCCTCCTCTTTTTGAATCTTTTTTTAGATTTAAAAAATTTTAATTAGTTTTTGAGATATTTACAAAATACTAAAGCCATCTTTTTTTTTTAGTTAATTGTTAATAACTTTTACAATTTTTTCATGCGGAACTTCATTTTTTTCAAAAATCATCTGGATGTCATTCCGAATCGAATGACACCTCAATCATAATTTTCGGAGACTGCTGAAAAAAGTTGGTCTAAATGGCACTTGTTGACTAGACTATTAATTCTAGAACGTATTTTCTAGCAACAAGTTTATATGGATGCGTTTCATTGAACACATTTGTTTTACGGTTACCGCACTCATCATTCATAATTTTTTATTATTTAAACTCTTTCCGCGACGTCCACAATTGCGATTTGGCGACAAAAATTATCTTATAGATGTTTTTGTTGTACTAGCATTTTAGTCAAATTCAAGAAAACGTCTTTTTATCGATTCATAAGTACCTCAACAATTTTTTCGTAAATGAGAATTGAAAATATGAAACGGAATTGCATGTTATTTCTTGGTAAACAGATCATTCAGTTCTTTGGCAATGATTATTATTTCTATACAGTTACATTGTTATATCTTATTTCTATTGATTAGGTGACTGAAAACTGATTTTCCAATTTCAAGTCCCTATATCTCTAAAACGAATCAATTGAATTAATTTATCTTTATTGTTTGATATTAGGTTTCACTTGCCATATGTTGCCATTTAAAAATGCAGGGGTAGCAGTCACAGCTCCAAAGGATGGAATGTATTTCAGGTGAATTTCATCGTTTTTAACGATGTCTCCCTCTAAAATGAAGTGTCTGAGCGTCTTATTCGGGTCTACCGACCTACAGAATCGCTGTTTTGTTTTAATGGTCCTCTCTGTATGAGGGTATTACTGCCTGAACTGGAACATTCTGTAAGTCAAAAACCAATTGTCTACAAGCTAGCAGGTCATTATCGATACCAAAATTAGATTTCAAATATTTTCCACGACTCTGTGGACACACTGTATGTGATGTGGTCAACATGGTTCAGGTATTTTCGATCTCGACGGAAGTTTTCTGGGGAAGAACAAAACAAACTTGATTTGATTTACTTTTTCTAGAGTTCTACGAGTTGGCAATATATTCGCGATAATAAATAGGATCGATTCAGCAGATTCCCAGTTCCGTGTTGTGTTGACATTAGTTTTCCTGTTTACAGTGGCTATTTTGTTCAGTGTTTTGTTTATTTTCGGTTCAGCTGCATGTGAGGCTGTAAATTAATGAAATGCTTTGTTTATTCTGTCCCATATTATAAATTGTATAAAATATCTGGTTATGTTACATATGCTGTCCCATTTTATTTGACTCTAAATGTTCAAATTAAAATATTAATGATTTCATACCAAACACGTTTTCAATATGCAAATGCAAAATAAATTGAACCATATATGTAATGAGCTTTCAGATAGGAATTGTAGTCAGGATATTCGATTCAGAAACGTAGAAAACTACTCAAATAAAAACCAAAACAATATCAATTTCACTTCGACGGTCGTAACTTTGTTGGCGAAATACGTGTCGAGTGAAATTGGGGTAGTTTTATGTTTGGGTAGTTTTCTACTTTTCTGAATTATTGTGTTCACACCAACGGATCCAAATATTCCTCTATATGATGAGGATATTCAGTAAACAAATCTTCTTAGAAATCGTTGTTTTTGCACAAATAGTTAGCTATTTTGAATCTATTCCTTAGCGTATTGACCCAAGTGAAAGACCCTCTTCAGTGCATTCGGGATGCCCTTTCCATGGAGTATGAAGAGGGTTCCTAAGTAGTATATTTTGGTCTAAGTCTTCTTTGTGTATTAATTTATCATGTCTCTTCTAACTACTCTCTCGGGAGGGCCGTGAGTGAGGTGTTCTGGCTGTAATTCTCCCGAAACCCGCATGGTCTGTAAGTAAAGCTTCATTGCTGAAGTAGACGGATCGGACATCTATAAGGGTTATGGGGAGAGTTTCTTTCACTTCCAATTGTTGTGATATCTGGTTGCTAACTTCAGCTGATGGTGAAATCTTTCGTTGAAATCATTTGCTGCTGTAAGAGATTTACGTTGGTTAGCAGGTGAATCGTACATGTCAAAAGATTCGAGTGCTTGAACAGAAGTGACTTGAATTGGTAGCCTTGGTCTGTGGTAACTCTGAGTGTCGTGCCTAACAAAAAAATCCATTAGTTGTAAAATGCTGCATTTGCAAAAGCTGCTTTTGGTCGCGTAGAGATATGACTCCAGACCAGCAGTGAACCGGCCGATTATTTGAGGAAGTAGCGATGTCCATCAAGCAATCATATTATCACTATATTCTTGTGAACATGCTGAAGAGGCATGAAGACTTTTGGAGGCATCGTAAAGTGACAGTTTATCCTTGATCGTTGATCTTGGCTAATTTTCACGAAAAACATTTTGTTACCATCTTTACTGTGGCGTTGGCTCTGGGATGAGAAAGGCGAACGCTATTCTTCAGAGGGGTGTAATGACAAATGGTCGAACAATTTTTGTCGAAAAGTCGCATGCAATCATGGCATTGGTTCCACGAAACTACATGCGTCTCAGCTGCAGGAAGAAGTCATCCTCTTGAAGTTTTTTCAGCATGGCGTCGTTTTCCTGGAAGACAATGAGGGCTCATAAATTCCACTTCTTAGATCTGCAACCATCTTGTTTTTACCCGGAAAGTGTCAATTTTCAGCTGAGAACTGTCCAATTATACCCACAACTGGAATAGTGAACGTTTTTGAGCTTCTGAAGTATCGAACGGAAAAATATATATATAAAACTGGAAAATTTCAGTCGGAAGCACTGAAAATAAATCAAGTAGCTCTAAAGCTCCGTTAAACGACCGTTTTGGGGTGGTACTGACCAAAAAATCCAAACCAGTACTAAAAATGACGAGATTAGCATCCAAGTTCGGGTAAGCCAATCAAGTCACCTGGGCCAGGCTCTCGTTGCAGGACTCGGAAGTTGTGATTGTTACCGGTGTCCAATTCACTGGCGTTTTTTCCAATATTGTTCTTTGAGAAGTCGTTCAGGAGGGCTCGTGAGGTATCAGCTCTAGGTAAAAACCGCAATAAAAGTTCATTATACCTAAAAATTGTTTTAGTTGTCAGTGTTCGATCGTGGGATGGTGCAACTTTTTTTTTTGTAAAGGTCGTGTACCTGTCTCTGACTCACAAGATAGCTAAGAAACGCACTTTGTGGGTTTAACGACGACGGCGTATCTCATTAAAGTTCGAACAAAGTTCTCATTGGAACGAGAACTTCTTCTGAGAAAGTTGAAACGACTAGAAAATCGTCTGTGAAGGTGAAAGAGAAGTCTTACCTGCGTAGGATTTCGTTAATGAAACATTGAAAGTCTATGGTGCATTTCGAGACCGAAATTCGTAAATCAGTACTTGGAAGGTCCAAATGCGGTTGTCCTGGCGGTTTCTGGAATGTTTTCATTGATAGGGATTTTATTAAACACACGCACTAGATGCACTGTGGAAAAATTGTTTTTTGCCTCGAAAACACTGAGAAACGTCTCCGGTATTTTGAATCAGATAGCAACCTGAAATTGTTCTGGCTTTGAGCCCACGGAAATCTCATCTCCACTCGCTGCCTTTCTTTGGGACCAAATTTCATGTTGTTGCTATGTGCAGCTTGAGCGACTCCCAACTTGGGCATGACGTCGAAATTTTTTTTGGCAGCACATATTTTGTACGGAGCAAGGCTAACTTCTAAGTAATTCGCGGTTGTGGGATGGTTTGTAATATGATGCTTAGTGGTACGGCAGATATAATAAAATAGTTAAGGCTTTCGCAGCTGAGGTTTACAGTAGCTTTGTTCTGGTTCTGGGACGTCAGGATCTTGTTCACATAATCAAAAGTATGTACTTCCAATTCATTTACTTCCATCCAACTGCGGATAATCCTGACGTCCCAGGATTTATATTTTTCGATACCAAAACAAACCAAGTGTCACTATTTTTACTCGGGTTTGAAGGCCGTCGATTTGTGGAATTTCTTCCTGACATTTCTCTAGCGTGAGTGGCTAGATTCTTGAGAGGCTCAAACATCGTGAATAATCTTTGATGACTGAAGAATCTATCTGCTGAGATATTTTTTTTTTACTCTGGTACTCCTGTGCGATAATTACCGTATATGGATTAGGTACATTTTCAATACCATCCGTTGACCTCTTTCTACGCGCTGTCTTAGCTAGAAATCACACTGACCGACCAGCATCGACCGTCCGCGACCGTCCGCGACCGTCCGCGACCGTCCAACAACGACCAAAAATTGAAAGGGATCAATAAAAACTTTGAAACTCACACTGATCGACCAAGTGTTGGAAATTTTGGTCGTAGTTGGACGGTCGCGGACGGTCCGTCATAGTTGCTCATGTGGTAGTTTTCCTTTGATATTTTAGAATTAATAAGAATGGGATTCCAAATTCGGTTGAAGTTAATAGCTTTTTCTTTTCTGTTGAAATTCTCCGTGTGTTTGTGGATCTTTATTACCTCCCGTGAAAGTCGGCCTTGGTATCCCTGGTTGGGGAGAAGCAGTTTCACGTCCTCAAACATAATCCTGTTTGTTCCATAGATCTACGGATTAGTTCTTCAGCTTATCCTCCCAGGTCGTTAATATCTTCTTCATGTCCTAGGGGATTCGTCCGTAGAACCTATTACTTTCAGATATCTTTGGGTATGGATCGCATAACAGTGTGGATTTTGTCTATTCGTTTAATTGACTCGTGGATAAGTTCAAGAATACCACTATTGCATCCTGCAGTTAGGGATTGGAGATAGCTGACCATTGAATAGATCCCATCAACCCTACTGGTCGGTATGGGCCAATGGCTAAGGTATCTAGCAGTGGAACTTCAGGCTCGCATCAGACAGACGTTCGTGGCTCCGGTAAGCGAGAATCTTTTTTCTCAAGTACATGGATCTCTTTAGATGTGAGTTGCCTAGATTCCAATCCCGACGTCTGGTGCTAGCTTGAAGTGCGCACCGACCTCCCGGGGTGGTGCTGTAGGTTTTCCTATATGTGGAAAGTGAATATACCACCAAAAACATGAGTAAGTCCCATGGAAAATAATAGCCGTTCTCTACCCGCACAGGCTATGCCTTTGGGTACACTCTATGAGTGTTTATGAGGGATTGTACCCAAGGGCATAGCCTGTGCGGGTAGAGGACGGCTATTATTATTATTTGCCGTGGCGCTCCGGGGCGACTCACTGATGATTTAGGTGATGTATTCACTTTTCAGCTGTAAGAAAACCTACAGCACCACCTCGGGTGGTCGGTGTGCATGCACTCCAAGCTATCACTGACGAGATTGGCATCTAGACAACTCACAGTACACTTGCTTTTCAACAAGGCATGCGGTCGCCTATCGATCCGATATAAAGTAGATGAGAAAAATTATCTTGTACCTACATCGGGCTCGAACCGACTATCGCTATGCTGGAGTTTCGAACGGCCTGTGCATTAGACCGCTGATCCACCGACCACACGTTCTTCGGTTCACGTATTGGATGCACATTCACAGCGCCTGCCGCCATATAGAATTACTTGCGGTTTAAAAGGTGAAGTTTTGTTTGAACGTCGTTCACTCCGTTTCGAAGTTTTTCATTTTTAAATATTTAAAAAAGGTTGACAAGCTTTCAATAATTCATTGATATAGTTATAAAATATGAAATGAATATAAGATGAAAATCTGAATAAACACCGGGACTCGTCGTTACGGCTCATTCGCTACTTCTGTTAACGGAAAACCCGGAAAAATCTACAACATCAAAGTTCAGTTTATCAGCTTGCTCTTACTACAGCGCCGTCAGCGAAGAGGTGCTAGCATCTAGAATGTGTTGGTATTTGCAAAATTCACTACAATCAGCCCTATGCTGTATCACTTCCGTTAAAAATAACGTCACCGTTATTCGCCATTTCCGTTATTTTGCTATTACCAAGCAATAGCAATAGTGATACAGCATAGGGCTGAATGTCCGTTGAAAATACTACCACTATGATTCGATATGGCGTAAATATTGGAAACGGTTATAATTTCATGATGAGCTGCATATTGGTCCAAATATTCAAATCATATATTGGGAAATTGATCATAATTAGTGTCTACTTGAAAACTGATCTCTACACAAATCTAACACTATGGGTATGCATCGTCGGCCAAAGTCTCCTTTCTTACGATTTCGTTTGAGAAGTTGTAATATGGATCGAGCTATTCAAGCAAGGAATTGTCAGTAGGACATTTGAAGACCTAATAAGCTAAAGGAGCTAAGCCCCAAAAAGTCAAATGTTGTGTGAATGATTAAGAAAAACACTGCCCCAAAAGCCCATGTCTCTTATAGCTCATCTATTTTGTGCGCATTGGTTACACACGTTATAATGGCCGTACCTATATTCCTTAGGTATCAAAAATACCAAAACGACAATTTTGGTCCTTAGCTCCATTAGATATTTATGTCTTCATTTGTGAATGAACCATTTTAATAGCATTAGTTATTATACTCAAATGAAGTTTATATTGAAAAAATGGCTTTCAAATAGCTTTTAGTAATTTTTGAAAAAAGGAGTAAACATTTATTACGATTTATCGTTTAGATTATCACTTATCCAGTAATCATGAACGCGATGAATATTACTTTAAAATTGAAGTTTCAAACTGCCTACAATTAAATACAGCCATAGGCTCAAATTTATTACTGATATATTCTGAGTGGAATCATTTAATTTTGAATGATTGATGATTTGAACATAACCTAATTATAATGCAAACTATTAAATCGTTTGTTTCATATGTATTTAATGAGCTTGGAATATTATTTTTCCTACAATACCAATTAAATTCGAAACAGAATTTTTCGAGCATAAACTGAAATATCCTAATTATGAAACTGGAAGCGCATTTGGAATAGTCCAAAACAAACACAATATGAAGATATTTAGGACTTGTGATTCAATAAGGTATGAAGATTGCTTCTAGTCGCATCAATTACAGCTAATGATTAAGTGGTTTGTTCAGAGCTATGTTTTACATTAAAATATATTTTTTTGGGGGAATTGCTCTATACTCCCAACACCTAATACTATTCCCATTATTATTGACAAAAAATTATGCTTTCCTTTAATCTCACATTCAGTCTTTTAAATGTCTCTCACTGAATGTATATACATACTAGCTTTGTTCTGGTTCTGAAAATTAGCAGTCCTAATTTGATCTCTTGAAGATGCTAACGTCGTTTGCGAAACTCGCGTCGAGGGATTGACGTAGTTTGGTATTTGTGTACTTTCTATTTCTTAAATTGTATTTATTTTACTTATTATCGAATAGGTAAGTGCATGTTGTTCTTAAAGACTAAATTCGGTTGTTCAACTGGTGAGAAATGTATAGAATTTAGTCTTCCTAAAAATAATCGAGGCAACAACGAATAGCTTTTGTCCATGGAAATATAAACACTAGAATGCCATACATGCCATAGGGCTTGTTCACCGACTATTGCACTTGCGCAGAATGATTTTTCGGGTTACCTCGTTGCCAAGTTTCTTTTTTCGTTGAATGTTAAAAATAACTTTCGGAATATCATCTGTGGTTAATTGTGGTAACTGTGGAAAATTCAGAAAACCTGTCAACACAGCTCAACAGTCCTATTATTACATAATCATGACGAATCAAGCGCAGGCTTTTGGTAATTTTAGTTTGTCAGTAATTATATATAGTTCGTGATTACGTTTTGATATTCCTTTGCTTTGCCATTTGTGCTGTTTTCCATTAATAATTCTGACATCCCTTAGGTTGTGAATTTCACTTTGAGTATACCTGGTCTTGTTGAAATTTGAGTTGTTGAACAAATATTACAAATATTTTCTGTGAAAATAAATGAAAAATTTTACTATTATCTTATAACGTCATTACACAATTTATATGATATGAAAGCTTGTCGCGAAATTCGCCTGTTTGAAACTTGTAAATTAAATGACCAGATCTATTTGATTTTAAAATTTAAAATGTTCAAACTAAGTGAATACGATTACTTAAATCTTGCGTCAAGCTTTTATATTTTATCCATTGAGTTATGACGTTATTAGCTGATAATGAAAGTTTAAAAAAAAAGGTTTGTTTTATTCTTCTTAGCGCATTTAAATAAAATCTTGTTTTTAAAATAGTTGTTTTACTCTCAATAATTTTCTTCCTGAATTTTGTTTTAATCATTTGGAATTAGTTTGTATATATTTCATTGGATAAAAGAGAGAGTACGAAGCCCTGGAAGGGACACCTAAAATAAAATAATATTTTTCTTCAAAATTCTGAGTTATAATTCGGAATTTTAAAATTCCCAATAATTGTTACTATAATTTCTTTAATGAATTATTTTTGTAATTTATTGGCCTTCAGAATTTGAAAATGCCGAACCTACGAAATTTTGAATTATTAATTTGTAGTTAAATTCTTGTTGAAAAAATATACCAGTATGACTAGACTAATTCGTAGCAGGCATTTGTATGGTAGTTACACAATAGAAATAAATCATGATCTACTTTACTAAAATTACCTTTTCGAAACATAATGCCTCTGTCGTTCCTTGCCCATCAGTGGCAGATCCTACACCGTTCACAAAAACCCAATTGAAAGCATGACTATAAAAAGTCATGACGTTGTAAACCTGAAAGTGAATGAAATAAAATACGACTTTGTCATGTGTTGCGTTATTAATAATCCCACGGACTTCCGCTGAAAGAATCTAAAAACAAATAATCATTGGTCAGCGAACTCATCGATGATTCTTCTGAGGCAAGTTAAGAAGCCTTACTAAGGATGTAGAGAAACAACTTGATTATAAATAATATCATGAGCGTAGCAAGAAACTATTGATAAAAGGGTGGGTTGAACAAAATATTTACGTATTCGATCAAGTAGATTATCATTTATGCATTCTTCAATAATTTTGCACATCGTTGTCTAATATAACCAATCAGATCGGTTGGTATTGAAACATAGATATACAAACAAGTGATTATTTAAAACTAAATATATAACTGAAATATTGATACAGAAGTTAGGATTTTGAGAAATTAACTTCATTCTAAAATAATTCAAATTTGCCTTGTAACTGAGCAATAGTTGATTTAATTTTGTAGACTTTTATTATGACCGAAAATAGTTTTCGACCTGCTGTGGCCTTTACTCTCCAAAATACTTCAAAGTAATCACTGAAAAAAGAAATTTCCACGACAATTGGTCCTTCGAGCAAAATAACTGAGCACCTATTCATCGAAAACCGAATAAATTATGGCACAGATCAATAATTATGCACAGATATGTAATGGATTAAAGATTGAGAAATATTGATGTGGAATATATTATTTGGGACAAGTTGAACAGTTGATTACTATTCATTTGGCAGGCACAGGACAATAATAATGTTGTCCGACCTACCCTGGCACTGATGAGAGGCAAAACCTCGAAACATGCTTGTTTGCAGGTGGTCATTTCCAGCCGAATGAATGATAATCTGCTCTTCAATTACAATATATTAGCCAGGGAAGAAGTTGTTTTCTTACAGATGTTTTCCTCATTTCTCCACTTGGTGGAAACGTGTAGAGAGAAAGGGTACTTCGTCTTTGTCGATTTCATTCGTTTCATTAAATGGGACTTACTTCAAAGGAAATGGACAGTTATGTACTCTATCTGATGAACTAGATCTGGGAGATGCCAGTTCCGTAATCATATCAAAAAAACATTGAATCCCGTAAGAATGCGCCTCATTGAACAAAGAAATACAGGATGAACAATCAACAGATCACGAAGTATTCCAGACGAGGTAATTTTAAATCAAAACTATTAGATTTTCAAAAAGAAATATCAGTCATGCTAGAGAATCGAATACTGAAATTTTCTCATTTTATTTTTTGCACCTATAATTTTATCATCACTGTGTAATTCAAATGTATATTTGGCAGTGTATATTGATAGCCTGAACGACGCCATGACATTATAATTCTCATTTCCCCAATTGGTTCAATGAATGAACACACATTAATATTTTTTTCTTCTTAGGTGTTTATAGTGGCATCGACTGTCAAGATAATGAGCCACTGTGTTCTGGAAAGGCTGTGTTAGTTACTCCATATGCCACCTTAGGTGCAGCTCTGTTAATTTGAACGCAACAGTGAATCGTGCAAGACTCACCCCAGCCAAGCCACGAAATTTCAACAATTTTGTCGGTGAAATCAACTTGAAAAAACCCAGCACCGACTGCTGCTCGAACCCGGAACCTTTAGCCCTGAAGTCAGACTCCATACCACTTGCGCCAAGCCCCGTCGTACACATTATTACATTATGATTATTATTATTTTTGTAATATCAAGATGTGAACTGAATGAACTTAAATTTAATGAAAATAACCCTACCCGAGATATCGCCAGTGGAAAACTAAAACTTAAAATATGTTGGCAGCTTCTAACTATTCTCGAGACTCGTCTGAAGAACAGAAAGAAAAATATTTCAAAATATGATGATATTCTTCGAATGAAGGAGGACAAGGTGACCATTGAAGAGAAATCATCAGTTTCAATCACGGATGCCGATGTGGGTGTCGAATATTTCTTATGTCAAAAAATAGAAAAACAATGTAGGTAATATCCACTTATCTGAATTGAATAACCTTGTAGATTCATCACAAAATAACATAAAGAATTTGACATATTCTATTATATATATGTTAGCTCAACAAACAATTGGAAATCATATGATGACTTTTGATGGTTTATCTTGTCTGACTTGGTCATTTCACTATTCCCAATACAAATATCAATTTTTCCTACAGAAAGTGTTCTGACATCACAAAATCTCTATGGAATTTTAAATACTCTTTTCGGACGAATTTAAAGTATCTAGATTTTCCTCCTGTCAAATAACTGTCGAAATACTCGTTTCATTTATTTTTTTACTCTACAACAAACTTTTCAGACTACGTTCGAATTCTCCTTCCTATCAGTTATTACCCCTATGTTCTGAAGTAATAGAAAAGGTTATTTGCCATCAAACAAAACGCTACTTGAATTCGAATTAAATAATTCAAGTGAATCAATCTTTGGTAGCGAAAAAGTTTCGTAACGGCTGATATTTATATTTGAAGGAGCTCATCAAATAAATACAACATTTCTGATATTCATTTATCGTTTTAAGGCTTTCGATACAGTCAGCATTGCCATTGTGTTCTCCATTTTAAACTTCATTTAATTTTCAGAACAATCTGCTAGTTTTATCAAGTCTAGTCTACAAGTGCCATTTAGACCAACTTTTTTCAGCAGTCTCCGAAAATTATGATTGAGGTGTCATTCGATTCGGAATGACATCCAGATGATTTTTGAAAAAAATGAAGTTCCGCATGAAAAAATTGTAAAAGTTATTAACAATTAACTAAAAAAAAAAAGATGGCTTTAGTATTTTGTAAATATCTCAAAAACTAATAAAATTTTTTTAAATCTAAAAAAAGATTCAAAAAGAGGAGGAAATTTCCTAAAAAAAAGCTCAATTCCCGGAATTGTAGCATCAATATTTATAATTTTCCCAGAGGGATGAAAATACGGCCGAAAACGGGTACTCTGGCTCGGGCAAGCCACACCCACTTTGGACACTTTAACAATAAAAATACTAAATATGAAAATAAAAAATTGGAAAAATTCAGGCACTTACTGAATAGATTAATGAACAATAATCCGCTTGAAAAAAATTTTTTATCACAATTTTTCAATTAGTTAATCAATAGTTAATTAATAATTTTTTTCTGCTTGAACATGAACATTGCAAGTGTGATAATTGTTAAACTGTAAATTTAAGATTTTTTTCCTCTTTTGGAGCAATTCTTGAAAGGCTTCAGAATAGAACCCCGTTGGAAAAATTAAAAAGTATTTATTTTTCAGTTTTTTATTAACAATTTTCGTTGTTGCAAAATTAAATACTTAAATTAATCATTGAAAAAAAAATTTTTTTTTAAATATTATTAATAATCCGTTTTTATGTTATCAGGAACTACATAGAAATAATTTTTTTAAATTTTTATCTCTAATTGTTTAAAAAATTGTTATAAACAAATGCGTTGTTTATAAGATAATTGAAATTTTTTTTATGGAATTTCAATCTTTGATACAAATAATGATTTTTAAAAGAAAAATTGTTCCTTAAAAAAATTTTTTTATTGCTTGAAAACGCATTTGTTAATTAACAATTATTTTCTCCCGCTTCTAATTAATATTAAGGAACCATTTTTTTTTTAATCATTATTTGTCTTTCTTTCTGATATAAAAAAAAAATTCCATTTTATTTAATTTTTCATTGTTTATGCAATAAACAATTTGTTATAAACAGATAAATTTTTACCTTATATTTTTTTTTTCTATTCTAATTTCTGTCACAAAAACAGACATGATTTTTTTTCTTTTTTAAAATTTTTTTTATTATTTTTTATTTAATAATTTTTAAATATAAGTTCTCTCTAACTTCGTCATTCTTACCTGGTCTTCATCCTTAAAATTATTATAATTTACAAACTAATGGAGATACGATGAAAATACTTAAGACTTATTTATTCTCCATTACATAAAAAACAAATTTAGCAGAAAAGTTTAGTTGTTACTTATTTATTTATTGAATTTATAGCAATTGTTGTTGAAAAATACTTAGGGAAAAATTTTTTTTTTTGTTTTAATGCTTAAAAATCTTATCAACTATTAAAAATATGACTACTTCATTCAAGTATCTTATCAATTATTGTTCATTACTCAACATTTTTACCTTTTATATATTAATATTAATATCTAGATTTTTATTTTCAGGTTCGGTGTCTTTAATGTTTGTAAAAGTTTATGAATGACAATCTTTATTTTTTTCTTTTGAAATATTATTGAGACAATAGAGTCTAATAAATTTAATTATTTATCAACGAACAGAATATTCTATGCACGTTCATATATATTATCATTCTTCTTCTAAACAACTAGATGCAATCTATGAAAGCACGAAAAATCAACATCTAAAAGATATTATACTCTTCGTTCATGCTTTTACGGGTTGTGATACAGTGAGCTCAATTTTTGGCAAAGGGAAGAAGAAATTATCGGATTTGATTCTAAAAAATGATGGAATGAAGCAGCATGTGGAAAAATTTTATGATCCTGGTGCATCTACTGAAGATATTAAGGAAGCTGGAGAAAGATTGATGCTGTCTTTGTATGGAGAATTTAAAACCAACGTAACTGCGAGTCAATGCCGTGTTTCCAAGTTTATGGAACTTTTGAAAAAGTCTAAAAAGCCATCAATTTAGCGACTCTACCACCTAGGTCAACAGCATTGAGTTATCATTCATACCGAGTGTATTACCAAGTTCAATATTGGCTCGGTAACAACGATCTCAATCCGGAAAATTGGGGCTGGATAAAGACAGAAACAATTTTTTTGCCAGTTCGAACAACCGATAAATTAGCTCCTGATGAACTCTTAAAATTAGTTCACTGTAATTGCCTCAAAAATTGTTCAAAAAGATGCGGATGCAGGAAGGCTGGTCTTCCATGTTCGTCTCTCTGCAAGCATTGCAAAGGAGAGAGTTGCGATAATTGCAAAAAGATAGCGATGGAAGATGATAATGACGAACTCGGCGATGTTGATGAAGAAAACGCATTACAAAATGATAATGAAGACGATAGTGCCTGTGCTGATTATGACATCTCTATTGGACAATTTGTGGAAACTTTGCTGGAGAACGAAGAGAACGATGAAAACATGAGACAAGAAGAAACTGGAGACTATGAGCCACCATCAAAGAAACGTTTCAAAAAATAAACAGAATGTACAATAAAATGAAAAAAAAAAAAAAAAATTGTAAATGTTAATAACTACTTATTAATAAATTTTGTTAAATGAAAATCAATTTAAAGATCATTCTTCCTTTCAAAAACACTTAGGCTAATGAACTCTGCAAAAATTTTTTGTTTACATGGTAATATTCAGAATTTGAAGTATAATAAAGTGATATTAATATATAAAAGGTAAAAATGTTGAGTAATGAACAATAATTGATAAGATACTTGAATGAAGTAGTCATATTTTTAAAAAAATGGTTCCTTAATATTAATTAGAAGCGGGAGAAAATAATTGTTAATTAACAAATGCGTTTTCAAGCAATAAAAAATATTTTTTAAGGAACAATTTTGAAATTCCATAAAAAAAATTTCAATTATCTTATAAACAACGCATTTGTTTATAACAATTTTTTAAACAATTAGAGATAAAAATTTAAAAAAATTATTTCTATGTAGTTCCTGATAACATAAAAACGGATTATTGATAATATTTAAAAAAAATTTTTTTTTTAATGATTAATTTAAGTATTTAATTTTGCAACAACGAAAATTGTTAATAAAAAACTGAAAAATAAAAACTTTTTAATTTTTCCAACGGGGTTCTATTCTGAAGCCTTTCAAGAATTGCTCCAAAAGAGGAAAAAAATCTTAAATTTATAGTTTAACAATTATCACACTTGCAATGTTCATGTTCAAGCAGAAAAAAATTATTAATTAACTATTGATTAACTAATTGAAAAATTGTGATAAAAATTTTTTTCAAGCGGATTATTGTTCATTAATCTATTCAGTTAGTGCCTGAATTTTTCCAATTTTTTATTTTCATATTTAGTATTTTAAAATAATTTTTATTGTTAAAGTGTCCAAAGTGGGTGTGGCTTGCCCGAGCCAGAGTACCCGTTTTCGGCCGTATTTTCATTCCTCTGGGAAAATTATAAATATTGATGCTACAATTCCGGGAATTGAGCTTTTTTTTAGGAAATTTCCTCCTCTTTTTGAATCTTTTTTTAGATTTAAAAAATTTTTATTAGTTTTTGAGATATTTACAAAATACTAAAGCCATCTTTTTTTTTTAGTTAATTGTTAATAACTTTTACAATTTTTTCATGCGGAACTTCATTTTTTTCAAAAATCATCTGGATGTCATTCCGAATCGAATGACACCTCAATCATAATTTTCGGAGACTGCTGAAAAAAGTTGGTCTAAATGGCACTTGTAGACTAGACTATACTGGAGGATTCGATTCCAGTTTGTGGAAACAACCAGTGGTAAATCGAATACAGGTAATATCGTTAATGTAGTTCCACAGTACTCCATATCAGAACTGCTATCATTTTGTAAACACATATATGTGATCTTATATAGAGTTGCATCATCGCAATACTAAAATATAATTACGATGATGACTAGCTGGCAGCCAATAAAAGTGTTTAGACTTCATGTTAATTAATTTTCACTCTATAAGAGTATGCTAGGAAGGGTACTAATGGCAACTGTCAACAAAACAGTACAGACAATATTATATACTTAATAATAATTTGAAAAAGTTGTCACAAGAAGGAAGTGCCGAAGAAGCAAGTTTACAATTGAAAGACCACTGTTAGTCTAAGCAACAAGTGCTTTTTAGGTCGAAATTTTTTCGCCTTCTCCGAAAATTATGGTTGATGAGTCATTCGATTTGAAATGGCAAGTTGATAGTTTTTATGAAAATGCCAAGGCCGCTCGCAAAAATTGCAATAGTTATAAACAATTAAGTGAAAAAATAAAAGGGGATGTAATTTTTCGTCAATATCTCAAAAACAATTCAAGATAATTGAAATTTGGAAGATTCAAAGAGAGGAGGAAATTTCCTATAAAAAAGTCTCAACTCGCGGAACTCTACGACTAATATTTATTATTTTTGTTGAAAATACGCCAGAAAACGGGTACTCCGACGTGCGCAAGCCACCTCCTCTTCGGACCTTTAATGAATAAATATTATTCAAACTTATTGAATATGAAAATTGAAAATTGAAAAAATTCAGGCGCCTGCAGGATAGATGAATGAACAATATCCGTGGTCAAAAAATTTTTATCGCGATTTTTCAATAAATTATCCATTAATGAATTAACTTTTTTTGTAGCACGAGCATTAACATTGCAAGTGCGATAATTGTTAAACTAATAATCTGAGAAATTTTTCCTTTCGACGAGCTATTTTTCAAAGGTTTTAGAATAGATTACTGTTGGAAAAATAAAAAAAATATTCATTTTCGTTTTGTTATTAACAATTTACCAAGGTGAAAAATTATAAAGCTTTATTAAACATTGAAAAAAAATTTTTTGATTTAATATTATTATTGATCCGTTTTTGTATGATCAGAAGCTACTTAAAAATGATTTCAAATAATATCCTATTGTTTAAAAAATTGTTATAAACAAATGCGTAGTTTATGTTGCTGAAAAATGAATTTGTTAAATAACTATTTTTTTTACCACTTATTAGAAAAATAAAAAAAACATTTTTTTTTAAATCATCATTTACTTATCTTGATCTTTGATATAAAAAAAATCGATTATATTATATTATAACAAATTGTTTATTAAATAAACAATGACAATTTAAATAATAATCGATTTTTTTTAATATCAAAGACCAAGATAAAAGATGATTTAAAATAAATAGTTCCTTAATTTTCCTAATAAGTGGTAAAAAAATTGTTATTTAACAAATTAATTTTTCAGCAATAAAAATTATTTTTCAAGAAACGTTTTTTTTTAATCATAATTATCATTAAAATATAATGTTATCAAAAAAAAAATTAAATTATCTCATAAACAACGCATTTGTTCATAACAATTTTTTAAACAATAGGAGACTATTTACAATCAATCAATAATAATATTAAATAAAAAAAAAAAAATTTCAATGTTTAATAAAGCTTTATAATTTTTCACCTTAGTAAATTGTTAATAACAAAACGAAAATTAAAAATTTTTGTATTTTTCCAACAGTAGTCTATTTTCAGACCTTTGAAAAATAGCTCCACGAAAGGAAAAAATTCTTTGATTAATAGTTTAACAATTATCGCACTTGCAATGTTAATGTTCGTGCTACAATAGTTATTTGTATACTAAGGCCGCAAAATGCTTTTTCGCGTTCCGAGAGAGAGATTATCGCCGAGGCCGCTCCGGCCGAGGCAAGATAATCTACAGCTCGCGAAAAAATTTTGCGGCCATTCTGTCGTTTTAAAAAGACAGCGTTTCAACGCGAATAGAGAAAATTACACCCCAATATCACAATGTTTCTATGGAAATGTATTATTTAGCAATACAAACCAATTTGACATTTCTCGAGAAGTCGTGAAGATGTCCGATAGCGATAGTGATATTTCAGTTACTTGCACTCCTCCTGAGCTGAGAGATCTCATAGACTCAGCACTTTCGGATTTGATACCCGAAAAATCTAAACGGAAATATGAAAAATGTTACAGCAACTTCAAAGATTGGTGTGTCAACCAAAATGTCAAGACGGTGTCAGAAAACATATTATTAGGATATATGATGCAGCGATCAAAAGTTGTGAAGAGTTCAATTTTATGGAGCATTTATTCTATATTAAAGACTATGCTTAACGTCCGAGATGGAATTGACGTAAAGAAGTTTTTAAAATTGGTACCATTCCTCAAGAAAAGTCAGTTGGTTATCGAGCAAAGAAATCAAAAGTTTTTACGCATGAAAAAATTGATTCATTCCTCAAAGAAGCTATTGATGCAAATCATCTACTATGGAAGGTATATAAATATGGAAAAAAAGTGAAGTATGATGTTTTATTCATAATAATTGATTATAGGTAGTTTTGATAATGGGAATATCAGGAGCATTGCGACGAGATGAATTAGTGAGAATGATCCTCGAAGATATTCAGGAAGACAAAACTGTATTGATAGTAATTGTTCCTGATACTAAAACTGATCAAAAGCGTGTTTTTACCATAACTAATCGAGATTATATGAGAATATACTATAAATATGTAACTCTTCGACCAAAACATACTGCTATTTGTCGTCTATTTCTGAGATATGAAAATGGAAAGTGCTCGGCACAGGTTGTTAGAGTGCATACGATTGGAAAAATACCTAGTATGATAGCAAAGTATCTTGCCTTACCAAATAGTGAGGCATACACAGGCCACAGTTTCAGAAGAAGTTCTGCCACCTTGCTTGCCAATACAGGTGCTGATTTATTAGTTCTTAAATGCCACGGTGGATGGAAGTCCACTACTGTAGCGGAAGGATATGTCGAGGATTCCATCCATAATAAGAACAAAATTTCCGATGCAATTTCTGTCACTGTAGCATCTAGTTCAAATGTAGTCAATCGCGAAATGTTAATGTCCAGAGAAAATATTACGTTTTTGTCTAATGTAAATAATGATTATTCAGGAACAATAGATTTAGTAGCTTCATCTTCAGGGATGAATATCAGTAATAATATAAACAGTACAATCAATGTTAATATACAGTGTGCCCAAGATAAGAATGAACAGCATGGGGATATCGGAAACGGTAAGTGATACGGGGTCGATTAAATTAGAGAAAAGTAGCGCATTTATGTGCCTAATAATATGCCATTTAGAAAGTTTTAATATTCCGAGTAGTTTCGGAGATATCCGAGAAAAACCGAAATTTGAGAATTTCGTTTTTATTTTCTCCTAGCTTTATTTTCAAAGGAAATGTAAAACAAATAGCACTTTGCCATGGCCACTTTTTGAGGACTACACGATAACGTAAGCAGAATTTTTCTGCGACGTTTCGTCTTTTAGAAAACATCATCAACTTTGTATTTTTATATGGGCCGAAACTAAAGTATACCCTGTATACGACTCCATATTTCATTGTGAATACAGCAACGTATCAAACAATATGATTTCGGAACAATTTCTCGCGCAAAATGTAATTTAGTGATTACTTAATATGTTTTTCTTCAATTTTAGATAGTAGGCGCTGGAAAAAATGACACATATTGTTCCGTTGTCATAATAATACTGTAGTTTGGTAGAATTTTTGACACATTTTCGTTCCTACTTTTACATCTCGCTACCTACCTAATTTGTGTTAAAAATGGAAAACGGCAGCTTTTCGAATACTGAAAAATTTGATATGTTGTCATGTTACATTGTGTGCCAAAGAAATTGTGTTGATGCTGAACGTGCGTACTCTAATAAGTATCCAGAGAGGCGACAACCTGGTAAATCAATATTTAGACGGTTAGTTTTTAATTTAAAAGAATACGGATCATTTAAAAAACCTGTGGTTTCCCGACAAAAGCAATCTAATGAAGAAAGTCAGCGTGATGTGTTACAGGCCGTTGTTGAAAATCCTGAGATATCTACTCGCACCATTGAAGATAATACCGGAGTTGCCAAATCCACCGCTCACTTCATTTTAAAAAAAAATAAATATCATCCTTATAAATTTAGGATTTGTCATGGACTCAGGCCAGGTGATGATGCAAGGCGAAGAACCTTTTGTGAATGGTACACTAGAAAATGCCAAGACGATGAAAATTTCCCTTTCAAAATAATTTGGTCTGATGAAAGTATGATCACCAACAATGGCATTTTTAACAGGCGGAATGTTCATTATTGGTCACAACAAAATCCGCGGGTACACAAAGTGTCCAGACACCAACATCGTTTCGGTTTTAACATGTGGGTTGGGATTCTCGGTACGAATGTAATTGGGCCTTTTATCTACCGAAACAATTTAACAAAAGAGCGGTACATAAATTTGTTAGTAAATGATTTGGAAGATGCTCTAGATAATTTGCCTTTAGCGGTTACTCACAGCTGCTGGTTTCAACAAGATGGTGCTCCAGCACATAACGCTATAATTGTTCGTGATTATTTGAACCGTCGCTTCCCAGGACAGTGGATAGGTACTCATAGTGATACACCCTGGCCTGCAAGGGCCCCCGACCTAACCCCACTAGACTTTTTCCTTTGGGGACATATCAAGAATCAAGTGTACTCTAATCATAATTTTCAAAATGAAGAAGATTTGCTAAGATTGGTAACTGCTTCCTTTAACAATATTTGTCCGAATATGTTAACTCAAGTTTTAAATTCGTCTGTGAGACGAGCGTACTTGTGCTTAGAAAATAACGGCGGGTTATTTGAACACTTGTTATAAGTTTCTGTTTGTTTCCTGTAATACATATCAGCTCCTTGTTATTACATTACAATTACATTTATAAAGTAAACTTTTGATTTGGCGACTCATCTTTGTATTCAACAACGCAAAAATTCTGGAAAGTGGTAAGTTTAAATTTAGTATAAATAGGACTAATCAATTTATTTCATGTACCAAAATATGTCATTTTTTCCAGCGCCTACTATCTAAAATTGAAGAAAAACATATTAAGTAATCACTAAATTACATTTTGCGCGAGAAATTGTTCCGAAATCATATTGTTTGATACGTTGCTGTATTCACAATGAAATATGGAGTCGTATACAGGGTATACTTTAGTTTCGGCCCATATAAAAATACAAAGTTGATGATGTTTTCTAAAAGACGAAACGTCGCAGAAAAATTCTGCTTACGTTATCGTGTAGTCCTCAAAAAGTGGCCATGGCAAAGTGCTATTTGTTTTACATTTCCTTTGAAAATAAAGCTAGGAGAAAATAAAAACGAAATTCTCAAATTTCGGTTTTTCTCGGATATCTCCGAAACTACTCGGAATATTAAAACTTTCTAAATGGCATATTATTAGGCACATAAATGCGCTACTTTTCTCTAATTTAATCGACCCCGTATCACTTACCGTTTCCGATATCCCCATGCTGTTCATTCTTATCTTGGGCACACTGTATATCAAAAATAAAGTATGTTTCTATTGTGAATATGGAAATATTTGTTGGTGCAAAATACATTGTTATTGTCATATTTCAGAAATGTCAAATGCTGTAGTGGCGTTCAGTTTGCCGGCAGTCACTATGAGAAAGGCCGTAAAAAATTTTGCCGGCCGTCACTCTGGGTAACGGCCGCAAAATATCATTTTGCGGCCTCTGTTGCGGCTGCAAAATGCTTGTTTTGCGTCCGGTTGCACGAAAAAACTTGTTAATTCATTAATAGACAATTTAAAGAAAAATAGCGATAAAAATTTTTTGACTTCTGACTAATGTTCATTGATCTATCCTGCAGGCGCCTGAATTTTTTCAATTTTTTATTTTCATATTTAATAAGTTTAAATAATATTTATTCATTAAAGGTCCGAAGAGGAGGTGGCTTGCGCAAGTCGGAGTACCCGTTTTCTGGCGTATTTTCAGCCCTCTGGAAAAATTATAAATATTGGTCCTAGAGTTCCGCGAGTCAGGACGATTTTATTGGAAATTTTCTCCTTTTTCTGAATCTTTTTTCAAGTTTGAGTTATCTTGAACAGTTTTTGAGATATTGATGAAAAATCATACCCCTTTTATTTTTTCACTTAATTGTTTATAACTATTGCAATTTTTGCGAGCGGCTTTAGCATTTTCTCAAAAACTATCTACATGCCATTCCGAATCTTATCACCTCACCTCACTTCACCTCAATCATAATTTTCGGTTGAGGCGAAAAAATTTTAACCTAAAAAGCACTTGTTGCTTAGACTAACAGTGGTCTTTCAATTGTAAACTTGATTCTTCGGCACTTCCTTCTTGTGACAACTTTTTCAAATTATTATTAAGTATATAATATTGTCTGTACTGTTTTGTTGACAGTTGCCATTAGTAGCAGGTGTAAGAAATATCGCAATTTAAATAAATTTATATCTGAAATATGACAGGGTGTTCTTTACAAAATGTTTATAAGTTGTCTTGTCAAAACTTCTGAAAAATGTATTGAAAATCTGGACGGTGACCGCCTTTTAGTCAAAAGGCATGTTATAGTTGATATTGACAGAGATCTAATGTTTCTGTTACGCAAATGTATAACTTTCTTCACATTCTGAACGTTAGAGGACTCGTAACACATCCTCTTCACCGCCCTGCTCTCTATCGTCGATCATTTGGTGAATATTTTCAATAATTCATTTCCTCTACAAAAAATAAAAACCATACACAATGGGTTACGAAAGACATACAAATTTCAGCAAACAATAATAATGTGATCACTGCATTATATTCGGAAACTTAAAAATAAAATTTCCTTTCAACGGTATTTCAGTAGAATGAGCAGTATTTACAGACGAGTTACCAGACAAGCAAAAAAGAATTACTATGAGAGTAGAATCGATCAAGCTAAAAACAAGTCAAAAGAGACCTGGCAAGTAATTGATGAGGTAAATTTCATAGAAAACATGAAGTTTCAACGAACATTCTGAATGAATATCACTGCTCTGTTCCAAAAAAGTTTACAGAGAAATTCACCAATCATAAAGACCCTATTGAACGATTCAAAAAACCTTTTATTTCTGAAACTTGCATTCTATATGACACTAATTTATATGAGCTGAAAGATGTAATTATTTCCTTGGGAAAAAAGACATCTTCTGGTTATGACAACATTTCATCGAACATTTCGAAAAATCTACCATAAATTACTTTAGAACTTTTATTCACTATTATTGATATATCATTTCAATCAGGGAGGATTATTGATTTCTTTAAGGCATCATTGGTAATAAAACCAAGGTGGAGATCAGGAAGACATCTTGAATTATCGGCCTAATTCCCTCATTCGCACGTTAGAAGAGTTTTAGAAAAATAAGTTAAGACAAGGATTTGTGCATTTTTGATGAAACATAAAATTGTTAGCATAGAACAGTTCGGCTTTGAAAGTGACGAAGACACTAATGATGTATTTTCACATTCATGGAATTATTCTGTACTGGAATCAATGGTGGGGAGGATGCTGCAGCACTGTTCTGTGATTTTTCAAATGTTTTCAACTGTGTGGATCACGGTATCACGGGATTTTGCTGCGGAAGCTTCCTACTATGGCTTCAGAGGAGTGATACTAAACTGGTTCAGCTTATATTTGTCAGGTCTAAGTCAGGTGACGAAAACCAACCAACACTCAGAAATTACGAAAATACATAGTAGTGTGCCTCAAGGACCAATATTCGATCCAATATTATTCCTTATTCATATCAACGACTTAACGAGTATAAATATTGTACGAAAATTCACACACTTTGCAGACGATATTACCATTCTTTGGCAATCTCTCAGTGCAAATGATTCAACTAGAATCAAATTTAGTGAAATAAAGAAAGTAAAGTGATGATCCACATTATCCTTGTCTCAAAATCTCGAAAACTAATATAGTAACTTTCGGATGTGAGCTTGGGAATGATATCATTGCAAACAGATCAGTTTGAAATTGATATGGGAGCATATCGATGAAAACCATGTTCATGCCTTGTTTAACTAAGTTTTGTCTGGTTGTTATGTATTCAGAGTGGTCGCAAATAGGCTATAAGTTTATCAGCAGCCATTACTGTTTTTTTACAGTTGAATCTCATCTGACATACGGAATTCTGTTTTGGGGAGTATGTTATGGTTATCTACTACAAAATATTGTAGTTTTGCAAAAACAAGCCATAAAATATACGTGCGAATCAAAACGTAGACTCTTGTAGACTATTTTCTACAACTCATGAAATTCTAACAGTGACATATCTTTATACTGGAAACAGAAAACTGAATACTTTATTTCGAAGAAAAGGAAAAAAAGAGAGACATTATGAAATTCGAGCTGTTATTATGTTACTTAGATGTGCAGAACAGGAGAAAGTTTTCTGGAGTAAATGTTGTAGAGCGCCAATGCATACACACTTGTTGAACCTTTAACGCGTACGAGAGACTTTCCATGAATTTAGGAACAGAAAAAAACCTTATTTTGAACATTCTTATTATCGATTAATCATTTATAATTTATATTTGTACGACTTATAATTTTTTACATATACTTAGATATATTTTAAGTGACTTAATAGGTTCAGTGAAACTTTGTCAACAGGATAGTTCTTATGACAATAAAGTATATTCTCTCTCTCTCTCTGTCTCTTCAGTTATACATTTTCTTTGTCAAAAAAGAATTTACTGCATTAAGTATATTAGTAGTATATATTAGTATTAGCTTTCGGTAAATATATCAAGAAATACATATTATTGATACGAGGCATTGAATTATCTATATTTATGTCAGACACGATATAGAAGTTTAATAATAATTATTTATTAATAGTAATAATAATACTCCCTCATAAACACTCATCGAGTGTACCCAAAGGCATATCTTGTGAGGGTAGAGGACGCCTATTATTATTATTAGCCGTGGCGCTCCAGTGCGACTTACTGATTTTTGGTGGCGTATTCACTTTTCAGCTGTAAGAAAACCAGGGAAACCTACAGCACCATCCCGGGTGGTCGGCGCGAACTCCAAGCAAGCAGCAGACGTCGCCGTCGGTTTAGCATCTAGACAATTTACTCTGCCTATCGACTCCTATGAAATTGTTCTCGTTTTCCAGGATTCGAACATGGCCAAATGCAAGCGGAAGTATAGAAGGCCGGTATCTAACCGCCTCGCTACCGAGCACTTAAGTTATAATTTTTTATACATTGTGTACTATGTGTCTCTGTTTTGGATCATCATCATCTCATCTCATTTCTAGTTACAATAAAATTAAATTATTTATTATGTTATAGTGGCAGCCCCATTAGGCCCCCGATGACAGTACGCTGATATTATTACCCAAATAGTAATAATAGTAAGTGTTTTGTTCTTTCAATTATCATATAGGAATTGTCAGTTTAAACATACATTCCTAATATATACACAATATATCCTAGACAGTAAATAAATCTATTATAAAATAGATGCATACTCAAAATATGCGTCGGTGGAATAAAAACCCCTCCGATTGATATTCTCTGAACTTTCGTTAGAATGTAGACATGAAAATAATACTCATCATGTCTATTAGCGTGTGAAGATATCCACACTTTTCCAGCCACAGTTTCTTTTCTTAGGTGGAATTGACGAGTGACCGTCTGCAGAGTTGCCACATCAGTTATTTTTACAGATATGTTTTTTGTTTTTTGCAGCTAGAGAGGAGGGTAGCTTATTTCTTCAAGAAAGTATAGATGTGTTAGATAAAAAACATCGAGCTATTCAAAAATTCATACGACCACTACGAGTTCATGAACGATATCGATAGGATGGCACTGAAAACTGATCTTATATAGTGTGATGAAATATCATCCACTGCTAAACCGTACAGAGCGAGAAAAAAGTAAATAACTGAAATTATTTGTGAAACTAATACTAGTTCGAGAAAAATATTAATAGAATATCAGTAAAAACTAATATTATACAGTGTGGTGAAATATCATCAACTGCTAAACCGTACAGGGCGAGAAAAAAGTAAATAACTAAACAGAAAATTCATATTTCCGAAACTACTACGAATTCGAGAAAAAATCTATAGAATGTCAATAAAAACTGATACAGTGTGGTGAAATATCATTCACTGCTGAACCTTACAGGGCGAGAAAAGAGTAAAGAACTGAACAGAATATACATTATTTCCGAAACTACTACGAGTTCGAGAAAGATATCAATAGAATGTCAGTAAAAATTTAGTTTTTACAGTGTGGTGATATATCATCAACTGCTAAACTGTACAGGCCAAGAAAAAAGTAAATAACTGAACAGAATATTCATGATTTCCAAAACTACAAGTTTGAAAAAAAAAATCGATAAAATGTCAATAAAAACTAATATTATACAGTGTGGTGAAATATCATTCACTGCTAAACGTACAGGGCGAGAAAAGAGTAAGTAACTGAACAGAATATTCATTATTTACGAAACTAGTAAGAGTTCGAGAAAAATATTAATAGAATATCAATAAAAACTGATATATCGACATTTTAATAAAATTGTTCTCGAACTCGTAGTAGTTTCAGAAATAACGAATATTCTGCACAGTTATTCATTATTTGCCCGCCCTGTACGGTTAAGCAGTAAATAAAGTTCCACCACACTGTATAATATTAGTTTTTATTGACAGTCTATCAATATTTTTCTCGAACTAGTAGAAATTTCGGAAATGATGAATATTCTGTCCGGTTATTCATTAATTGCTCGCCCAGTACATTCTCGAACTCGTAGTAGTTTCGCAAGTGATGAATATTCTATTGAGTTATTCACTAATTGCTCGCCCTGTACGGTTTAGCAGTGGATGAAATTTCACCACACTGTATATTATCAGTTTTGATTGAAATTCTCTGAATATTGTTCTCGAACTCGTAGTTGTTTCGGAAATAATGAACATTCTGTTCAGTTATTTATTCATTGCTCGCCCTGTACCGTTTAGCAGTGAATGATATTTCACCACACTGTATACTATTAGTTTTTTTTGACATTCTTTCGATATTTTTCTCGAACTCGTAGTAGTCGAAGTACTCTTCTAGACGTATCAACTGTTTGAACTGTTTCAGTTGATACGTCTAGAAATAAGGAATATGAAAAATCTATTTTTCATATCCAACAATTTCTTGAGTTGTAACAGAGCATATAAAAACTGCTCCTGATTCCCTTCCATACATATTAATTTCAACATGTACACGTTGCTCAATGTGTTTTTTTCCGAAAAAGTGAAACAACTCCGTTTAATCCGTATCAGAGCGACACCATATCGACACCTATCGTGTTGATTTTGGCTTGAACTTCCACGATATTATCAGCATCTGCTGAGATGGAGGTATATGATGACAGATAAATATAGAATTCTCACAGAAGGATAAACCTGTGTGGGATTATACATGATATAAATTATAATAGGAAATACAAAAGAGAATATCAGCTTGAATTAGCAAATTAATTCAAAATGAAAATTTGTCTCTACTCATGTCTTTATTGTACAAATATGTGTTTTTCATATGTAGTTATGTTTCAGAATAGTGGAAACTCAAAACTTTGCAAAATACACAAATCAGGTGAATTCTGCGAGAAATAATTATCAATCGAAAGTAACTCAGAGCACTTAGTGGAAAAATAATCTTTCAAGTACCCTGTTTTATATCAAAAAGACAAAGCTTCATTTACTATGAAATGACAGATGTCAAAACACGAATTAGCAAACTTTAAATAAAGAATAGGAAAAAGTATAGCAAGTATCATCAAAAGAAAATGATTATTGAAGTTAGATATGATCAAATAATAACCAGAGATTGGAATATAAGATAAAATTGTATATATTAGTTAAAACTTAGGATAATATATCAGATCAAGGAGTGTTATGATCTTCAAACTTTTTTTTTATGAAAATATGTGTAGAGGAAATATGATGAGAAAATTTAATTCTTTAGATTTGTATGTTTCAGATGATACCAATACCATTTTTCCACATAGAAAAATAAGAATATAATGATTTAAGCTAGAAATTCAAAAACTAACAAATTTCAAATGTTTGCTTGGTAATGAGATTTTCAATTATTAAATAGGTGATTGATTACCATGTAGACGGCAGACACGTTATACATTTTTTTCTCCTATTTTGAATAAGCATAAGAACAGTTTTTTTTTCAATAAATGATCATAAAATTGAACACATCGAAGTGAAAGTTCCATCCAATGTGATTCACTTGTTTTGAGTGCTATCTAGGAGAAACCAATCAGTTCAATAGTTGTTTAACACAAAACATATACCACGCACTCTTTTGATTAATTACACAATTATACAGTATGAAACATACTCATAATCAGAACGTATAGTGTTCTTGATCATTTCAGTAAAATAGATTCATCGAATGCATATCAACAAATTTGTTTAGATGAGCAATCGAAAAAAATTTCACTTCAACATATGGTTCATTCTGATACACTCAAGCTCCATTTGGAAGATCAAATATTCCATTCCCTCTAAATTTCAAAAAATCATTGAAACGTTATTGCAAGGTTTAGAGGGCGACGATGGTTTGGAGGGTGACGATATCTTAATTACAGGAAAATATAAAACACATCATTCAGAAAGATTGGAAGCTCTACTAAAGCGGTTGCAAGAAGCAGGGCTCAAACTTTTATTAAAAGAGTGTTTGGGATTCGATATTGATAAGGATGGACTTCCCACTACTGAAACCAAAATAATAGCTCTAAAAAATTCACCGATACCGACTAATGATACATCATTGAAATCATTTCTATGTATTACATCCACTGTTCAATTAATTGAAATCATCCCCGGAGTGGAACTGGACAGAAGAATGTCAAAATGCTTTCGATAATGTAAAGTATGTATTGGTATCAACAGAATTTGCTTTCCCCCTAGAAACAACCCCGCACTCTTATGATAAATTACACAAGAATACAGTATGAAACATACTTTTAACCAGAACACTTTACTTCACACAGATTTTCGGAGAAAACCCCTCAGAAGAAGAGCTTGTGCGAGCAAAGGAGATCCGAGACTTACAGCTTTCGTACAAGTGGATTCCGAACCACTTTAGCGCAGTGGCATGCGGTGAGGATCAAACTCGGACCGTCTGGGAGAGCAGCACATTGAGGGTTAGAGGGGTCAATATTCCCAATCCAAAATGAAAAAATTATTACAATTTCCAATCACAAAAAGTAATTTTCATGTTCCATAACCTGTTCTGTGGTAAAACGTGTATCCAACCCCCTCCCCCAAAATAAAATCCTCGGCACGGTCTAGTATAACATGGATTGCGAAGCGATATGCAAAGGGGAGCAAAGAGAAGTTTTTTGAATATTCATATTTCTCACATCGGAAGAATTATTTACCGTTTTTCAAATTCCCCTTCCCATTTTTATAGTATGAGGGGTATTAGTGCCATTCTTATGATGTACCTACTTGTCGACAAAATATTCATATCAGGGTAACATTTTGTTCAGAACTTTAATTAAGGCTGAACTCACCACAGAACTACTAGTAATTATTGTCTTTGGTTTCTTATTCATGATTTTATGTGACAGCTGACATTTGAAAGGGTGTTAGTTACTTTTCAACTCAACTCCAGTACCACGTGTTGAATTTGCTTCACCTGTCAATATTAATTCCTTAAATTTGTTTACCTTGTATTGGTGGATCAATGGCTACCTAACACATAAACCTTTGATCCTTCAAGACGTTGTTTTATATATTATTCTTCATATTTTTCAAAATTTTTAAAACTACAACCGTACAGTCCGAGTAGCACTACCTTACTAGCATCACGATAACTTTAATTCGACACTTATTCTCCACGGTATTGGAGAAATTTCAAGAATAGTTGTTATTTTTCTCTCCATGTACGTAATTTGTTTTCAACAAAAGAATAATATTTCAGGGTAATAATTTGAAATACAACCTTGAATTAGACTGAACATGGATTCTGTTGAATTCAAAACATGTACCTCTAATGGCACATACTGTCGAATGAAAGTTGTTGAGATGATTTTGTGAATTCTTTCCTCCTCAAAGAAAAGAAACTTGGGTTAAAGGGACTTCAATCGCCACTGACATATATCTCCTTTGTGTGAAATTTAGAGGTTTTACTCTCATCTCCGTTTATACCCAATGAAACGTATAAGAAAGCGATATCTAGCTATCGGATGAAGGTTATCTCGGGCCCATCCTTAGGATGCTAAAATATATTTTCACTCAACAAGTCCATAAATGATGTTATCATAAAAAGATTTTTCTTCCTGAAAGACAATTCTTTCAAAAATGATGTTTTACCGTTAGTCGTTTTGGAGGTACTTACCACAGAAAACAATTTTAAATACTACGAGAGTTTAAACAAGATCTCAAAAAAAAAATTAATACTTAAATTCATCACGGAAAATGTTCTTTGTGGCCTTTTGATTGTATTCTCTAGTATAGGTATGGTATGTTTTGTGACGATAATCAGAAAATATTCATTTCTCAGTTGGCAACAAGATAATCTGGAGAAAACTGAATTCTGCAAAAATTCAGTCCTTTGACAAATGTTCCTTATACATTGTATCATAAAACTAGTTTTCAATCTTCATTATTGGAGATACGATACATGAGAACCTGACAGGATTCCAGTATCGTGAAGTCCCGTACAAAATATTTTCTGAATGATTAACCCTTTTCAAAATAGTGAATCCATATTGGCTTATTTAGATTTGTAACTTTGTTACAATTAGAAACCTGTACTTATTTATTGATTTGAAAACCAAGTAACTGTCAGTCTTCAAAAGTACAAATCTTTAGATAATAAAATTGTTAATATTGTGAATGAAAGATAAAGGTTAGTTTTGGTTTCTCAGTTTTTTTTTAATTAATTGCACCTATTTAAGACTAATCACTTGATTGCTTTGTGATTTTTCGAAAATACATTCAAAAATTGTGGAGTTGGTTATACATTGCGGCTTTTAATAGTCCCCCTGTGTTACTTATGAACGGTTTGACGTACAAACATAGAAAAAACCGTTTGGAGGGTTTCACCGATACTACTTTTGAAATGAAACACATTGTGATTGCTTGATAGATGACGCGGAGAGGCACATCAAAAATTATTAGAATTTCGTTCCATTGAAAACAAAAATTCTGTCCTTTTATTTCACATCATACCATTCAAAAGTTTTCGTGGGCAGATAAGAAAAGGGATTCAGATCCGTCAGATCAGCATTTATTCTGACATTTCAGATGCATATTATGAAAAAAGGAATGAACGAAAATCTAAAAAATTTAGATGGTTGAAAAGACAATTGCATTATTTTTTTAACGATATTACACATGACCCCCATGCCATTTAAAATGTATTAGTTGATGTGCCCCCCCGCGCCATCTATCGAGCAATCACAATGTGTTTTATTTCAAAAAGTAGTATCGGTAAAACCCTCCAGACCGTTTTTTTTTGTACGTCAAACCGTTCAAAAATTGACAGGGGGGTGACTATTAAAAGCCGCACTGTATATATATTTTTGCCAATTGGCGCCATTAGACATATTTCACCTATATTTGATTTTTATTTTCATTTCAGATGGTATGAGTAGGTTTACTCAGGTTAGTAGGTGAAACATATGATACTGGTACAAAAAAAAAATGAAAAATTGGATTGGACGAAGAAAGATGAACAAAGTGTCAACACTGCATATAATACTCAATTCACCAATATGCTAGAGACCAGAATATAACAGCATTTTCATACTTGGAATTATTTGTCAATGAAACTAAAAAACAACCAACTCAAATAGCAATAAGAGGATATATTTTTGTCAGATCAGCAAATATATTTAAAAAAAATCTTAATATGGAAGTCTTCACGGACAATTGGTTAACTTATTTTAATGATTATTCTTCTAATCATGGAAATAATGATAATTAATGAGGTTTTGAATTTTTTTACATCGTGTATTACGATAACAATGATGCAGAGGGTCCCATTAATACCATATGGTATTAACAATGATTTTACAGATTTGATAATGTTGGTAGTAGGAAAAAATCAATTTTGGAAATAAATATTATCTTCATTATCAAAAAAGATACATCTGCTACGCCACTGACATTATTATTAAAACCTGTCTTCGTAATAATAGGCTAGTTGAATCTATTCAAGATGATGAGGAAGATGAGGTGCCATATTAAACAGTAATCCATTCTACTCTCTTCAATGGAACGGCGGAATCATGATGATAGTAAATCTACTTGTACATACAAATTAGTTGATCATCTACAGAGTATATACTTATGTTCACGGTAATATTCTCTGATGCCTTTTACTCAATGAATACTGAGAGTAGTTGGGAAATTCATTCATAATAGGTATAACGAAATTTCAAGATAATCGTTTATTTGTATTCTTGTAAAAAGTACGAGAATTGTTTTTTATTTGGAGTGAATTCGGAATTTGAAAAAATCTCTTCTTCTTATAAAGTGAGTGCTGGTAGTAAGTATATTTCATAATACTCAACTCCATTGATTATTTTTTTTATTCTGTTACGAATCTTTCAGGTTTCCAGAAAGAGAAAACCCCTTAGAAGCTTCTAGGAGCTTGTGCGAGCAAGGAAAAGATCCGGGACCGATGGCCGTCCTGGGCTTTAAACCCACGACCTTATGATTGTAAGGCGAGCGCTATACCATCACGACCCATTATTAAGAAGTTATGAATTATCAACCGTTGCAAAAACTTGTGATAATTATTGATATTTGTTTATTTCGCGAAAACATAGGGGTTGACCTAATTACATGTTTCCATTCGACTCAATCTATGAATTAACTATCTATATTTTTGAAAAATTTCAGTTGTTTGAAATGTTATATCCATCAACCGGCTGCACCCTTACGAGCAACCCTAGGAAGTATTCGAGGAATTTATGCGAGCTAGGAAAGACGTAGCGTGATACCAAGCACGAGAACAGTGAATGTGTTGAGGTTCGAACCCATCCACCTACGAATAATTGGATTGAGATGCGAGCGTTTAACCCGCAAGCCACCACGGCCCACCAAGATATACAGGGTATTTCAGCCAAGTATTCGCGTATAACGTCCCTTCTACATTTTTTAAATGGTATAATGACAGCCATGGAATGCTTGATTTCAATTATCTACAAATGAATTGACATATTTTTTTTGTGAATTATGATAGGGACTGTCTTTCTGAGTTGAAGCATATATGAAACTTCAAACATTCCCGTCATAATAACGTCCAGTAGGTACATAAATTATTCTGAAATTGTACTAAATATTTTGTATGCATATAGTCAACACTCATTTTCTGTATACGGGTGTTTGGAAAATATGAAGTCATGGGAAAACGATGTACATTTTTCTTCTGCAAAAACCAACAAGGATATACAGATTGATCAGATGTTTGAAGTGATATCTTCAATTGTTTACAGAACACAATTTTCTCCTGTTATCACATCATGAGTTCTCTTTGGAGACTGACACTGTTCTACGTCCGACACTCATGGCGTATTATGTTGTAGAGGATATTTGCAAGGGCTTCAGTGTAAACACATTCTTTGAGATAGGGCCAGATATAAAAGTCCATTGTGATAAGATCTGGCAACCCAGCAGTACTTTTAAATGTATAATGTATTATATGGATGAACTTAAAAATGTGGTTTACAATAAAAAATATTTCACTTTATTTGAAAACAAAATTTTTCATGAAAATCTTTGACAGGTGAAACCATTGAAAAAGTATATAAGGGACGTTCTAGTTTTTTTCTACAAATAAGGAAGTTACAAGGCCGCGAATACTTGGCTAAATCTCCCTGTATTATTAACTATAACTTATTATTCAATCTGTTCTATCTTATTTTAAATCTGATGGTCAAAAATAACAGAATAAATTATGGAAGATAACTACAACCCAATGAACTTATTTGATAATGGATAATTTATTCATTAAGTAACAGATGTGGCTGTGATTTCAATTAAGGTACAACTTTTGGATATTTAATCATTCAAGGGTTGTTGAGGATGAGTGTAATTTATGGAGTTCATTTCTAAGAACCGGGAGAGTCACGGTATGCATATCTAAAGTATTTGTAATCATTTGTTAACAAGATTACACGTTTTGTTAATTGGAAGTGGTACTTGAGGAATATAAAATGCGATATTTTCGGAACGCAACTCCTGTTTCGTAAAAAAGTGACTGATTTATGTAGTACAGATATTGAATAAAATTGTTCAAGACAATTTCCAGGAATTTTTTTTCCAAACAATTTTTACCGTGTCCCAGAAAATGGCACCAAGTTCCAAGCGAGTTCTAACAAAAGTAGAGTAAAGAATTTTTATTGTTTCTTTATTTCTGAATTCGAATGTGAATCGTTTAATGCCTTTCAAATGTTGAAGATGCTTGGAAAGTTACTCTTAAGTCGACTGTTTCACGGCACTTCTCCAATTTTTGACCGTTCGTGTAATAACGGTACTCCAGATGATTTTTTGACTTGCAGTAGCTAATATCAATAATTGTTTTTTTACCAAGCATAAAAAACAGAGTTTTTTTGTGAAAGCATTCTGAAAATTTTACAGTCATCTGCAAACAAAAGACAATCGCAAACGAAGATAGCAAATTCGTTTCAATATATTTACAAATATTTTAAGATACAAGATGTTTTCGAAAAGCTTCGCGGTGTCATTGAGCATAGCAATAGGTCTGTAATTTGAGACACGAGTTCTTTGATTTTTTCTGTCAATGGAAGTCAACTTAGTCTTTTTGAAGGTTTCAGGAAAAATTCCAGACCGATGTGAGGTCTCGTGTAATCTTTACAGGCTTTCCTAAATACGATACGATGGTACCGTCTGAGCCAAATGATGTATTGGCCTCAGTTTACGCAAAGCATATTCCATGTCAGATACAGTTATGTGTGAAATGTTCATACCATAGTAAAGAAATATTTAAATCATCGTCTTACCGATATATAGCAAACGATATTATTCTTTAAATTGATAAAGGAGCAATCGGGAAATACATTGCTACTTTATTAGTAGATGCTGGATGGGATATAACGGCACTGAAACGCCATGGCGGTTGGCGATTAACTACTGTGGCTGAGGGGTACGTTGATGATTCCGAAAAGAATAAGACAGATACTGCAAATGAAATATACAGTTCTAAAACACCTCAACCAGTAGTACATCAACAACATTCATGCAACAAACACAAAAAGAAATGATCAACTTGCTTAATTCAGTCCTAATAATCACTGATGGTGTGCA
Source organism: Chrysolina americana (assembly GCA_958502065.1). Lineage (NCBI taxonomy): Eukaryota > Metazoa > Arthropoda > Insecta > Coleoptera > Chrysomelidae > Chrysolina > Chrysolina americana. The sequence continues at coordinate 58,956,285 of OY293412.1, forward strand.
GGAACATTGCAGGAAAAAAGTGGGGCTGTTACTCATCAATACTGCGATGGATGTACACCATGATAGTGAGACCTATGATCACCTACGGAGCAGTAGTGTGGCACGGCAGAACCGAACTCGCATGTCTTTGTATAACAGGAGCAATGGGGTCTACTCCAACAGCAGCAATAGAGGTAATTCTTGACCTCACTCCTCTCCATATCATGGTGACGAGAACTACTTGGGGAGGAAACCTCAGGTTGGCTATAGTCGGACTCAAAGGGAAAGTACACAACGTAAGGGGCTCAACCCTCACAGAAAGTGCACACTTTGTCGATCTCCCAACTGACGAAATTATCAGGAAATTTAGTTTCGAGAAATTTTTTCAAACGGAATTAAATACCAAGAGTGGATGGAGCATAGACTCCATTCGAGCACTGGGAAAGAAAACCATAAAAAAAATTTCCCGGGTTTTTTTTTCCGTTTACCCCTCTGAAGTTTAAGTGTCCGACGCTTCCGGTCTATACTGCGTACGTCATTTTTGATATCTCCAAAATTACTTACGGAATAATTTTCAAATACTGACGAACATCACCAAGAACCAAATCAAGTGTTTTATTATCTGCTCCATATTTGCCTTGAATTTTAAGATTTTGGACACGGTAACTTGTGATTCTTATTACCGCTTGTATCTTGTATCTTCACTAGCTCGGACAAGTCTGAGGGTTGTACTTTTAAGGGTGTGCAGCTGGTTGACGGAAATATCAATTATAACAATATAACAATTTTAACATTTAGGAAATGCTAATTTCGTGTTTTTTTTGGGGAATTAAAAAAAATACTGCTTTTCCTCCAACAAAACCTCATATTTTTGAAAATGTTAATATTGGCTTCGATAATAAAATACTTTCAAATGTATTCTGTTTATTTCAAGGAACACGTGGAGATATATGAATATTATCATTTTTGAATTATGAAAAACAGTAAAATTTTGGTATTCACTTGCAAGTCACTTTATGTTTCAAAGTGAGCAAAAAGTTACCCACAAGCACCGACAAGGTGTCGAATACTAAATCATAAACCATTCATCTTCCTTCACTCAATTATGTACAATGAAGTTATTCATTTAAGATGCCCGATTATTAGGAATTCATTAATTTTCAAAATGACATGAAATATCAATGATCATTAGGTGTGAAACAGAAATAATTGATTCCTATTTTCTATAAGACACCGTCTGCATCCGACCAAGACCCCAACGTTATATCATTAATTTAATACAAAATTAATAGATTTTTATAATATATACAAGATCATGTGATACAATTGAATTTTCACGTTCCATCTCTTAGCTTGAATATTTATTTTGGTTGTTTTGATGATCGAGCATTTTAATCTTTGACCTAGTAAACTAATTCAGGAAACGCCACTGAGAGAAACTCAACGAGAGAGACAGAAACTGCTCTGGAGCACGAAGATTATCATAATATGGCTTGCTTCAGTCTCTGTAACTCTTAGTGTGGGAACCCACTTGTGAATGAACCTCTGAGGCCACTTTTAATTATCAACCAGTTATTAAATATTCAAAAGACTTGAATATATCGCTACGAGTGTACAAGCAAGGTGAAAAAAGGGAACTCGTTGTTAATAAAAATGTCGCAGCAGAAAGCTGGTTTGAAAAATATTGAGTGTTGTCGTTCAAGAGTGTAGAGATGCTGTTTTTGCTGCATTTGTTCCATATAATACATTAACTGGTGGCCGCTGAAAAGAGAGAACATAGAATTCATTGTCCTAACAAATTCATATGAGGCGGAGGCGACTGAAATAATAATAACAATAATTTGACATAATGGTGAGACAAAACGCATCTCGTATCCAAATTGTAACGGACTGCATGGTGACCTATAGGTCCTTCACGCCCGCAGTGAGAGAATTGCCGCAAAATTAGGACGAGTGCTCACCACACACTGAATCAAGGCGTGCAGTTTACGAGAAACCCTTCTTTTCTACCATACTTTCCATGTACGAAAGCACAATCTAAACAGGTATTGAAAAACTTTTTGATGAATCTTGTAATTTTTCAAACCAACATTTGCTTTTGGCTTTTCACACTTATTAAGCCCTATGTGACCAATGTCTTCATGGAATTTCCTCATAAAACTAAATCTGGTGGATTTCGGGATGACAAGCTTATGTTTACCATCCATAGTTTTTCTATACAGGCAATATTTTTTTTTTTTAATTTTTGCTCTTAACTCCGGATCTTGAGAATAGATGCAATAAATCCAGTCATCTATATTTATTTGAAGAACATTGGCATTTCCAACGTTTCGATTAAGAGCGTCGACGTTACCCATTTTGCTCCAAATCATAATTTTTGATTGATAACCACCAACGGGCTATGCGTGGTAAAAGATCATTTTTGCAAAATGTAAGCTTAACGGCAGTATAATCTGTGATTATTTTGAAATGTATTCCGGTTAAATAAATACGAAGGCGCTCAATTGATTCAACTATTGCCAATGTTTTTAATTCGAAGGAGAGTGATAAACGCTTTCTTCTACTTGTTGGCCTGCTATAATAGTACATAACAGGCTCAAGGCCATCCCTATGTTTTTCATACTCAGTAAGGCCGGTTTGTAAGGATAGCTTTAATTGTTTCAAGTGCTTCCTTCTGCGGCTTTTGCCATACCCACTGGCAATTTTTAAAGTAATTGGCGTGTAGGTTCAACTATAATAGCATGGTTTTTCACAAATTTTCTGAAAAAGGAGCAAAGATCTAGAAACAGCCTGAAATTGTTTGCTTGGTTTTATGCCACCTTCACTAATCTCATAGCTCAATAGTCGATACTAGTTTTGAAGAATTGGCATTGCTAGGTTCAATTTTAAGTTTGCTTCATGAAAAATCTTCAACACCACTTCGGAATTAAAATATCATGTAGGTAAACAATAATCTTTTCATGACGTAGTTTACCTACACATTATGAAGGAGTCTTTGGAATGTCACTGGGGCATTACGACCCCGAACGGCATTCTCAGGAATTCGAATTGTCCGTCGTAAGTTACAAATGCAGTTTTGTTATTTGAATTTTCAGACACCGGGATTTGGTAGTAACCTTGGGTCATATCGAGAACACAGAAATATTTATAGCCCTTTAACCTTGAAATGTGGTCTTTGATGTTAGGTAGAGCATATCTATTCTATCCTCGACAGCTATTTTATTAAATTTCGTATAGTCGATTGCCAATCTAAAATCTCCATTTATTTCTTCACTAATATTGCCGGACTTCGATTCTCTAATGATATTATTTCCTAACAAATCGTTTATTTTCTCACGAATTAATAATTTTTCTTTCTCTGAAACCCGGGATAGTTTATAAAATATGGGTTCTCTTGAATTTAAATTTATCTCGAACTCAACGATATCTGTTACACCTAAATCACAAACAAGTATTTATTGCGAAGCACGAGTCATATTTTTCTAATAACTGAAACAGTATAGATATACCGGTTTTTGGAATTTTTCCTGTATGGATATCATTTATGTCTATTTTCAGAATCCGAAAAGATCCAAAATTCGTTATTTTGGTTTTTAGAACCACACATCCCCTTGCTATCTATCACCTGATAACCATCAATATCCAAACTCTTACTAATCACATTTGAAACATTTAACTGAAAAACGGGTTCTATTGCAAAAACCCTTGAAATAGCATAGTTGTGGCATCGTTTTGAGTGGATTAATAATTAGGGACATTCACTTTTAACTTTGACAGGCAATGTACAATTTGGTGGAATTTGAATGGTCTGCACTGCTTCCACATTGTATTTCATATATTCGTTAATAGTTTTGATTTCCAATAAATTATTTTTTGGTTCAGTCTTTTTGAAGACTACTTCTTTTCCGCTGATTTGCATTTCTATATGATCGTGGTTGATTACTGGCTGACCTATAATCACATCTATCAAACCCATGTTGACATCAACAAAATATATTAAGGAGTGAACAGAAAATCTGTCCGAAGTCAATTGATAAATTCACTTGTGCCACGTTTATTTGGCTACCAGTGTCTAAATACCGTTGGCATTCTACCCCGTTTATTGAAATTTTTTATAGAATAAAGATCATTCGTTACTCGCCTTTTAAAAGTTTCCGCCATGGCGTGCTTCAAAAACCAACAATCATCTTGAAGATGGCCTTCTTTACCATAGTTCGTACATTTTTTGAATGAGCACCTTTGACCGTTGTTCACAGAAGTTTTGCTTGTGGATGAATCTGGATGATGTGGGCCTTCTGAGCGAAACCAACATTTTCTTGCTACGTGGCAGGGTTTCCTACAAAGGTAGCAGATTACTTCAGGTGTTTCTCTTTTTGTATGTCGGGTCGTAACTTTTTCTTATTTCTCAGAATTCCTTGGAATAGGGCTTCGGAAGTTTTATAGTTTCCTGATTTTCCTGCTCCTTGTATAGATAACAGGAGTCCACTTTCATATGCCGTTTTTTTGCGATTGGCCATTTTCTTGACATTGTCTATAAAATATTCATGGCTTGGAACCCCAGGATTCGTTGTGGTGAATGTCGGAGCGATTTGTTGGATATTTTGATTTGCCAAGATTTTATTGACTTTTTTGTTTTCCAGCTCTTCTAAATTTTCCATACGACTTCATCTGAAGATGTTTCCCTTTCGCTGTCTCCTTGATGTTTCACGTTCTCTCGATATTTCTGATGATTCTCGTCTACATCCATATCTCCACTACTTTCACTTCCGGTACTATCCATTGTCACTGACGGCTGCGCGAAGAAAAAAAAAATCACCACTTCTGAATTGTTAGAATAGTTCTTGATTTCGAATAAAACACGACACTGTTCACAGATTCATTTACTCGGTTTTCTTTCGTACTCGGCAAGTGGAACACAGACTTCTCATCGTCTTATGAAAAAATATGTGATAAAGTCATGAATCACTGATATCAATTTCGTCGTGACGAAGAATAGGAACCAAGGCTTTACCCAACCATTCTGTCAAAATGGTTGTTCTTATAATAGGGGTCCTTGGTGGAATGATGGACACACTGCTCTCAAACTTAAAAGTCATAGCGGTTTACCGTAATATGGCAGAAATCTTAGCCGGATGAATGCAGAAGGCCGTAATTCTTGGTTCACTCCGCCTGCTCAAGACACATGATACTTGGACCCAATAGTCACTTAGACCACGGCGTGGGGAGTGGTTATTGGGATAAAAAATAGTATGAACTAACAACCCTAATAATAATGATAGTGACAATTATAAAGCGTGCATTGACAAACCCCAACAACAATGGTATCTATGAGTATGCTCCAACAATGTACATATTCGATTAAAGATATTTGATCTGTGATGATTTCCAATTCGTTAGCCTCATCAGTGAGTTACAAAAAGTGTAGTATTGTCAAAACTAGAAAATACTGTTTTGTTCCGTTTCGTAGTTCAAATGAGTGGATCGCATATTGAAAAATATTCTTTATAAATCCGGCTGAATTACTAGTACGACTATAAATCGGCTCTAAAGAATGAAAATTATTAAAAAATTTAAAAATGTTTCAAGAGCAAATTTCTGCATTCCGCATAACTAGTCGTTGCCGAGCAACGAAAAGTAACTCTTAGTGCGGGTTGTATACAAAACAAGTTCAACAACAGTTCAATCAAACTGAGTTCAAATGCTAAGGAACTAGAAATTTCATTCGCTAATCTCTGGCAACTGACTTGGTTCACTTGAACTGTTGGTGAACTTTGTATCCTCCCTTAGGAAATAATAGTTATTATTGAACTTAATATCGTGATACGTTTCAACAATTTCTGAACGATTGGAAATAGTATATTTATTGTATAATGAGCATGATAATATAACATACATGTTCCAAGAGAAGGTATATAAAAATGTCGTTGTACCAGCGTGTCTACTGATATAATATACAAGGTGGTTGAAAAAATAAGAAAACAATTTGTTTTTGGTACGAATATTGTACCACCAATTGAAAAGATGTGCAAAAAAAATATTTCAAAAAAGGTTGTTTAGAATCCAGTTTTTGCCAAAATTTTCAGACACGCTGTATAGAGATAACCAACATTAGATACTTACATGATTACTGAAGAGCATTTGAGTTATCAATTCTCATTTTTTGCCAATTGACGAGTTATATCTGTTGACAGGTTGTCATTAATTAATGCCTTGATTTTAAAATTATCTTCTGGATTGGAATAATCAATATGTTCATCATTGGAATTTTTAGCCATATTAAGTAGCACTACCCAGGCAATTATCGTCGATGGTATTTTTTCAAATTTATTCAATTTAATCCTGAAGGACGTTGAAATGCCATCAGCAGAAAACGTTAAAATAATTTTGCTGGTCTTCGGTTGCAGGATTCCTCCAGGGAGTCATAATCCAAGGCGAAATGGAATAACCATGGCCTCCTATAGTACTACTCATTCATCTGTGTGGTTTTTAAGTAAGTTGTATAATACATGTCAGAATTTTTTAAAGTTCTGCTTCCGTGCACAGATCCTGGCCAATGGTAATCTACACTTGTGAATATTTTTTTTTTTTCGAAACTAGAGTATCATCTTCGATTTATATATCATCACTGAATTCTTTCGTTTTTGTAATTGTGACATATTTACAGGCTATTCCACCAATGGCGTTTTGAAAATGGTATCTCTCTGGCCACAACTGCTTAGCTCCGACAGCTTGAGCACTTCTTGGAAATTCAATTAAAATATTGGCCATCTTTAACACTGCATCTAGTAACAAATAAATGTGTTACATACAGTATTTTGTTGAAAACCGAATGCCCAGATCCGAAAATTGCCACAGAAATTCCTTTATCTTATTCATAGGTGATAGTAGATAGATCCCCTCTCCTGTTACCAGTATTAGTCCAAAAATAATTTGTCAACCACTGAACATTATCGCGGTCAAATTGATAAAACTTTCTGCAATCATCATCTCTGCAATTTTTACGCACACTGGATTTTATTTACGAACATTTATGAATTAAACCATAATTCAACAACAAAGAAAAAGCAACTCACGTGTAGATGCCTCACAGAACCAAAGTTGAGTGTTACCGAGTAACTGATGGAGGGGGACTTGCCTTAAAAATTTTGAGTAATTGCTAACAGAAAAAAGTATTGCCTTCATTTATTCATCACATCCTTAGCAAATGGTAGAAATTCCTGCCATTTTTCAAGAAAAAGCTTTGACTAGAAACATTTTCTGAACTTTCAAGCAATTTCTGATAGCAGTAGTATATTGTTCACAGGGCAGGAAAAGCCTAACATTCCTGGGCGACTGTGAAGATTGCTAAGTCCAGGAAGCTCCAGATAAAGAAAATTAAATGATTAAGGTAATTTACAAGGTTTTAATTTCTATTTAGATAACACATTTATTTATTTTTAAGGATTTTAGGTAGCTTCAATATTTGGTGATTCTGGGGCCTATAAAATAGATGAGTTATTCCGAATGACTCTACACGATATAGAAGACCTAGAATCTAGATTTTAATTAGCATACAAGACCAACAAACCAAGACCATTTGTAATTAATCAGATGTACTTGAATGTTTATCGAAAGTATGTTTCGTTGAGTCCAGAAAATATGAACACTGACCGATTTTTCTTCAAATATCAAAGAGGAAAGAGTTTTAGATAAGTGGTAAGAATTCATCAATTTAGAAAAATGCCTAAAATAGTTGCTACTCATTCGGTTGACTCTGGTGCCGACATAACTAGTTCAAAGACGGACTAGTAGAGTAGCTCATGAGAGTCGTCATAAATGAACATTTCGATACAGTTTTCCTGTAGAAAATGAAAATTTATATCACGACGTTCTATGTTTTCCATCTGCAGACGCACTCAAACTACATATTTTTCCCTATATTATTCGAAAAAAGTCTTTGGACTTGCTTGTTTCAGCATATGTCTCGATGACTTGTCGTCCAAAAATGTCAGCTTTTCTATTAGGTATACAATATACAATTTCTAATAATGTTAAAACTCTCAGATGGCATTGTGACAATTAACTTCATTAGAAAGGATTCAGAGAAAAGTCCGGAAAGTTTTCCGAAGAGTGAATGGTAAATTATTCAAGTAAATTCGACGGTGTCGAAATACTCTTTTCTCCAAATAATCCCACAAACTGGAATAATGAGATGAGTATATAACAAAAACCAGCTACTTCCTTGGCTAAAGTATGAAATTAAATAGCCATTATACACTTGAATACAGGGTAATTCAAATTCGACCCCATTATTGGGATCTCCTAAACTAGGAGATACGACAAAGCTCATAAATCAGGGTAAAGTTACGTATTTTGGTGCTTAATAAAATACTGTTTTGAAACTTAAATATTCCGAAAATTTCCGGAAATATCCGGAAAAAACTGAAAATGGGAATTTTAGTTTTAATTTTTTTCTAGCGTGATTTGACAACAGCCCGAAACCAAACACAAATTTCTTTCCATACTTTTTTCAGCTACACGTTGGCATTTTTAGATTGACAATCTGACGTGTCATCAACTTTTTTTGTATTATGGGTGCTACATTGTTTTTTCATACAGAAAGATATTTCTTCTTATTCTGATTTTATTGAAGTACCACCTGTTATGATTTGTTCTTCTGAATGCACATAGGTATATTAAAAATAACTTCATCTGAGATGAGTTTAATAATAATTTTTTGAATTATACACGAAAATCATAAGTTCGATGAAACATTATTGGAAATTATGAGCTTATAAAAAATGCACTTAAAATATGTGTTCGAAAATGATGGCCTTCCTCTTGAATGCAAGAGCGAACTCGTCTTCTCAAATAAGGAACAGTCCTAACAATGTCCGTTCTTCTGATAGATTTAAATAGCGTGATGATATTTTCTCCAAGTTCATCCACTGTGTCTTCATGATGTTTTTTAAAGTACCCCAGTGAGGTAACCTTGTCGGCCATTTCACTGGTTCAGAAACAAATATAAGTATTTCTGGTTTTGGGCTGTGTTGTCAAATAACGCTAGAAAAAAAAATTAAACAAAATTTCCGATATTCAGTATTTTTTGCATATTTCCAGAAATACTCTGAATTTTCCAAGTTTCCAAACAATATTTTATTAAGCTCCAAAATACGCAACTTTGCCCTTATTTGAGCTTCGCCGTTTCTCCTCTAGTTCTGGAGATTCCAATGGAAGGGGTCGGATTTGAAAAACTTTGTAGATTTAACTGAATTCACGTTTTTATAATCTTCAAACTGATGTGGAAGGTTAACGGCCTATCCCACCATTTCCGCCCATTTCTTCTATGCATAAAAATCCACGTTATGAATCAAATTTCCTCCTTAAAATCAAACTTTCAATCAGTCAATCAGCCAACACTGGAATACGATGTTTAAAAGATGTTTATATTTCACTAACATACAAAAATTACAATAATTTTTTCAAAAATTGTATGTAGAGTCTACCTTTCCTCGAGAAGAATAATGGTTGTTGTTACGTCAGGAATAATAATTCATAAATTCCGCAATGGATTAAAGTTTATAAATATAGTGAAGTGGACTGATTCGTTTATCAACCATTATATGTCATTAGCCATGGAAAAATAAATTGTATGTCATTGTAATATAATGACATGTAATTATTGTTGCTCTAGTGGTTGATTATTTTAAATACAAAAAAATTTCTTGTGGATTTACAGTAGTTATTCGTTAATACATGTAAAACTTATTCATTCAATTTCTTTTTGGATATAATGATTGATGCGTTTTTGTTTTCATGTTTAGTACATGTGCCGAACTCACTTTAGAAATGGGAGATCACTATATCACCATATGGTTTCTCAAAATGAAACCAGTAAATCCCAGAATGATCAGTTTGTCGACAAATTAAAAGCATTGCGCGGAGAATATAAATCCTACAAGAAGTCGATAGACAATAAAATACATTTCCTGAAAGTTGACAATTTGAAAGAAAGGGTGAAAGCAAGTGAAAGGAGGAACAAAAATTATAACCTCGTTATTTATAATTTACAAGAGAATTATCCACGCCAGGCAGCCAAAACCCTGAAACCCAAAGAAATCAGCCGAATGCCATTCTGGTTCAGTTCATGTCCAGCAAGTTCAAAGTGGACGTTCTCAGTCAAGCAAAGAAGCTAGAAAGAAAAAACCCAAAGACAGACACGATCAAATAACAAAAACAAATTGGTATAGAGCGAAGTTACTGTAAAGTGTTATTTTTCATAATTTTTGAATATATATCTCGTATACTATTTATTTTGTATTAGAAAAAAAATCAATCGTATAAGCATGTACCTGAGAATTTTTCATCAAAACTGTAGGGATTGCGTACAAAACTAACTGAATTCAATCAGAACGTATTATCAGAGATTAACATTTTTGACACTGAACTTTTCAATTAAAACTTCAGTGTCTTCCGTTGTGATAGTTCACCTCTCAAAAGTGGGAAGTTTTTCGAGTTAGTGTTGCAGATACTTCCGTAATCCGCGCTCGCAACTCCTGAGTAGAGTGACACTGAGTCTCGTTTACTTCAGATTTCAGGTAACCCCATGAAAAAAAAATCTGAAGATCTTGGAGGCCATTCCACGGATCTTTGGCGTCCGATCCGTCCACCTGCATAAACAGTATTCAAATAAATCCTCACACCAACTGCAAAATGAGAAGGGCTTCGTCCTGTTGCAAAATAAATTCCTTGTCAAATTCCGCAAATTCATCTACATCACTTTCGACAGTTACCACTATCAGTGGATCTATCATTGTAACCAGCATTTTCAAATAGAGGTCACCAGTCAGATTTTCCCCAATGAATAACGGACCTAACTATGGTCACCCAGTATTCCTGCCCACATATTAACATTTTCTGGAAACGGTATGAGTTTCGCGAATGAGTCGAGGATTTTCATAGGACAAGTACATCTCATTTTGTCTAAGCACGTGGCCGTTTAAAAAATGTAACCCCATCACTGACACAAATGTGTTTCAAATAGATAAAATTTCACATTATTCTAGATGGCGGTCAGTCGTCGGTCAGTTCAAATGAACCATCTTCATTTTATAGGGATGAAATTTTCTTTTCTTTCAGGACTCTCAATACAGTCATCTGTGAAACCTTACAATTCAAGGCAACAGTTCACTCTATCCACCAATTTTGCCTGAGATGTTCACTTGTTTATCTTCCTCAGTAGTTGATCGCCTAGAACGTTTTTTATTTTGCACACTGCCGTCCTCTTAAAGTTTTTCCACTGTTTAAAATAATGTCTGTCCATAGGGCTATCTGGAAAACGTTAATTGAACATTCGTACAGCTTCATACCTCATGCATGATAATTCCGATGAGCCTCACCGAAAATAACAATCGCTTTGCATTCATCATATACCTCTCGTGGTTCAACCATTGTTTGGAGATGAATTGCAATGAATACTTACATCAAGAATACACTGACAAGCACTCTTCTTGATATCAGTTTATTGATTTGACCATTTATCCTGAAAACGATGCAAAAACACCAACAAAAAGTGCAGTTAATATCGAAGCATATGGCGTATAAGTTTAATTTGACATCTGAACCAAACACAATATTATGTAGGGCCAAATTCTAATTCTAAAGACGAGTGCGCTTAGTTGATTTACAGGGAGGTGGAAGCCAGTCCTCACACCACCGACTTATGGAGTTGAGGTCTCCTTGAAGGAATTGATGTTCAGTTGATCATCAGCATAGGAGGACTCGCAGGATTCATATTTCGAGATCAAGGTCACTTGCATAAACAACAGAGAGAAATGGTCCAAGAACAGACCCCTCGGAAACTCCTCTTGTAGCTGGTATGTCCAAAGAAAAAGAGTATCCTTCTTTGAAAGTGGAATTTATTATTGTCATGTAATTTTCAGTCCAAAGGTTTAGTTGGCCCCGAATACCGAGTGTGTCAAGTTTTTGCATTAACTTCCCCACCTTTCGAAGGCCTTGCCACAGTCAATATAAACGAAGTCTCTCGGTATATTCTAGTCGTAAGCCGTCGTCGAATAAGCCAAAGTTGCGTTGACAACATCTCCTCCATCCCATTTGGTGTTGAACGAGGGGGAAACCGCTAGGGAATTTGGTGTACATGCCTTGGGTATCTGTGGTATTAGTTGGGTATTAGTCAGGAATTAGTGGTATTAGTTAAAAATTATTGGGTATTACTGGGCATTACTCGGGAATCAGAGGTATTACTTGACATTTTTTGGGTATTACTGGAAATTAGTCGGGAATTAGTGGTATTACTCGAGTATTACATGGGAATTAGAGGAATCATTCGGAAATTAGAGGAAATTTTTGGAAATCGTAATGATGAAAAAGTATAAGTTGAGACTCAATGAACTCACAATGAAGCTGGTGTATGAAAATTGCACGACAAAGACTATAATCTGAAGCTTTAGAAATTGTCAAAAACCTAAGATCAGAACAGGATTAGAAGTAAAAAGAGAATTGTAATAAATTTTTTCATTATATTTTTTACGAATTCAGAAATTGGAGAACTTTTCTAAATCATTCATTTTCAACTGCTATAGTCACCAAGGTAACAGCGTGTTTTGACTCAATTGCAGAGAAACAATGTCAATGTGAAAAATGTTTCTCAGGGAAAAAATTTATATGTTTCTTGATCATTTTATTTTGGATTGATTCAATTCCGGCATAAACTTTATTACTCGCCTCTCAACTCTCCTAATAAAAAGTTGTTTTCAAAATAATTGTTTATTTCGTTAACCACCTGTCCTGCGAACGGCAGCCCTCAGTATTCGAAACTTGTGCGAGCCAAGGATTACGAAGACTTACCTTTTAACGTGCGATTCCAAATAATCAATAAAGCACCTAAGTGATCATTTCTTAACCAAATATAGTGTGTTTCACTTCTCATGGAAACACCCTCGCATCATCCGTAGTTTTTGACGAAGAATCATGAAATTTACGGGATCGCTAGATACACTAGAAATGAACTCACTGCACAAAAGGGGCCATCATCCTACGTCATATACACTGCATGTCAGCAGCGATGGGAACATACATTTTTCCGGAAACTTTTATTAGGGGAAAAACTTGGACCTATGTCACCTGTGTCCTGACAAATTAAATAGATAATCCTAGTATATCAAGTGAGTGCTCGGATCCACCTATAGCAAGGAAGTTGAGGTGCCTAATGGTTGATATGCATATAGTTTAAACTATAATTATTTTTACAATAACTTTTTGATAATACGACCTACGTGGATCCACCTATGGCTCGGAAGTTGAGGTACCTCGAGGCCTAGTGGTTGATTTGCCAAAATTTTTATAATTTTCGTATTATTTCTTAAACTATAGGTACTAGAGAAAAAAATCATTTACATTTTTTGTTCACCTATTCAAGTGTTATGGAAATTTTTTTATGAAGTTTTTTGTCAATTGTATTGTTTTCGAGATTTTCAAGTTTTTGAGATTTTTGTGAGAAATAATTCCATGTCTAAAATTTTCATAATTTTCTTAATATTTCCCAAACAGAGAAAAGCAGAGAAAAAGTCATGAAATTTTTTTGTTTCACCTATGCAAGTCCCATGAAAATGTTCGTATGAAGTTTTTTGTCACGTGTATGTTTTGGAGATTTTAGGGTTTTTGTTGTTTTCATGAGAAATAATTCCATGTCCAAAATTTTCATGAATTACGTATTATTTCCTAAACTACCAGTATTAGAGGAAAAAGTCATTGACGTTTTTTATTCACCTATACAAATTTCATGAAACTGTTTCCATGAAGTTTTTCAAGTGTATGGTTTTCTAGATTTCATATGGACTTGACCACTTACATACCGGTTTCTAGGTGTATTGCCTCTCTTCAGTGCTCTCTTCAAGTCCTTGATCATGTCGGGCAGGATTCTGCTACTTGATACAGAAAGCATTTGTGGCTGTCTCCCAGATTCTAGGGAGAACGTTGCACAGATATCTGTCAGATTTAATTCAACGTCCTTCGTGGTATTAGCCTGGCAAGTAGTTGTTTTCTGTCAGATCTCTGCCTAAAATTAAGGAGAGAATAAGGGTTTTTTTGCTGAGGCTCTGTCTCTCTCCTGAAGCCATCAGACCTTGTCTGATTTTTTCAAATTAAACTATACCCCGAGTTACTTTGGAGTGCTTTCTGAGGTTTTCTAGAGGTGGCGCTGCGACTGTCTTCTTACGAGACTCCGCATCCACTTCAGAGAATCATTTTAAGTAGCAGTGAATTGCATGGCATGACCAAGGACGTCGACGACTGCAAATGTTGTCGGACCTAAGATGACTAGAAACCCTGGTGTATCTACTGATTAGATTTTGTTTGGGACTTTTTTGAGGAAACACCTATTGCTTTCACTAGAACTTACTGAAATTAGGAAAGATGGCGCCGTTCAGAATTGTTCGCGTCCCCACTGAGTCTATCATATCTGTAACCTGTCACTATCAATGACTATTTTTAATTTTCGGTTTGATAAATAAAATTGAACATTTTATTTTTTCTAATCTCTTATCCCTAGTTTTAATTATTGTTTCGTTCATTAGTTCTTAGTTATTTTAGTTTTGATACAGTTAGTTCATAAGGACTAGTTCTGAATAGTGCACGATGATACTTTTCGTGAAATGGGACCGTTTTGTATTTTGTGTGGACAATGTGGAGATTCGAGCATTCATCTGTATTCCGTACCACAGGTAAATAAATAGTATCTAGATTATGAATCGGTCATAATTACTGTCAATCCACCAACGATAATCTAGGTCCTTTTCAACATAAACAAAAAGAAAACTCAAATTAGCCCCGTTCGTGAACATCCACACGCCTTCACTTTTACACTAGAAATGCTAGAATGTGACAACTGCTTCATAATAGATAAGAAAGATTTACTGCACAAGGAAAATAAATACATAATAGAACTAATAACCAATTAGAAATGCCATGAAAACAGCTAGGTATTCTTATACTTGCTTTAACTTTTTTCTTTGAAAGTGATTTCAAACTAATTTCATAGGAACAGGAAAAGAAGTGTCTCCTCAATAAATAATATTTAAAATCCCACCTTTACTTACTGACTATGTGTTTGTTTATGTGTAGAAAACAGTTATAGATAAATACCTATCGAAGTATATTTTCAATACAATGTCTAACATCTATTTCTAATCATTAGATTCTGCAAAATCATCAGATATATAATTTCAAGTAATAGTATAAGCAAACAATGCTCTTTTAACTTTTTTTTATAAGTAGATTGGTGATTTTTTTGGTTTTGCATAGTAGCTGATGAAAAACTGTAATTTCTAGGATGACAAGCGAAAGCAATGGATGGATTCTATCTGAGAGTGACATTTATTATTTATTCAAAGCATTTTCCCACACATTTCATTGGTAATAATAAACTATAAAACTATTGAAGGATGCCTAACCATCATGCATGTGAGTATTCAGCTTCTTTAGCACCTTACCTACATATCCTGTGAAAGATTTGTATGTTTTTTAAGGGGCAGCTGTAGAGAAGTAATCGGAGAAATTTCTAGAAAACATAATCAAGACAAACAAATAAATAAAAAATTATAATGATGTTATCAAAAGGGTAAATATCAATTAATTCATATGCAATGACAAATAACCCATTCTAGTGTTTCTGTATACGTTTTTTGAAGGCAAAAGATTGTTGTTTTTTGGTTCTAGCATGACAAAGCCCAATAAACACAGACACGTGGAAAAAACTTTGGATTTTTCAAGTAACGCAACAATTATTCATCGTTGAAAAAACGGCAAAATGTCGTTAGGCAACAAGTTTTTTTCTGGTTTTAAAGTAACTTTACCTTTTGATTCAAGGTTATATACACGTTGCAAAAGTTCTTATTGTAATGAAAATTCTACTGAAATATAACGTTACAATTCGGTTTCAATGTAACGATAACTTTCTACGGGATTTCAACGTTTTTTTCCATTTATATTCCACTTTATCATAACGTTATATTTTCGTTATTGAGTAACATTACTTAGATACGATTTCCTAACGTTGATGATGATCCTAGAATACCACCAAAATTAAACGTAGAATTCCAGCAATTAGGTAACGTTGATTTTCTTGGTTGAATCAACGATGTTTATTAATATCTTTGAATCGATAATACCACCCAATTCAAATGATGCATCAACGTTAATTGAACTGGAGTGTAGAGACGTGTCTATTTGTACGATGAATCAACGTTTGTTATCTCCACCCTGAAACGTTCCATAAATGTTAAAAAATGCAAACACAGTACGTTTAAAAAACGTTGCAAGTGTTCAATCTCTATACTGGGTAATCCAGTGTTTCTGGATTTATTAGAGAAAGTAGATAAGTGCCAAAAAATTATTGGTGTTCTCGTATGAATTATTTTTTACTGAAAATGGTGAAAACAGACTTTTTCCACAGTAATGAAAGGTAATATTAGTAATGATTTTTTTTAAATTTTGGAATAACAATTTGTATTGGTACAAAACATACTACACAATTTGATCTGAATAATCTGGGACACCTTCAATTGTATATTTGAAAACACCCAAAATTATGAGAATAGCTGATGGAACCCAAACAATAATTTGGGTTGCCTACTCTACTGCCATCCTCAGTGGATCAAAAACTCTCATCATCGTTCGTTACATGAAATATACATACCATAATACTTGTTTTGATTTTGCTTAGTCTTAGTGGTAGGCTATTTTTCTTCGAGTAGGTATTCATTTCTGAATTAAAAAGGCTAGCATAAAAACACAGATTTCTTAAATTTTGTAATAAGAAAAAGGTGTAATGGTAAAAAAATAAATATAGAAATATAATAAAAAATAAAACTAATATTGCATTGTTCAGAGAAAAAGAAGGTAACTTAAATATCACTTGTGCGAGATTAAAAATGCTTGGTTATTTTATACCGGGTGGCTACGGAAGTATTGCCTACGGAATATCTCAGTTATTGTATGAAGTAGGTTTGTGAAATTTGGAGCGTCGATATAATGACATAAGAGCTAGAATTTGAGCATATTGACATGTCGAAGTTAACTTCCGGTCTGACCGGAAGTAACATCAAATTTCTTATTTTAAATGGAAACTCTATTTTTTTTTTCTTTTCGCTTTATTCAGCATTCCATTCCCTTTCTAATGACATATCACAAGTTGGTATCTAACCAGAAACTAGATCAGAAAAAAATTATTATGGAAATTCACCGAGTAGGCCGTGGAAGCAAAATGAAAGCCAAAAATTGAAAAGTTGGCTATGGAAACCATACGTCACTTGATAATAGTTGCTACTACTGTGATATTTTATTTTCATTCGTCGGCGTTATAAAAAGCCGCCAAAAAAAATATTGGAAAAATTGGGAAAAAAACAATACTCTGTAGGTCCATAAATTAAATAGGAATATACAACTTTTTCTTGCCTGTACTATTCAGCATAACCATTCCTTTCTAATGATATAATAGAAAGAAACTTTTTGAAATGAAATACCAAAAAATCCAATTATTATTATTCAAATAACAAAACAGATTATCGCCATACGCAAAAATAACATTAAAAATATTGTGGAATGATAAATTATATCCTGTAGGTTCTAGGTTAAATAGGAACATAAACGTACTTGGTCTGTGCCATCGTCCATAAATATTATAATATCTACCTATGGACGATGTTTGTGCTATTCAGAATAATCATTCCATTGCAATAATCATTCGAACCAAAATATTAACAAGTAGGCTGATTAAGACACTTTTTGGAAAAGTTATGAATAATATTTTTCTACAATAGTGAGGAAAATAAATTGAATAAGAAAATGCATCAATATGCTGGAGTATTCAGATACTATGTAACAACATTGATGGAAAACACCTAAAAAACAAGTAAACTTATATGATATCACTTCATATCATCTATTGAAACACTTTGAACCAAAAAAAAATCAAAAAATGTAAATGAAAGTAATGTATTTTCAACAAAATGTTCCATCTCCCAACACTAAAATGAGTGCCGAAAAGTAGACCTTATTCGCCTAATATCCCTTTATTCTTTGATTGAACCGCCCAAGGGATGATATGTTAGTGAAGGAAAAATGATGAAATTCCTTCTTCATATTGAAAGCAAACAATTTTTTATATTCGACATTGAAATGGGAGAAAACATCTCCAAAACTGAAGAGGACTTTTCTGTTATTGATGAAGCTTGCTCATTTCTGTGGATATGTCACCAAAAAAAATCAAAAGCACCACCAAATGTGGAGAATGTATTATAAAAATATTGGGGAAAGGATATGAAAGATTTGATGCCTTTATCAAACAAAAAAAAAACACAGGATTTTTAAAATTTCCATCCCGGAAAATTATAAGCTTCCTTTATAATGTTGAGGCCACTATTTCAGATGTTTTCGAGAGAGAACTCAACGAATTCACATCAAATTTTATTGGAACTTTTCTTGGGTTGGAATTTTAACGAATTATAGGAAATTTTATCGGAACTCTCCTTTTGATAATTTCCTCAAAACGGTCTCAATTCAATAATATTAATCCTTCAGATGAACAGTACTCTATGTTGATAACAAGAAATTTCACAACATAATTAATTACGAACCTAACCTCAAAGACTCAAAGTCTGTCAAAGTTTATTGAAAAATAATATTTCTTGGCATTTCTTTTTGATAAATAAAATACACCCTGTGTGGTCTCTGTGATTACAGTTTACTATAAACGATGCATGCCCAATAAAATGAATAAGTAGCTATTGGTTACTATCGAGATTATTTCCAAAACCTACCAAGCACTCGTTGATCTCGTTGGTATTTAAGGATTGGGGAAATGATCATATTATTCATTCAGTTACAGAAGTTTTATCCGAATCGCAGAGGTAATCAAGTGGTATATCGTTATTTTTATGGAAAACGGAATTTTTTCTAAGGCTATACGAAATTACTGTGAGCGTACATCCTTTTTCAATCCTCAAAAATAATTTCAGTTGACTGTGAATAAACAACTTTTTCATAATTGAATGATTAAATATTCATAGCCTAGCATGGAGAATGGAGATTCATTTACAATAGCATTACCGCTTCATCAGTGTTTGAAATATTGAGGAAAGCGGCATTAAGTGATGGATGGATAAAATGAAAAGAATGATATTCTTTCGTCTCGCCATTTGTTTTGTTCTCTTCATTAATATAAGTTGATTCATGAATAAAAAATATTTTTGTTTCTGCAAAACACAAGGTAATTACATTATACTAATGAGCAATGCTAAAATCAAGTGTTCGATAACTACACTCAAAGAAAATAATAGGTTAGATTAACTAAAAAGAGCATATAAAATTGCACCTATCTAGTTTAGTATTTATATTAACTAGCAAATAATGGTTATGCATATTCAGTCATCATACTATTTCTATAATCGTTTCAAACAAGAATACTACTTCGTTATATAAGTAACCACTTTTAGGTACCTAAACAAATGTATTCGATTATAGAAACAAATAGTAGTTTGTAGTATCATATTGTTGCATAACAAAATTAGAAGTACATCAACAATTTTTTTGGTTTTCCAACAATTTTTTTATTTAGTGATCATAATATTTAGAACAACAACAAAATGAGTAGTTTATTGACCATTTTTTGTTAGTTCAACATCTTAATCAAGTATAATAACTATTTGTTTGTTACCTGACCGTATTTTGTTTGGCATACCTGTCACTTTTTTACCGTTTTGTATGTAAGGAGTGTGTAGATTCTGCCACGAAAGAAAAATCAATATCACAAATTGATAAATAAAAGCTTACATCAGTTATGAGTGGAACCCAGTAAATAAAAAAGTCATCCTGATAACACAGTATTGAACATATTGAAAGTACATTTAATTGTTTCTGAGATATTCACATTCAATTTAATATCAAAAATTCATCTGAGTCACTCTACAATATTGGTATTCGAATGTTCTACAGGGGGGGGGGGAGGTGTCAAAATATGTGCGCAATGAAATTAAAACACAGGCTGATTGAAAATGTTAATTTATTATTATATAATCTAATAGAAATGTAAAATAAATAAATGTATGATACTTATACAGGAACAGGAAGTAATATCAACTTACATTTCAGTGGATCAAATAAATGACCAAATCCCCCAACTATTCAGCAACTTTTTCAAAGTCTTCATCGCTTAACACAGTTTCCACACATCCCGAAACATAATAAGGATTAATAATCGCATTCACTAACTCTGTGTATTCACAATTATTGAAATCTTTACTCACCAGAGTAAACTAAATTGAATGAAAAACTCGAATGGAAATGGAGTGAAACTACCCAGAGCGACTTGCACCAACATGAAACTAACTATACACATGCAAAGTGGATAGAGTGACACATGTTCAATTTTTATTCATACTGAAGGGCAGGTTGATCATACAGTTATGTTTGTTTGTTTGACAAATATGATAGTACAGCAAAGTATAATTCTGTTAAGTTTTAAATATGAACAAAAGTGCAGGTCAGTTATACAATTATATTTGTTTACCTGTCAATTTCAATGGCACATCAAACTATAATACTATTAGAATTCATCTATAAACATAATTATAGGTTAGTTATACGATTATATTTGTTCGTCTACTAATTATAACAGTACAGCAAAGTATCATAATGTTGGAATTACAAATTGATGATAGTTGAAAACTTGGGAAATACAATTTTCAGTTTCATTTGACAAAATTTCATAAATTATTAGAAGACAAAAAAATTGATAAAATTGCACCTATGATTCAAGTTGATGTTAATTTTGTTCTGCAACAATGTTTCATTAGTTATTATGACGACCACTTTTCCATTGAATGTACCATTAACATTGTTTCATTCAACAAAATTAACGATATTGTTGACGGAACATTCTTTTTCATTGAATTGACCTATCCTATTTCTTTGAGTGTACCAGACAAAAATGAATCCCACACAATTTCATATTATCTAACAGAAAATAGAGTACATTTTTAGCCCCCCCAACATCGCAGGGAGCGCTGTATCATTCACCCCAATAATCACTCCCCACGCCAGCCGTGGGGTAACTATTGGGTTCGAGAATCACTTGCTCTGAGCAGGCGGAGTGAACCAAGAATTGCGGCCTCCTGCATTCGTCCGGCTAAGATATCTGCGATATTGCGGCAAGCCGGTATCATTTTCAAATTTGAGAACATCATTCCACCAAGGACGCCTATTAGCAGAACCACAATTTTAACGAAATGGTTTGGGTGAAGCCTGCGGAGGTCAAAGAGTAGGTCTCGATATTTTGTCCGTTTTTTCTCCTCTTTTCGGACGATGTTCGTTTCGCCAGGTGCTGAAAACTCAGTCACGAAAATCGTCCTTCTTTGAGGGTCGAGGAGTAATACATTATGCTTATTGGCTTGTATTTGCCTGAGGGTGGAGAATGAGTAGTTCCAATAGTGGTGGCCGGTGGCTTAGCGGTCTAATGGCACAGGCCGTTCGAAACTCCAGCATAGCGATAGTCGGTTCGAGGCCGATGTAGGTACAAGAGATTTTTCCTCAAATATTCTATATCGGATCGATAGGCGACCGCATGCCTTGTTGAAAAGCAAGTGAATTGTGAGTTGTCTAGATGCCATTCTCGTCTAGTGCTAGCTTGGAGTGCACACCGACCACCCGAGGTGGTGCTGTAGGTTTTCCGGGTATTCCTCAGCTGAAAAGTGAATACATCACCTAAAACATCAGTAAGTTGCCCCGGAGCGCCACGGCAAATAATAATAATAGCCGTCCTCTACCCGCACAGGCTATGCCTTTGGGTACACTCAACGAGTATTTATGAGAGAGTATCATTATTATTATTATCATTATTAATAGGTTCGGCACTTCTCATTCTCCACAATGGACTCAATATCCGCCGGAGCCTATACCGTACGAGTGTCGTAAATAGTAGTACACCACTCGTAGGGCATACGCTGAAAAGGCTGCCAGCAAATGCGTTATGGTCTCAGATGCCCTACGACGCGCTCTACATCTAGCGACAGGGACCTTTATATCCATTACGCGACTACGGTGGATGAGGTTGTTGAAGGCACCATCCTGGCAGGCCAATATGAATCCCTTGGTTTCCGACTTTATCCCACTCGACTTGAGAAATGCAAAAATCAGGTTTCTGGATAAGCCAAGGTCTTCAATGTTCTTGAAGAAGGTCCCATGCATTGGCTTATTCTTATGTAGCTGCAGAAGACTCTCACTCTCCGCAACTTTGACGTGAGCGTTTTGCTGAACGGGTTCCAACTCGGTGACAGAGTTGGGGTTCGTCCGTTCAGTGTCGAATACGAGACCGAGTTTATTGGCTGCACGGGTTTCTGCCTTGAAGAGAAATGCTCCAATCCCTGCTTTTTCATGATCGTATACTAAGCATAGGAGTTCATCTGAACTCTACAGGCTCCATCCAGTACCATTCTGTTAAATAGAAACTATAAACTTAAGCGTCCACGACCTTCCCGTTGTATGGGGAAGTACAACTTTGGAACGGACGAATTAGGATGAAAGCATATCTGTTAGTTGCAGCAACTTTTTTCTTCCCCGACAGTTCTGATGACCAGATTTGTCGGAGTTTATGCTGATTTTTGCCACGGAAAGAGTTTTTAACAGTAGTTACCTGTTGAGTACGACATTGTTCCACCCCTAGGTAGGTGTACCTCTCCAGCATCCAGATGATGTAGAATGAACTTCCCCTGCGTATTCCCCGAATCGTCCTCTTTTGAGATGAACCGTGGCACATTTGTCGATCCCATCAAAGTCCATTTCGATAGCATGCGTTTACTCTTGCACCTCCCTCAAGGACTAATGAAGATTCTTTTCTCCAGAGGCATAGAGCTTGAAGTCTTCCATGTAAAATAGATGCGTGAGGGTGAACTCATGCCACGGGTTGCTGAGGGTGCCGGAGTTGTATCCATTCAATCGCGATAGTGATTGAATCTAATTGATCGTATTTTCCTAAAGATTGGATTGCATAACTTCAGACGATATCTCCATCACACCACTGGGGCGCTGAGATGAGACCTGTGTTTGAACTTTTATATCGTCTGCATCACTTTCCTATTGGCCTCAGATATTTAAAATCATTATCAATCCCTCCAACCGTCTAAACCACAGCAGGACATAATTTTACTTAGATATCAACTGGTATCGTTATGAAGCTCTTTCAAGGATTCGGTAAGGTCAAAAGTTTCCTGAAGTTTTCACTCTTGTTATCGTCATCATCATTAGTATGAAATATAGGTGGCTGGATATAAGAAATATAACTATTGAGACCAGTGCTTCCGGAGTCGCATTGTTATATAGACATAAGTATAAGTACTCTTAGAGCTCGAGATGGTTCGCGACTCTTTTAGATATCATGTGGAAATATCGTGAAGGAATCAACATCTATTCATTACTTCTCAAGAAGCTATAATCTGAATTCATCGTGTCCTTGTGATTAGTCAGTGCTTTTCTATATATTCAGTATTTGTTCTTCGGCATTTACTTACCATCCATCACTTGCCCTTGGCCGACGATTTACTATAGTGCATTCATATTTCAAATACGGACGATGTCAACAAAAGCACGTGAACACAAAACTAAAACAGAGACGAATTAAGCTTGTTTACCCAATGAAATGAATTTGAAAATGTAACATCATCCAACACCAACCCTGAACTTTACACCTAAATAAATATTTGAAATAAATAATCATCAATGTAATTAAAAACACAAAAATAAATCACCGCTGCAACTTCAAACAAATCGCAGCTTTAATAATTGTAACGCAGCCAAGCTGAATACATCTCTCCAAAAACATTTCGTTTGGTGTTGTGTCAGGTTGATGTTCTATCGACCAAAAGCGTTGCGAGAATTGGCGATCACGAGGTGGACACGCTACAAGCATGCATTGATCACTGTTTACATCGAGCGTATTTGAAATATGAAGACACTATAACTACAACACAACTCCGGTATCCAGGCACCGTTAAAATTATTCCACACATTTTGATGTATACGGACAAATAAATTTGTAAAGTCGTGATATTGACGTACACTGCACATTTTTGTGAAGTAAGACAAACGAATGTACCCGCAAAACGTCAAATGTCAATTTGAGAGGTTCATTGTTTACAATGAATCGAGTAAGTATAGACATTTTCATTATATCCATCTGAAAACATTACATTTCACGCTTATTTAGCGTTCCGAAAGTGGGCCATTTCCGTGAAAATTTTACGGTGCGGTAGTATTAATAGTTGCCTACTTACATAACAAAATATTTCTGAGAGTTTTCTAGAAATCAACTTTATCAAATACAGTCATCGAAACCTTGATGCTGATGGGTTAGCTATTTACAATAACAGAAATTGTACCATAAATATGCAAATTAATATAAATTTAAAATACAGATTTTCATTCGATCACCTTTGACGGTGAAAGGCGCCTGGAATATTGTAATTGGTTTCCTCGACATAATTCAAGAATAGCGAGAAATTATCTTCAAAATCGCTTTCAAGAGAGACTTATAACAACCCATGGTCCAGTCAGGTGGCCACCAAGGTCACCTGATCTTACTCCGTGCGACTTTTTTCTATGGGGGCATCTTCAAAATAGGGTGTATTCCACACAGCCTACAACTCTACATGAGCTAGAAGTAAAAACTCGTAGAGCTTTCCAAGATATCACGCCCCAAATGTTGAGAAACGTTTTACATGAAAATATCACCAGAGTCAATAAATGTATTGACGCTGAGGGAATGCATTTCGAACATTTGTTTTGAATTTATTTTATCTTTAATCCTATCAATTTGAATTTTTTTTTTTTTCGATAAATCTGTTTTTTTGTTATTTGAATAATAATAATTGGATATTTTGGTATTTCATTTCAAAAAATTACTTTCTATTATATCATTAGAAAGAAATGGTTATGCTGAATAGTACATGCAAGAAAAAGTTGTATGTTCCTATTTAAGTTATGGACCTACATTTCACATATTTCCAATATTTTTTTTGGCGGCTTTTCATAACGCCGACGAATGAAAATAAAATATCACAGTAGTAGCAACTGTTATCAAGTGACGTATGGTTTCCATAGCCAACTTTTCAATTTTTGGCTTTCATTTTGCTTCCACGGCCTACTCGGTGAATTTCAATAATAATTTTTTTCTGATCTAGTTTCTGGTTAGATACCAACTTGTGATATGTCATTAGAAAGGGAATTGAATGCTGAATAAAGCGAAAAGAAAAAAAATAGGGTTTCCATTTAAAATAAGAAAGTTGATGTTACTTCCGGTCAGACCGGAAGTTAACTTCGACATGTCAATATGCTCAAACTATGTCATTATATCGACGCTCCAAATTTCACAAACCTACTTCATACAATAACTGAGATATTCCGTAGGCAATACTTCCGTAGCCACCCGGTATGTTCAGATAGGTTTCCGCGGTCAGATATTTGAAAACTAAAAGTTCGGGTTGAACCGCGTCTGGAATTTGTTGAAATTCGACGTTTCGGTTCCGATTTTGGAGCCATTTTCAAGAACTGAAAAAGAAAGAAAATAAGAAACTTTATAAATGGTTGAAACGTAATTCTACGCTGAGGTCTCAATCTGCCTACTCCTCAGGTATAATTACGTTCGGTTTTTGTGACTTGACGTCGGGGTCTCAATCTGCCTGGAAGTTACTCGTCTGTTAGTCTGGCCAATGAGTCTACGAACACGAACTTGCTGTGCGTCAGGCATCTTCCACTTCCGCACTTTATAAACATCGAGAAGACACAGGTCACAAAATAGACTTCAAAAACACAAAAACAATTTCCACCGAGAAAACTCTGCAAACCAGGATCATCCGAGAAGCCCTCGAGATAGAGAAGCGCCCCAATTGCCTCAACACTCGCGACGACGGACGTAGACTTCCCAATACCTGGAAGCCTCTCATTGCACGCATCAACTCATTTCCCACCAACCCAGTTCCCGCACATAGCTCACTTAGCGCCAACCAAGTTCCCGCACACAGCTCATCTAGCGCCAACTCAGTTCCCGCCCATAGTTCACCTCGCGCCAATACATTGCACACGGCCATTACAGCCACGTCCACTATAAATACAGTTCCTCAACCCACAATTCCTCAGTTCTCTCGAAGGAGTAGGCAGATTGAGACCTTAGAGAGAACCAGTGACGAGACATGGGGAGTAGGCAGATTGAGACCCCGACGTCAAGTCACAAAAACCGAACGTAATTATACCTGAGGAGTAGGCAGATTGAGACCTCAGCGTAGAATTACGTTTCAACCATTTATAAATTTTCTTATTTTCTTTCTTCTTCAGTTCTTGAAAATGGCTCCAAAATCGGAGCCGAAACGTCGAATTTCAACAAATTCCAGACGCGGTTCAACCCGAACTTTTAGTTTTCATATATATATATATATATATATATATATATATATATATATATATATATATATATATATATATATGGCTTCTAAATGTTACATGCGAGCGCTTTCGATAGCTATCTGTGCTATCATCTTGAAGATGATAGTATCACTTCCGCACTTGTTAGGACAGTTCATCTAAACCATCAATTAGTTACTTTTCTACAGCTGTTGGTATACATTTCGGAAAAACAAAGGATCATTGAGAAATAAGATAGTTCCCTACCTATTAACAAATTATTTTCAAAAATTTGTTGTTGGATTATTATAAAATAAAGAACCTGAAAAGGCAATATCAAAGTACTCACTGTTCATTCAGTATTTTCATTATCTCGTTTTCCAAACAATCGTGGTGGCTCATTCTCACAATTCTTCTGATGGAGTTATCATCGATTTCATATTTCAAAACAAACATAAGTGAAATTCAATATCGTTTCAATTGTATCGAATTGTAATTCTCACATTCAAATCAAATTACCTTTCAGTGCTTTTCATTTGTTAGTAACCTATTTATGAGCGCTGAATACTTCTGGATTAAAAAAATTGAATAAATGTTTATGTTTTATCGCCACAGAATATTTATTTTCAGAATTCAATTATATAAAAATGCATATCAAACATATTCATAGCACTCTATCCACAGATGAGTAGCTGCAAATCCATTCGTAAAAATGTAATTGGGCAATCAACCATAAAAAAATAAAAATTTAAAATAGCGTTGCTCATTGATGAAAGTGAACTGTAAAAATAAATACTTCTATTATTTTGATAAAACGGGAGAATTGCAGTTACCTGCTTTCCTGATGTTCCAGTTGTTGGTTTAAATAGTCTATATTGTCATGGGCCATTAACATTAGTTAACAAAAAAAGCAGGTAACATAAAAATATAAATGCTCGTGTTGCAATGAATTAGAGAACATTCAGTTTTACAAATAGAAATTACTTTTTAGTTTCCATTGGTACAGATTTACGAAGGCGTAGAAGGGCCAACAACAAAATATGTTTCAAAATAGATGGAATTGCCACTTTGAAGTGACAATTGCCACTTTGATCTGGCAATTGTCACTTTGAAATGGCAATTGTCACTTTGAACTGGCTATTATCACTTTGAACTGGCAATTGTCACTTTGAAGTGGCAATTGTCACTGTAGTGGCAGTTGTCACTTTCAACTGGCAATTGTCACTTTGAACTGACAATTGTCACTTTTAATCTGACAATTGTCACTTCGATCTGGCATTCGTCACTTTAAACTGGCACTTTTTTGCCAACTCCATGCAAAAATATTGTTTTTCAGTAAAATTCAAAGTAACAATTGCCAGTTCGAAGTGACAATTGTCAGATCAAAGTGACAATTGTCAGACCAAAGTGACAATTAGCAGTTCAAAGTCACAATTGGCATTTTAAAGTAACAATTGCCATTTCAAAGTGACAATTGTCAGATCAAAGTTACAATTGTCAGATCAAAGTGGCAATTGTCACTTCAAAGTGGCAATTTTAAAAAATATTTTGTTGTTGGCCCTTCTACGCCTTCGTACAGATTGGATTCCCATCAACCTGTTTTTATTTTGATTATTTCTGTCGTGGTCATGAAGATGAAGGTATCGAGAAATAAATATGCGCAATGTGAGCAACATAAGTTTTGCGGAAGTTGAATATCTGTGGCACAGTATAAGAATAATGATTTTTGCTATCAGTGCTCCTCACTATTGCAAATATCCGCTTCTTATAATCTGCAGGTTTCAAGGCTGTACTCATCAATGCTAGGCTATGTCAAGAGTAACCCGTCTTCCAACTAACTTGATTGTTGAGCTGGGTATTTATCACATTTATGTATTCTACTGGATCGAGCCTGTAAAGTCATCAGGAGTTCAGGTGCCCTTCTCTGCTTAGTATGCCATCACGAAAAAACAGGGATTGGAGCATTTATTTTCAAGGCAGCAACACGTGCAGCCGATGAACTCGGACTCCTATTTGACACTGAACGGAAGAACCCAAACGCTGTCACTGAATTGGAACCCGTTTAGCAAAAAACCCACAACAAAGCTGCGGAGAGGGAGAGGCTCCTAAAGCGACATAAGGATAAGCCAATGCATATGGGTCTTCTTCAAGAACATTGAAGACATTGGCTTCCAGAAAGCTGACCTTCTCTTTTCTCAGGTCATAATTCATAATGGCCTGCCAAGATGGTGTCTTCGACACCCTCGTCTACCGTAGTCCTCCTCAGGCAAATACAAGCCAATAAGCCTGATGTAGTTTCCTAGACCATTAAAGTAGAACGATTTTCGTCAGAAAGTTTTCGGCTCCTGGCGAAAAACGGACTGAATATCGAGATCTACTCCTTGAAATCCCCAGGCTTTACCCAAACCGTTCGGTAAAATTGGTGATTCTGATATTAGGGGTCCTTGGCGGAATGGTGGACACACTGATATCAAGCTTAAAAATCATACCGGCTTATCATGATATTGCAGAAATCTTAGCCGGACGAATGCAGAAGGCCGTAATTCTTGGTTCACTCTGCCTACTCAGGGCACATGATTCTCAGACCCAATAATCACTCACCCTACGGACGTAGGGAGTGGTTACTGGGATTGATGACATACCAGCGCGCCCTCCGATTGTATCGGGGCTCCGGAGACAGGGCCAGGCTGGGATATTTCTGATGGGAAAAAATATAAAAGAAAATACAGATAGAGGCATGTTGATCGAAATTTGAGAAGTTCAACTCATGTAGCACTAGTGCTCTTCCACTTAACCGAAAACATTCTGTCAAGCACACAACAGCTATAGCAGAACCAAAAGAAAAATGAGATGAAGTTGGGGTTATTTGTTCAGTAAAATACTATTTACAGATGATATGAAGCGGCCAAAAATTGTCAAAACCATATTATATTATGAAACAGCGGAAATAACACAAGAAAAATTACAAGCTGAGCTATCACTGATTTTCCAACAAGAACAGAGAGAGAAGCCCGATCTTCTAATTTTTATGTAACAAAACTATGCTATGTTAATTTAGAGATAGAAAAAGTCTTTGAGAACATTGTTGTTAAAATTGTTTTTCCATTAACCAGCTGTCGTCCTGCTACGAACGACAGCCCTCAGAAATCGAAACTTGTGCGAGCCAAGGATTAACGAGGTCTTACATTTTAACGTGCCATTCCAAGCACTTCCTCAGGCCATCAGAAGAATAAACTCAAATCGCTGATCTTTGTGCCCACGACCGGCAAGCCAGAATGATTGAAAAGCTTTAATTTTAACCACTCGGCTACCTGGCATTAATTAAATAAAATATTAAGAATCTACAGATTTCCAGCTTTTCATACACATTAATAAACTCTATTTCTCATTGTAATTATATAGAAATAAATTTTCAAAGTTTCGGTCCCACAAAATGTATTGAAATGAAAAATACCACAAAAAGCGGAGTCCAAAAATCTGTTGAAATCTCAGTTAAATAACAATGAATTGTGAGTGTTCCTGAAAGACAAATCTTGGACAGATCCAAGTGTTTGCTGTACAGAAACCAAGAGTTGCAGGAGAAATGCATTGGAAGCAATTTCAGAGTTCTAGCGACAGTCGATGAACCAGACACAGATCATGCCACCACACAACTTCTGGCTCTAAAATTACTGACATGTTTTTTAACAACTTTTCTTCATGTCGCGGTTCCGGGCAGCCACAGGAACCCCGTACTAAGATTGAAAAGGTGTATAACGGCGGAAATTTTAAGATTTTCCATAAAATACAAAACACTAGGTACTTCAATTTTTTTAGTGTTTTTTGTTAAAAAATGGCGTTAAATTTAAAACTAGAGGCGAAGTGGTCGTGGTTCTAGAGCGTTTGCCTTTCACCCAGACGCCGCGCACCGTCCGGTTTCGATTCCCACCGCCTGCCATTGAGTTACAAGTGGTACGTAAGCTGTAGGTCCCGGATCTCCCCCGCTCGCACAAGCTCTGCATTTGAAGGTTTTCTCCGCAAACAAAGGAGATTCATAAGAACAAAATTTACAAAAAAAGATGAGCCTTGCTAGATCATCCTTGCTAGATCATCCTTATCGACAAAGACAGAGGGGTATAGAATTGTGTAGGGTTGTTTCTTTTGTTCCAAAAAAAGAAATTCAAATGTAAAAATGTTCTCTAGGTGTTGTTCATGAATATTTTTTTTTATGTCCAGAAAACACTGGTATATTTGTACAATATTTTATAATATATTATGTATATTAACAAGAATAAGCAATAAAAGCACTTTTGATCTTTTGATATACTGATGACCAAAAATACTATTTGGTGAATGGGTTGAGAATAGAAGCAAATTTTCCATTTATTAATTCACAATACAAAGATTTTCTGGTGACGACTATATTTTGTCATACATAACATTATTCAACCATTTATTTCAATCCTCCCCATTGATATAATATTTCCTTCTGATTCTTGAAGTACACGATTTTCGATTTCGCTAGGG
Organism: Chrysolina americana; assembly: GCA_958502065.1. Lineage (NCBI taxonomy): Eukaryota > Metazoa > Arthropoda > Insecta > Coleoptera > Chrysomelidae > Chrysolina > Chrysolina americana. The sequence continues at coordinate 58,987,212 of OY293412.1, forward strand.
CCTTGGTCATAATATCAGCTTGCTGCTCTTCCAAAGAAATACACTGAACGTCGAAACTTCAATCTTCAATTTTATCGTCGATGAAATGATACCTTGTATTGATATGTTTGATATGCTTTTGTGATCTTGACGACATTTTGAGATCGCTATATACATTCTTGATTTTCTTAAATTTAAGTGGTTGGTTTCGGAAACCTTCCATTTGTGATATAGATTGCAAGAACAGCTTCTCCTCACATGAACTCAGACATACTAGCATAATGAATCATGAATCTTGCTTTTTCCGTCAGAGTTCTGTTCATGCGTTCACTAAGTAAATCTGTTTCGCCTGCAAATATCATGGAATTCTGAAGATTTGCACTTGCTTCTGTTACCACTTCTCAATTTTGAAATTCCAGCTCCAAAATGGGCAGAGGCCATTGCTTCATACTGTTTGAAATATTTGTAAACTTCATCTTTTTTTCGGACTAGTTACACCAGTCCGAAAGAAGAATTGGTGTAATCATCGATGAAAGTAACGAAGAATTTCTTTCATCCAAAGTTTCAGTTGTAATGGGGCCACATTCAATAATTAACGATTAACGACCCAATTTAACCACTACAACTCCCTGTCGAAGTTAGGTTATGTTATTGAATGAAAGGCTGAGATAATTTTTATCATGTTTGTTTATCCGTGAAATTTGCCAAGCTCAGAATATTTTCGTAATCGATTTATTATTTATTGACTATAAAAAATGTGAATTAAGCGATTATCTCAAAATAAAAAAAAAATTGAAATTAGCGCCATTATTGAACAAAAATCCCTATTATTCTGTATTTTATAGGAAATCTTAATATTTCCACTGTTATGCACTTTTTCAAATATAGTACGGGGTTCCTGAGGCTGCCCCGAACCTCTAAATGAAGAAAAGTTACCGAAAAACGTGTCATTAGTCTTATCCGAAGTATTCTTGTTGCAACACAACAGCTTTCGAACCAATATACGCATATTTTTATGAACTCAAGATAATATACAAACTATTCAAATCGATCGATATGTCAACCAGTTAGAAATCAATTTGAATGATTCAAGCGACATGGCTAGGAATCTAAAGACATACCACAATTAAGTATAAGTTTTAGGGTAATGATGAAAAAATACGAATTCAAAAGTATGTTGCGTTATGACAGCCCTATAACTATCATAATTGATTAGGAGATTGAAGATATGTTTGCTGGTTTTGAATTTGTTGAAAATTTTCAATTCTTCTTATAATTTTTCAGCATACAGATTTACAATTGTTTATTTGACTTCAAGAGAGTCCGGTTCCTAAAAAATTCCCATGAATACCCCCGAGATGTAATGAAAGGCTCTGAGATAGGCAACAGAGTCTAAACTTTATATAAGAGATTCGAAAAGGTGAATTATAAATATGTAAGTACATCTAGAGGGTTGAAACCAAATATAAAATACAAATCTAATATTTTATTGATACAAATTACAAATCAAATTATTAATAATTATAATCAGAAAAAAATAATAATAAAATTCTTCATATTGTAATAAAATGGCACTCAATGAACAATGAACAATCATAATAAAAATTTCACAGCAAATACATTATTAATATTCATGATTTTGTAATAATATATACAATTTGAATACAGTCACAATATAAGAAATATATCACGCTACAAATGTAAAATAAAATATACAATAAACAATTGTAGAAACGTAATTTACACATTAAAACTTAACCTATAATATAAGTACGTAGGTGACAGTCATGTATGACACTTTCATAAGAGACATATTATTTTTAATTAATTTTTGAAAGTTGTAATGGCACCAAAGGGTTTCGAAGAATCTTCTTATTCATTGTAACAAACTGAGTCTTCAAGAAAAATTGATTTTTTCCAGCTTTTTTGTTGAGAATTTTATGTCTGTCCTTCTTCGTGTCTTGTAGTTGTGTCAAATGTTGTTAACTACTGATTCAAATGACTGATAAAATGGGGTTAATAAAATTTTCATTTTGTGAATGGAAATCATAGTATGGTATATGACGTACATTCAATTTGGAACTTTTAACTCATATTTGCGAAATATGCATTACGACCTGAAATATTTTAACACATTGAAATTATACAGTGTGGCTTTTAATAGTCTCCTCCTTGTTAACTTCTAAACAGTATGACGTACAAACTTTCAAAAAAAAACAAGTTATCCTTTCTGATTAACAGTTCACTGATCTGAATTACAAATTACACATTCCGAAATACAATTCACTTATCTGAATTACGAGTTACAGTTTATGAATTTCATTTCACCAATCTGAATTTCATTTGATGTTTTCTGAATTACAATTTATTATTCTGATTTACAAATTATTCTTTCTGAAATACACATTATACTTTCTGAATTACAACTAAAAGAAGGTGTAGAACTACGAGTACAGATAGCAGGTGGAAACTAATGCCGGTAGTTATTTTTATTTCACTTTGAGATGCATGGACTCATTCCATATTGGAACAAAACAAATCAAAATATATTTATTGGAAGAAATGCAAGATATACCCATTTTATGGACAGAATAATTGAGAGAATTGACAGAAAAGAGCAATTTCCCGTAGTAGGCGTAGTAAGGCATAAGGTATAAATAAAATAAATAGTCTTTTCATACTTTAACAGAGATGTGCTATACAGTGCGTTTTTTAATAGTCCCCCTCTCCTGTTAACTTTTGAACAGTTTGACGTACAAACATAAAAAACCGTTTGGAGGGTATCACCGATACTACTTTTAGAAAAACACATTGTGATTGCTCGAAAAATGGCGCGAGGGGGCACATTAACTCAAAAATTTTAAATGACGGGGGTCACACGGAAGTGTCACATCAGTGAAAAGATGATTCAATTCTCTTTTAAATCATCAACATTTTCATTACTTGCCATATGATAGCAATTCAATCTTATGGCTACAGTGACACTATCTCATTCCAAATTTCTTTAAATTTAGTCTAGCCGTTCGAAAGTTACAGTGGGAAGGATACTTTTGCATAGCATTGTATAACATCAACAAGTATATATCATCAAATATAGACGGTCGGCTGCAAATATTGTTATCCTACAATAATGGATTTGTTAATCCTCAAATTAGTTATTCGATTTCATCACCTTCAGGATGAATGATACTGAATAAACACAATGAGCAAGAAATCCATTAAAAGCAATCAGGCTTTTATGAAACAGTAATCCTAGCTAAAATAGTATAAGAGCAATAACTTGTATCGACACATTTGTCTGGCGTGAGAAAGAAGCTTAATGTTATGCAAATTTGGTAATGTGTAGGCTAGATTTTGTTAATGACTATTCACAGGATATTAGAGAATGGAAATAGCCGATAAACAATTTAATGAAAGTCATTTGGAATCGTTATGGTGGGAATCTGTTTCAGTCGATTCATAATTTATATCTAATTAATATGCACTGCTGTATTTAAGCTCAGCCACACCAAGATCTTCATCAAACCAAATTCGATTACGAATCTCAGCATAAACACCCTGCTCCCTATTCCAAAACATACCTACATGGCAAATACTTACCGGAAAGCAAAAATTTTCCTGGATACCACGAAAAGTTTATATTATACATAAACCGTTTAGGTGCAATGTTCCTCATTACAGATGACACCCTGTAACAAACTAGCAAAATTTCATAGTGACTCTGACAGGGTAACATCTGCAGACCAGCACTCCGAGTCTTCGGGTTTAGAGATGAGAATAAGAAATATAGCAAAATAATCTGTCTGATATTTTTGTTTGTTCAATAATCCATTCTTTCCGCGAACCAGCTGTACCCTCAGACGTTTTGAGGGACTTGGTAGAGCTAGGGAAAACGAGCCCTTCACCTCTTAACGCATGATGCCATGCACGAACAAGAATTCAAACTGTTTTAGTACGCACAAAAAATACAAGTACGCACAAAAAATACATGTATTGGATTAATTTGAGTTGTGGTGTTTTGGCGGGTATTTGCCTTACTGTAAGTGGATGAGATCGTTGAAGAATCAAAATGGGTAACGACTAGCAATACGTCGATTTCGAAACAAAAAATCCGAACTCTCTGCTCAGATATCTGACACACTCATTTGACACCAGAGTAGGTGTTGAACGTTATTTCACAAATGTCAACTTTTTCTTGAAAAAACGTGTCTTTTCGTGAAGATTCAATGGAAATCGAAAATCAGTTGCTCTCAATTAACTGTCAGAGAAGTCGAAAAGCAAGTACGAGAAGCAGTGTGAACTTTTTAGTAAGTGGTGCGATTCAAAAGGAACCAAGAAGATATTTTGCAGAGAAAGCCAAGGTAATGAAATGCTCTACACTTTGGTCTATATACTCAATGCTGTAATCTACGATATCAATAAAACCTGATATTATTTTAAACATCAGCGAATACAAAAACCAAGCATGCAGACTTTGACGAGTAAGTCTCGATATTCAGTCTGTCTTTGATAGTCGATAAGGATTATATCAGAATAGTTCCAATAGATTCGGCAATTTCCATTCCCTACAATGTACTCAATATCCCCCGGAGCCTAAGGCAATACGGGTGTGTCGTCTATATCGTACAAGTATCGTAGATAGTAGTATTTATCATACTAGATTATGCCTTTGGATATGTGCTGAGCTCGCATAAGTTGGACAAGCTGACATCAAATGCTTTATTGTTTCTGTATATAGTGTACGGGACCTCTGTAGACCATAGTGTTGAAGACACCATCCTGCATTAGGAATACCTTAGTCTCCAACTTCAGCCAACTAGACCTGAGGAAGGCAAATATAGAGTTTTAGGACGTGCCAGTTCTTCGTCAATCTTTTTGATCTAGACATTGGCTTATCCTTATGTAGCTGCAGGAGTACTTCAGTGAAGACAGGTTGTGCTCGTAAGTATTTTTTTTGCTTGGTCCTCTGGAGGCAAATTAATATTCAAACCTAAAATGTCAAGATAAACTGGTCACGAAATAAATATCTCGTCTCCAATTCACGAGCACCTGGGTCGCGAGCAAAGTTACGGGTCTATCCTATCCGAACATTTGAGATTAGGTACTTCACACTAAACCTTATACGTCTGCTCACTACGTATATGCGTCCGTTTTTTGAGAAAGACTGAATTACGCAGTCCACCATGTTCGATAATTCATTCTTGCTTTTTTTCACGACGATTTTGGGGGGAAGATGAGCTTCTTTCCGTATGGCACGGCCATGAATTTATCGAATGTTGCTACCTTAATGTTTTGTGTTCACTTCGAGTTATCGCAGCTCCCCTTGACTCAATTTCACTATTCCACTATTAGTTGCAGGAACTCTTTCCTTCCCTGACCGTTCTAATATCCAGATTTATCTGAGTTCATGCTAATTCTTTGCCGCGGGGAAGTTTTAGTTGTTACTTCTGGATACGTTTACGTCTCTCCGGCATCCAGATGATGTAGGATGTTTTCGTCCAGTACAGCTGAACATCCTCTCCGTATTCCTCGTATCGCCCCCTCTTGAGATGAACCGTAGCACATTTGTCGATCGCAAATTATATTCACCTTCAAGGATTGATCTAGATAATTTTCTCCTGAGGCATACAGTTTAAAGTCATGCATGTGAAATAATTGGGCAGATCTTATGCCAATTGTATCTTCGGGTATGCCTGAGTGCTACAATGACAATTGAGGTGGGGTGCAGCAAAGAAGATGTTTGTGTGAAAATTTTTGAAACATACCCTTTCCAAATAATACCTTTTCTCTTTAGACTTCGAGCAGACCTCTTGATGAAGCGAGTCCTCCAGTGCTGCTTGAGTTAGCCGATGTATCTCAGTATTTGATGGGTTACTGCAAGGCATCTCAGAAAATTTACTTGGAATTTGTTTAAAATACCTTATTGTAATCGATCCAGGTCTGCAGAAGGTTAGGTAATTAATTAATTCAAAGATAAACCTCCATTATTTTTACAGGAATGTAGTATGTTATTCTTGAATTGATAAATTGTGCAGAGGTTCATTTTTGCTTCTGAGTCCAAAAACGTTTTTATTCAAATAGTGTTCATAGTGTGATATAGAAAAGGAATCCAATATTCAAAATCACAAGTGGATGCAAAACTCGCATTTTCTTGAAACCTGTATTAGTGATCAAAATAACTGACCTCTAGATACAGCCATATCTTCATCTGTTGCTACCAATCTGAGCATTATCAACCGCCGAATTTCAGTACCATATTATATCATTACTGCCAGGGGGTTACGACTGAGTCGAAGGATTAGGGTTTCTTTTTAGATATAGTTTACTGAAATTTTGGTATGTTTATACCTGATAAAATAGTGATAATGGCATTCAACTCAACCCCTCTATGAATTGCATAAGCTGATGTACAGTATGATATAGAAACTTCCTATCTCTTTTCATATGATAATCTATTTCAATTCAATTATTTTTTTTGTTCACCGCTAATAATGCATACAAGCTACCAAATACATTAACTGAAACATGCTGACAGGAAATGATATAATTCTCATAGTTTTTCAATATTCTTGTTACAAAGCGCCTGATTATTATTTGTACTAAGTAAACTATTCACATTCAAATAACAAAATGATAATAATAGTAATGATGATAATTGCTTGTATTGATAGGTCGAGGACAATCAAAATTAAGTGCAATAATATCAACATTCTCCCATATGTAGAAGCAGAAGTTCGAAATAAATTGCAACTTGGACGAATGATTTCTTCCCCTCAACCTGTGGACCCAAAACTAAACCCAATAAAGCAATTTTCACAGAGTAATATTATTAATGTATCTTATCAATTGTGGTACAAATTTCTTGAAATTGAAGTTCATAAGACATATAGAGACGGCACCTAGCATAGAGCAGAAAATGCTCCAGAAAAAATACCATTGTTTGTTTTTGCAATAGGTTTTATATCGTGTACGTAACTTCCCAAATCCTGTTGTACAGCTGAGTAATAGTGTATGAAAGAGATATTTAGAAATGGGCTGTGAAATGACTGATACAGAATTATAAATTATGGTGAAATTCAGTATAAATAAACATCTTGCAAAATACGAAAAGAAATTTAGAGCAGTTGCGTTTTATCAAGCGATTATTACGATACACGGTTGTTTAGATAAGCTCCTATTGGGCAAAAAGCAACAGCAGAAAAGTCAAATTATGATTTTGAATGAAATATGTCATACTTAGATACCGATTGACCCATCGCTCTATCTCTTATCATTCCCACAGTAATTGTCAAATATATAACTTAAATCTTGTCAAAATTTTGGTATCAATCGAGTAGTGGTTGCTTTGAATACGATTAGGTTGCTTTCAATCATCGGCAGAATATCGTCTTCATAATGTGGATTATATAATATCTGACTACAACATCTTCATAGGAATTACTCGACTCTGTTTCAGCCAGGAAGTTGTTTTTTCGTCGGTCAAATATTTGCCTCATTTCCCATTTCACTGGGGAAATATTTAATTTTTTTTTGTATGAGTCAACAGTGATCACAACTTCATCAGAAAAAGCACAAAAGGGAAATAGATCGATTTCATGAAGTCCACAGGTAATCATCCCATCCACATGTCTTCATAAACTCTTAACTACGTAATAACCAATTTGTTGAGTAGGCAGAGTTATAAGTACACAAGAAACCATCAGATGTTTACGAATTCGGAATATTACATCATTCAAATATCAACAATGTAATTAATACGTCTCCTTTCTAGTATATCCACCAAAATTCTAATATACTCTTCAAAATTGTAGATTGAGATATTCCTAGAATTATTCTACAAGACATTTCCAAAATCGCAGTTCGCACACATTTCAATTCGATGAATATTTAATACACAGAAGAGTTATTTATAATAATGATGTCGTTGAAAACCGGCAGGCACTTTACTGACAATCCTCTAAATCAGATAATATCTACTGGGTTAAGTAGATTTGATACATTCGTTGAGTGTGAGAAATGTAAAATGAATTTTGTTATGCAAATTTAGTAATGTGTAGGCCAGGTTAACTTTCAAGATTATTAATAGATTATTGAAGAATATATACATTGTCGGAATAACAACTTATATACCCGAAAAACATTTGAGAAATGCTCGGACATTAACTAATATTGAAATTTATTCAATCCATACGTGTTACGGATTGTTGACATCAGCTCGTCAGGTAGAATATTGAAATATGAGAAAATACAAGGATGTCCACTTAAAAAAAACACCTGTGCTGCACCCAAGTGAGTCACCCTGTATATTTCAATTGTATCCGTAATCATTCTCATAGGTCCAAAACTTGAGAGCAGGTGATATCAAAGAAGGAAAAGTTTCAACTGAAGCGAGCTCTTCGGAACACTTTCGTATACAAATTTTCAGAGAAATACTACCAGTAGTTTCCAATATACATATCAACGTAGATCATCGTAATGTACCCTGTAGTACATAAGGTATAAAATGCCATAACCCCTGTCTAGAAAAATATTCTTTATCTGAACATTTCAATGTTTATTCAAATGAACTGGTATAATGAAAACTGAGTTTTATTGGGGAAAATCTCTAAATGATTCACAGAAAAATTCATGATATGAAACTCAAATCACTTTGAAACATGTGTGAATGGAATAAGTATATACCATCAGAATGAAAAGTAACCTTCCCGTAGGGCAATTAGCGAATGAATATAAAAATGTTTTGGTCATGAGAAAACTCCAATATAAACAATGGGAATTGAATAAATATCATTCTCATACAAAATTTAATATTTGCTTTAGTATATAAGCACAAGCTTTGCTTTTGAAGGGTTATCTCCAAAAACCTGAATGATTTCTAAAAATAAATAAAAAATTTGAAATTTCGTAGAAACCACAGCTCTCTCAGGGCCAAACGTTTTGTACTCGCCCTGCGAAATTTGTTAATTGAACTTTGCCGGCTTTATCTAAACAATTCCGGTAAAATAGTAGTTTTTGTTGTAAATGTCCTTGGTGAAATCAAAGAATATCTACATTACTGAACAAGAAGCGACACTTCTGTCGGCCCCTTTGATATTCAGAAGGTAATTTCTGGTGAACTCCGCAATTTAGTTAGGGTGCTAAAGGTAGGGACACAAAAGAAATCATTCATTATTGAACGACAGACACTCCATTCACTGCAAAATATTATTATTGATGATTATCTGATTTATTTATCATGTTATCGTAGGAGTCGATTGTTTTTAAACATAGAATTTGTTAGATTTGTTCCTTTCATCATCAAAAATAATAGAAAGAATGTATAAATTTTTTCTGAAGATTTTTTTTATTGATCAATTAAACTTGCACAGATGAATTTTTATGTTTGGTTTTATGATCGATAACGAATCGGATAATGGAAAAGCTCATCAGAAGTGTTAGCTCTAGCAATAACACAAGAAAAATTTAAAATACTTTATCAAAGAATGGATATTTATTATGGAACTTTTTCTCCCATTGAAAGTGTATCAATCACCATTGCGACTGACTGTATATTATCAAGATAAAATAAAACTTAGTAATTTACTCAACTGATTATTCACAAATAATTTTAATACCAATGAACAAAAAGTTAATTTTATATGAAAGAAGCAGTCATCTCGAATAGAATGGATGCAATTTCTCCCAGAATTTCTTATACAAGCATTATTTTGGGTCGTTATGAAAGCGAAGTGAGTTCAAACACAATTCATTGAAGTGCTCAACAGTGGCTTCACATTTCATCTCCACTTTTCGTTTTTTGAGTGATCTAACGTCTTCCTGTAACTTCAGTTTTAGCATGTGATTTCAGTTTACGAGGGGTCAGTGAACTCAATCTTTGTTGGGTCTGTGGTGCTACAATACTCATGGAAGGTGGGGTTGCCGAACTAAAATAAAAATCAGTAATAATAATACACTAACTGAGCCATACTAATCTCCTACCTTTCAGCCATGGAATTTATATTATGAAGGTTGGCTTCACATATTTCATTGATATTCGAAAAACTCTGACCTAAAACTTAAAGTTCATTTAGTACTCATGTTTTAAATGTTATTTCAACATTTACCTACTCTTGGGTACAGACTGTATCTGCGGAACATTCGCAACGTACTGAATTGGCACTGCGTGAGGTTGCAAGCTGCAATCTATTTTGCAGGTCATTGAGGAACATAAGTTGTGTGAAGTGTTTGGCTCACACTATCAAATTACCATAGAGGTACTCAATGTCTTTACTGCAGTAGGCAACTTCTGACGGCTACAGATATTCAATCAATCCTGGCATCTAAAATACAAAAAGAGATTTGGCCATGATAGTTTCTGGAATACGGAAGCATTCTGACCTACCTTGACAAATATTTTGGGAATCGAAAGAAGCTATTTCTCCCATCATTTATAGCGGTATAAGACAGAAATATGAGAAAAGCGAATTATTTATTAGTGAACATGAGAAATGGAAATTTATTTTGGACCGTATTGTTTCAGTTGGGTTCAATTGAACATTGAGTATGGACTCCAATAATGAATAAAACTTGCCTTCGATTTCCAAATCAGGATTTTCAAGGTGCATTATCTATGACACCGTTGCTTTCAAAGTTTACTACATTTTCTGCCCACATTGCTACAATCAAAACCAAATATCTCAAAGGACTTAATACAAAGTGGGATATTTGATTCACATTCGGATCTCAAGAAGAATAATACATACTGTTTTTTCCTGGTTTCTGAATTACAGTTGATACTTTCTGAATAAAAACTTAAGCTTTCTGAATTACAAATTACACATTCTGAAATACAATTTACTAATCTGAATTACAAGTTATAGTTTCTGAATTTTATTTCTCCAATCTGATTTTCAATCAATGTTTTCTGAATTACAATTTATCATTCTGAATTACAAATTATACTATCTGAAATTCATATTTCACTTCCTGAATTACAACTGAAAAAGGTTTAGTTTCGTTTTGAATTTTTATAGCTCTTTAATACGATTTAAGGTATCCAAGTTTGAGAATAAGCGAAGTATGAAGTGAAATTCTGAGAGACGAGTCCAATATAAGTCCAAGTTTTTTTGTGCGATGAAAGCATTCTGACCTACCTTGACAAATATTTTGGGAATCGAAAGAAACTACTTCTCCCATCATTTATGGTGGTATAAGACAGAAATGACCAGGTTTTCTTATTTTTTGAATACATAAATTATTCACAAGTTGTACATATCAATCACAATCAATACATAAAAGGCTTTATGTATATAAATATATTATATCTATTGATTTGACTTTGTAAATAATGAATCAGCTGTTGCTACAACGCCATTTTGCCAGTAAACCTGCGCACTGGAAAACTATTTTCCCCCTCCATAGCTACTGTCGCTTCTTGTTCAAATATGTAGATATTCTTTGATGAAATGATGGATACGCTACTCTCGAAAATTCATCTGTGCAAGTTTAATTGATCAATAAAAAAAATCTTCAGAAAAAATTTATACATTCTTTCTATTATTTCTGATGGTGAGAGGAACAAATCTAACAAATTCTATGTTTAAAAAAAGTCGACTCCTACGATAACATGATAAATAAATCAGATAATCATCAATAATAATATTTTGCAGACCAAGACTGATCAGTCTTGGTCTTGGTCTTTATAGTCTTGGATCAAAATTTGTCTAGAAATTTGAATTATTCGCTTCAATTGCCCAACATATATAGGCATTTTGCTCGGCACTTTGTATTCTTAGTCTTTAACAATTGTCAATTTGTACGGGTAAAGTAGGCGAAATAAATTTCTCATCTCACCATCATAATATTATTTTAAAGAAATCTTATATAAAAATGTAATTCCACACAGCACACAGGTCGACGCCCGACAGGCCAGAAAAAGGGTTCAAAATGGTTGGAATGTTAATTAGGTTTCAATTGATCATTTTACAATAGATTATTGTGTGATAACCAGTAAGATGCGGTTGCGGCAGAGGGGTGGAATCGGATTCCCGAGGAAATTGTAATACTTATTAACCACTGCGACCTTACAACATACACCTATTTGTTGTAAAATGTATAACTGCAATACAGATTGTGAAAAATGTATTTTCGATTTTGAAAGGACAAAATTTAAAAACCTACCATATTTGTTTGTTTGTTTTTGTTGACTTGGTCTTGTATCAAGGTCAAGACAAGACCAAGACTAGTCTCTTGATCTCGCGAAGCCCTAACGACAACGCTGCCTAAGTTATACCTATACATATTAGTATAAACAACTTGCAATTTCTCCTGAAAGATCGCACAAAAAATCTTGGACTTATATTGGACTCGTCTCTCAGAATTTCACTTCATACTTCGCTTATTCTCAAACTTGGATACCTTAAATCGTATTAAAGAGCTATAAAAATTCAAAACGAAACTAAACCTTTTTCAGTTGTAATTCAGGAAGTGAAATATGAATTTCAGAAAGTATAATTTGTAATTCAGAATGATAAATTGTAATTCAGAAAACATTGAATGAAAATCAGATTGGTGAAATATAATTCAGAAACTATAACTTGTAATTCAGATTAGTAAATTGTATTTCAGAATGTGTAATTTGTAATTCAGAAAGCTTAAGTTTTTATTCAGAAAGTATCAACTGTAATTCAGAAACCAGGAAAAACCAGTATGTATTATTCTTCTTGAGATCCGAATGTGAATCAAATATCCCACTTTGTATTAAGTCCTTTGAGATATTTGGTTTTGATTGTAGCAATGTGGGCAGAAAATTGTAGTAAACTTTGAAAGCAACGGTGTCATAGATAATGCACCTTGAAAATCCAGATTTGAAAATCGAAGGCAAGTTTTCTTCATTATTGGAGTCCATACTCAATGTTCAATTGAACCCAATTGAAACAATACGGTCCAAAATAAATTTCCATTTCTCATGTTCACTAATAAATAATTCGCTTTTCTCATATTTCCTTGCCTTCTGAATAAATTACAAGTGATGGTTTCTGAATTACAATTGACGCTTCCTTAATAAGAATTCACTAATATGAAATTCAAGTTACACTCTCTGAAATACGATTCACTAATCTGAATTACTTACATTTTACGGTTTCTGAAATCTACTTAACACATCTGAATTACAAATCACAATTTCTGAGTTAGAATTACCAATTCTGAATTATTATAAGTCATATTTTCTGAATTAAATTTAAATAATCTAATTTTCAAGTCACACATTCTGAATTACATTTGAAAAAGGTGTAGAACTATTTAATATCTTTTCTAGTAGTATTTCAGAAAGCGTCATTTGAATTTAAGAATAGCCATTTATATTTCGGAAAATATCAATTGTATTTCAGACTATAGGAGAGTTTTTGCTATTCTGGAAAAGAACTGTAATTTCTTCCGTATTGTTTTGAATATACCCAAAATCAAGGTGACTTATTCTATGGAAGAATTCTCACTTCATTTCAAGGTTGAAAATGGCCGATAGTTCAACGGTTAATGTGTTTGGCCATGGGACTTCTGGGTATCGGACAGTGGTTCGAGACCTCATTACGTCAGAATCTTTTTACTAAACTAATAAGGTTTCTCTAGGTGGCCACACACCTTGTTGTCAAGCAAGTGTCATGTGAGTTATCTATGTTATATATTGTTCAACACACTGTAGTTCAATGAAGATATTTCATGAATCATCTAGGAACATGATGTTGGTTGTTATGAAAATTGAATTTAAAAACTTGTCAATAAATTGTCACGCTCGTTGGAATCAATTTATTTCTCTATCTAAATAATAATAATTCAACTGGACACCACAATCTAGATGCCAAGTCCCAGTTGTTCAGCAATTAAAAATACATCTGGATTTGATGTCATTGCTATCTGTGAAATTTTATTTTTGCATTCTTTTTTTAAATTACATCCTGTATACAACGATTTCTTATAAAAGCACGTAATAATATAAATTGACCATTCATTATGTCAACCTTAGGTAAAATAAAACATCAAAACAAAATTAATATTTTGGCACATATGCATTCCATTTATTCTTGTGAAGGTTTTTATATACAAAATAATTGTTCTAAGTTGGGTTTGAATGCAAACGAATGGTTGATATGGTTGTCAAATAAGTTTACCAGTCACTATTTCACATTTCAGAATGATGTCCATCCCGCAACATGACCATTTCAGTTCTTCATACAACATCTTTGACTGCATTCGTAATTTGCTCTGATTTTATGGCCCCGCTCACAATTAGAAATCACAGTTATTGTTCTCTTTTCCCCAAAAAGACTATGTTTATAGACTTCTTTCTCAATTGAACTCAATAAGGAAAAATCCATTGGGATTGAATCTGGTGGAATAGTAGGTATGAGTAACGTTCAATTAATTTTTTTTCCCTTAAATGTTTCATTTAAAAATGGTCGTATTGTTTCACTACATGGTACAGTTGCTCTATCTAACTGATACCTAATTCTTTATCTTTGTCTACGCGGCATTTGATTCAAAATTGGTAATAAGTCGTCGTAAAAATTGCAACGATAGGTTAGTAATAAGGTTTTCATCAAATGAGAAGGGGCCAATCAAAGTAGTGTTTTACAGAACCTAGAATGAATATTGGTCCCTGTACTCTATAGTGAAATGAGGGTTTTCTGTAGCCACTCAATCACCTATAGTTCTGTGGACTTAATGTTGATTCATTAGTCCATGAAATATTTATTGGGAACCGTGAATTTTCTTCGTATATTCCTTGATACCACGCGGAAAACTTAAATCTTGTAATAAAATCCCTATTTTAGATTTTCGGAAAGCGCCGATTATATTTCAGAATATTCAGTTGGATTCCAGATAGCATCAGTTGAATCTCAGAAAAGTATATTTGATTTCAGAAAGCATCAACTGTATTTCAGAATAATGAATTTGATATCAGAGACCATCATTCGAATTTCAGAAAAGTCAATTGTATTTTAGAAAGTATATAATATATGTATTTCGAAAAGTGTCACTTGTATTTCGGAGAACGTGAAAATAATTTCAGAAAGCATGATTTGTAAGTTATAAAACTAAAGTTGATGATAGTATCTTCAAAAACTAATTATCAATTTTAGAAAAAGTAAAAATTATTTAAGAAAAACTAATTTGAATTTCATAAATCGTGATAGAGCGATTGATGACTTCCAAACTGCATTTGATATTTTTTGAAATACCATTGACTCTTCTGAAATTCAAATGATGGTTTCTGAAATCAGATTAATTATTCTCAAATACAATTGATGCTTTCTGAAATCAAAATGACTTTTCAGATATTCAACTAACACCTCAGAAGAAATAATTTGTATTTCGTAAAACGTGATAATAATAATGATAATATTAATGATAATAATAATACGCCCTCATGAAAATGCAGGGATTGGAGCATTTCTTTTCAAGGCAGCAATCCGTGCAGCCGAAGAACTCTGTCTCGTTTTTGACACTGATCGGACGAACGCAAACACTGTCACCGAGTTGGAACCCATTCAGCAAAAAGCCCACGTGAAAGCTGCGGAGTGCGAGAGGCTCCTACAGCTACATAAGGATAAGCCAATGCATGGGGTCTTCTTCAAGAACATTAAAGACCTTGGCTTATCCAGAAACCTTGACCTTCGCTTTCCTCAGGCCAAGTTGGCTGAAGTCGGAAATCGAGGGATACATAATGGCCTGCCACGATGGTGTCTTCAACACCCTTGTCTACCGTAGTCGCGTGATGGGTATAGAGGTTCCTGACACTAGATGCAGAGCGTGTCGTGAGGCAGCTGAGACCATAATGCATTTGCTGTCAGCTTGTGCAGCTTATGCGATATCAGCCTATATCCACAGGCATAACGCGACCCTACGAGTGTTGTACTACCACCTACGACACTCGTACGGTATAGACGAAACACCGGTGTTGCCTCGCATGCTCCGGGGGATATTGAGTCCGTTGTGGAGAATGAGAAGTGCTGAATATATTGAAACTACTCATTCCGCACCCTCAGGCAAATACAAGCCATTAAGCCTGATGTAGTCCTCCTCGACCATCAAAGTAGGACGATTTTCGTCATAGAGTTCTTGGCTCCTGGCGAAACGAGCATCGTCCGAAAGAAGGAGGACAAACGGACAATACATCGAGATCTACTCTTTGAACTCCGCAGGCTTTATCCAAACCATTCTGTAAAGATGGTTGTTCTGATAATAGGGGTCCTTGGTGGATAGATGAACACACTTCCCTCAAACTTGGAAATCATACTGGCTTGCCATGATGCGGCAGAAAACTTAGCCGGATGTATGCAGAAGGCCGTAATTCTTGGTTCACTCCGCCTTCTCAGGGCACATGACTCTCGAACTCAGTAATCACTCACCCCACGGACGTGAGGAGTGTTTACTGGGGTTAATGACACACCAGCGCGCCCTTCGGAAGTGTCGGGGCTCCAGAGACAGGGCCTGTCTGGGTAATTAAGAAAAAAAAACTCCCTCATGAACAATGATAGAGTCAGCTGAAAAGTGAATACGCCACCAAAAATCAGTAAGTCGCCCCGGAGCGCCATGGCAAAATTTCGTAAAACTCACTATTCTGGAAATCAATAAATGCTTTCTGAAAATCAAGTCACCATTCTGAAATACAGCTGATACTTTCTTAATAACTATTCGGAAATTCAATTGAACGCTCTTTGAAATTCAACTGGAAAAGGTGTAGTATAGGAGGACGTGATCATGTAACACATCATTTGAATACTTTGGAAACGTTGGACATGGTGTTGCGGCGTATTGTTCATGCTTCTGTATTATTTCACAAAACAATAACACGAAGAAGACCAATGTATCTTCACAATAAGACTGAATTCTGTACCGACATCCGTAATCCGTACTTGATCGTGATTAATTTTTTTATTACGTAACCTAGCCATACAATAGGTTGAATTGATGAATATTTGGAACCTTTGGTGTGAATGAAATTCAAGAAATAGAAACTACCCAAGACACCAAAACAACGCCAATATCACTCGACGCGCGTTTCGCCAACAAAGTAAGCATCCTCGGGGGCTCAAAAGAAAGTACTCTTTTTTGAGCATTGTTTTGGGTAGATTCTATTTCTTGACAAAAATAGGTTACCAAATTCGCTGAAAGGTTTAAACCCCTCGTTGTTTAAAGCAAAACTAAAACATTTGCTTCTACTGAACAAAGTTCCAAACATTTAGGGCTTTAAAAGTTTAAATGAAGTATTTTTCCACTCAAATTTGTATCTTATAAACATCAATTTTTTGTATTTACCTAGATCGTTTCCTCAATGGTTGGATGGAAGAGCAAGGTCTGATCATGGTAATCTACCACGGTCATACATTGAATCCTGCCATTTGATAGGATTTTCCAATTTCATTGCTGTATTTTAATTTTAATTGTTATATAGCTATTCCTGTCAATAAAATCTATTATTATTATTATTATTATTAAATAAAAAATTCGTCTATGATGTATGTGCTCATTTGTAATATTTATTAAATTTCGTTACTGTTTTGGTATAAAAGTTGTGTGTTGTGTATATTTTCAATATTTATTCATTAGTATCTAGACATACTGCATATATTCATGCGTGCACACTATTCTGGTTGGATGGAAGAGCAAAGTCTGACTGTATCACTGGTGACGTAGTCAGGAATTCAATCCTGCCATTTGACGGGGTACTCTCATTAAGATATTTAAAATTGATTGCGAAATACACAAGACTAGAAGGACGCCAAAAAGGCGACTGACTTTCGAAAATGGTCATGCTTATAGCAACTGTTGTCACATTCATCTTTCGATGAAATTTTCTGGAATGTCGATCCTCCTAGTCCGTAACATACTTAATATAATTGGACTACAAATATCGAGATGAATCATTCCCGTCGAGACTTCATGTCAGCTTGCGAAACGACCTTTTTTTACCACCAGCCCTGTTCTGATATACGTCATGAACATGTGCAAGCTCTAAATTTAATGTAACATTATATTTTGATAATCTCCCACCGATGCTAAACCATACGCCTCGATCTAGATCTGCCCCCTGCTTTGTTTCACGGTTTATTTTTGATCTGCAGACAATATAAACCGAACCGCAAGAGACGCGACATACTTTTTCATGTTGACGTGTTTGGTGTATATTTTTCTCGTATCGTAGCCCAATACTTGTCAGAGTATTGTACTGAATCATGGTATTGAATTTCATAGAATTGAAAGTCTGTGTCAAATGCCTAGTATCAATGGCTTGGTGTGGAACATACAGGGAGGTGTCTTGAAAACAACTCACATTTAATAATCGGAAATGTGAAATAGATATTCATTAGCTTCTGGGCAAAGCCTTTTGTGTTTTTTAATCTTCCACAGCTTGAATAAAAAAAAACTGTTAATTTAAAGAAAACTCTATTTCTATGAGGTTTGGAGATGTTAAAACTTTTCCACAAAATCTTAAAAGCTTCGACCAGACTTATATTACATCCTTTATATTCTTACCTGGAAATCGCCACAAATTGAGATTAAGTAGTAATACATTCTTCGAGAGTCATTATGTGTTCCATGACATTATGCCAACAGCTTGACCGATACCTCCGTAACAGTTTGAGACCAATACAACAACAACCACCACTTTTTATAAAAACTAAATCATATACGAAATCCAGATAGAGACATACTCTGGGGTACTTTGATGTAGAAAGCTTGCTAAAAAATGCAGCAATCGAAAGATCTTGTCAAAACTGTATTGGAAAGAAAGGCAACATTTGAATCCTAAAACAAAAATGTATGTCAATATTATCATAGAACTCATCAAAGTAATAAAATGAAAAACATAAATCCACTTTGAAAATGAATTATATCCTCAGGAATTCCGTATGGTTATGGGTTCTCCAATATCGCCCATAGTAATATATTCACTGAACTCAGCCTAATGGTTTCAGGGTATATGTGGCGGAGATATGTTGATGATGTGTTTGCCATTTCGAATCAGAGTATACATTATATACTAGAACGTTGACTTAACAACCAAAAAAGATACCACCTGCCTTTTTTAGCTGTTTTGGTGGATTAATCAATATTTCAACTCAATACAACTGATCATTGAATAAAAAATAAAAACTGACCAATATTTTCATTCAAACACTAATCATCACATTACACGGCATCACACGTTAAAAGGTAAGGTCCTAGGTCGGACAAGTCTTTCGACGACTTTTGAGGGTTGTACTCTTAAGGGTGTGCAGCTGGTTGACGGAAATAACAATTTTAATAAAATTTCAACAACAATTTAACTTGAAGGAGGGAATTGTGAGATGCCTTTACAATAGAGCAAAAATTATTTGCAAATCAATCCAAGATCTGTAAAAGAACTGAATCACATAAGATTTGTTCTCGAAGAAAATGTTCATCCAGACCAATTCGTTGAAAAAACTGACAGTAATACTTCATCTCCATACACATCCAATACAATTCCTCATGTCCCCAGATTGTCCGAAAAGAAAAACGGATTGGCTATAAGTCTGACGTAAAAACAACCTTGGAAACAACCGATGAACTTTAATAAAATCATTTTAATTAAAACATACCTTGTTCGTATGGTCGAAATAATTATGATAAAACAGAAATGTAAAAAAACTAGTTCAAAAGTATCCGAGTGTAATATATATACGAATTTTCAATGGAAACTGATTAATTCAAAACCGACTAACTGAACGAAAATGCAAATTCACTTTCAGATGTTTTCTTTCTAGGTAGGCTCTTTTCACAATATCTATGAGCGTAGTTCAATGTCCAGCGTGGTCTTAGCCGGAAAAATAGTTGTTTTATGTTAGATACCACAAAATAATTCCTAATTTTATCGGAGGTTTCTTCCATTTTCGTGTTCATATTCTCACAAAAATATATCGCGAGTGGGTTGGCAACAATTCCTGGCCAGACTAGGATTATTTGAAAATTCATACATGACTTTTTTTGAAAATTGCACCATATGTTTAACAAAAATTTTTTATACCAATCAAAAGTATGGGGCCTAGAGAATATACGTAGGGTCGTCTTTTTTTTCTGGCATAACTATTGGGTCGACAGGTATAAATAGGTAAGTCGACAATCCTCGTATTTTAATAAATAAATCGTATATCAAAATAAACGTCATTTCCTTGCGAATGCGATGATATAGGATTGTCTGCAAAATATCTGATTTGAATGACAGTTGGTGAACTTTAAGAAGCAAAATTTTGGTGCGGATGAAAGTGTGCAACAATGGTGGCGTATGGGCAAAGATCCAATGAACAGAAATGCATCGTTTTATTTATTGACAATATGTTGTGATCATAATGACTAAAAAATTCTTCATTAAACGAAGCTTTTAGTAAAAAGAAATTTTTTTGTACAGTGTAGGTTACCTAACTTAAAGATCACTTGATTTTATTTGATACCTTAGCTAGTGGTATAAAAAAGAATCTGCTTTGGGAAATGAATACAATGAAGACTTTCATAATTTTGTTACGGAGAATACTTACCGACATACTATGATACTTCTAAATTATTATTGATAGTAAATTCATCTCCTTTATTTTATTCATAATAGAATAATCAGACCAACAAGATTCATTGAGAACCAAACATCTTTGAAAATACTTGAACTTGTTGTTATGACAAAAAATTATTAAACTTCCGAGTTCTTCACTTAAAATTTTACTTCTGATGAATCAGATCCAGAATAATGCTTATCAATTCAAAAACTTTATTAAAATACATTCTTGTATTTATATTATACAGGCCGTTTCTTTTATCATGTGGTAACATTGCTATATTCTAAACCATAATAGATACAAAGATGATTAAATGGGAAAAAAAGGTAACTATTGTGGTGAACAGTAAATTGGTCATAGAAAATTTACAGAGAAAACTGAAAATGCTGTTTTCGTTTTTTTACGAATAGAATTGATAATTCAGAAAATAGAAAAAAATTTAAAAGGAAAGTTTTATGGTATTCAAAATGTACTAGAACTACGTAACGATAAATTTTTAATCAAACGTTTCTTGTCAACACCGCCATCATCAACTATTTTATTCAAATACGGACCTGTCTATTTCACCACAAATATTGATAGAGCGATAAAATCACAATTCAGTGGTATATCACACTCGATATTTCTATAACGTTTCATATAAAATAACTAGCATCATCAGTGACAACAATTTTTAATTACGGTCCTGTCGTTAGTTTGTTTATGAATTCCACAGAATCTAACGCTTCGATATAAAAATTATCAGTGACGTTTTGAATGAATGTATCTACGAAAATTGTATTTATACTATAAAAATTCATAAAAGATTTCTGCAGTTTCAGAGACGAACGATAATAATTTACCCCAGAAATAAACGTACTTAACTAAGAGGAGAAGAAATCAAACAAACAGAAAAACAATTTATTTCATAATGAATTTGTGGAAGAAAATAAAACCAATACAGAAAAATAATTCTACATTAAATGCTCGAATTGACGACCTCTTTGTTGAATGCACATAAGTTGTCTGTCCATACAATTTCTGTGGCAATTTTCTAGCATGATGGTTGTAATGCTATTACATGCATCTCTTATTTTCTGTTTGAGATGGTCGATATCGGTACTAGGTGTCGAAAAAACTTTATCCTTTATGTATCCTCAGACAAAAAAATTCAAAGGAGTAAGGTCTGGGGATCGAGCTGGCCAGGCACCGTCTTGTTGAAAATATTGTATTTCACGGCGGGTGCTTGATGACAATTCATCTAAGTAGCTATCGAACTCATTGGATAAAAAATTTAAATACATTTCACCATTCAAATGCTCATCGTAAAAGAAAGGACCTAGATGTTTGTTCCCAAAATTCCCAACCAAACATTTATTCCGAACCTCTCCTATACCATTGGTTTCTCTATGTAAATGTTCATTCGTATTATTCCAGCTATAATGGATGTTTCTGTTAAACCAACTATTGTTGATGAATTTTGATTCGTCCGTCCATATTATTTTTTTACAAATATTTCGAACTTCCCTATTTCTACGTCTTAACCATTTCGCAAATCGTACTCTCCTTCCGTAATCCCTTTCATTAAGGTGATGAACTTTGCATATCTTGTAGCATTTGTATTTGTTCTTTTTCAAAATATTTCTGGTAGATTTTACAGATATACCAAGTTCGTGGGCAATTTCTCGTAAAGAACAATCTTGATAAGAACTATTTTTGTAACTGACCAATCCTAGATTAAAAAAAAAGATGTTATTTTTCACTTTTCAGTCTTTATAAGGTAATATTTGCTTACCCAAAACATTTATTTGGTGTTCCTTATACTTCCAGTAACAACACATTTTCTAGTTTTATTTCTGTCAAATGCACCACATTCTCTCAAATTTCTTTCTAATCGTCTAAACATTTGAATGTTTGGAATGCGATGATTCGGGTATAGCTCACCATACATATTTCTTGCCAAAAGAGGATTTCTATTTGATTTTGCATAAGTAAATAGCATATCAGTCCTTTCGTCATTCGAATACATCTTTAATATGTAACCGAGTGCTCAAATGTCTGACAGTTCTTAACAGATATCAACAACTCATTTATATTTCCTGTCATAGAAATCAAGCAAAGCCTATATACGTGTTTAAATATAGTAAAAGAAGTGAGATACTATTTAATTGTACCAAATTAGACAACACTTGTATTTTGATCAAAATCTGATATTTTCATTACTTCCAGGATTGAGAATTATGAAAATAATCCGTGTAAAAATTGATACAGGAGAAATCAGCCTTGAATCAAGGATTACTGTAATACAAAAATCCACAAAAAGGAAAAATATGAATGTTCGTTGTGTTGGGGTATCTTTCTATCAAAAGTATTGGGTAATGACTGAAGTATTCTAATAGTTTAATAAGTTTTGAAGAATTTAAAACAATTTACAAAAGAACTAACGACAGGACCGTAATTAAAAATTGTTGTCACTGGTGATGCCAGTTATTTTATATGAAACGCTATAAAAATGTCATGTGTGATATACCACTGAATTGTGATTTCATCACTGTATCAATATTTGTGATGAAATAGACAGGTCCGTATTTGAAAAAAATAGTTGATGGTGGCCGTGTTGACACGAAACGTTTAATAAAAAATTTATCATTTCGTAGTTCTAGTACATTTTGAATACAATAAAACTTTCCTCTTTAATTTTTTTATATTTTCTGAAATAACCATGCTATTCGTAAAATACCTAAAACAGTGTTTTTAGTTTTCCCTGTATAAGTCGGGAAGGGCGAGAGTCCCCGTAGATTTTCTCTGACCAATGTACTGCTCACCACAATAGTTACATTTTTTCCCATTTAATCGTCTTTGTACCTATTACGGTTTAGAATATAGCAATGTTACCACATGATAAAAGAAACGGCCTGTATTATAATAAAATATTTGCACACAACGCGAGATCTTTATTTTTTATTTGAATTTTTGGATAGTTTGA
Source organism: Chrysolina americana (assembly GCA_958502065.1). Taxonomy (NCBI): domain Eukaryota; kingdom Metazoa; phylum Arthropoda; class Insecta; order Coleoptera; family Chrysomelidae; genus Chrysolina; species Chrysolina americana. Next base: position 59,010,705 of record OY293412.1, read on the forward strand.
ATTGTTTATTTTCATGTAGTCTCCTGATGGAACACAAACATTTTTCTAGATATGTACCTATATCTCGATGTGATATTTTATTTTATAAGAACATTTATATTTTATAAACCGTAATATCATATATCGCACGTAATAGTTTCGGTACGACCTCTTAAATTTATTATAAAATACTTTTCATCTATAAAACTAACAGATGGTTAAAGATCTTATTTAGACTATCAGGAAAGAAATTAGAATAACAGAATTTTGTCAAAGATATTTTGTCTTCTAAAGGTATAAATTGTGGACTGAAGTGGGTTTGTTAAGACAAATCACCTCTTTTTGTAGCTTTATTTTCTCTTTAAAAGTATTGACCAAATGTATCAAAATTGTCATTCATCAAATGTACATAGTAACGCATTCAAATAAAATAAAACGAATAACGATGTCCAAATATAACCACAGAGTGTTTCTTCTAGTTTCGTACAAGTAGTTTCCAACAATGTTGTTTTTACCAAACCTGATAGAGCGGCGTTTCCAACGAGTTATGATAAAAGCAGATGTCTCCAAAAACCCCAAACATTTTTTTACATAAAAATAATTTTTTCAAATCTTCTATCAATTATTACGACTGAATTTGTATCAAATGAACTCCCATGTGAATATACTCAGCGATGCCTTAATTCGCAAACCCGCTAACTCCACGTTTTGTCAATGAAGTTAGCCGGTTTGCGAATTCTGGTAACGCTATGTGAAACTTATTTTATTTTTCGGTCTTATGAATGTGTTTTTGACACTTATTATTCTAAAAAAAGTGTATGTTGGTATAACAAAAAAGTTCTACTCTGCAAATGTTTGATTAGAACTGAATTTAGGTTTGTACACTCTCAAATCATCAGCAACATAACATATTTGGATAAAAAGAAACAACTATTAATGTCATCTATAAACAGTGAAAACACGAGAGGTCCCAAATTGAATCCATGAGAACTTCCAGATGTAACACTGACATAATTATGATGGTTTATTTTATCACGTTGGCATCTGTTACTTATAAGTAAGATTTCATCCATAGAAAAGCCTTCGATTAAAACGTTGGTGAACACGGTATTAAATCTTTTATCAAAATGATTAGAAAAATGAACAAATAATAATGAAAATATTTATAAGTATACGAAGATGTATTAAATAATTCGTAGCGTACAAAATTTGAAAATCAAAATATTTTACTACTCAACATACCTACCCTTCTTTAACGAACCTGCAAGGCCTCTAGACCTTTTTGAAAAATGTTTATCTTGATGAGTAAAGCAGGCATCTACAGCATCTATAACCTTCGTAGGAAGAAAATTTACGACCTTTCAAATTTTTTTTTCAGGTGAGGAAAGAGACGATGGTAGGACGGAGCCAGATTTGGTGAATAAGAGAGATGTTCGAGTAATTCGAATCACAAATTACGAATTGTGTGCATCTATTTGTGTGCTGAGGCATTGTCCGTTGGACAACTTTTCACGTATTTTCTTCTCGGTTTTTAGTGGTCAGTAACGTCGAATAGTAATGGGGAATGCCACGTTTGATAAAAGTTTTTTGGAAACTGAATATATTGGAAGAAGACATTCGTTCGCTCACACGCATAACTTAATTAATCTTTACATTTGGACAGTTGTCAGAGTGAAGTTACACAGACACGTGTGTTAGTGACCACAGAGCAAGAATTATGGTGTAAATATTATAAATTTTTTTTAACGAATCTTCCAGGTTTCCAGAATCAGGAAACCCCTTCAGAAGCTCCTAGGAGCTTGTACGAGCAAGGAAAAGATCCGGGACCGATGGCCATGCTGGGCTTTGAACCCACGATCTTATGCGTGTAAGGCGAGCGCTCTACCACACGACCATCACGGCCCATCTTTTCGGCATGCGACGTTGTCAAATGTGGTTTTACTGCACATGACGTCACAATTTGATTTTTCGCTTTTTCAACAAAGATCACGAAAAAAATTATAAAATACAAAATACGTATCCCAAAAAACTGAAGGAAAATCTTTTCCAGCAAGAAATTTCTTAGGCCTTCTTTGGGCCGTAGGAATATACCCTAGCTTCAACCATAGTCACATCATAGATTCTACTTTTGCAAGCTACTGGTCAACATTCAGATATTTGGGGATCACTTTTGCATATGTCCAAATCGAAGTTAACCGGATGCACTCTTTCGAGCAAAACCCTCAGAAATCTCCGAGCTTGAACGTTTCGCTCACAACTGCGGTGAGCAGCTTCAGTTGTGAGCGAAACATCCAAGAGAACCGCCTCCACGGAGGTTACTGACCACGGCCTCAAAGCCCGGAAACCATACTTCTTCATTCTACTTCCAGCCGTGATAGCCTTCATTCTATTTCAAATTATTTTGGCAAAACTGCTTTGACTTTATGACGTGAAACTCTACAATTCTCATAAGATATTAATCGTTGCTATGATAACGCATAATTTTCTTTTTTTTTATAGGAACCGGTCTAGTCTCATATTTGGTGTAATTAATGAAGGCGTTAGGTGTCTGATTCAGTAACAGTCCAAGTATTCTGAAAATTTCCGTTTCAATTATTATTGCATTCACCATTACTCATTATTACATTCAATTTAAACTTTTCTAATTTCAGTCGACATCCTCTTTCTCAAATTGTATTGTGCAAAACTGCTTTGACTTTTAGGCGTGAAACTTTACACTTCTTATAAGTAATTCATGTAATAATTTCAACACTTATAATATGCTTCTTTAGCATTAAGTTATAGTTTTCACTATTTTTCCCTCCACACATTGTAAGTAACGCTTTGAATTTTACATGTTGTTAACTTTGAACTAATTTCAGCTTTCCCCCTTTTTCTTTGTTCTAAACTGAGGTGGGATTTTCATCCTGATCTTTTTGAGGTAGGATTTCTATCCTGACCTTATATTAAACTTTGTGGAGACGACTTTGTGTTCTTATTCCAAAAAAACTTGGTCTTCCACTTCGAGTATATATGGACTACTTACTACCTTCTTAAGTAATTGATCGTTGCTATAATAACGCAATAATTTTTTATTCTTGGAAACGGTCTAGGCTCATCTTTGGTCTACCTAATTAATGTAGTAATGAGGTCTGGTCTGATTCAATAACAGTCCAAGTATTCTGAAAATGTTCGTATTTTTATTATTGCATGTACCATTACTTATTATTACATTCAACATTAATTTAAAATCTTCTCGGTACATAATTGTCATTATTCATCTGTTTTCATTTTCTTTTTGAAAACTTTTCTTGGGTAATTAGTTAATGGTAACCAATATGTATGACACTTCTAGTGAAGTTTTTCTTTCATTAAAGACATTAAATCTGATAAATAAAAAATGGGGTATTCAGTCGTAACTATGTTTTTATATTTCTTGTTTCACTATTTAAAATCTCCAACCGACTCAATTTGAAAAATTACTCACTACCTCCTCTGAAGTAAAGTCAATTCATTCACTAACATTTTGAGCTTCTGACTCTGATTTTCATAATCGACGATGAATTTGTTTTGTAGAGTCGTAAATATGTAAATTTTTATTTTTGATGTCGTTGAGTTTTTTGAGGAGGAAACAGAGTGTACTATGCCTACCGTGTAGCGAAACATGTCGCGATTTTGATGAATTTGTGGAAATCTAATCGTGTTTACCTCAGTGTCATATACTATGAATTTCCATCAAGTAACGGCCAATTCAATCCAAGAGAAAACAGACTTGTTTTGTGACTGATGTTGATGAATGTCAAAAGTTATTTTTGGTCTGTTTCATTTAGAAATTAATATAATTAACGACGGAACATTTGCCCTTTTGATCCTTCGAAAAAGTCCTATGGAGGAAGATGAAAATCATCACGACGAAAATAAGTACTTCTGAAACTAAAAATTTTTAAGAAAACCTGGAACAAGGTGTCAGAAAAAGACAGACTACAGATATTCATGAAAGTCTTAACAGTGAATAACTTTGGCCACCAGAGCGATTCAGTCTCATTTCTACAGAACCTGATCCTTTTTTGTGATGCACATTAATAAAACGTGTTCATGGCCAATAGATGATGTTGAGGATCTTAAGGGAAGTACAAGTGAACTCTGTCGGTCAATAAGAAGACGGGATATAGTAAGAACTGAATAAAATTTAGTACAAACCATGTCTATGTACTAGGGAAGAAACTACAAATTTTGAGCAATTGCTTCGAGGATTCAGATGTTTTCTCGTAAGTGGTATGTTTTTTCGTACTTTTGTATGTAGCTGAGAAAAATATTTTTCACCAAGTTCATCAAACCAGTTTTACATGGGGCACATCACTTTCGAAGCAACTTGTAGTAAAACTGAAGTGAGATAAATTGTAAAGAAGAAGTGTCTCGAAGAAACTCCAGATGAGTTTGGCTACTGAACGTTTCATTTATGAACTAAGGATCAGAAATTTGATTTCCACCTATTCCAGCCCATATGTTCAAACTTTCAACAATATGTAGCATATCTAGGAATCATTATCGATCGAGAATTAAAATTCAAAAATCATGCAAATTATTTAATTAAAACAATTTCTTTCAAAATTATTTATTCAGATGCTCCAGTTTTCTCTCGCAATGGTCAAAAACTATTTTATATAATACACTGCTACTTTTCCACTTCAACTACTGCTCTGCTATTCTATATTTATTGCAACAAAATGAAAAGAGCCGGCTTATTCTTTAAGAAAGTGTATCCTTCTTTAATAGACCGAATCCCCGATAGAAAACACTTTCTTATAGCAGCGGATCTAGAAATTATATATTCATTAAGCTTGTTAAAGCGAAGTAATCGATAAATTCAGTTTTTTCCAAAGGATTGAGTAATTTTAATGACCTCCCAAATGAGAAAAATGTATATCTAATTAAAGAACATCATGCTGGATGAGTGCAGTCCTTACTACGATATTTATTTATTTATTGTTCTAATGGTGTTTTTTAATTTGTTGACTCATATGTTTCTTCTGTCTGCCTGCTTGTATTTAATATACTTTAAGCTATTTTATTTACATGCTTTTCAGGTGCATGTTTTGGGTGTTTTTATCAATATGTAACCTTTTTTTTATTCATTCACACAAGGACTAAATACTAAACTTTCTGGGATTGTTCAGACTCTTCGTTCCGATATAATATTTGTACTATTCAGGACCACTTCTTCGTGGTGCACTTGTATTTGAACCAACTTCATGGGTGGGATGAATAAACTTCGAGAACATGCTCTTACTCAGAATTCTTGAGACAAACTTATTAATTTTGTTAAGTTATGACAGAGACACACCTATAGTATAAGCATCTGCTAGCTTTTATTCATACCACCCCGTGTTGAAACTGACAAATTCATTTATATCTTATTATGAAAGGACTGAAGTTTATTAACGTATTCGAATAAAGCTCCAAGCTATTGTTTTCCAGCTAGCTAAATTTTTTCTGGATGTAGTTATAGAGACATTTCTGCAGACTCAACTGATCAGCAGTAGCAAGTCGAGAAATGAATCGGTTCAAATAATTATCGGTTGTCTTCCAAAGTGATTAAAGTGTTGGTGAAACCCGACCTAAGTAGTCAAGTTCATAAAATAATTCTTCTTGGTCTGACAAAACGTGACAAATAATGTTATAACAACGATTTGTCCGACAAGTGTTATTTGAGTCAGGGCCAACTTGAAAATGTTGGATAGTGAAATACCTATACCTTTATTTCGCTGAAATCCGTATGAAAATCTACATTCTGTGACATTTCAATATGACACCTCTGAGTAATAATATAAATTGATGATGGTGGCCAAAAAACTGAACAACTAATGGCAAAACTGATGTTTAGCAGACGATAAAATGGCAAGGTAAATATGCAGTTCATTATCATCATTCTCATCAAATAATGCAAAAAAAATTAAAATGTGTCCTAAGTTTTTTTCATGTATTCAGAAATACTCAGAATACTGATTGATAACTCCAATCAATTTTTGGACCCCACGGACTATGAGTATTTTAGAAAATTATTTGTAATTTTTCATGAGACAGGCATATTTTTCTCGTTCAACTAAGTATTGACCAATGCTACGGATTTTCATTTATTGGCGAAGAATGGTTCGATCATAAATATTTACCGAAACTGTAGTATTCGAAACTGAATTTTGTTCAACATAAAATTCCTGATGCTTTTCTTATGATTTTCGAGAAAATGCCGTTTTAATGGCTATCGGTGAAGAACAGAATTATGCACTTTTTACCCGTACGAAGGACAAGCAACTAGCTAGTTACTTAATTGAATCTGAGTGGTGAGTGGTTATGATTATAGCGTCCCTCGGTAAAATGATGCCTTTGCTGGTCTCCAACGTCAAGATTATTATACATTACACCGTCATACTGTTAGAATATTTTCCTTTCGATGATTCTTGAATTACTTCCCTCGCATTGGGTTCATACAGAGTTTGAAGGTTTATTTGAAAAATTTGCTTAAAATTTTCTTCTAAATATGATGGTAGATATTCAACTTGAAACAAATATTTCTCTGGCTGATGCCACGAAGACCACTGAAAATTGCACCGAAGTGCAATTTTCAGTATATCCTGGTGGTGCTGTGTGTTTTCCTGATTTTCTTACTGCTAAAAATGTAATGCTCCACCATTACTCAGTAAGTAGATCCGAAGCGCTACGGCGAATCATAACATTAGCTGTCCTCTACCCACACAAAATATTCCTTTGGGTGAATTCTACTAGTGTTTATGAGGGATATTATTATTATCATTAAATACAACTTTGTCGGGACGTGGCCATCAGTCAAGTGTCGTGGCATTGGTAATTGTTTCCTTTCAGGTATCTGCTACATTGGTCAAGCATGACATTTGTCAATCATCTGCCAGTTTCACCGTTACCTCCTGATATTTTTTGTTGTACTGATGTAGAGAGTACAGACCTTTTCAAAATTAATTTCTTATTTATCTGATGATGTTTTTTTCTAAAGTCTATATGATAACAGTTCTGAGCAAGGTGCCGTATGCTACAATTAATTATTTTTGCAAATTATCTCCACTCTAATTTGTTCGAATGCACCACCCGGCAGATGGGTATTCCGCAAGGATCCGATTCTACTTGTGAAAATGATGACAATGAACCATAAGTCTTTTCGCGATCTGTGATTTTTAAGGTAGTTTTACATGTGACTGCCTTGATTAAAACGCCTTTTGCCTATTTTCACAGCTTGTTTCCATTCTGAAGGATTCTACATTTGATGATGAGTTCTTTGAATGCACAGTTTCAGCGGCAGGAGCAGAAGCAGTGATAACACCTGCAGGTAGGGTGGATACTCTCATTGATCCAAATATACGAGGTCAGGTATCCAAGTGATTAGAATCAATGCTTTTCAATCATTCTGGATTGCCGGTCGTGGGTGAGGAAGTGTTAGGAATTGCACGTTGAATGGTAAGACCTCGTTAATCATAGGCTCGCAGAAGTTTCGACTTCTGAGAACTGTAGTTCGTAGGGATACGATACCTGGTTACCGAAAAAAGAGATTATAACAACAACAATTTTTTTAAAATATGTGATGAATTTGCGTACCTAGAAATTGCAAGGGGAATCACATAGTTCGGAATAATATCCCTCTTGCTCTCATTATCTTCATTATCATCATTACCATTATGAGGCGGACTGGTCGTGATGGTAAGGCGCTTGCCTCTCAATCGCAGTAGCGTGGGTTCGATTCCCAGCATGGTCACTGGTCTCGTGCATGGCATCACACGATAAAAGATAAGGGCTACGTTTTTCCTAGCTTGCACAAGTCTTTCGAAGAATTCTGGGGGTTATGCTCGAAAGGGTGCAGTCGGATGACGGATATAACAACTTCAACATTTATTATTATCATCTTTATCTTCATTATCATCATTATCTTATCATAATTTTTTTTGTTAGGAATTTACCAGACAGGCCAGAACCTTGACACTTTCGGAGGGCGCGCTGGGTTATTTATCCCAATAACCACTACCAACGCCGTGGGGTAAGTGACTATTGGTCCAAAAATCATGTGCCATGAGCAGGCGGAGTGAACCAAGAATAACGGACTTCTGCATTCGTCCGGTTAAGATTTCTGCCATATCACGGCAAGCCGGTATGATTTTTAAATTTGAGAGCAGTGTGTCCATAATTCCGCCAAGGACCAAGGACCAAGGATCAGAACCAATATTTCGACAGAATGGTTTGGGTAAAGCCTGCGGAGTTCAAAGAGTAGATCTCGATATTTAGTCCGTTTTTCCTCCTCTTTTCGGACGACGATCGTTTCGCCAGGAGATGAAAACTCAATGACGAAAATCGTCTTACTTTGATGGTCGAGGAAGACTACATCAGGCTTATTGGCTTGTATCTGCCTGAGGGTGAGGAATGAGTAGTTCCAATAGATTCCACGGAGCATAAGGCAACACCGGTGTCTCGTCTACACCGTACGAGTGTCGTAGATGGTAGTACAACACTCGTAAGGCCGCGTTATGCCTGTGGATATAGGCTGAGACCGCATAAGCTGTTCAAGCTGACGACACGCTTTGCATCTAGTGTCAGGGACCTCTATACCCATCACGCGACTACGGTGGACGAGGGTGTTGAAGACATCATCCTGGCAGGCCATTATGAATCCCTTGGTTTCCGACTTCAGCCCACTTGACCTGAGGATTCTGGATAAGCCAAGGTCTTCAATGTTCTTGAAGAAGACTCCGTGCATTGGCTTATCCTTATGTAGCTGTAGGATCTTTTCACTCTTAGCAGCTTTGACGTGGGCTTTCTGCTGAACGGGTTCCAACTCGGTGACAGAGTTTGGGTTCGTCCGTTCACCATCGAATACGAGACCTAGTTCATTGGCTGCACGGGTTGCTTCCTTGAAAATAAATGCTCCAGCTCCTGTTTTTCATGATCGCATACCAAGCAGAGAAAGGGATGTGAACTCCTGATTACTTTACAGGCTCCACTCAGCACCATTATGTTGTTTAGACACTCCGAACTCAGAAGTCCACGGTTTTCCTGTTGTCTGGGGACGTATAACCGTGGAATGGAAGATTTAGGATGCAAGCTCCTATGGAGATGCATCATTTTGCCAGTTTTAACATCGAGTTGTCGCAGCTCCTCCCGAGTCCATTTCATTACTCCAAAGGAGTAAAGTAGATTCGGAACGGCAAGCATATTAGTAGCAGCAATTTTGTTCTACCCGATCTTATCATCATTATCTTCCTTATCATCATTATCGTCATTATCGCCATTATCGTCATTATCGTTATTATCGTCATTATTGCCATTATCATTATTGTCCTCATTATCGTCATTATCTTCAGTATCGTCAGTATAGACATTATCGTCATTATCGCCTTTATCGTTATTATCGTCATTATCGTAATTATCGTCATTTTCATCATTTTCGCCAGTATCATCAAATAATATGATGTGGTCCGAAAATTAAAAAAATCGTCATAGTTTCATAGTGGTGTAAAAAGCTGAAAAATATGGTAGGTAATAATAGTGGCTTTACAAAACCAAAATCAAAAGTTGGACCCTTTGACGTTCTCATATTATTACTTGATCTTCCAACAAAGTCATCTAAAATATCCGTATCAGAACGAAACCCTATACAAAACAGAAGTATTGATGGAAATATCAATATACAAATAAATTCATCCAAATTTGCCCCGAAACATCATTTTCATTCTAACAACTTCATTGTTCGGAACTTGTTTTAATAATTTAGTTAGGTTCATCGTAATTTTATTAGCGACGGATCAGAAATTTCAAACTGGATCTTATAAACTTCTTGAGAAAAAGTAAATGGATTATACAAAAGCGAGTTGTTTTCTTGAATAACTGTTGTTCTCAGTGCCTTTGGACTGAAAACGAATAAAACTCATACTTGATGCAGCGCGATTAAAAGTCTGATAACTTTGTTATTCTCTATATCACCATATCGGACTTTTACATCATATTCTGCCAGTATTCAAGGAGACTTTTGGTTTTTACTGATAAACGTGAGTTTTATTCAGACTGAAGAACAGGTAAGTAAATTATCGTCTCTCAAAGTACTACTCTCGACTGATCAATCACGGTATGTAGATCTTGAAAAAGTAGTTCACTAGTGGCATGCATTTTTTTTTCACGGATCACTCAATTAATGTCTCTGCTGAATAACAATCTCGTGTCAATTATTAATTGAACAATATAGCTCTGACCACAAAATTGCAGAATGAAAACTGTTCTTCACCAATATTGAATAGTTTTTTTTTCGTGCTCTAGATTATTTACCAACACTATGAATATAGAGTCAAAATGTTCCACCAAGTTAGTAGAAACATATATTATATGCATTTTAATTGTAAATGCTCCAGTTTACATTATTTTATAGGGAATTTAACAAAAATAATAATTCAAATATGCAAATGAGATATTCACTAGGGTCAAAGAAATGAAAACCGAACACATGTGTACAACATCCAGCGCCAACATTATAATACAAACACGCAAGTTGCAAAATAAACAAAAGGTTTCCGGGAGGTCTAATCCCTCCAGTTGCCGTAGCAGTTGGTGTATACAATACGAATTAATCTTACTTCAAATATTTGGTCTCTGATTATGTATCAATTAGTTATTATTTATCGAGTAAATCGTTCAGAAATTTTGAACCTCGTCGTTCCTTTTCGTCGATGAGAGAAAATGAAGCATAATATATTATTTCTAAATATACAGCGGGAGAACAACTACGGATCTGTTTCAAGGTTATTGTCAATTGTCAGCGCAATCTGCCTCAACCAATGGGATTTCGTCATGAATGTATAGCTTTTCCAAAAATAAGGGATACGTATTTTGTATTTCATCATTTTTTTCATGATCTTATTAATATTATTACTTATTACTACAATGTTCAAATATAATGTGAATATCGTAGAAAAAAAAATTTAAATTGAACCTCTCTGAAATAATCTTGAAGGAACAATCTTGAAACATTATTGACTTCAAACCATTCAGCGATATTGGATATCATTTGAATATATTGGTAGAATATTCAGTGATTATGTTGTCTTGGAAACAAGGATGAAATAAATTCGAAGCATGTCGAATAACTCGGAACTTCTTCAATTTCAGTCGTCATAACCACAGATCATATTCTCTTAGGTTATAGCTGACGTCTAATATTTAGAGCCAACTATAGCGGTTTCTTATCTAGGTTTGAACCCAATTTTTTCGATATTGTTTATTAGACCAATATTTGATTTTCAATGATGGTAATGCTTTATAAATATTGTATCAGAATTATGTTGCAATGGTGTGAGCTTTTCTTGAAACTTTCAGTAAATATAGGTCAATAAGATTTTTTGAGTATTGTTGAAATAATATGCAACAGATGTGCTATAAAACTTGTATACCTACACAATATTGTTTTTCATCGCTGGAATCGATGAGAGGAATATTGGAATTGCAATATTGATTCCAGATGCTGAGAACACTTTATAGACAATTTAGTTCAATGGATATTGGTAAAATTTATTCAACCAATATAGACCCAATATTATATGAGACAAATCTACCATCAGGATAGGTTTAGCGAATATTTCATCATTATTATTATTATTATTTTATTTTTCCAATATTGACCAACACTGGATCAATATTATATCCACATTAAGAATGTTTTGTGGTAAAAATGCACTTAACTATAATCCACTATATTAGGACTCTCAAACTATAGGTTAGGTTAGGTTAGATCTAAAATGAGCGGGTCTGCACGGCCCTCCACTGCGACCCATAAGGCTCGTACCAATTCATATTTCACCAAATGAACCCAGCTCGCGGTAGGTCTGTCTTGGATAATTCTAGAAACGCCGAGAGACGACGTGAGAGGTCGCCGTTTAGAGTAGTTCGGAATACTCGGTGACTATTGTTCATTTTTCGATAATGATTTGAATTTCGAGTGATGATGTCATGAGCATGTCTCGTTAACGAGCAAAGCTTGAATATCCCAACACAAGTGGAAAAGGTCGGATCCAGACTCGTTATAATATCTATACTGACCTAATATAAAATCAAGATTTAGTCAATATGAGGTGCTACCTGCGTAAATGTTCTTAGCACATCATCCCTGTATTGAATTTATGATATTATATGGAGGAAATCACTTGCATGAGATTCTTCTCGACTTGAAGTGGAAACGCAAGGTCACGGTTGGTGAAGACAGATAAGTGGAGCAATGATTTCTAATTTAGAAGTGGATGAGTACTGAATATACTACTGAATATTCCCTATATATTTTGTTCTGGAAATGTATTCCAACAGTCATCCGCACCCCTACGAGCAACCCTCAGTCCATGGGAGACTTTTTCGAGATGGAAATGAGGGGTCTTACCTTTTATTTAGCGATATCAAGCACGGTTCAATGATGATATTACCAGAGAGCAAGTATTGTTAAAATTATTTCTTTAAAATTGTTTTTTCCGCTAACCAGCTGTCGTCAGCTGTCGTTCCCCTACGAACGACAGCCCTCAGAAGTCGAAACTTGTGCGAGCCAAGGATTAACGAGGTCTTACCTTCAAAAATGCGATTCCTAGCACTTTCTCAGGCCATCAGAAAAATACATTGAAATCGCTGGGCTTGAACCAACGACCGGCAAACCAGAATGATTGAAAAGCATTGATTTTAACCACTCGGCTACCTGACCATTGCATTCATCAACTCAGTTGATAGTTTCTGGAAGCTTTTCATCAAGGTCAAAGATAGAACAGATAAAACGGAAAAATCTGGAGTTTATAAATTGAGTTTTCAGAGTGTAGCAGTATTTTTCAGGATATATGTCAAGCTTCATCTTGGAATGCGTTAAAAAATTCCCACATATGCTAGCAAGGTTAAAGAACTGAATTATTTAGAATCGCCACTAATTCATGAGCATAAACATTACGAATTTCACTTGCTGAATGATCAATTAGAATTGATATACCTACTCGTCAATTTTCAACGGAGCGTGCCCAGAACACAATTCAGGTACAAACAAAAATTGTAATTGACCATGAAAATAGACCAGTACAAAAGTGGTACAAAAACGAAGAAAGTTTTTTTTTCTCATTTTTCAATTCTCCTTTTACCTATATCTTTTTGTCGATTCATTCAAGTCTTTCGGCCTTTTGTCAGGGTAACTTTGTAGACTATCCAAATATGTGAATAAAAATTATATACAAAGTATATTACAAATTGGGTCATCCTCAACTTTATTTCCAAATGCGATCCTCTACATACTTTTTATTGCTTTTTTTCAAATGTCAAGAGTAATTTTTCATAGTGGCGTTGGATTATTCGGATTAATAGAGTGTTTAAGAAATATTGAACTATAACCATTAATTTTTAATTTTTTTACAGTTTAAAATTAGCTGTATTTGAAAAATTTTAGAGAATAAGACAATTCACAATTTTCAATGACAGCTATTATGGAAATAATGTTGAAATATTACTAGTAATAAAAAAACCTGTAGTTCAAATGATAAAACTACGCTAACATGAAATATGACTCTTGGCATTCGAAAATATGTAATAAAAAGTACGAGTCAGCATTTGGAAATAAAAAATTGAGGGTGGCCAATTTGTACGATACTTTATTTAATTTTTATTGACATATTTGCATAGTCAACAAAGTGCCAAAAGATATTGACAAAAAAATTATTTCAAAATTTTTCATTTTCCTGTATAACTTCAGAACGATACAAGCTAGATCGTTTAATTCATCTTTAAAAAACGCTACATTGCTCTTATTCAAAAGTCTAATGTGATCATTTCTGATTCTGGGATAATTCGTTTTTGATGAAAATTGGTTATTGTAATATTTTGGTTTTACAAAGTTATTTTTCAGTTCTTTTCCATTTCTGTGAAATTATTTCCTATATAGTTCGATTCTCCATAAAATCGTTACTGAACTTTGTTGGTTCGATAGTTTTAAATCAGTCTATTTCAGATCTATATTTTACCGTTTTTATGGATTATATGTAATCGATTTGAATAAGGGAGCTGGTTTAAAGTTATTTTACCTTTATTTCAATTCATATTTTTATAGAGTTAGAATTTGTTCAATTATCTGTTTCAATATGAGTGCCAGGTGCCCAGCTTCTTGGCCATCTTACTGAATACGCATTTTGAAGTTGAACTGCGGAAATTATTCAACGGTTTAATGGTTTCGCAATATTTACGGAATTCTCCAATTTTGTTTCCGTGAGTTTTCTGAACTCTTTTTGAGACACGACCAAAATTTTTTCTCGAAGTAATTTTTCACCTCCGAAAATTTCAATGGGGGAGGTTGATAAATTCCTATGAAATCGAATTATTTAACTATCTAATGTTTTGTATTATTTTCTCGGATTTTTACAAATATATTTCATTGGGTTTTCGCAACTTTTTTCGATGAGAAAGGGTGTCCAAAGCCTCTGACTCGCATTTTCCTCGTCGTAATTTTCCTTATCCGGACTCCTTCGCGTTTTTTGTAACATAAGCATACTTAAAACTACTTATAAGAGAATTGACCCTCAATAGCTATCCTATATGCACACTATTGTGATTGCATAAAATGCTATAAATTCACTGTCCATATTTGCCATCATGCGAAAATAGGTTCTTGTTCAACAAAAGCTATGGGATTCGATCATTTTTTTAATATTCCCCCTCTGAAAACTGCAACTTTGCGGTAATCTTGTTCAAATAGAGTGTGTCTCGGTGTCTAGTAATGATCGTTTTTGTTCGATTGTCTTGCACATATATCAACATCGATATAATTTGGTTAAATTATCACGTGATCATAGAAGAAATAGTGCACACATGCGGAAATAGTATATTACAATACTAGTGCGGAAAGTGACATTTTTCACAAGAGTGGGAAATATTGTAGCACGAGACGTAAGCCGAGTGCGGCAATCACACAAGTGTGAAAAATCACTTTCGCACGAGTAATGTACACTATTTTTCCTACAACCACATTATAATTTTACCAAATAATGTACAAAAATATTTTGACATTTCACACAAATTTTTCAAAGCCTGCTTATATACAATAGATAACTAACAGGACGATTACAAGATTGCCTGACTAAAGTAGAGATTTGATATATAAGCTATTTAACGAAAATAAACATGAATTTTGAAAATTCCTTGCTTTATATAGACGATTCAGAATGCTTTTAAATGGATATTTGTTTGAATCAAACTCCAAGAAATTTAGATGATATTGACATGTGTCCAAGAAAATTTAATGAATAGTCCGACTGAGAACTATTCTTCTGACTTCATTTATTTTTAATAATTACTTTTATATAAAAAATATTTGAAAAGTGTAATTTTATTCAATATCATAATAAATAAGAAAGTATCCGCGGGCGATGATCGAGAACCCGCGTACTCCTCGTAATACGTCCCGCTGCTTTACGAACTGAGCCAACGGAGCGTGCGGAATAGTATATTCTGTAACAAGATTAGAATGAAAATTCGATGCGAGTGGAAAGTTCCGAGCGCGAGCCGAAGGCGAGCGGGAGGAACCACGAGCATCACGAATTTTCATTCTAACCGAGAAGCAGACTATACTTTCTATACGATCAAACATTTTAAAATATTTTTAAATGGAAACGATAATTTCCACACGAAATAATAACTATTATTTAAAAACACTGTTTATAAGAAAGGACTAATCCTGGACTAACCAGAACTAATTTTTTAATCGCAAAGATGCATTAAGAATAAACTATTGAATTAAAAAAAAATTGCATTTTCGATGGCTTGACCCCACGACTTCTCGTTTACTATGCCACCTGAGCCATCCGGCATCTCGTTGAAATATGTTTGATAAATATTATATTAAAATTACGAGTCTCAATTATTCCGGTGTTTTGGTAGTAAACTTTCCAGTATATTATTTGTACTCTTTGTAATTTCAGGTGGTGTATTTTCACACTCCGATACTGAATCACTTGATAAATTCATGATATTTTTATATTTTCGAATGAAAACGTGACAGCAATAATTTTGACACTAATGAAATTTGCTACTACGGTGACAATCAACTGCGTCAAGGCTAATGTTATTATTGCCAACCAGTGTGAGAATATTATTCTTATATAAGAGAGAGAATGTAAATACATTTGAATTGCATGGGGGCAGAGGTGTTGGAGAATATTTCTTCAATCTCAAGAGAGAGAATTCCAGCATTCTGTAATCAAATTTCATTTCAGAATTAGCAAATTCTGTGATAATCGTGGAGCAAGTTACTTTCCGCGTCTGTGCGGAAAATATTTTGCACGCTTGCGATATAAGCCTCTTTCCATGTAACTATACAGTGCGATATGCGTTACTTTCCCATGTGGTTGTAGGAAAAGTAACTTTTTGCATGCCTGCGGATAAGCTGTCAAATAACATATTTTCTATAAGTTTTGGCACGAAATTCACTGGCTTTAATGTCAACAAAAACAAAATAATACCACGT
Source organism: Chrysolina americana (assembly GCA_958502065.1). NCBI lineage: Eukaryota > Metazoa > Arthropoda > Insecta > Coleoptera > Chrysomelidae > Chrysolina > Chrysolina americana. Next base: position 59,027,194 of record OY293412.1, read on the forward strand.
TGCCGTTGGAAACATAAGTTTGTTCACTTTGTTTACTGTCAGTTGATATTTATTTAATTTGAAGTTTTCGCTTTAGGATGTCGTGTGAACTAGATATAAGGACAAGTATCTACAAGTTGATTGGGCTGGTACCAAAAGCTGAAATCAGTGGAATATTGCAGAATGTAAACATTTCAAGCGGGACCACCTATAGAAAAAAAGCGGAGTGCAAGCAGGGTATAACATGTCTGAATCTTCCACAAAGTGGAAGACCACGTGTTGCACATAAGTCAGAGAGATTGGTGAGAAGAACAAAAATCCAGGTTGTAATGTCAACGAGGAGACTGGCTCGTCAATACAGATCTTCTCAGAGTACGATATCGTTGGAATTAAGGAGAAAGGGTCTAAGATATCTAAAGATACGTAAGTGTCCCAAATACTCTCAAGAGCACTCCTTCGTATACCAAGTTGCTGTCGTCAACTGAGGCGGGTACACTTTTCTAAAGAAAAAACATTATTTTAGATGATGAAAAGTATTTTTCTTTGAGTAATTCTGAAATGAAAGGAAAAGATGGATTTTTTACAGAGACAACGTAGAGGATTGCGACGACAATGTTAAATACAAAAATAAAGCGCAATTTGTAGATAAAATTCTTGTTTGTAAGACTGAGGTATGAAACTTTGAATAGTCATAGATATATAGTCTAGTCAACAAGTGCCATTTAGACCAACTTTTTTCAGCAGTCTCCGAAAATTATGATTGAGGTGTCATTCGATTCGGAATGACATCCAGATGATTTTTGAAAAAAATGAAGTTCCGCATGAAAAACTTGTAAAAGTTATTAACAATTAACTAAAAAAAAAAAGATGGCTTTAGTATTTTGTAAATATCTCAAAAACTAATTAAAATTTTTTAAATCTAAAAAAAGATTCAAAAAGAGGGGGAAATTTCCTAAAAATAAGCTCAATTCCCGGAATTGTAGCATCAATATTTATAATTTTCCCAGAGGGATGAAAATACGGCCGAAAACGGGTACTCTGGCTCGGGCAAGCCACACCCACTTTGGACACTTTAACAATAAAAATTATTTTAAAATACTAAATATGAAAATAAAAAATTGGAAAAATTCAGGCACTAACTGAATAGATTAATGAACAATAATCCGCTTGGAAAAAATTTTTATCACAATTTTTCAATTAGTTAATCAATAGTTAATTAATAATTTTTTTCTGCTTGAACATGAACATTGCAAGTGTGATAATTGTTAAACTATAAATTTAAGATTTTTTTCCTCTTTTGGAGCAATTCTTGAAAGGCTTCAGAATAGAACCCCGTTGGAAAAATTAAAAAGTTTTTATTTTTCAGTTTTTTATTAACAATTTTCGTTGTTGCAAAATTAAATACTTAAATTAATCATTGAAAAAAAAATTTTTTTTCAAATATTATCAATAATCCGTTTTTATGTTATCAGGAACTACATAGAAATAATTTTTTTAAATTTTTATCTCTAATTGTTTAAAAAATTGTTATAAACAAATGCGTTGTTTATAAGATAATTGAAATTTTTTTTATGGAATTTCAATCTTTGACACAAATAATGATTTTTAAAAGAAAAATTGTTCCTTAAAAAAATTTTTTTATTGCTTGAAAACGCATTTGTTAATTAACAATTATTTTCTCCCGCTTCTAATTAATATTAAGGAACCTTTTTTTTTTTTAAATCATTATTTGTCTTTCTTTCTGAGATAAAAAAAAAAATTCCATTTTATTTAATTTTTCATTGTTTATGCAATAAACAATTTGTTATAAACAAATAAATTTTTACCTTATATTTTTTTTTTCTATTCTAATTTCTGTCACAAAAACAGACATGATTTTTTTTCTTTTTAAAATTTTTTTTATTATTTTTTCTTTAATTTTTAAATATAAGTTCTCTCTAACTTCGTCATTCTTACCTGGTCTTCATCCTTAAAATTATTATAATTTACAAACTAATGGAGATACGATGAAAATACTTAAGACTTATTTATTCTCCATTACATAATAATAATTTTAAGGATGAAGACCAGGTAAGAATGACGAAGTTAGAGAGAACTTATATTTAAAAATTAAATAAAAAATAATAAAAAAAAATTTAAAAAAGAAAAAAAATCATGTCTGTTTTTGTGACAGAAATTAGAATAGAAAAAAAAATATAAGGTAAAAATTTATTTGTTTATAACAAATTGTTTATTGCATAAACAATGAAAAATTAAATAAAATGGAATTTTTTTTTTATATCAGAAAGAAAGACAAATAATGATTTAAAAAAAAATAATGGTTCCTTAATATTAATTAGAAGCGGGAGAAAATAATTGTTAATTAACAAATGCGTTTTCAAGCAATGAAAAAATTTTTTTAAGGAATAATTTTTCTTTTAAAAATCATTATTTGTATCAAAGATTGAAATTCCATAAAAAAAATTTCAATTATCTTATAAACAACGCATTTGTTTATAACAATTTTTTAAACAATTAGGGATAAAAATTTAAAAAAATTATTTCTATGTAGTTCCTGATAACATAAAAACGGATTATTGATAATATTTAAAAAAAAAAAATTTTTTCAATGATTAATTCAAGTATTTAATTTTGCAACAACGAAAATTGTTAATAAAAAACTGAAAAATAAAAACTTTTTAATTTTTCCAACGGGGTTCTATTCTGAAGCCTTTCAAGAATTGCTCCAAAAGAGGAAAAAAATCTTAAATTTATAGTTTAACAATTATCACACTTGCAATGTTCATGTTCAAGCAGAAAAAAATTATTAATTAACTATTGATTAACTAATTGAAAAATTGTGATAAAAATTTTTTTCAAGCGGATTATTGTTCATTAATCTATTCAGTTAGTGCCTGAATTTTTCCAATTTTTTATTTTCATATTTAGTATTTTAAAATAATTTTTATTGTTAAAGTGTCCAAAGTGGGTGTGGCTTGCCCGAGCCAGAGTACCCGTTTTCGGCCGTATTTTCATCCCTCTGGGAAAATTATAAATATTGATGCTACAATTCCGGGAATTGAGCTTTTTTTTAGGAAATTTCCTCCTCTTTTTGAATCTTTTTTTAGATTTAAAAAATTTTAATTAGTTTTTGAGATATTTACAAAATATCTTTTTTTTTAGTTAATTGTTAATAACTTTTACAATTTTTTCATGCGGAACTTCATTTTTTTCAAAAATCATCTGGATGTCATTCCGAATCGAATGACACCTCAATCATAATTTTCGGAGACTGCTGAAAAAAGTTGGTCTAAATGGCACTTGTTGACTAGACTAATATTGATAACTGCCTTTCCAAATTACACTTTGGTTTGTCCACGAACATCATGCTAATAACGATATTATGTTTTGACCAGACTTAGCATCATGCCATTACTGTGCCATTACTCAGGAGATGTCCAAAACTAACTCCGACAACACCACATACCTTTTGTTCCCAAAAAAATATATCCTCTAAACTTGCCGCAGGCTCGCCCAATAGAGGATTTTTGGGCTTTACTGTCGAGGATGGTCGTAGAACAGAATGGGTCACTCCACGTAATTGGATAGTATAGTTTGGTTCACTATCGAGTTGTAATTTATGATAACTAGTTAGTGTTTAAATAATTTTTTTTATAAAAAACATCGGTAAATATTTTGTGCCAAAAATTTTAGGACATACGTTACATAATTTCTATGTAATTTTTTTTAATTCAATAGAATACAAAGGTTTACTCGGCTGGGACTTGCTAACGGCGCTTTTTGATGGGAGCTCAATGCTGTATCAACTGTGCTAATTGGCTGTCCATTTCTGACACATGCTTCATACGGAAAGACCAATTGTGTATTTGTGATAATTAGGTAATGTGTGTCTAATTATGATTTCGATTTCGTAGTTAATATGATAAGGGATATATTTTGCATTTAAAAATTAATGTTGTAATTAATGTAGTTAGCTGAAATGCAGTCAGCTTTTTATTCGATTTTCTTGAACACATATCAATAACATCGAGAGTATTTGGTAAAATTTTCGGTTGGTCGTAGGAAAAATTGTGTACACTAGTAATGTAATATAAAAAAATTCGGTTGGTCGTAGGAAAAATTGTGTACACTAGTAATGTAATATACGATATCACACTTTAATATATACTATTTCCGCTAAAGCGGAAAGTGATTTTTCCCACAATAGCGCTGGAGAGTGACAATTTAAAAATAATAGTGAGTGTGGAAAAGTAGGCAAAAACGTATTTTCGTAAATAAAACATACTATTACATTCTCATACAGAGTTGTTCTTTCTGAGTTCTTCCATTTGGAATTCCCACGGCTTGTTCATTCATATCGAATTTCATTCACGATCTTAAGTTTTCTGAATGAACGCAAAATAGTTTGCATCTGTGTGTTGAACCCAACAAGAAGACCTACACGAGCAGGTATCTCGAAGAAGTCTCACGTAATATCAACTTATTTACTATACCAACCGCCTGAGGCCCGGATGTCCTAACATCATTAAGACAACCGGTTCACCAGATACCGCTGATGTAGTGTATATTACAGATTAACGCTGGAATATCACATTTAGTTTTCAATGATAAGCATACCATTGCATTTATACCTGGTGCATAACCTGTTTGATGAGAAAATAATCAAGAGTTGTTGGCCAATATAATTAATATGTCGCTTCACATACAGGTTCGGTAGAATTTTAATATGAATAATTGTAATTACCGAAAGTTGTCAGTAGGTATGCTTGTAAACATCGATAGTCAAATGAAGCAACTATTGTATCTAATATTACAGTCTACTCAGTTTTGAGACGAGGATCGGTTGTAACACCACCAAATTTGGCATGCTAGTAGTTGACACCATGTCAAATAAGAAAAAAAATTGTTTACCAAAGCTCCGGGAGTGGAAACAAAAAAAAAATTGATTTGAAAAAAAAATTATTTTTTTCGATTTTATCTTGGAAAGAAATGAGTTTAAAAAAATATGGTTAGAATAGAGTTGAAGATCATTCAATTCTCTACAGGAATGATCCCTACTAATTCCCCATAAAATGGGCCCGTAATCTCAGAAAACGTGCTTGAACACCGACATCAAATTTCAGGTTCATGTTAAACGTTAAATGTGTCATAACTTTGCTAAAAATGATCAAAAAATAAAAATGAAAGTGTATTTTGGTCGTGAAGACTTCAACTTTTCAAAGCAAATATAATATGTCGATATCTGAGTAACTAAGTGGTTTTTTTTACCAGGTTACATAATTCAACTGCGTTTTTTACGAAAGATGTAGAAATCATAGATATTTCAGTTAATCCGGAATAATTGCACTGAAGCAGGAACCATCACCCTCCTTATACACTAGGCAATGATTTAAGAGTAGTGAGACAGGTCTCACTTACACACGCCAAAAAAAACTGGGTTTTAATCCCGCCCCATTTTCAACTCCCTCAAAATTCCGACATCTTAGCCAGTAAATGTTGAAAATAATCGCTTATACACAACCTGCATGAAACATAAAGTATGCAATTTCAAGCTGGAGGTTTGCATCTCACATTTCTGTTATTGAACTCACAAAAACAACTCCAAAATGTTTTATAATTTTAAAAAATTCAGAGGCTGTCCAAAAACTCATTCCTTTTAAACGATAGATAATTTTGTCGAACCACTGGATTTTTAGAAACCCCTGACCATCCGAAACGAAAGAAGAATAATAAATAAATAAATAAATAAAAATATATTTTCTAAAATTGTGTCTGACATTTCCATAAGTATCTACAGATCAAAACGTATTGCATGCCCTTCTTTCTTCGCCTCACATAGGCTGGGACGTTGGGGAATGAGATACGGACGCACATAAAGCCGCCTCCCCCTCCACCCCATTGCTGGGGAGGAGGGCGAGCGCTTGTGCCAAGTGGTGCCTAGGGCCCCCGATCAGGGGGCGCTGACAGCCTCCTCCGCTGGTGTTGACGGTAGGTCGAGCTGTGGAGCCTTGATGGGTCGTAAGTGACATAATAACACGCCTCCTGCGAAGCTTATGCGTGTCGTTCATTGCATTCCATTGGATACTGCTATTGTCTAAGTTCGTGTGAGGATGGTTATTGCGAGCTTACCCCGGAAAAGGCTATAAGCAAAAAAACCGGGTCATAAAAATGGACGTACACTACGTTATTCAGTGCCTTACGGCACCGGTTCCTCCCATCTTTCCTCGAAGATGTCCAACGCTTGATAGATGAGCCCGCCGTGTTTGCGGGGCTCATTATCAAAACTTCTCAGTCTGGTGAGATCTCTAGTTAGAGAACTTTTGGGGAGGTGATACTTGTAAAACTTGTGTGACAAGCTTTTTACATATGTCGGGACTGAGTCGACGCCTGCAAGGGCACGCAGCGCATCCAAGCGAATGTATCGATCACTGTTAGTGATGATACGAAGCACCTTGTTCTGCATCCTGTCCAGCCTCATAAAAGGAGTCTTGGGCAGGCTGCAGAACGCTGGGCAAGCGTACAACATCGCTGGCCTGATTATTTGTTTGTAAATCGCCATTTTGGACTCGAGCTTCATTCTTGAACCTCTGGCTATCAGGGGGTACACGCGTTTTACCGCAGCTGCGGCCCTCTGGATAGCCAGGTTCAGATGTTTGTGCCATGTTGAACGAAACGAAAGAAGATGAATTTATCAGTTTATTCCATATATACAACATAGTCTAGGATCATCGAGTCATAATATCTAAGCCAACAATGGTCACACTTTTGGAGCAGTTTTTGGAATTTTCATGGTAAAAGACACTAATTGAGATTATAATAGATTCAGCTGCGATTGTCCGTCTGAAAGTGAGTAGAAATTCATTTCAGAGAAGACAAGACATCAAAACTTCTTAGAGTGGATTAGATTTGTATTGAATGCTGTGGTACCTATGAAATTATTATTGTTTATATCTTTTACAAAAACTAGGGTGGAAATGTGTCAGGGTATTGAATTATTCTGGCAAAGAACAAGAGTGTTGCCAAGTACAATTTTCTCTCTCCCAAAAAAGTGATATTCCATTTGAATTGGTTATGTAGAAGTTTTTCCTAAAGGAATTATTTGAGTTGATAACTAAGCCATACGAATATTCTCTCCTCAGGGGTATTTGAAGTAAAAATAATGGAATCTTATATATTATCATGCACTGAACTTTTCTGAAGTAAACACAAGTAGTATATTAGATGTGTGCCAACAAATCTGATTTCAGGATTTTGAAATTTGTACATGCAGAATTGAGAGTACGTACACCAATCATAGGGATTTTTCCGTCCCAGGACAATTATATGAATAAATACTTTTTCAATATAATTTCATGAATAATAATAATAATATATAATTTTTTAGAGATGTTTGAGAGAAAGTTAGATAGAAATAAATGTCGGTCGGATAAGAGGGAACATAGGGGTAGATTTAAATGGTTGAATCTTAAAAAATGTCACGAAAGAAAGGGGTTTGTTTTATTTGCAATACAGATAGATTTTACCAGGATTGGTATCCTTTCACTTCAGCAGGGCTGGAAACATTGATTTCTGTGAGCAGAGAAAGAGGGTTCTCCTACAGAAATCTTGAATAACTGGCGGACGTCAAAGTTAATGAAAAATTTCAACAGCAAAACAAACTTAGGGCTTCAAGCTCTAAGAAGTTCAAGTATGGCAATGAAAAATTTCATAGCCCTGACCCTCGAATTGGTTCATATTCTCCAGTGGAATCCAAACTCAGGAACAGTTCAGAAAGCTTCGATACCTTGCATGACTGTTTGATGTGTGTCCAAAAATGTGTACAAGAATGAAATCGTCCGTTCAGGACAGTTTCTGAAGCACCAAACGAAACTATTAAAAAAGTGGCAACTACTAGTTAGTATGAAATTTCAAAAGCCGTTCCATGTATATTTGGTAGCGGTTTTTGCAAAATATCACCGAGACTGACCAATCTCATAATTCTCGTAATATTCATCCATGAATGAGATGTGAGGCTTATCCATAATCTGAAAAAATATTCTTACCTTTTGTATACAAATCGCAATTTTAGGACGATTAACACTGTTTCCAGAGCTCGAAAAGACGGATTTGCTTCAAATATGAAGCATTAACCTCACCGAACCTAACCTAACCCAGCCTTCTAAAAGTATCACAAGCCTACTATGTAATTTCATTTATTCTATGAAAGCCGTTTTACGATAGCTTTTTTACTTTCCGAGAAAACTCCAATTTTTTTCTATATTTTTATTGAAGTCAAAATTTTTTTGTGTTCCACCCCTGAGTTTTTGGTAATCAATTTTTTTTTCAACTTGATGTCAAAAAGTCACGTCCCAAGTTTCATAGTGTTACAATTCATCCTTCGGTTTTGGCACAAATTTGTCTGTGATATTGAACTATAATGCGAAATTATTTCGACTATTCAATGTCATTCATCATCAATGCTTTCCGGTAAGGGAGCAATAATGTGATGGAGGAAAATTTGTTTTCAGTTAATATTGAAATAATGACCTGTTAGGGAAAACGAGAAAAATGATAATGAATATTAACAAACATGTGCAATATCGATAAAATCAAGTGAAATATAAATTAAAAACAAAGTTTTAACATCGTGATTGATCTATGCATAAATGAAAATAGATAAAAAGTAAAAAACTTTTTGAAAACAACATTTTATTTAAATGCTCTAAAATGAATAAAATAAACGTTTCCTATCAACTTATAACGTCGTCACACAGTTTATATGACATAAAAGCTTAGATAGCGAGATTTAAGTACCTAGACGTATTTACTTAGTTTGAAAATTAAAAAAACTGGAATCAATCATATCAAGATATTCAATTTACTTGTTTATCTACACAGGCAATTCTCGCGACAAGCTTTTATAATATATAAATTGTGTCATGACGTTATAAGTTGATGGTGAAAGTTTAAAAAAAAAGTTTATTTTATTCATTTTAACGCATTTAGATAAAAGTTTGTTTTTAAAAAGTTTCTTTACTTTCATTTACTTTTAACCCCCTACGAACAACAGCCTCCAGAAATCGAAACTTGTGCCAGCCAAGAATTACCTTCTAATTGTAGCAAAAAAAAATCATCCAAAACATTATGATGATGTTGAAATTTTTACAAGATGCTTCTTTGGAATAAATGGATGTTAACTAGCTCTAGTAATTTGAAATGATATTTTTTCATATTTATGAAGTTCTCTGTCCCTCAGAACGACATAAAGGACATGATTTTCTGAATTTTGCTGAGATTCAATAAAACGAGGTATTATTCGACCTGCCTTGTCAATTGAATTTCTTTTGAAGATGACAATCATCTGCCATTTGAAGGGGACAAAGCACTTTTGTAGATACCAAAGAATCATTTTCAATTTACTGAAGCTCGTCATTAGCTAGCTATCTATTCCAAAGGATCCTCATGCGAGGGTTTTAACGTCATGTACCGCCATTTTGTTTTTGACTAATATTTTGCTGTTGAATGGAGAATTAAAAGGCCATATATTTACTTTTTTATTGTAGTCATCAAGCAGGCTGTGAACTAACCAATGAAAAAATTCAAAGAATGATGTCAATGTTCATGGACAGGCTGTATATAATGTTATGATAATACATGTTGACATAATTTTGTAGAAAAATAGTAATTAAAAAAATTAATTTTGAATTTTCGATAATTTTATTAGGTATGATTGCACAGACTAGGTAGATACTTACACTTTTTTCGGTATGTCGAAAATAACAGGTAGTTTATTTTTCCAAGGAGAGTTCTTGGGAAGGGGTATCAAGAGGATTCAATTATTCCATCACACCAAACAGAATCCCAACAGAAACCATCATTACACAAATAGAAAGCGCTATAACCCATCTACCAGAAAACACAGCTGAAGAAACCAGACAAGATATTGCCACCACACTTAGGAGAGCAAAACTCCCTCCATCCAACATAACACCTGCCGAAAAACATTGCCTCAGAAACCTCCACAACAACCCTGACATAATCATTCTCCCAGCAGACAAAGGCAACGCCACGGTAGTTCTGAATACCTCAGATTATGTAGACAAAATGAGCACACTGCTAAACTCATCCGAGTATCAGATCACCCAACAAGACCCGACAACCTACCTCGAAAAGAAGACCAAATATCTGATCAATAATTCTAAACTACCAGCCGAAACCAAGAAAGCCACTATCCCTAGAGAGAAGTCATCACGCACCCCTCGTATCTACGGACTACCAAAAATACACAAGCCTGATATCCCACTCCGACCTATTGTCAGTGCCTTTGGATCACCAACCCAGAACCTGGCCAAGTATCTGGCGAGTACTCTTCAGCCACGAGCGGAAGAAGCTTCATCCTACGTGAAAAATTCATTCCACTTCTTAGACCTTCTCAAATCCTATAGAATCCAGAACACCGATATCCTAGTGAGCTTCGATGTTGTCTCCCTCTTCACAAACATTCCCCTAACGGACATGCTAGAAATCCTTAAAACTAAACACAGAATTCCAAAAGACACCCTGGACCTCATCAGTCACTGTATGAACAACACGTACTTCCTCTTCCAAGGAACTTACTACAAACAAGTGAAAGGTGCTCCCATGGGTTCCCCCCTTTCTCCAGTCCCTGCAAACCTTTTCATGGAAGACTTCAAAACTAGGGCAGTAGAAGCATTTGACCACAAGCCTACTTGCTGGTTCAGATACGTTGACGACATTTTCGTCATATGGCCTCATGGTTACGAAATCTTAAACACGTTCTTAGATCACCTAAACGATATCCATCCCAACATGAAATTCACAATGGAGACCGAAATGAACAACTCCCTAGCTTTCCTGGACGTTCTCATCACGAAATCCAACAACTCTTTCACCCACACAGTACACAGGAAACAGACCCACACCAACCGATACCTACACGCAAACTCTCATCACCATCCAGCACAAACAAACTCCGTATTGAACTCCCTGATATACAGATCAATTCAGCTTACCGACAACCAGAATAGACCACAAGAGCTGGACAAACTGAAATCAGCCTTACTCCAAAATGGTTATAACAATTCGCTAATCGACAAGTCTATCCGCCATCAACTGACCCGTCCTCCAAAAACGAACGATCCACTAGAGAGTATTCAGCCACACAAAGCTTTCCTACCATACATCAAAGGTGTGACAGACAAAATCAGTAATATCTTGAGAAAACACGAGATAAAAACAATATTCACGGCCAACAACCAAATATCCAAATTCCTCAGATCTCCCAAGGACACAATACCAAACGATTGTCAAGATATATATGAAATACCATGTTCAGACTGCCCGAGAACTTATATTGGCCAGACTAACAGACGAGTAACTTCCAGAGTCTACGAACACGAACTTGCTGTGCGTCAGGCATCTTCCACTTCCGCACTTTATAAACATCGAGAAGACACAGGTCACAAAATAGACTTCAAAAACACAAAAACAATTTCCACCGAGAAAACTCTGCAAACCAGGATCATCCGAGAAGCCCTTGAGATAGAGAAGCGCCCCAATTGCCTCAACACTCGCGACGACGGACGTAGACTTCCCAATACCTGGAAGCCTCTCATTGCACGCATAAACTCATTTCCCACCAACCCAGTTCCCGCACACAGCTCACTTAGCGCCAACCAAGTTCCCGCACACAGCTCATCTAGCGCCAATTCAGTTCCCGCCCATAGTTCACCTCGCGCCAATACATTGCACACGGCCATTACAGCCACGTCCACTATAAATACAGTTCCTCAACCCACAATTCCTCAGTTCTCTCGAAGGAGTAGGCAGATTGAGACCTTAGAGAGAACCAGTGACGAGACATGGGGAGTAGGCAGATTGAGACCCCGAAGTCAAGTCACAAAAACCTAACGTAATTATACCTGAGGAGTAGGCAGATTGAGACCTCAGCGTAGAATTACGTTTTAACCTTTCATTAATTTTCTTTCTATTTCAGTTCTTGAAAATGGCTCCAAAATCGGAGCCGAAACGTCGAATTTCAACAAATTCTAGACGCGGTTCAACCCGAACTTTTAGAGACCTCATAAAGCCGTGCTGATGAGTTGGTAACAACGAAACAGCGCTGTCCACGGATCGTGAGCTCTCGGAGTTGAAACGAAAATACTCTATTCACTTTAGATTCTGCTTGCGTTCCTCATAACGCACGAGAAACTTGATTGAGTCTTCGGTTGGACAGAACAAATAAACATTTGTCTGCCTGTCAATGTTGTAGGTAAACATCTACCTTTGGATTCCACGGCTCGTGTCGAATTAAGTTTCAAACTAGTGACTGTAGATGTCACAAGTTACTATTCATTTATACTCTCTTTGCATTATGTTACTAATTCAGAGTGCATTCGTTTAAACTTCGAGAGACCTCATAAAGCCGTGCTGATGAGTTGGTAACAACGAAACAGCGCTGTCCGCGGATCGTGAGCTCTCGGAGTTGAAACGAAAATACTCTATTCACTTTAGATTCTGCTTGCGTTCCTCATAACGCACGAGAAACTTGATTGAGTCTTGGGTTGGACAGAACAAATAAACATTTGTCTGCCTGTCAATGTTGTAGGTAAACATCTACCTTTGGATTCCACGGCTCGTGTCGAATTAAGTTTCAAACTAGTGACTGTAGATGTCACAAGTTACTATTCATTTATACTCTCTTTGCCTTATGGTACTAATTCAGAGTGCATTCGTTTCAACTTCGAGAGACCTCATAAAGCCGTGCTGATGAGTTGGTATATATGTCCAAGTGGCTGTAAAACAGTCGATAACAATCCTTTAGGAAGTGACTATAACTTTGTATAGTATGTATGGCATATGTCTGACAGAAAACAACTACTTCTCTGGCTAATACCGCGACATATATTGAATTATATCTGTCAGTCACATGTGCAAAGATCCTTACGTTGAAGGAACAACTTTGCAAGAGCTCTCTGAACAAACAGCAGGACTTCACCCGATTCAAATGGTGAACCAACTACAGACCGGTTTCGGAATGTTGTCCCTCATCAGTCCAGTCCAGGTTATCACAATTGAATACACGCGAGGTCTCGCTGCCCGTCACCGTCCGCCGAGATAAATACTGTAATTGCTTACAGGATCCACCTTGACGACAGATTAGAGAGCACTCCAGAAGGACATTTCGGATACGAAATGGTATATGTAAAATACTTGTTTCAAGGAGCAAATAATGTCCAAGTGACTGTAAAACAGTCGATAACAATCCTTTAGGAAGTGACTATAACTTTGTATAGTATGTATGGCATATGTCTGACAGAAAACAACTACTTCTCTGGCTAATACCGCGACAGATATTGAATTATATCTGTCAGAGGTCGAATACGCATATGCCATCTGCGAAAAAATTGCTCTCGATTTTCGATATATTGGCCTGATATCAAATATTTGTAAAGTTATAGTGAAAGTCTGGAGCTGGCCTTATAAATAAATATTCATTCTATAATTATCATCCTTGTAATCTTGCTCCTAGTATCACTTCAAGCATTTTGAAATAGTTCCTTGCCAAAACTGGTCAATCCCTCACTAATGTCTAATGAATGAATCGTTGTCATATCCTGGTTTGGTATTCTGTTGTTACCTCCTCATTCGATCACGTTCATTACAAGCTACCATGCTAAAGGAGACAAGACCTTCACGAGCCCTTTCTGAAGATAAGAACTTCCACTTGTACCCGCATTTCGAAAAGTCGATACAACAGTGCAACAGTTCAAGCGTCTTCTTAATCCATCTGCCTCAGAAAGAATATCCATTTTGTGCACTGAATTTGTTTCATCCTATGACACAAGAAGACGAAGTTGTATTCAAATCAAGAAATTCTCTCGCTGAACCTATGGACAGGAACTGTATAAAATGAACGATGAACCCAAGCACCTGATAACTGTTTGAGTAATTGTCTTCTGGTTACTGTAGGAATACACTCCGCACATAGTTATGAAAATTATACTTCTATTGCAATAATTATATTAAAATTGTTGTTTTTTCAATATTATATTGGAATATTTACCAATCTTTCCACTCAATAGACATAGGTTCATTCCCTCCGTCTGCAACTAGCTGATAATTCCAACCTGATCTGGCTGTGCTTTAATGGTTTGCTGTTATGACACTGGAGTTCTGGAAACAAAAACCGCGTTGATGATTGTCCATTGAAGAAAGATTTCAGTTTCAAAACAAGAAAAGAGTTTTAAGTCATAGTCATTTGAGCTATCCTATACTGCAGCTACTCTCGAACCAAAAAACTAAACTGGCCTGCGCTGACAGGGAAAATTGATAAGTTAAAACATTGCCTTGCATGAATGAGCTGAGGTATTGCATACCTAGCTGAAAATCCACGCGAATGTTGTGAAGAACAATGATTGAATACAATACAGCCACTTTTTGAAATGTATTACTTACCAGATCCATGGATTCTATTCGATTTGGCATGAGAAATAGAGGGTGTTCCTAAATATCATGTATAGACGAAATTGGAACACTCACTCATTGAGTATGCAATATTGTGGTGATATGTTTTCAGGGGTATGGTCCCTTTTCTCTACCTGAAGATCTTTGTAGGGCACCGCTGGTAGATTCTGAATAACAAACTGATTCTTCGGTTTGGTTTGAAATATATTTTGTTCCGTCGTGTTTTCAGATCAGATAAAAAAATGAAAATCAAATTGCTTTGGATTTGTATCTAGAAGGCTGTTAATATGATGTAGACGTTATTCAAATAATTATATACAGAGTGTTTATGATTTCAGTACTTATCTCAATATAGAATACCTTTCGACAAATAAACACTGAAAAAACTTTCGTACATATTATCATTAAGTTAAAGATCCGATATTTCATTACCACAGTGAAAAAATATCTTAATATTAATGTATTATTTTCTTAGATATTTTTTAATATTAACTAATACTTATATCGAGCATCGAGTCGACAAATCAAATTCATTATTTAAATAACTTAATTCTATGAATCAATGAACATAATTGAAATGTACATTTCATCATCTAATGTATGAACCCGGGTCTTAAAACAATGTATAGCATTCCTTGATTTAAGGAACTATAGTTACTATTTTGCCAGTTTGTCGCCAGTCGCAGTCGTTTTCAGGTTTTTATAGGGTACGGATACCTGCATTCATTGTTTACTGAAGACTGAGAATATACAGGTTATTAATATTATTATTACGGCATATTTCTGTTAGGTACATAGGTACTTAGGTTCAAGAAATTGGGTTGAAAATTATACTCTCACAAAGTCATAAAATCGTGAAAGAGATCATCGAATGATTTCCGAATGAGAAACTTGTACGTAATATATTTCTCTTAACGAAACTTGCAACTATTTTTTAAATTTTTTTCAGAAATATTACCGCACTGCTAAACGGGTTAAATTGTATTCAAAATATCAAAATACGTGTAATTCAATTAAATAAGTGACAGATTGCGTATGAAGTAAGAGAAAGAAATATGCTCCACTGGTAGACAAATTAATATTATAGTTCACGGAACTGAGCTAGCAGGTAAGTTAAAATTATTGACATAAACTTGTGTTTTTAGTTGCCATTTTTATTTTTCTACAGTAACTGAAGCAGATGCTGAGTCCTGCATCAAGTCTCTGAAGTTTGATAATTTGTCTTCTGTTTTGTTTGTTCACAAAGTTCTTTTTTAGATACTCTTCGATTTTGATGTTGCTTTTAAGTATGGAGACCTAATCAATTAGTGGAATAAAAACTTTTTCAATAATGAAATGTAATCTAATTTGTTGCCATTTTTTCATAGACCGAAAAAATACAGCTGTGTTATGAGCATTTCACGGATATTTTGTTCCCACCAAGACGATAGTTCGAAAAGAAGAGGATGGAAAAAAAGAACTATAACCAAATTTACAATTAGGAACTTGCAAAAGTCTGCTCTATACTTCGGGACCAATTTGCAGCAGGTACATCGTACACTTGTGTAGAACCAATGTAAATTTGCAGCCATTTGTATATGTTACTGGCAAAGATATTTATAATATACAGCAAATTCGATTTTTTTTTATTCCTATCGTTACATGTGCAACAATGTAATAAGGGCATTTGATATAATTTCCAAAATTATGTATTCGTTTAATTTACAAAGTTCCTTAATTCATAGGTTATAGTCCAATAATTCAAAGAATAAGTTACCTTACCCCAATTACCGCAAAACAATTTTATCAATGTACAACTTTCTCTTAAACCTGTAATCATCATTTATAAATTCAAAGAATTAATTACCTTAGCCCAATAAACGCAAAATCATTATATCAATACAAAACTTTCTTTCAAACTAGGAATCATCATTCATTGATATAAAGATAGATAATCAATGAAATGCAAATCAATGAATTAATAAATCACCATTCATTGCTTTAATGAATCCGTTCTTCGGAGGTGAATCCATAACTGGTGATCATTGAATTTAATATATTTTTTTTATAGTATTTACCTTTTTGGTTCAGTGAACCACCTGGTATATATTGAAGCTTAGATACACCCATATATTAGTGGTATTAATTTTTCCTCAAATCAATCCAAAAGTATAGGGTTTTCAATTAATCCATAAAAAATGGCTTTATTTTGTGATTCTCTCTATGAAACGCCTTGAGCTTAAAAAATATGTGTTATGCGATATTTTTTTCTTCAAAATGCTATATTGACTGGTACTTTTTGGAAATTTGATTTCCTAAGGTCACAGTAGAAAAAGTGAGATTTAAAACTACTGTCAATAATTTGTGAGTCACCCCGTAAATATGAATATTTTCAGTCCTACGTTTACACCATTGTATTACTGAAACATTCAGTAAACGTGTTTATGCTAGAGAAATTCTATCTAGCTCGTATGTTAGCAAAAAAATCCGATAATCTGGTCAATTTTCAACTTCAACAACTCGTACCTAGGAAACTAATCATTGGACACTTTTGTCACTAGATCGAGTACAACAACATAAGAAAGTCTGATAAAGTTTGACTGATCGCCACTTTATATGAGAAAAGTGCGGGGTCCTTTCAGTAACATTTTTTCCCCATATGTAGCCACTTTATGACAGACACTGTAGATATCCTTTCTGTTACACAACTTTTTCTCATCCAACCAAAACCGTATCTATCACTGTATCAAACTTCTAGCTCGCATCAGACAGACGTTCGAGGCTCGGGTACGGAATCTTTTTTCTCAAGTACACGGGTCTCTTTAGGTGGGCACATGCCTTGTTGTGAATCAAGTATGTGATGCCTTGATGCCAATCCCGACGTCTGGTGCTAGCTTGAAGTGCACACCGATCAACCGGGTGGTGCTGTAGGTATTCCGGGTTTTCCTACAGCTGGAAAGTGAATACACCACCGAAAACATCAGTAAGTCGCCCCGGAGCGCCACGACAAATAATAACAATAGCCGTCCTCTACCCGGACAGGCTATGCCTTTGGGTACACTCTACGAGTGTTTATGAGGGAGTATTATTATTATTATCACTTATAGTGGTGGACAACCGTACCTTGCAATTACCGTATATTTGCGAAACATCATCGAATATGTAGATAAGTTTTCTTCAATATCCTTGGAGAATAAATACAAGGGTTATATTTCCAATGATTCGTCCCTTGCTAGTTAGTCAACTACCTGTACTAATTTTCATAATTATCTGTGTTGTGACGCACCACGGGTGAGATGCCGAATGTTGGCGTGGAGAGTGCATGAACCTGAGGAGAATATCATTGTTTTGTGTTCACCTGCTCATGAGGCGGCTGCTCTTACGGTAATTAACAGGTGGTAGACTTGGCCCCAGGGGAAAAAGAATTTCTGATTCGTGCTGGACGCTGGACTCGCTTTCGAGATCAATCTATTTTTAAACAATGGTACACGAATCATCGTATTTTTCCGATAGCTATTGATACTGACAATTTATTCTATTAAGAACAGAATACTTTTAACTTTTGAAAAATTTAAATTCATTTAATGAAAATATTTGTCCAATAATTTTTTTAGTCCATTTTATTGTGCTTGTATGTAGCGATAATTGTTAATTATCAACATCTTGAATATTCGATGAGGTCTGAATCCACCCACAGTTTTTTTTATAATTGTTATATCCGTCAACCGGCTGCACCCTAACGAGCAACCCTCAAAAGTCAGAGACTTGTGCGAGCTAGAAAGACTTAGCCATTCTATTACGTTCATTCATAAAAATGTAGATTTGTTTAAAATTCAGATTCCTTAAAAAGGGAATGAACCCTTCATTTTCATAAAGTCATGTGAAAACCAAGGTTAGGCATTTGGGTGCGAGCTAGAGAGACGTAGCCATTCTATTACGTTCATTCATAAAAATGTAGATTTGTTTAAAATTCAGATTCCTTAAAAAGGGAATGAACCCTTCATTTTCATAAAGTCATGTGAAAACCAAGGTTAGGCATTTGGAGGACCTCAAGTTAACGCTAAAGCGTCTGTAGGAGTGAACTCATCGGGTCGATCATAGAGAAACTGCTCTGTGATATAGGCATTGTTGTTGTTGTTAAAATTGTTATTTGCGTCAACCAGCTGCACCCTTACGTGCACAACCCTCAGAAGACTTCGCAAGACTTGTGGAAGACGTATCCCCTAACTTTTAACGTTTGATGCTATGCTCTAGACCAGTTTCCACGCTAGGAATCGAACCCACGCCCCTGTGGTTGAGGTGCAGGCGCTGTACCATCACAACCACTAAGGCCCATACGACCACTACGGCCCATATTGGGAACAATATTGCAGGAGACCTTCGGAAATTAATATGAAAGAGAGGCAGGTCGATCATTCTCTTATGGTATTAGAGACGGTGAAACGAATGGGAGTAGTGCGACTAGCAAGAATAAAAAATACAAGATCGACTTTTATGATAATTGACATTTCTGTGTTAATTCACATATTCTATAAAAAATTATAACATTCGAGAAATAGAAACTACCCACAACTCCAATAATCGTTAGTTTCACTCGACGCGGAAACAACAAAACTATAATTTGAGTAAGCTTTGAGCTCCTGAAGATTCCAACTTTGTTGACGAAACGCGCGTCGAGTGAAATTGACGTTGTGTGTATTGTGGGTAGTTTCTATTTCTTGAATTTTATTCAAACCAAAGGTTCCAAATATTCATTCATTCTAATTTATAACATGAGTATATGCTATGTGCAGTGTGTCCCTAAACCCATGAAACAGTTGACCAAATAAGAATTTTTTGAATATTTCTATTTTATATCAATCGGCATTAGGAGAGTTGTCCCAAGAAATAACTATTTTTCATACGAAGAGCGCAAGGAAGGTTCAAGAAATTAAATTGATTTTTTTTTCAATCGTAACATTTTGGTTAGGATATTTTTTGATTTCGAAAACCCGACCAGACATTGCCAAGTTATATTTCTTTTTCACTGAATGCAGACATCTTTGAAGAAGTAGGTTTTTAGTTTCTGTTATAAGTCCTTACACCTTTATGAGGTTGTTACGGCTCAGTTCAAGAAGATGCCTTGATAGCCGTTCAGTTGGCCCCAACACCATAATTTTCTCGTGATTATTGCCTGTGGCGTCTTCCCAGGAAGATTGATGATGGTTCTTGACCCATTTATTCGTGTCGTGCTCAATGTCCCCAAATGGGATTCAACAGGCTGGGTCTGATTTAATGAGAGTTGTTGCTGTCCCTACTTTTGCTACGGCATCTGCGTTCTCATTTCCCTGGGTGGCCTTGTCACTTGGTACCCAGATAAGTTTTGCCCTGTTCTGTGCTGCTAGGTCATTGAGTAAGTGAGTATCCCAAACTAATTTGGAAGTAAGTCTGCATGATCGCGGAATTTTTATTGTCGTCTCGCTATCGGATAGAATGACTACGGGTTGGTTTCTAGGACCCCCTTAGATTCTCTCGTGTGCAGATGGAAAAAGCTGTTAAATCGGCTTGGAATACGGAGTCTTGAATATCGAGGCTTAGACTAATGTTATGCCTTGTTCTCTGCCCATATATACCAGCCCCTACTTGTCTTAGAGCCAGCTGTGTACCAGATTTGCCCACTTGACAGCATTGGTAGGGCCCTTGATGTGACGTCCCCATTGTGAAATATACGCCAAAGGAATCTTTGAGCGAATCTATCTTCCTTTCTCACTATTGCGTGTAAAAACATTTCTTTTATATCTGATACGAATGCTATCTTGTGAATCCTGAAGTTTAGAAGAATCACTAGGAGAGAATTATAAAGGTCAGGTCCTGTTAAAAGAAAATCATTGAGACAAATTCCATTAGATTTTGCTGCCGCATTAAAAACTATACTAACTTTGTTGGGTTTATTCGGATTTACCACTCCGAAATGAGAAAGATACCATATTTTAGGGTTTTCTTATATGCATCTTCCCTCATCAGTTTCTTCACATACCATTTTCCAATATATTCTTTCATTTTACTGCAGTAGGCATCATCAAACAAATAATTCCGATCCATTCTCTTCTCCAAGTAGCTCAGTCTCTTCATAGCATTTGGTTTGCTCTCTGGAAGTTCAATATTTTCTTTTTTGCACAGTAAACTGGTTTCGAATCTGTTTTCTTCGACTCTTCTAATTGTTTTCTCCATTATCTCACAAGCTATTTGATCTTACTTTACTAGATCGTGAAGTAAATCAAGATCATCTTTTTCACCCCCATAAATATGACAAGTAAACTGTTTTTCATCAACTTCATCTACTAATGTATTTTTTACATTGCCATGCAAAACCCAACCCAGCAAAGTTTTACTGACAACTGGTCCGTCCCAAGGCCCTCCTATAATTTTACAACTCACGGGCAGAGGCCAGTTGTCCTATGAGAATTGCTGGCTTTGCATTCAACCCAGATAGATTTTTCAAATTATCAATATGTGGGTAGTTTTGAGAAATTCTTTCAATGTCAATATTTTGAGTGGGAAGCCATTCATGGTTCTAAAATGACGCAAAAGAAAGTTGGTACCTTCTTTAATAACCCATTTATTTAGTGTGACAATTTTTGAATCATCCTGCATATCTATGTCACTATTTGTCCACAAAATACAGAGTGTTTTTGAAGATCCAGTCAATTCTAGCTGTTTTGCAATCTCATCATCCAATAGAGTTACTGTAGAAGCGTCATCTAGTAAAGCATAAGTACTGATCACTTTATTTCGATTACTCAACTGAACTGGTAATATTCAAAGAATTACTTGATTCTATTCTTGAAAAATGTGATAATTCCTTTCAACAGAATGTTCACTATCATGTGGTAGAAAGAGTCGTGTATCATTATTTAATTCATCACTTTGAGTTTTTTCTTTACTTTCAGAAAACTCCCCGTGTAACAAAGGATTGTGCACTTTTTGACAACCATTGATTTGACAAGTTCTCTTTCTAGCACATTTTTTGAATCCGTGATTGAAATACAAGCAAGAGAAACACAAACGCTTTTTTTTTACAAAATCCCATCTTTGTCCAACATTCATATTCGAAAATGATGTACATTTAGACAAACTATGATTATCCACATTGCAGAAAACACATTCCTTTTTCTTTCGGGCAATTTCAGTTGTGGTATAAGTTTGCTCAAATTTTCTACCTTGTTTTGCCTCATATTTTGAAGTTCTCCAACCATTCTTGAAATTTAACCAATTTCAATTCACTTTGAAGCATATCGTTTGATTTCCTTGTCCACTCTATTCTCAATCTCATGGGTAATTTGCCCATCAAATCTTGAAGTAAAACTGGGTTCCTCAATTGATCTTCCTGTTTCAAGGTTTGCATGGTGTTGACTAGATTTCCCACAGTATCTGAAAATTCAACAATACTATTAATTTTCTCTTCTTTGACCGATGGAAAGCATTTGACTTTTTCTAGAAGAGTATTTATCAAATATTCTGTTCGTCCAAAGCGTTTCTGTAATGGTTTTATAACTTATCAATATTGTTTGGAAGAATTAGCAATGATTGAATAATTTCTTGGGCTTTACCTTTCAAGCATTTCTGCAGCCTTGACTGGTTCTCCTCATCAGTATATCCACACATTCTTGTTGTATTGTTGTACTGACATATTTAATTTGGCCAATCAAGAGGATCGCCATTGAATATTGGTAAATCTTTAGGTATTGATTGTCTGGTTATAATTTTATTGAGAAAAATATCATTCGAACCTTTTTTACCTGTATTTGAAATGTCATTGTCAGTTTGACAATACTCCACGTGGAGACTGCTGTCCAAATTCTGCACCCATTTTGCAACTCTAGACCTTTGATCACAATCTCTAATAGACCTCTCTATGAAATTTCCGGAATTCACTTCACTTGCATCACTACTATTTTCTAAATTCGCAATTTTAAACGCTAGTTCAAGATCTAGCAATTCCCGTTCTCGTCTTTCTTTTTCTTCTTCAATCACATGCTTTTTCTTGGCTATTTCTAGCTTTTCTCGTAAAATCTGGCAATGAGTAATACTGGCTACTGATCTCACCTTGGCTTCGGATGATTTAGTATTACTCTTATGAATAGATGTTGACAAACTTCTCTCTCTCAGACTCCTTACTTCAGTTTCGATATCATCTTTTTCCTCTTCGACTTTTTCTGAAATCTGAGTTTTCTTGAGACGTTGACTCCGTCTCAAAGACATCTTTGGATAGTTGTATCTCCAAGAACTGTTCTTTACGGATCAGAAGGACCACAACGTGAGATAGAATACCTGTAATGAAACTCTTTGTAGTAATCCGGTTCGAAGGACCACAATGTGAGATATAATACCTGTAATGAAACTCTTTGTAGTAATCCGGCTAGAAGAACCAAATTAATGAAAACTATTAGGTAAAATATTCAAATTGCTATATTACTTTTTTTGACTTGTTTGACAATTCTCTCTTCTTTTTTTAAACATGAACAAAATAATAATAAATTATATACTAAGTGACTAAAAATAATCAGCTTCCCGACACCCATCTTAAATGGTGGTGGTGAATGTTCCATCAAAGATGTAGGTTGGGGTCAATTTGGACGACGGCATCTCAGATGCATTGATTCTTATGGACTCCATTATGTTGGAATGGCCTAAGTTGTTACCCATCCATTGGCCCATGTGGCTTCTATCCTCGCTTCCGCTATAATGTGCAGATGCAGAGAATCTGAATCTGCTTGTTGCTGATTGGTCACTGTTCGTGATCCATAATATATTATAGGACGTGCCTTATTATTGAGTGTGATTCATCCTGTTACTCAACGAAAGTGTCACATAAAAAGGGTTATCGCAGAAAACAAATTCATAATAATTTCTTCTGCAAATTTACACGCACCACGTGATTGTGTTTTCCTATAATAACAATGTTCCTTTTACCTTTCAGCAGTATTCGCGGTCGCCAATGGCTCCAGGTGGCGCTCCAAAACTCTGGGAAAACAAAGTAAACGTCACATCAATAGTTGACAGTTGACGACTTTTAGATGTTTTACTGATATTTTTTTGAATACTTGAACTTTCAATTTACGTTTCAACTTTCTTTCGTTCAAAATGCCTGTAGTGAAGATTCATTTGAATGAAAATTTTCAATATTTAACCAGAATGCAGAATGCAGTATTCAATGCCAATCATGTATTATCTATTTATATGTGAGGTAGAGAATGTCGACGAGCGACGAGTTTATGGACTTTGTTCCGCCTTGAAATTTTCCTCATGAAATAAAAATTGAATTGGGATCTCCAGATACAGCAGTGTCGAAGTGGAACTGTGAATGCAGTTGCAAAGGGGGCCAACCTGGATTCTGTAAACATGTAGTTGCAGTCATAAATAAATTAAACGAGTTGAGCTATACTGATGTCAAGCAAGTTTGAGATAGAGAAAAAAAATTGAGTCAGATTATGCTGCTGAAAGAGCAGTGCACTTCTGCCATTTCGAAAAGGTACATCTATATGAATAATTCAAATCAGTTGAAAAGTTGAAAAAAAAGAATTTGAACTTGTTATTCGACTATATGATTAGTGATTGTGTGAAATACCTAACTTGTAAAATTCTTCAACATCTCGATCCAGTTAGTAATAATAAATTGACGTATCATTCACTTCACCGCACATCAACACCTATATGCACATTTTGTTATCCAAGTGCACATACCTATTGGTGTTGAAATGTTGTGAAAGGGTTACTTGTGAAATTTGTTATTGTGACTCCTCAGTACATCCATTAAACTTGATTTATTTTTGAATAAAATAAACTAATTTTTGGAAATCATTTAATACCGATACAAAATAAATGTTCATATACCCAAAGTAATATGAAAATAATTCAGTCCAGGTTTTCATTATCAAGTATCAAATAATGATAATAGCTTTATTGTAACAGGAGATAGGTACAGTAATGTGCAGAAAGGTTCAAGTAACAATATATTTGTATTTTATAGGCAAACCCTAAAAAAAACATTAATTTGGCTTATACTTGTCACAGCATTTACAAATCTTATTATAGTTGTTACACATCACATAGATGAATGATTTAAGTAAAATATTTGTTCTAGCTCTCTGAGTAAACACTTTCGAAAAATTAAGAAAAACCGGTGATAATATAACTAGGAACACTAAAGACTGTGTCAGCGAAAAGAAATGGTTGCATTTCAGTTTTGTCACGAGCCATGCTGGCGTGCGGGTTAAGCAATCGCTTCTCAATCCAATCATCGATAGGTGTATGGGTTCAAACCTCAGCGGGATCACCGGTCTCGTGCATATGGCATCACAAGTTCAAGATGGTGAGGGATAGGTCTTCCCTAGGTCGCATAATTCTCTCGAAGACTTCTGAGAGTTGCTTGTTGCCATTTGGAGATTATCTGGAATATCTTCTGAATTATCAATATTTTCACAACATATTTCTAGAGATTTCACACTCTTTCTGTCAACACCAGTAAAACACATCATATTATTGTCTGACTGAAGATTAGCACAGAGATTGTATACACCAAATGTTGTTCAAACAGATTTGTCTGTAAATTCATCTAATTTATTGGGAAGTGGTTCCGTGTTACTGCCATACTGCTGTATCTGTTCCGGGACTGAAAGTGAACAGGCTACATCCAATGAAAAGCAACCTGGAACTGATAAAATATCTCCAGATCCTTAAATTCTGCACCATCGACAGCGTCTAACTTCGAAAAGTATTGAAATCATTAAACAATTACAATTAGAAAATCCTGTTACCATTTTTTCCCAGATCGGTTAACATTTCATTGCCTTGATATACTAGTTTCTGGAAGTTTTTAAGATGGAATGGCCCCTTTCATCAATCGTTTTAATGTTTTGCTTCTCGTGTCTAGAAAATAACTGAATAGATTTATACCAATTATTATAAAAAAAGTGTGAAATCTTCCAAAATAAAGTTTCAATCTGATTCCCCATGGTTTAGATGGTTTTTGGCAGTTTTGGTTTTTGGGAAAAAAGTGCATGGACACATTTGCAGATAAATAATGCTTGCACTGCGGCATTGAACAACATTATTTTGACTTACTAGTCATATCAAAGCTATGCTTTCTGCATTAAACCAAAAAAATCAAAGCAAATAAAGAGAGACAAAGAAATAATCAACAATTTATCAACACGAGATCTTTATGGTAAAATGTTTGTTTTCCCGGAGTTTGACGTACACCATTCAAAATGTAGATGTCGCCCTCTCCGTGGTGACCCCGAATAGGTGGGTTTGTTAAGATCGAGCAGATGCTGAGAGATATTTAACTCCTTGGCTAGATACATCATCTGCTACTTGGCGGAATTTGGGAGCGTATTATTAATAAGTGTATCTGATGTCTCGATTCTGAGCAAACCAAATTAGGTCTGTTTTTACAGCTGTAATTTACCTAATGCCGAGTAGGGACGAACGGAGCAAACAGATTGAATCAAGCTGTCAGATATGCATAAACCGAACGTGCCTTATAATGAACCAATGAAAGTGTCAGCTGGAAATAAGAATTTGTAGGCAATGTATCATAAACCGACAAAGTCGTAAGAAATTGCCGCTGTTTATCGATCGAGTCAGCATTTTGCCACAGTAAATTTCAATAGAAAATTACAATACAAACACTACGTCAAAATAATGAATCAAAAAGGACTGAGGATTTGATATCAATGAACAAGCATAGTAGTATAGCATACTGCCTAATAGAAAATGTTCATTGGGTAGTAACAACCCTAGATGTCCATAATAAGTCGAAAGGATTCAATCACATTCACCTTCAAATTTCGTCGCATCGTAGGCGGGTATGTATGTATTTCAGAAATAGCTCAACGTATTATCTCTGGATAGGGGAGACTGAATTCCTCCCTTTCATATTGTTTATATGATTTATTGTTAATTCGATGTATTGAACAATGCAAAATATTTGACGATATGAAAAAAGACAAATTATTATTATTATTGTTATTATATTTTATGGGTCTTATTCGTTTATGTGGTTTCAAATAAAAATTTATATAACAACACAATGTCTCAGCAGGGACCATATTGTGGATGACCAGATCCCCGGTGTCAATATGAAAAAAAACTGTATGCTCTTGAAATATCATAAAATTCGTAGATAGGACACAGCAGAGCCCACTGATTTCTACCAAAATTAGATTTCCGAGACTTCTCCAAAGGAAAAAATGAGGGCACTGTGAATTCCACGAAATTCACATACAATACTGGTCAGAGGCCATTGATCTCGAATAACGGCCTCCCGTGGTCTCCACTAAACAAGAAACTGGAGGCACAGCAAATTTCATGAAATTCGCAGAAAATAATTATCAGAGGACACTGATCTCAAATAACGAGGTCTCTGTAATCTCAACTAAACAGTAAAGTGGAAGCACTGCAAATTCCACAAATTAATTGACAGTACTCAGCAGATGTCGCTAGTTTCGAATAACGGAGGCCTCGTGATAGCGGTTAAAGGAAAACTGGAGGAACTGCAAATTTCACCAAATTCACAGTACACAACAGAGGCCACTGATCTCAAATAAGGTGGTCCGCACCATCTCCACCCACCATTAAATTTTAAGCACTGCCATGAAATACACAGACTGTCTCATCTTAGCACACTGCACACTAATAACGAGATATATGAGGTCTCCGTCCCACAAAATACAGAGACATTTCAGTTCTAGTTGATGCTATGAACCAATTGAATAGTCTATATAAAAACCAGAGAAAATGAAAGCCACTTACAAATCCCTGAACGCACTGCAAACTTTGAAAATGCAGCTGAAAATGACAACAATACTACAACACGAAAAATAAGGAACATCAGATACCGACAACATGGATACAAATGAAACAAGTTCCCTACCATGAAGTCTCTGATAATTGGAAGGACCAACGTAATAAAAAAAAGTAACGAAAACTACATTCAAGATAAGCTCATCTGAAGACGGAAATAAAGAACAAATCGCACAACACATAAGGATGAAACAAATTCGAAGCAGTCTCTGGTTTGGTTCATTCAATACAATGTTTTTTTAAATTTTCCAGCACTTTTCAGAAGCTTCAAGAACATTCAAACTTTTTTGGCTATATTCTGGAATTTCCACAAAGTTCCACACACCATGTCCCCTCACTGCTGGCCGAACTCTTCAGAATTTCACGTGTGTGTCGTATCAGTGCGTTCTGTAACCTATAAGGGTTTCCATTCTAATTCGTTTCACGGTTTTCCAGACTTTTGTCTCTTATCAATATTACAAATCATTCTAGATCGCTTTAGAACATTTAAATGTATTTTCGAACATTTTGGTTTGTTTCAGAACACTCTCGAACTTTCTGTAATATCTATATCATTCAAACTAATTTCAGATTATTCAAACATTTGAAATTACTCTTCATTATCATAGAGCGCTTCAGATTCTTCTGGATATTCTACATCGTCTTTGCATAAAACTTCATCTATGTCGATTTCTTCAATACATAATTTTTGATGTTCTCCAATATACAAAACGAAGCTGTGTGTTATATAAATCGATTGATATGAATCATGCATACAAAAAGAACTCTAAAATTGCAATTTGGTGAATAGCGAGCATAGATATTGTCTTCCAAATTCCTTATATATTTGTTCCGTGTCCATACGAATGCAGGCTGCCAAGCATTGATAAAAATGAAAGTATTTGGGGTCATAGTACTTTATTAATTAATTAATTGATATTGATTAAGAGTTTGGTTTTGTGCATGATTTTCTTTTCTTGAGGATTGAGAATGAAAATCCTGAGAGAATAAAATATTTTTTGACCTCAAAATACTTCATCAAAAGTTTCAGTTTGTTAAATACAACTGTATTCCGGAAAAAAATAGCAAGCTCACATTTTTTTTTCAGACTCAACAGCTTATCCCAAAGAGGTTGGACTTCAAGAAACACCTTGAGAAACTGTTCACTTTGAAACAATGTGTGGAATAAAGATAAGGAGTTTGAAGGTGTAATTCAGACTCAGTCTCGCTTTTTTCCAATATTCGAAAATCAGAAGGAAGAAAAATACTCCGATACATGTGTTATAACAAATTAGCATTCTGTGATAAGGGCATAAGGGAAATGATATATACTTATACCTACTTATACTTACTCTAGAATGCTAATACCGTAGGCCGAAGGTGCTTGTAAAGAGTTTATATCGATCGGTATAGTTTTTAACAGATCCGGTTTCAGCAAAATATTATGGTACCAGTGGAGGTTAAAGAAGTATGATTCTCAAAATTTATGTATTACTGCTACAATCATTTTCACATGCAGATTTTCAATTTTCATATTCAGGGAATTATCTTCATATTTTATTTTTTATATCTTCCAAACTGATGGTTGACAATAAGATCGGAAAACTCTCTTCACCTTCTAATCAATCGATTTAAATGAATGTTTTCACATATTGATAAATCAAGATCGTCAGTGATGGCCCTCCAACGTGTTTTTCTGTTATGTATATAGCGTTTCACAAAAACCGGTTAGAATTATATCTGTAATCTTGGAGTCAGTGCCACATTGTAATAAGCATACTCCATTGCTATTAGAATTGTGGAAAATGAGTAATATGAAGATATATACCTAATTTTTTTACTTTTCACCATTTTCACACTGAAATCTGTGGACAGAAGGGTGTTTTCGACCGTAGTCGGAATTATTTCTTTTCATTTAAAATTAAGTAAAATAAACAAAATTAAGTCACTTATTCTTTGTCGAATATAGATCTCAATATACTTGCAATGATCCTGATTAATAATATAATAATAATGATACTCCCTCATAAACACTCGTTGAGTGTACCCAAAGGCATAGCCTGTGCGGGTAGAGGACGGCTATTATTATTATTTGCCGTGGCGCTCCGGGGCGACTTACTGATGTTTTAGGTGATGTATTCACTTATCAGCTGTTGGAAAACCCGGAAAACCTACAGCACCACCTCGGGTGGTCGGTGTGCACTCCAAGCTAGCACCAGACGAGATTGGCATCTAGACAACTCACAATACACTTGCTTTTCAACAAGGCATGCGGTCGCCTATCGATTCGATATAAAGTAGTTAAGAAAAATTCTCTTCTACTAAGTACATCGGGCTGGAACCGACTATCGCTATGCTGTAGTTTCGAACGGCCTGTGGATTAGACCGCTAAGCCACCGACCACCCCGTATGTTTACGAAAAACGTTGGAATTCTATAGTGACTCATCTAAATAATTTAATTTTAAATGATTTAGTTCATATTCTATGAAATTTTATACTTTCAAGAGCATTATTTTTATGACAGTCTTTCAATGAATTTGGTTCAGTTTACAGCATTTCTAGGTTTGCTCACCGGTCGAAATGAAAATTATTTGTTTTTTAGTTTGAATGACATGAGCACGTTAGTAAATCTAAACGAAGACATGAATAAGGATAAATTTACAAATTTGCATTTTCAGAATAATTCAAAACCAATTGTTTTTTCTAATATGAAAAGAACCAAAACTGCAGTTGACTGAATTTCATCAGTCTAAGAGTTATTGAAGAAAAATTTTATAGAAATGTTTACACGTCAACATTATTAGTCCAGAACGGGATCGGTTTGTAACTGATGAATGAAAAAGACGCTGTGATCAGCCATTCCTAAAACACAACCAACACCTTGAACTTTTAACAACAAAACAAAAACTGAACACTAACGTGTATTCTTTCGTTATGTTCAAACTCAACGAACTGAAGTGAAGTGATCCGATTGTTGAATTATGAGCTCAAAATGCAATAGTCGGATCACTTCAGTTCGTTCATTTTGATCAAAATGAAAGAATATACCTAATAAATGCCGGTAACCGGTAATCTCGTAATATATGAAAATGAGCAAACCGACCCTTTTCTCTGGCAAGACTTCGTGTAGAGGACAAAGCACTGTTGCACGATCACTTAAATTACAGTAACATGGGGAACATTGTTGTATATAATTAATATAATTCTCGCCTATAATTGGGAGAAAACAATTTCTGAAGGTTCCTTCGGTTTGAAAAAGTCTTGAATGCTTTGAAAAATATCTCTATTCAGAACGAAATGGTTTCATTGCCTCATTACACAATACTTTTAATTGAAAAGACAAATAATTTTCGAACTTAGCAACGTTCTCCCTGAAATATGCAAGAAATCCTATTCTCAAGACTTTCCAATAGGCAATCCGCATGGACCAATCAAAAGTCAATTTTAGTTGCGCCTGCGTGGTGTGCAATATTATTTCAGGTTACATTGAGGATCAACTTGGTTATCAAGGTCCAGTTTTGCTAGATTAGATCATGCTCCCTTCTTTTATGGCTCAAAAATGAAAAAAGAAGGGAACATGATCTAATCTAACCAAACTAACCTTGCTATCCAAGTTGAATACTTGGGACTACTATACCGCCTTCGCATCGATTCAAATATACCGCCTTGACCAGGATAGTTCTGATTGGTTCATGCGGATTGCCTATTGGAAAGTGTTGTGGAAATGAATTCTTGCCTGAAATATACTGATGTTGAGCATGCGCACATCAAAAACAGGGTGCACATGTGGCATGCTTTATGCAGTGACGCAAGGTTGGATTATCATTCTAGAGTAAGTTTAAAAAATATATTTTTATGATTCTTCCTCAGGATATACTTCATTTTTTTGTAAATGTCTCTGAAACCTCTACATTAAGGCACATGAAATGTTAGGACTTTCAGTTCCAAGTATTGATGAGCCTAACTGATGTCAAACACTCATTTGTCAATTCACTTCTGAAGAAAATATCAGAGGAAATATGGCAACATACCACCGTAACTACTACACTGTTTTCCGAAAATTAAACAATATAACATCAAAAATTATCACATTGATGAAACTAGATAAGTGTACCAAGTTTCAATTTTATGTTTTTCGGGAGATTTTGTAGGTCTCATTCTGACTAACCCTGTACTTTTTAACGAGAATAAATGCCATCTGACAACATCGTGATACCTATGTCATAATACGGATTTCGATTAATCAACTCCTATAGAAAGAAGTCCTAATGATAACGTTAAGTCACTTTGACAGCGATAAAAATGCCTTATCCACAAATCTGTTAGCGACCGTCACGTCAATTTCCTTCTTGTCAGCTATGATTGTTGAGTATAGTTGATACAATATGAGTCGTTTAGGGGAAGTTTCGGCTTAACAAATCAGAAAAAAAAACATTATTTCAATTGTGTTTTTTTTAAGTGCTTACTCAAATACTCATTTCAATGAATGCTATTACCTATTTATCTAATTAGACAAAATTGCTCGACGTACGGTCTCGCAGTTGTTTCGTCAGTCTTTTTCTTTAAATTACTGATTGGTAAAATTATTTCGTTGAAACAGAAAATTGATGCTTCAAAAAGAGCTTTCGTATTCTTAACGTTGATAACAATTCTTCAGTTTTACGGTTGGTTACTTGGATATTTGAGGTTCAGTCGACTTTGCCATTAA
This sequence comes from Chrysolina americana, assembly GCA_958502065.1. Taxonomy (NCBI): domain Eukaryota; kingdom Metazoa; phylum Arthropoda; class Insecta; order Coleoptera; family Chrysomelidae; genus Chrysolina; species Chrysolina americana. The sequence continues at coordinate 59,059,152 of OY293412.1, forward strand.
AAGATTGAAGCTGATTTCCGACTTCAGCCTTGCCATTATTATAGAATGATAAAAAAATCCATTAATAGTACCTATAACTATTTCCATTTCTTCATTATATTGGCTTAGTAGCTCAACAGAAACCAGAAAGAGGCGGGTGGCATGAATATAATCGTAAATTGTACCCCAGGGTAGAAAACGTCACTGATATTCGGCGTATATACTACAATAGATTTTGCAATGCTCAAATGTTAACGTCATTGAAGTTAGGGGGAAGTATGGAAAAGATAAGGCCATTAACATTTGTCTTGAATGTTTATTGTCCCATTTCTTTCATATATATGCTACACACCCACTGTATCAGTTCACAGATTCAATTGCCTAGTAGACATTTCTCAGACTATTAGGTTGGAAAAAGTTTGTATGAAACCACAAAATTGCTGTCTATCAAATATTTCCATTTTATTTTTTTTATCAAAACAAGGAAAATATATATGTTGTTCAATCTTGGGGAAAAGTCTTGTTTCTTTTTAAAAGCTCCAAACTTCGATGGCAGGAGAAACCAGGAGAAACACTTTCCGCACTAGTTATTTTGAATGAAAAAGAATTATCCATTTGGAATGCAGAATTACATAAAAATGTATGGAAGAGCTCTCTCCCTCAGCGATTTGTAAAACTCGTCAAGATCTGCCAAGTGAACAATTCCTGGTCGAGTGTCTTGAATATTCTAGGAAAAATCACTGAACAATTTTCTTTATTAAATTTATAAACGGTGCCCTTTTACTACAATGGACGTGAAGGATCACAAGTGGCCTGGAATAGATATGGGTTAAGTGGATTCAATTATGCATACAACCAACTTGGCCCAAGTATTTTAATGTCATGTGATTTTGAGATAATTTCCAACCATGACTGTGAATAGAAAATTAATTGTCGAATGGATATTCTGCCGCTTTTGTTAGGATGATGCTGATGAAAATAGTAAGTATTAAATTTGCAATTAGCTGTTGATCGATATTTACTTGAAACTTTTTCAGCAAGTTTGGAAATGTTTTCAGTCTCATAACGATTATTCTTAAACGATCGATGCAAAATTCAGTCTTCTATCGGATTGTGAATAAACCAATCGATGGACAATGTTGGTCATACGGGGATATATGAAAAATTCCTAGATTAGTGTAAAAGCAAACAAAATTTGAAAGTCAAAATATTTTATTATTTTCAACATATAACGTATTCCATTCGATACATTTCTTACAACGAAACTGCGCTCTCTAGACCTTAAAAAAAACAGAACATCGTGTACAGTAGTAAAAGCAATACATTCCCGGGCGACAATGTAAATTGTTGGCCGAGGCCAACAAGCATTGAAGTCTGGGAATGTGCTTTTACTACGAGGTACACATACCATTCTTACCTTGTTATTGTCTATGAAACCGTTGAAAATCAATGAAGAAAACAGCAGAAACGTCGCTGTAACAACGGAAGAATTTAGATTTGACAAAAAGAATTACTTTTCAGGTAGAGTTCAGCTCATGTTTAATAACTGTACAAATTGCAACATAACTATAAATATATTAAAATAGTTACCATAAACGTTCCATATGTGAAATAATATATTCAATAAATGATCTTAATGTGAGTTGGTTGCTTACACGTATTCATTTACTGCCTAAAATGTATATAAAAACCTGGTAGGAACCGATTTTGACGGCCCAGGTGGGCAAACATATCAACAGACCGTTTTCGATTTGGGACAGTTTGTTGCTTAGCAATACCCGATTAGGGTACTTTGAGGTCTGAAGGTGCTCCGAGGGGGTAGGCATTCCGAGAGGCATTCTTAAGCGATTTCAGAAAAAATATTTATCTTACTCTGCAAACAACCCCTCTACAGCTTCTACATCCTCTACTTTAGAAGAAAATGTTATTTCAAACTTTTTTTTAGTGGTGGAAATAGATGATAGTTGTGCGAAGCCAGATTTGGTGAATAAGGGAGGTGTTAAAGTAGATTGTAGATGGGTCGTGCAGGCTGTGCAGCCTCACAACCACAAAGACCGGTAAGGTCTTTTGTGCGTGACTCTTTTTCTATTCAAGGACCGGTATTCAGAGAGTTCATCAGATTTCTGGGGCAAAGCAGATGTTCTGCAGTTTCCGCGAAGTTTTCGCGGTAGCGGCAACTATCACCCTCTGACATGAGTATCTTTTTGAGGTGATACCTTAGAAGGACAGTAGTAGTGCCCAGTGAGTAATCCCGTTACCAATTTTTGTTCAAACTCGAGAAGCTGTTTAGCTTTCCTTGGCAATAGGCTCACCAGCCTTTTCGCTTGTCTTTGTCCTGGCACTTTATTCCAGTAAGCAGGTGTTCAAATACCTCAAACTCCAAATTACGATATGTTTGCATGGCAACATGCGACTTGTGTGCAGAGGCAATTTCCTGCAAGAATAATGAACCTGTGAATAACATTTCAGTTCGTTTCTTCTCGATTTTTTATTTTTTTAGTTGTCAGTAACATCAAATAGTGTTTCCCAGTTATTGTTCTACCCTTATTCACTGAATCAATCATGATGGGTCCATCAGTGTGTTTCACTTTTTGACGAATATCCATGAGAGTCTCAGGATCGATAAATACACTGAAAATGAAGTGATTGTATGAAAGGGGTTATCCTACGTGATATACACTGCACGCCAGTAGCGATGGAACCACCCATTTTCCCGGAAAGTTATATTAGAGAGAAAAATTGCCCCTAAATTTCTTCAGATTCGTGTTCAGGTTCCCCAAATTATTACTAATAAACCTACTTTCTGAAAAATTTACAATCCTGAAAAATTCTAATTTGTTTCACTTCTCATGGAACTGACCCGTCTCTTCCGTAATTTTTGACGTAAAACCATGAAGTTGTCAGGATCAATAAATACACCAGAAAGAAACATACCCCCCAAAAGGGGTATCTTATGTGTTATACACTGCATGCCAACAGCGATGGAATCACCCATTTTCCAGGAAAATTACAATAGGGGGCAAAATTGGCCCGATATTCCTTCGGATTCGTGTTCAGGATCCTCAAATTACTCTAATACACCTGTCTCCTGAAAATTTAAATTTTTATAACTTTTCATTGAAAAATTGAATGATACATTCAAATTATTATTATTGATGATCGTGGAAAACAGATACGAGGGCATTTCCATGATACAATCATGATTTTTCAACACTGAAATTTTTTCAGGAGATCCCGAATACGATTACGAAGGAATTTTGGGCCAACTTTTCCCCCTAATATATCTTTCCGGAAAATGGGAGGTTTCATCGCTGCTGGCGTGCAGTGTATATCACGTAGGATGATTTCATTCGTGCAGTGAGTTCATTTCTAGTGTTTCCATTGATACTGAAAATTTCATGATTCTACCTCAAAAATTACGGAAGATACGGGGGAGTTTCCATGAGAAGTGAAACAAATTAGAAGTTTTCAGGGCTGAAAATTTTTCCAGGAGACAGGTGTTCTATGAGTATTTGAGGGATCCTGAACACGAATCCGAAGGAGTTTTGGGCCAATTTTACCCCCTAACATAACTTTCCTCAAAAATGGGTGGTTCCATCGCTGCTGACGTGCAGTGTATATCATGTAGGCTAATTCCATTCGTGCAGTGAGTTCATTTCTAGTGTTTCCATCGATCCTGAGAATTTCATGATTCTACCTCAAAAATTACGGAAGATACGGGGGCGTTTCCATCAGAAGAGAAACAAATTAGAATTTTTCACTCTTTTCACTAATTTTGACCACTGATATTATATCTTTCCGAAAAAATGGGTGGTTCCATCGCTGTTTGCGTGCAGTGTATATCACGTAGGATGACTCCTTTTGTGTAGTGATAGTGTTTCCATCGATCCTGACACTTTCTTCATCGTCAAAAATTTTGGAAGATACAAGGGTGTTTCCATGAGAAGTGAAAAACTGTATTTTAACAGAAAAGCAAAATATCCGACAGATAATTCCTAGTAATGAAAAAACGCAGAAACATAAATCAATAACATCGGATTATGCCAAAACAATTGTCAACTGTAAATATAGCGATTAGATCCTGTATTTGTGGATTTGTGTGTGTGTTAAAGTTATACGTCAAATACTTATTAGTGATCACGCTAATATTCCTAAGAACCCTGGTGTGCCAAATTATACCTGTAAAAGTGTAGAATAAAACGCTGGACGTTCGCCAGCTCGACTATGAAGAAACAAATGGAATCGCGGTCTGCTGTCCTAATATCCCGCGATAATTGTGTGAACCGCCACCGTCAACTTTCTTGTTAAGGTTCATTTTCATGAACAGAAGTTTCAAGTATTGCGATCGAGCATGAAATGAATGAAACAACGTAATCATTCAAATTTACGGAACTATTTTATTCTTTTTTTGTTTGGCTGAAATTCAATTTACTGAAATAAATAATAATCACACATTTCACATACAAGAATTGAAATTCAGCTGCATGGAAATTCACGATTAGAACCTGTCATTCTATTAGCCTATCTGACATCTGTTCAAGCATGCGCAAGCGCAAGTATCTGCGCAATTGTATCCAAGTTTTCCTTATAAAGTTCTCTAAGTAATAATTTTGTAGCTTATTTTGAGTTTAATTACTTTTCACAAGTGATATGGGTGATGAGTTGTGTGTTTCAATGTTTTTTCACTATTTTGAAAACTGTTGAATATCATGTAGAAGTATAGATATTTATTTTTTGTGCAAGTTTTTCTGACAGGAAATTAATATTTTGTGGATCATCTAACTACACTGATAAGATTTTACCATTTCAACATATGGTAAAATAATAAAAACATAAACAAGCTTGATAATATGCAAAATTGATAGATTTCAGTAAAATGTTTTTTTTTACTTCATCACGGACTTTCACCACTCTTGCACTTATGGAAGATTCAAAGAAACAGTAGGGTATAACAACGCACCCGCTTGATCGATTCAATTTGAAAAAATGTTTGCTATAAAGTATTGTCAATTAGAACATGGCGAGTTTATAAATACAATGTAAGTTTCAAATTAATTTCAAAGTATGTTACAGATTCTAGATGGAACTCACTTTCGGTACTGGATATGAATTGATTGTTCATATATCCATACAAAAACAGAATATGGTCAAATTATGAAAATAATGCAAAATAGTTAATTATATTGCACTTCGAAATTTTTGATTCCCCCACAACTAGTTCGAGTTTCAAACGGTATTTAGATTATTTGGGAAAAATTTGTGTGGGGATATTTTTCCAAAAAACTTGGTCTTCCACTCCGAGTTTGGACTATATTAAGTACTTCTGTAGTATGATATTAGAAAGGTTATTGACATTCCGTAAAATTCAATAGCAACAATTACAATCACTATCTCCCTGGAATATTGACACGAGGACGAGGCGCCATCTCTGAAACCGATTACAGAAGCAGACCACGATTTAATTTTTTTGTCTTCAAAAAAATTTAAACAAAATCTAATCAGTCGACACACCAGGGTTTTAGGGCCGTTTTTTAAATGGACAATTAAGCAAATTTAGCTGTCAGCTATCTCTAACCTCCTGACAAACTGTTTCTTCATTCATAGTTAAGCCAAACCAGTAGCTATTCTGTCTGCTACATTAGCAGCAACTTTGAAGTGCCAGTCAAGCTTTTAACTGATGGCTAGCGAAGTGGCGCAAGCGCATTCTATCGAAAAAGTGTTAGGTTAGAAGTGACCTTTTCAATTATTATATTTACCTATAGGTTTGCTAATTAGGATAGAAATAGTTGATAGTTATATTGTTGATAAAATTGATGCAAGTAATTTCATCAGTGACAACGATGAAGAAATAATTTATTTCGAGTATGAAAAAAGGTCCTACATATAATAATTAGGTACTAAAATACTTGGGACATGATGACTTGGACATTCATATAAAATTTTGTAATTCAAAGAGCGCAGTTTTCGCAATATTGAAATAAACTTAACATCAACTCAGAATTTTCACAAACAGATTTGCACTTTTCAGTTATATCACAATACATCGATATTTTCCTGTATTAAGCCGAATGGACATAATGGAATTTTTATGTAATAAGTTTTGAGTTTTTCGATTTTCTATATCAATATTGAAATAGAACAGGATACAAAAAAGAATTGAACAATAAAGGTTGAATTCTACAAACAGAATTGTTTGTGGGGCGTGATCAGAATAATAATGGCAATGATAGTTTCGTGTAAAAAGGAAATTAAAACTATAATATTTGTAGCTGAAATATTTCTTTTCATTGTATATGCCTGAACAGAAGAGAAGAAACAAAGAGCGAGTCTTTCCAAAACCCCAATTTTGTATAAAGGTAATTCCATGGAATTACTTGATTCCAGTGGTAATCATCACTCAAATATTTCTCCAAATAACCAGCTAATTGTTTCTCCAGGTTGAAAAGTTTTTTTTTGTGCATTTGATAAAACTTCGTCTTGATTTTCGTTTTTTCTTCGATAAAGCTAATGATAAAATTAGTCGAAAATAAAAAATCGAAGCCACGCGAAATAAACGTTCAATTTATTGACACCGGTCCTAAAATAAATAGATACAAGAGTCCAATAACAATAAGTGGAAAACAAATGAATAATGAAATAAATTAATTAATAAGGAATGACAATTGACACACTGAAATTCATATTGGCCTATCAGGGCGGGTAGCTGAAATATCATTGCTGCCAACGAAAATTAAAACAAGGATAGCTTCAAGCTAGATAGCCTAGAGCCAAATATTTGAAGAAGAAACGCAAAAGTTTGTAGCAGATACTTTAGCTGTCAGTTAAGCTTAGCCGGCAGCCAGCTAGCGGGGACATTTAGCAGGCGATTGAAAAACCGGCCCTAAGACATCTTAGATCCCGCTACGCACGCATTTAAAAACGAGCAGATTACTGGTGTAATTAAATATGTACTTATTTCGTTCGATGCCAATGTTTAATAAACTTTATTGATTTCTCAGATCACCTCCTTAAATTTTTTTCTAATTTCATCTAATTCTACTGATTTCAGATTTTTTACCTTTCTTTTCATTCGTGAAATAGTCTGATAAAATTTCACTCGTGATTGAATTTATCTGTCTTTCATTTCTGAACTCAACTGAATTGATATAAAAATAAACACCACTCGTCCTGAAAAAGAAGATTTTTTAAATGATTTTGAAAAACATTCGATAAATTCAATTAAAAAATTAATGAATTAAAAACAAGAATGACAGACGTACTAATTATTAAATTTTCATTTGCACAAAAAGTAAACAAAAAATCTTATTTTTATTCACACATGTGTCTTTATTTTATTTTCCCCTAGGGTACCTACCCTGGCAGATAAAAATTTCCGAAAACATTTTTGGTTTCCATGGTACCCAAACAAATAATAGCCTCTGAATGGCTTTGAAACGGCGGTGTGAAATTTTCATTAAAACTGCAGCTGAAGATAGTCTTCATTTTTAGTACTCGAGCAGTAGTGTTTCTTTGTTAAAAACTAACATTTTTCTTTCCATTTTGTTTTCTCTGCTGTAAACTTAGTATTGCGAAGGCGTAGAAGGGTCACCAACAATTTTTTCATGAAATCCCTACTTAAATCTTTTGATCCTGACTTTGAAGTTTGATCCAATATTGAATTAAGGAATCCAAATTTAGTTCAGAGGTCTGAGTTTGAAGATGGCTTTCCATGAGCAAAGTCAGGATTCCGACTTCAAATTCGTGATCCAGAAATTGAAGAAATGATTTAAGTAAATACTTGATGTCCATTTGCATCTTGTGTACTGTGCCCAATAAGGTTGAGAATTTCAAATCATGCCAAATAGTAACAGGGGGAAAGAGAGAAAAATGGATATTCAGAGAAATTGAATACGGCCAAACAGGTTTTAGGTGACAGGGCGTTTGGATGACTTCCCAATGAGACTTATTTGGTTTTCGCGTCGATTTCCTATATTACTCCGCACAAAAAATGGAAATCTGAGACAAGCCAGCGTGGTCGTGACTAATTTATATAGAAAAATTTAAAAAAATTGTAAATTTCCAAAAATCAAAATTAAGCCGCTATAACTCCTAATCAAATAGAGTTAGTCAAAAATTATTTCACTGTTCTAAAGGCCTATTCCCCTACGTTGAAACGGGTCATCAAATAATTGCAAACAAAGAAATCGTTTTCCGCATATTGCATTATTTTGTGATGAGCTTGTATTTTCAATAAAATGTTGAATTTTCAACATGCTGAAAGTCACTTATCATTCATACAACTGATTTCCTGTTTTGTCCGAAAACAGTGCAATTTCCCGAGCAACGTTTCTTGTCAATTATGTATAGATCTATTCCTGATAATAAATTGGCTGAAGCAATTTGAACACGACAGTTACCAGGACCGCATTACTTCATACTACCTACATAAATACCTATGTTTCTATGCAGTTATGGAGGTATTTACCATTCCAATTGTGATAATTGTTCCATAGTCTACTAAAAAATAAAGAATGTTTCGTGTTATGTGAGGATTCTGTTTGTCATGGATAAAATCTGACTTTTTTTCTGATGTTTATTTTTCAGAAAAATACATTGCGCTCATTTCATTAGTTACAAGGTTCAGGATATAATTATATTGTTACGTTTTGCTAAATAATAAGCCGAGCACACTACTAAAATGTTTATTTTCTAACTTCACTATAAACAAACATACAACACTTCACTGACTAATAAAACACTTAGATCTATCTATACAACAATACAACTAGCTAAATTTTCCAAACACTTCTGCTTATTATCACTTTCTAATCTTCTTAAATAATTCTCTTCATAAAAACTTCTCTCCCAGTCAAACGTCTCCGTTTATATAGGCGCTCATCGCGTAGACTGGATTAAACGCGAAGATTCGAGAATACTCAAAACGGAGAACTTCTACACATTTCCAGGAATTGAGCGATGACGCGGCAGCTCCGTTATCTAGACTATGCGGTACAGAAAATGATCCATCCAAATAAACACTTCTTGGAATTGATGTATCGAGGAATGGACTCAGCGGCGCAGCTAGGGGGCTTTTATCAATCTCGTAACATTATCCCCCTCTCAGTTTTGATCGTCCCGATCAAACAATGTGTCGTTGTCTCCATTATAACGTTTGAGTCTCTCTAGGTGAACGACCTTCATTTCGCTCTCGGGCTGCGTTGAATTCTATAGACCACGTCGTTTATTCTTTTCACTATCGTATATGGTCCTTCCCAATATGGTGTTAATTTAGGAGAAAATCTTTTCTTACGACGAGGATTGTACAGCCACACTCGATCTGCTTCTTTGAATCCACCAGTATTGGCCTTAAGATCGTATCGAGCCTTCATTCTGTCACTAGTTATTTTCAATCTTTTTCTTGCAAATTCGTGGATCCCATTCAAGCTATCTCGCAGTTCATCTGCATAATCCTGTACCTCTTTTTCTTCAGAACTTGGTGATCCGAACACCAAGTCACAGGGTAACCGAAGTTCTCTCCCGAAGATGATGCTGGCTGGAGTGAGCTTTGTGGAATCGTGCACAGAGGCCCTGTAAGCATCAAGAATAGTGGAAGATGTCGATCCCAGGTCTTTTGGTGCTCCTCTACTACTTTGGAAAGATGTTCTTCCATAGTCCTGTTGAACCTATCAACCATGCCATCAGACTGTGGGTGGAGGGCCGTTGTTCTGGTCTTGCTAATTCCCATCAATTCACAAACTTCCTTGAATAAATTTGATTCAAAATTTCTTCCTTGATCGGAATGTAGCTCCATTGGGACTCCAAACCTTGAAAACATGTTATCCACCAAAGCTCTTGCAACTGTGCATGCTTCTTGATTAGGCAAGGCATAAGCTTCAACCCATTTGCTAAAGTAATCCATGGCAACGAGGATGTATTTGTTGCCATCATTCGTCATCGGAAACGGTCCTGCTACATCGATGGCGATTCGTTCGAAGGGAGCACCTACATTGTATTGTTTAATTTCTCCTCTCGATCTTGTCTTGGGACCTTTGCTTGTTTCACACTTCAGACATCTTCGGCACCATCTCTCTACATCTTCACGACATAGGACCCAGTAAAATCTCTGCCGTCTTTTAACCATGGTCTTATTCACTCCAAAATGTCCACCTGATTTGCTGCCATGGATCTCCTCCAAGACATCACTTATCCTCGACCTAGGCACAACAAATTGAGAAATCACTTTTCTGCCGTCGGCCGATTCCCAAGCTCTCTTCAATAGACCATTCTCAACAATCAGGGAATCCCATTGAGCCCACAATGCCTTGAAAGCTGGTGATCGTAAGGAGATTTCCTTCCAAGTGGGTCCTTCCGCTCCGCTTTCCTTCCATCGTAGAAAATCTGCAATGTTTGGATCACTTCTTGGTACTGTCTCATTTTCGTTGTGGTCCAATTGTCGTCAACCATTAATCTCACTTGGTTGATTCCTTCGCGACGTTCAATTCGCTCACAATGCTCACAGGTATCCGAACAAGGTCTTCTCGATAAGGCATCTGCGTTGTTGTGTAATCGTCCTGGTCGATGTTTTATTTTGAAGTGATACTGGTTCCACTTCTCAATCCACCTTGCTACTTGTCCTTCAGGGGTCTTCATTTCGAGTAACCACTTTAAAGCTGCATGATCTGTTCTAATGAGAAATTCTCTTCCATATAAATATTTGTGGAAGTGGTCGACAGCCTTGATTATTGCCAGTAGTTCCTTCCTTGTTACGCAATAATTTCTTTCTGGTTTGGTCAGTGCCTTGCTGTAAAACTCAATTACTTTTTCCTGGCCATCTTGCTCTTGTGATAGTACGGCTCCAATCCCATTGTTACTGGCATCTGTGTCCAAAACGAAAAGGCCTCTTTGACGTGGAAAACTTAAAATCGGATTGGAACATAGAGCAACTTTCAGCTTTCCAAATGCCTGTTCACTTTCGTTGGACCAGACGAATTTGACTCGGTCTTCTGTCAACTTATGTAGGGGTGCCGCAATGTCAGCAAACCCTTCTACAAACCGACGGTAGTAGGTGCAGAGCCCTAGGAAGCTCCTCACTTCATGTTTGTCTTTAGGTCTCGGCCAGTCTCGGATCGTCTGTATCTTCCTTTCGTTTGTTCGGATGCCGTCTGATGACACTGTGTGGCCCAGAAAATCGACTTCTTTCTGGAACAATGAGCAATTCTGAGGATTCAGTTTAAGGTTTGCATTCCTGAATCGTTAGAGTATTTCTCGCAAATTGTGCAGATGTTCTTCAAACGTCTTTCCCATGACTAAAACGTCGTCGAGGTATACTAGACAAGTTTTCCAAGTGAGCCCACGCAGGACCAGCTCCATAAGTCTTTCGAATGTTGCTGGAGCATTGCACAATCCAAAATGCATGACAGTGAACTGATAAAGTCCGCTTCCAGTCGAAAATGCTGTCTTCTCCTTATCTTCTTCATGTATGCCCACTTGCCAATACCCGCTCTTCAGATCTAGGGTTGAGAACCAACGTGAACCTGCCAAAGTTGTTAATGTGTCGTCAATCCTTGGTAAAGGGTAGCTATCCTTCTTCGTAACATCATTCAATTTCCTATAATTCACACAGAATCTTGTGGATCCATCCTTCTTAGAAACTAACACAACAGGTGCAGACCAAGGGCTCAATGATTCTTCAATCACACCATCTTTCATCATCTTGTCAACAAGCTCTTCCACCTCTTGTTGTTTGGCAAATGGAACTCTTCTTGGTGGTTGCCGAATCGGATGGGCTTGGCCAGTATCGATCCTGTGTTTGACCAGGTTAGTTCTTCCTGTTGTTGTTGAATCAAAGATGTCGCTTTCACTTCTGATGAAATTTCTAGCAGCTCTCAATTTTTCTGTCGCCAAGTGTTCAAATGATTTTTCAAGAACTGTCATAACTCTCTTTGAGGCTTCCTTTCTTTCCTCGTGGTCACTTGGATCATAGTTCGCTACCCATGAAATAGGTTCACATATTCCAATTATATCGCCTTCTTTAGTCGTTATTTCTTCGGGATACACGTTGGCAACTCTCACAGGAATAGCATGTTTTGTCTTTACTAGGGCTCGTGCAAGAACCAAATCGCTAGGTGATTCAACACATGGCTGTACTATTCCAACGCAGCACCCAGGGTCTCCATCTAATGTAGCATAAACTACTTTCTCCGAAAATCCAGGAATTTTCACGGTTTTCACTAATCGTAGTTTCACAGACATCGTCCTCTCTGTTGGAGTTGTGAAGACAAATTCTTCTCCTCCAAACTTCATGCTCCTCTCTTCATTGTCAAACGAAAACCCGTAGTCACTGATCAAATCCATCCCAAGTATAAATTCATCTTCTATATCCGCGACGTACACTGTATTTGTGATGGTGTGTCGCCCAAGAATCATTGTAATCTCAGCTTCTCCTCGAATCGGTGCGTTTTCTCCAGTTCGAAGCAGAAGGTTTGGAGAGATAGGTTTCACGCTTTCCGGCCGAAGAATGTCACTGCGTACCAACGAAACTGCAACACCGGTGTCTATGGTGCATACGACGTCTATTTCGCTCAATTTTCCTGAAATGGTAAGGCTATCGGTTGTTTTTCTTAGCCTGTTAATAGGGATGACCCTGGGGGCTCCATCATTGCTAGCCAGCATGCGCCCCGATATGCTGGCTAATTCTAGTTTTCCTGACGCCCACTTGAGGACTCGCTGGAAGATCTTGTCCTCATAGGTGATTGCGAACGTGGCGGCATTCTTACCCTGCAGTCTCTCTTAAGATGGCCCAATTTCCCACATCTATAGCACGTCCTGTTCTTCTGGGTGCTCATTCCGCTTATCAAAGATTTAATCTCTTCCAGAACCTTCTCGAATGAACTAGTAGCTACGCTTGATCGTTGTTCGGGTTCTTCTATCGATACCGCTCGTACTTTCGGCCTCGAGGTGTTGAAGGCCGCCTCCACTTCTAAAGAACGTACCAAGGAATCGCTACTCCTCTTAAAGTGTGTCAATCGCAAAGTCCTCTGGATTTCGGTGTCTCTCAGTCCATCTATAAATAACTGCACCGCCAGCTGTTCCTTGAATTCTCCCGGTGCTTCTGGGTAAGCCAGCTGAATTAGGCGTCTCACATCCGCTTCAAATTCTTACAAACTCTCACCTTATTTTTGAGTGCGCGTTTTCATTTGAGCCCGATCCAGTTGTTCTCGATGTTGATCGCCATACCGCAACTCTAATGCAGTAATCAGGTCTTTATATTTATTTTGCTGTTCGATTGGTATCATCTGTAACATACCCAAAGCTGGCCCTCTCAAAGCTACTATAAGGGCAGTAGCTTTTTCTTCTTCGCCCCATCCATTAACCACTGCTGCAGCTTCAAATTGTCGGCGATACATGGACCAAGAGGACTGTCCATCAAAAGTCGGTGGTTTTACGGAAATTCCTGATGTGGCAACCCTGTCTCGCCGATCTTGGTTTTCGAGTCCTTTCACTTTCTTATCAAGCCCATCGTCAATTTTCTTGATGTCTTCCTTTAGTTCTTTTTTCAGTTCTTCTTTCAGTTCCTCCATTTGTACTTCGTTTTTCTGTAATACATGTTGGAAGAACTTGTCTTGATGTTCTAGAACCTTCTGGAAGTCTGTTTTCCTTTGTTTTTCTATTCGTTCCAATTCATTCTTTTGTTGTTCGAGGAGTTTCTGGAGGGCCTCTTCTCGTTCTTTCTTTTCATCCAACCGTCGCACTTCCTCTTTCTGTTTTTCCTTTTCTCGTTCTTGTTTTTTATCTTCTCGTTCATTTCTCTGTTCGTCAAGAATTTTCTGGAGTGTCTCTTCTCGTTCATTTCTCTGTTCTTCGAGAATTTTCTGGAGTGCCTCTTCTCGTTCTTTCTTTTCCTCCAACCGACGTGTTTCTTCTTTTTGTTTTTCATTTTCTTGTTCTTGTTTTTCCTTTTGACGCCGCTTTTCCTCTTCTTGTTTTTCCTCCTGGCGCCGCATTTCCTCTTCTTGTTTTTCCTCCTGACGCATTCTTTCCAGATCCGCAAATTGATTTTGGATAAATTTCACAATGTCCTCCATCGTATCGTACGATGTACTCCTCGTATTCACCATAAATAGTTTCTGTTTTTCACTTATATCCCGCTTCGGACACCACTGTTACGTTTTGCTAAATAATAGGCCGAGCACACTACTAAACTGTTTATTTTCTAACTTCACTATAAACAAACATACGACACTTCAATGACTAATAAAACACTTAGATCTATCTATACAATAATACAACTAGCTAAATATTCCAAACACTTCTGCTTATTATTACTTTCTAATCTTCTTAAATAATTCTCTTCATAAAAACTTCTCTCCCAGTCAAACGTCTCCGTTTATATAGGCGCTCATCGAGTAGACTGGATTAAACGCGAAGATTCGAGAATACTCAAAACGGAGAACTTCTACACATTTCCAGGAATTGAGCGATGACGCGGCAGCTCCGTTATCTAGACTATGCGGTACAGAAAATGATCCATCCAAATAAACACTTCTTGGAATTGATGTATCGAGGAATGGACTCAGAGGCGCAGCTAGGGGGCTTTTATCAATCTCGTAACAATATGTAGAAGATAGTTTGTCATTTAATTATAATAAATTTGAACCGGTTCGAAAAACATTGATTTTTTCTGTTTGGTAAAATCTGAAAAGACCAGTTGAGCTGAGGCATTTCAAGTATTTGAGGTACATAGCACAAGACTGCTTCATAATCCGAAATGCATCCATTGATGACGTCTACATAATCTATAATGGAACTAAAAGATTTGGAGTGACGGGTTGGTAATTCAAAATGCATATCTAAAGTAAGACTAATTAATAAATTGTCTAATGATTTTGTGGAAGTTTTGCCTTCAAAATTTATATTAAAATCTCGAGCATCACGAAATCGGTGATAGCAAAATTTCCAGTCTTCCTAGAATAAGGTTTCGCTGGATAATGGCCAACGGTCCAAACAAATAATGAATAAATTATGATTTTTACAATATATACAAAGAAATTTGAACTCCTTTTCAACCGACACAAAATACTCGTATTTTTTTTGTTTTCCAATAAAAACCGTATGAATGAAAATCAGTATGCCCCCTATTCAGTCTTGAATATTTTGCAATAGTAATATAATCAGGAAGGTTCAGAGTTTCTTCTATTGCCAACCAGTGTTCTTTTAATGAAACTATCTAAGAAAGATTTTGGCTATCTAAGAATGTATACAGTTTATCTGTTTTGTTTCTTACTGACTGAATATTGAACACCATCAGAGAAGTACTTTTTCTGCTGTTCCGAATTCTAAAAAACAGTAATTTTGTACTTGATCAGCAGAATATGGTTCCAAGAATAGTATGTTCATCACAAGCTCAACACTCAAAATTGAATTGTCAAATCCATCTTCGTCTATCTGTATCCTATGAATTGTTTTTATTTCAACTTTACTATATTTCGATGTATTCAAATATTTCTTGAGTTCATGTGAAATTTCAAATGTACTTCTCTGTTGTTTTTTATCAACAAGAAATTTAATGGAAATATTTCTATTCACTCGAGAAAACAGGCTTAAAGCATTTCTCAGTTTATCATTCTTAATGTAATAATGTACTGGAGTAGGAATCACATTCTAACAGTAGTATATAAGGTTTGTCGTTTTGCTGATATGCAAAAATCTTCTTCAGTACTATATTCAAAGTGTTACATTCGCTGATATAATTAGTATTGAACATCACTATAACATAGTCACACTGGGCATATCTATAAGTGTTATCGAAAATAACACTTGCCAAACTCGATAATTCAGTCTCCGGCTCGCTATAATCAGGCTCCTTCATAATTTTCCCCAGTACTTTGGAAAACACTTTTGCGTATTGATCCCCTATAGGATCATAATTCTGAAATTTAATTTCTTCGGATCTTTTAATGTCCTACTCTTGCCTATTACAGGACATCATCTACCGTTTTCCTTTGTTTTCATTTCATCCCTCCTCATACCTTTCAGCCTATCCGATTCTTCGATCTTACATTCCAGGTTTGTTTCCTGCAGAACTTGATGTTCCAAGAATCCCTCTTAAATGCATTTTTCTGCCTTTTCATCACTTCTGTTCATTGGCCGGAGTCGACAGGTGATAGATGCCTTGTTTGTAAAAACAAGTGTGATGTGAGTCGTCGTCTAGATGCCAATCCCGACGTCTGATGCTTGCTTGGAGTGTGCACCGCCAACCCGGGGTGGTGTATGCCTTAAGGTATACACTCCACAGAGCAGGTTATCTTTAGAAAGGGCATATTTCAACCATGGATGGATGACCATTATAGCCTCTGGAGAAAAGCCATCAGTCCTTGAGGGTGGTGCATGAGTACACGCATGCTATTGGAATGGAGTTTGGGATCGACAAATGTGCCACGGTTCATCTCAAAAGGGGACGATGCGTATAATACGGCGAGGACGTTCAGCTCGTAATACGGAGAGGACGTTCTGCTTGTAATACGGAGAGGACGTTCAGCTCGTAATACGAAGAGGACGTTCAGCTCGTAGACGGAAGCATCCTACATCATCTGGATGCCGTAGATACTCACCTAGGGGTGGAACAACGCCACTACCAAGAGGTAACCACTGTTAAAAACTCTCAATATATGCGGCAAGAATCAGCATAAATCCGACAAATCTGATTTTCAGAACTGTCGGGGAAGAACAAAGTTGCTGCAACTGATATGCTTGCCGTACCGATTCTCCTTCACTTCTTTGGAGTTATGAAATGGACTCAGGAAGAGCTGAAACAATTCAACGTAAAAACTCGCAAAATGATGAATCTTGATAGGAGCTCGCATCCTGAATCGTCTGTTCCACTGTTACCCTAGACAATGGGGAGGCCGTGGACTTTTGAGCTTGGAGTGTCTAATTAACAGAATGGTACCGGATGAAACCTGTAAAGTCATCAGTAGTATGCGATAATGAAAAAGCAGAGATTGGAGCATTTCTTTTCGAAGCAGCAATCCGTGCAGCCAATGAACTCAGTCTCGTATTCGACACTGAACGGACGAACCCAAACTCTATCACAGAGTTGGAACCCGTTCAGCATAAAACCAACATCAAATCTGAATCTGAAAATCAGAGTCTCCCACAGCTATATAAGGATAAGCCAATGCATGGGATCTTTTTCAAGAACATTGAAGACCTTGACCTATCTAAAAACCTGAATATCGCATTTCTCAGGTCAAGTGGGCTGAAGTCGTGTTCCGAGAGATTCATAATGGCTTGCCAGGATTGTGTCTTCAAGACCCTCGTCTGCCGTATATAGTCACGTGATGGAGACGGAGGTCCCTGACACTAGATGCAGAGCGTGTCGTGGGGCAGTCGAGATCATAATGCATTTGCTGTCAGCCAGTCCAGCTTATGCGGTCTCATCCTATATCCACATGCATAACGCGGCGCTACAAGTGTTGTTCTACCATCTACGACACTCGCCTAGATATTGAGTCCGTTGTGGAGAATGAGAATTGCCGAATCTATTAGAATTACTCATTCCCCACCCACAGGCAAATACATGCCAATAAGCCTGATGTAGTCCTCCTCGACCATTACAGCAGACCTATTTTCGTCACAGAGTTTTCGGCTCCTGGGGAAACAAACATCGTAAGAGGAGGAAAATCGGACAAAATTTTGAGACTTACTCTTTGAACTCCGCAGACTCTACCGAAACCATTATGTTAAAATGGTGGTTCTGATCATTATACTTGGTGAAATGATGGCACGCTGCTGTCGAATCTAAAAATTATACCTGCTTGCAGTGATGCGGCAGAAATCGTAGCCGTACGAATCCAGAAAGACGTAATTCTTGGTTTACTCCGCCCACTCAGAGCACATGGTTCTCGGACCCAGTAATCACCCACCCCACCTACCTAGGAAGTGTTACTGTGGTTTATGACACACCAGCGCGCCCTTCGGAAGTATCGGGGTTCGGGAGATAGGGCCTGACTGATTAATTCTTGAGGGAGCAATATTACTATTGTTATTTTATTTATTTCATTTTCTATTTCTGGGATAAAGTTATTTTTTGGGCTTCCAAATGTATTATGTTAATTTCTGTCTCAGGATCTTAGGCTTGTTGAATTATAACTTCTGTCTACCTGACTTTCATTGTTTCCTCTTCTGTAAGGTCACTAATTGTTTTTTCCAATAAGCTCGTTTCTTCTTCTTGGGCACTTATGGAGATTTCCCCTTCGCAATAGATTAGCTTATCATCTTTAACAAACTTCACTTAATTTTTGAAATTATGTTGAATACAACTCCTATGGAACAAACCGGCACATTTAGGGCATACCTACATGGTGCATAAATGGCTTCAATTTACAGCACTTGTATTTCATTTTATTTTCGCTCCGCTGATTTGAAAGGTGCCAACAAAATACGGAACTGAACCTTCCATTTTTCCAATGGAGAATGTGGTCGATGTTTGTCCCATCGTTACTCCTGTTTTATCATTTGCGCATCTCATAGGAAACAAAGGCCAAGCTGCCCTAGTTGAATTAACATTGGCACGCATTGTGAAAGGGAAATAAATAATAACAAAAATCACTTTTGATACATTTCCTCTATAACAGATGTTGTTTATTGTGCAATTAGAAAAACAATATCACAATTAAAAGTGATCGATTAGTAGGTGGTCCGTTTTACACGAATAGTTGGGATAACAATGGAATACGCCTCTACACTCAGATAGTAAAAGCACCTGACTGGACCTTCCTTTTCTGTAGCACCTGTACTACAACAGTATTCAGGGCACTCATGCTACCCTTTTTTTTCGTTTTGAACTTTCTACCCATTCCACCGGTTGTCCTAAGAAGGATCAACATAACAGGTGATGGAACCCGACGGAGACTCGGGCCTAGTCGTCGCCAGCCGCGGCATACTCTGCACGTGAAGCAGGCAGTGAGTTTTAGGGCTCTGATACGGCACGACGCAAAGCTCGCAGCTTGCTGTGATCCGGTTTTCGTGATTACTTAGGAATCGGTTCATCCCCGGCAAATATTTGTTTCACAGCTACCTGAGACATTCTTGTAGTGCTCGTTCAAACTGACTGTACTTGGTGCTAATGAGGAGGACTTTTGGATTTACCTAGTGTCGGAAGCAAGATTTTCATTCATTACATGGAAATGATTGTGAAAGTGTAGACCTTGGAGCCACTCTTGAAGTCGATGCCGTTAGATTCAACCCATTCATAAAAAGCGGAGGCTAACGCAGTGTAGTAACGAACAAATTAAAGCTCGTTTTGCAATTCATGTATGAAGTGGAGACTGGAAGACGCGCAATTTTAATTCCATTAGAAGGAATACATTTAAATACACTAAAAGTTATCGGACTAGACTCTGAAAAGTGTTTTCTTTTTCATAATTAAATGGTGATTTATTCAGAGATTAGGGAATTCAGGGATTGTGTGCAGTGCTGAAAGATTTAAACGATGCCTAAAGGAGAT
The DNA here is from genome assembly GCA_958502065.1 of Chrysolina americana. Taxonomy (NCBI): domain Eukaryota; kingdom Metazoa; phylum Arthropoda; class Insecta; order Coleoptera; family Chrysomelidae; genus Chrysolina; species Chrysolina americana. The sequence goes on from OY293412.1 coordinate 59,078,617, forward strand.
TAGTGGAAGCACTTATTAAAATGTTTGTTTTTGTTATGGTTAAATTGTTTGAGTGATTTATTAAGTGATTATTTCACGCTTGTTAACTTGGATTACGGCTTTTAACATGGATATTACTCTCTTAACGACAAGTAAGTAGATATTTCAGACTTTTTACCACCCCTCAGATACCTATCATTTAATTTCCAATTCAGAATTTTCACAATGAAACAAAGGATTAGGATATTAAGTATATGTTTAATAATTATTTGTTCTTTCATTTACCTTTTTGATTTGATATCTACCAACATGCTAAGATACTCTTGTGATGTAGGTAGTTACATACAGTGTGACGTATATTCTTCGTTCCTATTTAAGTATCGGATTTTTTTATTGCTAAAATTTTATTGCGTTATTTTAATATAGAATTTCGATAGATTAACGCATAACTCCTTTGTTTGGTTGATTTTAAGTATTGATGAAGATAATAATGAATTTCTGCTTTAACACAGTTATTATTGATGAATTCAAGTTTTCGACATTAGCGAAGTGTTTCCTAAAACATTAAAAACGGAAAAAATATCGCATTTTGAAAATGTAACAAATTTTATATTTTATCTTTAAAAAATATATAAATTCAAAAAATAACTTTACCCAAACAGCCTGAATTACATGAAATACAAATTTAATCTTATCTATCGTTACTCAAAGAAAACTAACAGTAATAATAATAAATGTACTGTTAATGTAATGAAATTATTTATTCACATACTTAATTTCATAATTATGTACAACTAGTAAGAGGCTGTAATTTAAAAAAAAAACACAAACGGACCAGCTTGTGCGTGGTTAACTTACTAACTAAAAACAATAATAAACAAAAAAATGACAACTACCTCGACAAATACCTACAACTATGGTACAACGTTGATTTGATAAGTATATATGACTTTATAGAGAAAAAGTAATTATTAGTGACATTCATAGGTAGTTGAGTAGTGAACTGACAGAGCTTAGGCTGCTTCGGTAATTTATACTGACTGAGTATCTATTTGAAACGGCATAAATAAGTACTTACTTATACTTTCTCTAATATAAGTTATTGACCACCAAGATCTTATTAATTTTCAACACTCCAGGGGCATGAAGTACAGAAAAAAACAGAAACTGGTTATCCAGGGATTCTTCTTGAAGTACTTTTATACCGAAGTTCGCTCTATCGGTATTCATTCCAAAATTCTGAATTCAGTAGAGTAGACCTTTTCGTTTGATTGACTAACATACAGTCCTAGATGACAGGGGCGGCGGATAGGTATATCTTAACAAAATTCTTGAATGCAATAGAAACCAGAATTTTGAATCGGTTTGCTGATTGAATATTACTCAGTAGGGTATTAAAATTCGAACATATTATTAACTAACATAAAAAGGCATTATTTTGGTAATTGGCACAGTTACTGAACGCATCCGCAAATTACAGACACAAGGTCTATATCTATGCGGTTATTGCTTGAATATTGAGAAGTCATAGGCTAAAAAAATAATTAGTGCATTTTTCAAATAGAAGTACGTACTTAGGTATAGGGTGCTACCACTAACGCTCCGTACAAATTCTGCATCGTGTTTTCTCGAATATTGTCCCAATTTATCTACCTATCTTGCATGGCATTACACGGTAAAATGTAAGGGCTACGTCTTCCCTAGCTCGTACAAGTGTTTCGAAGACTTCGGAGGGTCGTGCTCGTAAGGATGCAGCCGGTTGACGGAAATAATAATTTTTAAATTTTTAACAATCTAGAAAGAATGAATAAATATACGAACCTCTTTACATGCATCATTGATGAAATTAGTGTGCCTGACTTTTGACTCTTCGAGTTGGTTTATGTTTTGATTTTTTGCAAATTTTTTTTTTCATTTCGAACCTTGATGGGTGTCTTTATCATCTGATATGACATAGATTTTGGAGTTAACAGTTCTCCAAAATGCATAAGAATTTCGGAAAGAAATTGGTCCCCTTTAGGTCTCTATTAATTGACCCAGCTAATCTCACATCTCCTGGAATAGGTCAATAATGAAAACAACACAAACGTTTGTATTTCTGAGAATCAATTGTATTTCCATACTCTTGGAAAGTAAATTAATAAATTACCTACTTCTTCTATTTTTATTCGTTTCACGGGAAAAAGCTGGAGAAAGAGAATTAGGAATAAAAATATCCAATTCGGAGGCATGCTTGGACCAATTAGCCAAACAAACAAACAGAACTTTTGCTACTTATAACAGTTGAAAGAAAGATTATTGCACGGATTATTGATACCAGTTTTGTTGAACACGAACACAATCGTAAATACCTACCGATTATGAACAATATGAACTCATTTTTGTCTCGTCGTTCTGAGAAATATGTTGATAAACCTTATTGGGCAACTATTTCGTAGGTACCTATCAGCTTATGATTTATTTAGGTACTTATATGAAAAACTGAATGGCCCTAGTTAAGAAAATTGTTTTCATTCACAAGTAAAATTACATCTTTAATTAAGTACTTGAATTGAAAAAAGTGCAGTATTAAATTGGACTTTTATTATTTTATAATTACAGAATAAACCACGTATGTTAACTAAATATTTTCTTTTACTCCCAGAATACGGCTCCTGTACCAGATTGGCAAGAGAGGCCTGAATTATTTCGTGTTCGAGAAGAGATAGACGTCGAAAATCTACTTTTCAGGTTTGGTACTAATCTATTGCAAATTAAGTACCTATCTACTACGATATATTCTAGTAAGTGGTAGGACATCCATTTTCATTACATGTGTCATGTTCAAATGAAAGCACTGTTCAGTTTAGAGTTTATTGCTTTGGTATTGTTTCAAACATAAAAATAATTACTGTTAAAGTCACTTTACAGTTCGCAATTTTCATTGCATGCAATAACTTAATTGTAGGAGTTTTCAACCAATGAGATGCTATTTGACAGCTGAGTAGCATCTATTGCATACAATAAAAATTGCGAACTTTTAAGCAGCTCTTAGTCAACCTAGGGAGATATGCAATCGCAGCCTTTTCCCTAGGCTTTTTGATGAACTACACTTCTTTGGTATTTTGATGTTTCAAGGTTTAGCCAGCGTATGCCATGTAAACTCTCGAAAATCGATTTTTTGACGATTTGGTAAAATAATTCACTTTTTATACTAAAAAAACTCTTTTAGAATGTATCAAAATTCATTGCGTGGTCTGGAAGATCTAAGCGAGAAAAGAGAAATGATGGGAACGTACAAAGCGATTTTGTTCAATACTAGTTGTAGAGACAACAAAATATTCCGATTCAGTTCGCTAATTGAGAATTTCAATTCATCAATTTTCAGCTCTTTTAATTTAACTTAATTTTTAATTGCATTATTTTTTTGTTCATGAAAATATGGAACGCACTGACAAAGTACCTACCATTAAATCAGCAATATTGAAATAATTCGGTATAAGTACTTACTTATGAATAAAAATTAATGAAATGATTTGGATCGGAAAGTTTAGAAAAGTGATGACATCACATTTATCGAGATGAAGTGCAGTTTATTCGTCAGTGACCAGTTGAAAATAGTGTAATTCAGCTGTTTAAAATGGTCATTAAGATTTTGAAGTCATGGGCATACTTATAGGAAGTTAAACTTGAAGGAATATCATTAATACACAGTATAAACAACAGCGGACCAAGACTAGACCCCTTAGAATGTAAGTAATTGCTTTCCACTAAAATTACTTATTTTTGAATAAGATACCAGATATCAGGTCTGCAGTTGATTACAGATCTCTGAGCGTTCCACTATCAGTTTATTTCTATGTAAGATACTTAAGTATATGTAATGAGAATTGTTCGAAATATTGAGTTTCACTAGATACACCGTCCTAAACGTAGAGCGACAAAGAAGATATCACCATTATGAACAATTAAAAGAATTTGATTCAATCAGAATTAGGATTGAACATAATTATATTTATAATGAAATTAAAGATTTTTAATATAGGTACCTAAAACGATACAATAAAACTTTAGCATAATGACGTAGACAGGCATACAAAAAACATCGAGATGTGTAGAAATCCTCTGTTAGTATCATCTTTTGTCATAACAATTTCACAATACGAAAATTTGAAAAATATAATCATCCTCTGCTTCCTCATAATTCAGGAACACTGGGTACAGGAATATTATATTCCTCTTTCTTATCAAATGTACTGATACTAAACACGCAAAAATTTTTCTGTGAATTTGTATGAAGTGAACGGTTTTTTAAAATCTCACTGCAACTTGAGATCACCGAGACTTCCACATTTCTTTTAAAAGTCACATGCGGTCAGATGTTTATCATCACATAACTGATCATATGCATTAAGTATCTACTCGATATACATGATTAAAAACGAGAAAAAAAATAAACAGCATTGTATCAACAAAATAACTTATAATATTTAATTCACAATTTTTATTTCAATCCTGCTGATTTGGTCCGCACCAAGATATCAAATACTGATCAATAGACGAGTTTTCTGACGTAAATAACATGCAAACTAATTATTTCAAAGTGGGTTTGTATGTAACACTTTCAATAAATACATACTTCCAAGTAGAATAATTCCTACGCCTCTCACCAGATTCTCTGAGCCTGAAACTCCGTACTGCACTACAATGTCGGGCTCACTGTAACAGGTAATTCATGTTTTATTTAAAAATCATTAAAGTTCCCATTCAGAAGAAATAGAAGCTGTAAAAGCAACGGCATGCATATTTCACAAGTGGCCGAGGTCGCTTTCAATACAAGCAGCGCCCTCTTGTAGACACCACTCCAAGTTCTGCCGCGCCCGTACTCCGGCTGGAGCTCCGGACGGAATTCGAATTTTCTAAAACTCATTTACGACTTTTTATTTTTCACCTGCACGCAGATGCTATGGTTAGAATTTAATTGATCATCGGAGGGTACATCCCTGCAACACCTGTTAGTTTATGGGGTTTTATACATGCATGCTCGTGGTAATACATGACATTCAACGAGGCAAGGCTCACTTTACCGGATTTATTGAAAGGGGTGTGGTGCTGGATTCTGAAATTTAAATAGGCCCTTCCGGATATTGTTGTAGTTAACTATCTAAATGCAATTCTATTCGTTTAACTCTGATTGATGATATGAAGGAATATCTCAGACATGGAAAATGAAAAATGGACATTGAAGAACTGATTCAATATTGTGAACCAGCCGCAGTGTTTGAAACCAGTTAACCCAGAGTTTTCCTGCTTTGTAAAAAAATAATACTCAATTATAGCTGATAATAAAAATGAAACTGATGATAATTTGAAATGATTCGTACTAGTGCAGTAGTTTGGAAGAAAGGAACAGTTAAAAAAAATCGCTGATGTGGAAGTTGTTATGAAAATATCAAAACAAATGATACGATCACAAGGCATGACCGTAGAAAAAATGGACTATCGGCATGAATCAATCAATCAAAAGTAAGTGAGTGTACGTCTTGAATTGGGCAAGAAAAAAACATTTCAACCACATTCAATGAGATAACGCGGGAAGAAATGGTGTAATGAGATTACGCGAAAGAAGAAACAAACAACATACTTACTTAGGTATTGAAAGGAGATCATAAAGAATACTCAAAATAATATTTGGGGATGTGTTAAGTAAACACGAACTATAGCTCTTCGCAATTTGACTGCATGCGTTAAGTGTCACTAATAATACATGGTGTAGTGAAAATAAACTGTGATGAAAATATATGGTGAATGAATTGAAAATTTTTGTCATCTTTTTAGAATACCTACTTATATGTTACTCGCTGAATATATGAAAATAACTAGATAAAGTCGGATCAACCATAAGCTCTTGTTTGCTTTCAAATAAAAAAATTCAAAATAAAGTGACATTTGAAGGTCCGTTTTGTTGTCCGTCCCTTTATTATATCATGGTAATTTTTTTAGTGAACTGCAAATACGTTTGTATCTATTTCATGACCAGCCAAGGTATACAACAATACCTTAGGGCCGTTTTCAGTGAACTAACATAAAGAAAACTTCGATAATATGTTTTAGTGCGTACCTAATTGATTATATCAAGGTAATCAATTAATTGGTAAAGACGTAAACTGTATTTAAAATAGTTTATTCAGGGTATCTGTTCACCCATTTTCTTGCCGCTCCCGGAATTATTTCGTTATTTGTAGCATAATCATCCACTTATAACTTGTAATGATTATATTATATGAAGGATTAAATGCATCAATTTCATTGTAATACCTTTTGGAATATTATCGTATAGGCTATCATCACCAACTTATATGAACACAAGTTTAATTTGTTTTAAAACACTACAGAACGTATATACGATGCACATCTGGATCTTCGTACCTAATACCTACCATGCTAGCTCAATGATCCTAACCAGCAAATATTACTGATACATTGATAAACACTTGTAGCATATTTTTGAGATTTTCATATATTTTTCAACTCACATAGGTAACTAAATTGAAATACTTATAGCTTACGGATATGTTCCGCGCTAAATTATTGATTAGTCTCTGATTTATAATTTGTGTTTAAAGCTACAACCATCACCAGGGCAACTCCATTCTTTAAATTCATCAGTATGGTTACTAATTGATATCAGTGGTTGAAAACTTGCATGACAAAGTAGGTTTTGGTCTGTCAATTAAAACTATCATGAAGACCTGAGAGATTTCAACTGCTGAAATTCACAAAGACTTTATTCAAGATATCCGACCATTTGAATCGGGTTACTTATTGCTCAGTTGAATCGTGCCTCAAACATAGATACGCTAACTAGATTACTGCTAACCGATTAAACCTGTTGATAATCTCCATAACTCAGATCAAAATTTCCCAGCCTTAATTTATTTCAATTTGGTTGTTTTAGCATAGACAGGTGTAAGTATCACGCATTTATAAACTGCCCTAGAAACTCGTAACACCTGTTACTGTAATCTATAACACTTGTTAAATACGATACATTTTTACAGTTTTTATAATTACCAAATGGTTAGTAGTTAAATTACAGGAATTTTTTTTAATCTTTCGAATTGAGTGTCTTTCGGACAGGTTTATATTTCAATAATTGTGATACAATTACGTAACATTAATTTTACGCTGCCGTGAAGCTTAGCGCTATCCGTCTTGCTGGCGTTGCCATTTTGCTAATGTCAATCTCGTTTTTAAAGTTTTTTACGCATTCAATGTTTTTATTATTATCCATGACGTAATAATTCTTCTGTTTGCAAACGTCTTATAAGGTCAATAAAACACTAGTGTCTTATGATAAATTAGACACTGTGCCACCCTGCCTGCGTTTTGAGTGATAAAAGAGAAACACTAATTTATTGGCCCCGTTTGTATAATTGCAAGGACAACTATTTCAATCCGCTATGATCCCTAACGAAAACGAATATGAAAATCGCTAATATTGATCTGACAGATCATTAATAATCAATTGACGTTTGTTTCATCAAGTTACTGTTTTTTTATGGCATAACCCTCTCAGAAACTCATGAATGTCATGTAACTCCTCAATTTAGGAAAAGTCTTCTTGTTTATGAAATAACAGTTGTGAATTAAAACAAAAGCAAACACTCGTGATGTTGTGCTGCTTTTCTATCGTGTTTTATTTGGATAATTTGGACCCTTCAAATCAAAATCAAATCAAATTTATTCAGTCTCTCTTCCAGTACATTGTTCATGAAAACATTATAAGTACAACAGATTGAGGAGAAAAGAGATAAATAAGATACACCTTACGAGGCAGAATAATCTGCCTGTGTGTAGGGATATACAAACGAATTAACATGAAACAAGTGGTAAGTAGGTAATTAACATAGAATATAAAATAGAATATAATAAAATAAGTGTATAACTAAATTATACCTGTTATAGTAAATAAGTACAAGTTTACACACAATACTTGAATAATAATTTTACTGTACGTTCAAGATCTCGATTCTATGGACACCAATGTTTCTTGCATACTCATCAAGTTTTTCTGTAATTCAGTATTTTCTATGATATTCACAAAGACAAATACGATATCAGAACTGTCTTCTCAAAATAACTAACACTTTGCTAACACCCCCAAGCGATCCATTGAATGAGAGGAATGTCAAATATTAGTATAAAAGCTTCTTAACATTATTTTTTCATTGAATGATGACTGCAAGTATATTTTGAAATTAAATCAATTAGTTATTCAATATTGAAACTCAAAAAGCCTATCAGGAAAAAAGTAGATTGATAAGTTTATTTATTGTACGAATACTTAGATGAGGAATATTTTGGTTATTATTATCATTATGGTTTCCTCTTCAGTCTAAATTCCCATCTATGATCTATTCAAATGAAAATTTAATTTTCGTTTTAGACTTGTTTTAAACTTATTCGGAAACTTCCAAACACGATTTTTTTCATCGGCAAAACAGATTTCTCTTCACAAGACCTACTTAATTGTGAAGTGAATAAATAAATAACTAAATGATCCAACTTGCCAACTTTAGGAACAAATTCAGATATTGACAAGATCAGGAAGATGTGTTAGGTACCTATGCATGTTTAAAACGTTTTCAAAGTTTTGTTGATGATTACATCGAGAACTAATTTATATTTTGCACTCAATTTTGCATAACTGATAAATCAATAATTTTAACAATTTGAATGAATACGAAACGAAAATATTTTCATTTTGTTGGAGGAATAGAGAGAACATATTCACCTCATAACGGAAATTTTGACACATCAATGAGTTAGGACTAGGTAACCAACATTAGGAAATCGACGGAAATAGATTACATACAATTTTGTAAAATGAGCTATGGCAGCTTGACGTACCTACGTACCTACGTTAGCAGAAGTTAGACAGTTAAATCCCCCTGAACAAAACACTGAACTCTCCATAACCAGTATTATTCATATATCCTATATCCATATCCTTGTCTGACGTGTTGTTTAATCATTACGCGGGCGTAAAGTACTTATTTATTCGCATTCTGCAAATATACCCTAACAAATTGCGACATCTTGATAGGTGGAAATGTAATTTCTTCGGTTTGATAAAACGAAGAACTTGCAACTTATAATTACTTGCGATGTGGGCTAAATTGCCTAATTCGGGTGTAGACATCCCTGGGTCATAAACAAAGGAAAACAACGTAGAAACCAGCGAGTTCTTGAAATTTAATCTCCTCGTATGTTCTCTGTTATTTGCAACTCGAAGGGAATATTATATGAGTAACAAATTGAATCGTTAATTTCAACGGGGGATTGCATCCATCTTCTTCTGAGAAATTTGCTGAAATGTTCCAACTTTAGCATAATCAGGTTTGACTCCAGCGTAAAGTAAGTCATTCGTCGAGGGGTGTTGTGCCAATTTGGCTGTCTAGCAGACCCAAATATTCTTTTTGAATCAAAATATATACTTAGTTGTGGGAGTAAACAGTATTTTTTATGATAAACTAGCAGCCGTTGAAAAACAATATTCCCAATTGACTTGAATTAGTAAATATAAAGTTACTTACTCCTCCAAATGAAAAAAAAAAATGGTTTAACTTCACGTTATTCATCATTCTTCATTGAATTGATTCACCATCTGCAGAATGGTTTGGTTGAAGATAACGATGAACAGTTGGAAAAAGGAAATATTCTCAAATAATTAAAAATTGTTCATTTCTTCAAATGAAAAACAACCTAAGATAGAAATGAAGATTTTTTTGTACCTAGTATCTAACAGATATTGTGATAAGACCCTAACTAGAAAGAGAAAATCTGAAAGTGAAAATTTTCATTTTCATTCAGATACTCAGTTGATTTTTTAACAATTCAGTTTTCATTGAAAATTCATGAATATTTCTTGTGCGACGACACCTTGAAAATTGTTTTTTGACATAAACTTTTTATGGAAATATGAACAGGATGTTCATAAAGTCCGATGTGGAATCACCTGTGATAAAGATAAACTAAAGTAGCGATTTTCCACTGTTGAAGATAACCTCTTGGAAGGTATTCATGTTGCAAAAAGGGATTATTCTCAAATAATTCAAAATTGTTTTTTCTTCAAAAGAAAAATAAACCACAGCTTCTGCCTTACTAGCCACTGAGCAAAACTGAGTAGATTTTGTAAAGTGACATGAATAATTGGTTAATGTGCCATTCTCAAGTCGTAGATTCAAAGAGCGCTATGTACGCTACGGTTGCGCTCGCGATTGCGATGCATTCCAAATACAGCTAGCTTCATTTCAAATGTATGGGGCCACACAGAAACTCGTGTAATTTTCGATGCGTTCGCGGTGTTGTCATGTTGCCTAGTGTTTGAATGTCGACTATATTTTGAAAATGTCGTTAGCGCCTGTACCTGCGTTTGCAATACATAGCTTTTGGTGTGGCCACTGCTCATAGCGAATATCGCGTACGTAGCGAACATATCATACTTAGCAAACGTAGCATAGCGCTCGGCGAGGCCATGGCATTACTGGAACGAAATTGTATCGATCAACAGTAATATTTCCCAGTGCAAATCCTCTTCATAGCAGCTTCAGTTCTCTGAATAGTCACTTTCTTTCTATCCTACAAGTTTTCTGGAATTCCTTAATTTTGTCGGCAAAAATTAGTGAAATATTCAAAATTTTTATACCTGCTAACATTTCACGAGCATAGGGTCCAACAATATTTTTGACTGCGATGAAGTAGATATACCTACCAATCCGTACCGCCATATTTCGCAAGAAAAACTCATGCGCAGGTTTGGCCGAAAATACAGCAACTCGCGTTTCATAATCCTTCTGAAAACCAGTCCGTGGAGAGCTTACTGATCCGTGAGTGGACAGCAGAATATGCAACCGGTGAAAATCAACAATATTGCCAAATTTGCGCCACTAGCCGACAGTTATAACAGGAGTGTTTAAAGCACCTGCATGCTATTTTGATCATTTATTATCGGTATTTCAACAGGACATTAATTCCAATTACAGAATTATGCAGTGTGACAAAATAATGCACGTGGAATAATAATTATTACAAGTAAGTCATGAGTGCGCAACTAGCAGACAACATCATGAGCCATTATTTTACCCCAGAGCGTGTGGACAAAACAAATCGATATGTGTCAAAAAGTTATTATTCGGTTCTTGAATTACTACTACATATGCATTATTCGAAAATTCGGTGATTTGGAAGCTTGTGTAAATTAACCGATGTTTACGAGTGACTTGGGATCTTATCCTGAAAGTGATTCTTGTTCTTCTAAGTAATCAGTATCAAGTCGACTATTACCTACCTATCGTGAATTATTACCATTATTCAGATAAAAACCTTTAATCAGACCAAAAACAGAAATCCATTCTTCTTTCAGTATCACCAGGTCCAAGTGTGTGAAGAAATTTGTGTTAGGTCTTCCTCAGTATCCTCCACACACGTGTGTATTCTAGACCCAAGACGAGAGCTATTTGTCTGATGATATTCATTTGCAGTTATTTTTCCTTGACCTCTTCTTGTTAGTTCGAATTGTCTACTTATTCTCGAAACTATTTAAGTCGGTGAATGTGAATAATTCATTCACAGTTTTGAGCAAACTGTCAAAATTTGTGAAACTAATTAAGTAAATCGACAAAATCGAAGTACCCCTTCTCTCCACAAGTTTCGACCAAGTGGAAAAATGAGGCAATACCACGACGGACATTTAACTATATCTAACAAAGATTACAATATTTTCATGGCCTGTATTCATAAATTTTGATCACACAAATATTCCGAATTTGGCATTTTAGTGATATTACTTTTTCAAATCATTTTTCCTTCACACAGTTGGAACTCGAAGTGAATTGGAATTCTGTTTTTGTTTTCAGGGTTTTAAATAATAATAACTTCCCCAAATACATGTTATTTAAGATAAAGCTACATCCACTACAAATGGGGTAGTTTTATCTCAAAATTCGAGATACTGCGCATAGGAAAATCCTCACTGAGCCGACAAGTGCAGATATTCTGAAAGATTGAATGTGTGGTGCGAAATATTTTAGACTCTAGAATACTTACTTACCTAATCGGCCCATTTTTCTTTGGAGGAACAATGAATGCCGTTCTGAATTTTTCGAAGAATATCAATGTTCTTTCAACTTTCAGTTTGATGGTGCTTAAATCCGTAATGCTGGTAATGTACAAAGATAGTTAGCAATAGTCCGTTAACTGATCTCATCCCTCTGGACTTCTAGTTCTGGGAAAATCATAAACAGAAGGTTTATAAAACTAGGTGAAGCACTAAAGAAAAGTTGCGACGAAGAATAGTGACAGTTTGACTCAATTCATTCCAATTCAAACGGATTTTTTTATACAGAGTGACTTGAAAGATTTCCTTCTTTGAAAATGGTAACAAGTATAGCAAACAGCCCGTATAAGATATCACGTTCAAATTTCGCATGGAGTTATTCGAAACTGGTCCAAATCGATTGCTCCAACCAAAGTATTGGTAAAAGAATGCCTAATACGTTTTCTCGATTTTTGGCATGCACATTTTGTGATCGAGGTAGGTAATGAAAAGGTGATTGATGAAACTTTTTCACCTGAGAAGATAGAGCATTTCGAGAAGTTCAAAATTCTAAAATCTACTTCAACACTAATCCGAGTTACAAATATAAACAATTAAGTAACGTCATTACACTATTTAACACTGGTTTCATTTACTACTGCTCGAGGATCCGAGGGAAAACCAGTGAAACCCCGATTCACTGGATTGGCACCTTAAAGGACTAGTTTAGTTTTAGACATATAGCTTCTGAAGATAATTTCACATCTGTTGATGTTTGCATTAACCAGTATTAAATAAGAACCAGCCACACAATCCAGTAAATGAACCTAATAGTGTTCACTCACTAGGCCTTGAGTATAATCAAGGACTAGTGAATAGACATTTTTTATTTGAAGACTATTTTATGATTTATAGTCAACATTCACACCTACACGGAGAAAAATTTATACTTAGTGATATTTACAATAATTTCTGGTACTATATGTGACAGCAATAATTTATACTAACGTTAACTATAAATTATTTCAACAATTTATTGGTATTTCACCACTTACTATCCAAGTTATTAGGGTTAATTTTTATCATAATTTCTTGAATATACCAATATGTTCTTCAGATTTTTCTCAGTGTACGAACGTATACGCATATGACTTCTCTCGGCTACTAAGTATGTATAATTATTATCTTACCTTGTCTTCTTCTTCTACTTATTTTTTTAGATTTCTGAATCTTTAATGGAATCAATTTCTCTAGATCAGGTAATTATAAATATAACCTATATATTTGGAAATAACATTATAACATTCACACACATTAACTTGACTTGAGACACGAGGACGCCGTCAGTCCTCCACCATTGCCGGAAGTGCTCTTACCTTTTAACATGTGATTTCATGAAACATACCTCATTAGATGTAAGTGGGGAAATGCAGAAAATCGACTATGTAGACCTATTTTTTTCAGGTCATTATTACTGGAACTGGAACTGGAAATTAATGGAGTTAGTGCATAAATAAAAAAGGCTTGGAATATGTGTTGAGATGTGAAGGTATTAGTTCAGCCTAAAAATGAAGCTGCATATTATAGGTTTTCAAATGACAACATTGAAAAATTCTCGTTTCAGATTATGATTAAAAGTTCCCAATAGCTGTAGAAAGTATCAGCTCCTAAATATCAGTCGTTTGGTAGAACTACGCCGAAAAAGTTATTTCTGTAGCTGACTTTCCACTCGAGATGAAGGTTGTCATTTTGGTAATTTATATCGGAGAAATAGTTTTGACATTATGTACCAGATGGCAGCGGAGAAGTTGTCCAAATTTATCAAATTCTGCAATATTGCACATGGTGGCCCAAACGGGCCCAAATACCAAACTTGTAAAATGTAGAAATATACTGAAATAATCTGAATATATTCGTCAATCTCGTTTTTTTGAATCATCGTTTATTTTTCAGCATTTTTATGTCGAATAACTAGGATACTCGAGCGACATCTACGAATGGGGATCTCAACCGGAAGGGTGTCCTAATTCTACTGCTACTTAAATAATTCGAATATTTTACACTTGCGCCTCAGCGACCGACAACAGCAAATTGATTGTGCGTTCCCCATCTTAACTGCGTTATACACGGTTGACGCATGCGTTAAACGTTTTCTATTTTTGAAACTGAGGGTAATATGAACAAAACATTTTCATGGAATTTACTCCCAAAAAAACTTACTCAACATAAAAACAATATTCATTGTAGTGTTCGTGGATGTAAATCCAAAGGAGATAAAAACATAAATTTAAGGTTTCATCTGTTTCCTACCAAAAACAAGAAGGAAAATTCGAAAATACATTTGAGATTCTAGAAGAGGTGAATTTAGAGAAGGCTTGGCATATAGAAACCAAAATTGGAAAAAAAATCAGCACCAGCATGAAGATATGTTTACATTACATGCTGTTGAAATTGAAATAAGAAGGCAAATAAAATTTTCAGGACTTGTCCAACCAGGTTTGAAGAAAAGATATTTGAAGAAAACTCCATACGCTCACTCATGCAATTTACCATCTATTTCTACAAAGGAATAACTCGGAACATGAAACTTCTAGTAGTATAATAGAAATGTGTCAAAAGTTGCTCTGGATGTAAGTTTTCTTCATTTTATAAATTATATCAAGTCAAATTGATATCTATACTTACTTATATATCTTTCAGAAGAATGTCCCGTTTGGTGGTTTTCATGAAAATAGCAACAACGCAGAATTAGTAAAGTGCAGTGAAACAAGATGAATCTGATTGCTGCATAAGTTTTTCATTAAATATTACAAGCTGATCCTTCTCCTCATAAAAAAGACTTTCATGAAATATCAGTGCAAGTTGATACACTATATTTGAACACAGTTTGTGACTTGATAAATACTAACTCGCAACTTAATACTTTTACTGGCTTACCAAAAATATTAAACTTTTGGAAAAACTTGCGGTTTTAGTTGATAAATACTTCATATTATGTTTCAAAGGTTTTGAATCTACCAGAATTACTGTAGACTGCACAGAAATATTAATTCAAATACCATATTATCTTTGCTGCAAAATAATTCATATATGATGAAATTTGTGGTTGGTGTGTGTCTCCTGCTGGTCTCATAACATTTCTCAGTAAATGTTATTGAGGAAAAACATCTGATAAAGTGAAATTTGCGCAAAAGGTAAACATTACAAATAATCTAAAAACAAGGATATGTTTTATCGGCCTTGTCTTGTGACAAAAAACGCGGGAATCCTACTATTGAATCGCCTATATTGCAAATCACATACACAAATCTCGATAAATATACAAAGCAAAATGGCGGTACATAATATTAGAACTCTTATTTGAGTATCCTTTGGAATAGGTGGCTATTAACGAGCGGTAGCGAAATGATTAAATTTAATATATTCTGGTATTCAAAAAAGTTCTCTGCCCCTATGAATTGCAGATGGGTGCCATTTTCGAAAGAAATTCAAATGACAAAGGCATGTAAAGCGATACCTCGTTTTATTGAATCACAGTAAAATTAAGAAAATCATCTCTCATCAGCCGTTCTGAGGGACTGAAAACTTTTGTAAAATAATTTTTCTAGTCGCATAACTGAAATGGCATTCAGTGCAAATACGGATATGTTCCGCGCTAAATCATTGATTAGTCCCACAATCTGCCTCACCAGCTCTGTGCCAATTTGGCAATGGATCACTTTTCCTGAAATAACAAGAGCAACACATTTTTGGTATAATGAATAATTTGAATAATTGAATCGTGTTCATTTGGTTATGCCAGCGAAACATACCTGCATTATAGCACGTACCTAAGTTTTTCCATATTTCATAAAGAATGTTGAAATAATGTAAACGGTGGTAATCTGGAACACAAGTCCTGGGCGAAGGTAAGAGAATTGTGGTTTTTCCGGGTTTCTCGGATTTCCGCTATTTCCGCAATAGTCTGCTCGACTGAGATAAGATCTGTTTTATAATTCTAGATTTCTCTCTCAATTATGGAACTTCACTATGTAATCTGCTTCGTTCTTGAGCGTTTTTTATTGTATCACCGCGCTACATTCCCACTTAACAATAAATTTTAGATAATCCTATACCTAATGAACTTCTGTTTACTAGGTAATATATGTGCTATGCCTCTTATTTCAGCCAGCACTGTTTCTGATCGTTGTTAAAGATCTTGTTCAATTCACTTTTGATGAATTCGTTCATTTTATATGGCAGTGAAGTACAAACACGTACTTCTTCCTAGAGAAAGCGATTTTGAAAATATATGTTTGTCTAGATCCACTTACATTGTACACTGACTGTCAAAATACAATATTCGAATGATAATTGCAACAAAATTGTTTTTTTACTCGGTTAATTAATGAAATTTAAGTATGTCGCCTTCCTAAGGATCAGTTTTATGGCCGATTTCAGATTCTCATCAATGCGTTGCCATATTTATGTTTTACCAAAATAATTCACCTTCCGCGTATGCCAATGATTTATCGCTTTTATTTGAATCGAAAGATTTGATTGAATTAGAACATATTATAAATATTCAATTATAACACTTACCGCCTATGACGGAAGTGGTTCAGAATCCAGTTTTACGTTAGCTGCAGGTCCCAGATATGCCTTGCTCGCACAAGCTCTGCTTCTGTTTTTTCTGCAAACCTGTGACCTTCAAAACAAAACAAAAATCTTGATAGCTCGCAAAAATGAATTTATGACAATTTCTTAAAGCAGTAGCTTTACATATTACGCAAAAAACGAACATTGTAGTTGATTATTTTGTTATTGTGTTGGAAATATTTGAGAGTAAGTATACTATTTCTGTATTGAAATACTTACTCGATAAATGATGCTGTAGTTATCTGACAACCTGTTTTGCTTTCATACTACCATGGGCAGAAACAATCACACAATCTAGTCTTAGATGTGAACTCACTGTTTTAAAGGTATTTGTCCAGCTGCATTTGAGTAAGTAATGTATTTGTTATGCAAAAGAGAATTATTGGAACAATTGCAAATCATCAGCAGTAGAGAATGTACGTTGGCATTATTATACTTTCATTCACATAAATCAAGAAAAGTAACTTGTGGCATCTACTGTCACTAGTGAGCTCTCGGAATTGAATCGAAAATACTCTATTCACTTTAAATCAAGAAATATCTAGTATACCAGAAATTTGGCAAGATGGAGCTTGCGTAACCAAATTTTTCCGGAAACGGGTAAATTCAATTCTTGCAGTGGACCAGCCTTCTCCTCCTCGAGTAGGTAAATTAGTTTTGTTATTTGCACAGTTTGAACATCAATTCATTTACTTAGTCTATTAGAAATTGAAATCAACGGTTTTCATTCAATATTTTTATGTTCAACTTAAACTCTTGCTGATTCTATCCGAAGTAAGCTCATTGATGTATTTGATTTCAGTATAGTTCATACTGTAGAAGTCTTCACGAACAAGGTGGTGTCTCTCTTTTTTAAAAGGGGAGAATAAAGTGATAAAGTCTAAAGTTGGATTGTATTGCAATGAAGAACACAATCATTTTAACCATGTGGTGATCGTAGTATTTTAAGCATCTTTTAAGGAAATAGGATAATGATAGTAAAAAATTAAACTCCGAGATCTGCATACTTTGAAGTGTTCAGATCCTTACACTTTGAAAGAAGCGTACAAAAAAGCTCAAGAGAAGAAGCGTTGGTCAAAAACTCCAAGCGGATTTATTATCAAAATGAGGTAAAGAAAAACGTGGTATTCCTGTTATTTATAAGTTCTAAAAATTACTTACGCCAATGAATTTCGCAGCGTTTCGATTTATACAGATAATCAATCTCACCATAAACAAAATATATGAAAATCTTATCTCCTGCAATATGAGAACCAATCGTGAGTAAATCTCGTAGTATTTTATTTTTCAGGTCGGTCGTCGAAAAAGTATAGTGCACAACTCATTCGGAAACTGATAAACTACTCGACAATAGCTCGTGGTTCAACATCTTGTTACACTTTTATGAAATATCCCATTTTTTGCACTAGTCACATAATTTACTGTTTCAGTTGTGTGAATTATTGAGTACTTATACGATTTGATGTAAACCGTGTTTTCCTTGGCAGAAATGCTATTGTGTCGCTTCTTCTTTGCCAACCTTAATTTTCTATAATGAAACAATGAACATTTTTCTCATTCTCAATGTCGTATTGTTGTTAAACGCGCACCTAAATCTCCTTCTGATCGAACAACAGATCTCTGAGCCAGACGATTTCCTTTTTTTTTTCTCTAATGAAAAGAGTTTTCTTTACCAATCAATCAGTTTTTATCTGTGCTTGGTCTCATGAAGGGAATATAACGTAGAAAATCCTTCATCTGCCGAGATCGATGCAGGGATCTTCCGGTAGAGGAATCACTTTCCAGACCCATTTTATTTGGAATTCTTTTCCTTTGATCGTATTATTTATAATACAAGGACTTTAGAGTCTTTTGCGATAAAGTTTATTTGGATCTTGCATTTTCCGCAGAGATTTTCTTAGAGACGATTTATGTTCATTCTACTGAACGAATGAAGGGATATAGTTAATATGATTTTGAATGATAAGATTTTATAAATGCAATATTGAAATGGAAATTGACCTTCTCTTTTTTAATAAAATTTCCAAATCGAATCAGCAAGCATCATTGTTCTGCATATTATTTTTATACTAATGAAGTTCTGATTTCGATAAATATTTTCATTAACTGTTGGTTTTTGATAAATTCCAAATTCGTAGTTCCTGTACCAGTCAGGCAGACAAATATGACAATCTTGGATCAAAGATCAAATGATATTGCAACATTGCCATAATTAACTTTCCCATTCGAAATTTGACTAAACAATTTTGTTGTGAAACAAGTGAATTCAACTCCTGTAAGTAGTAAATGCTGAGTTTATCGTTAACCAACATTCTTGAAACATAATAAAAATATGATTTTATCAAATATTCAACAAATTTTAAAATGAGAAATAAAAGTTCCTATGTTTTTATAGTTATCCTTAACACTAATGTTCGAAGGATTGTTTTACATGAACATTATCAAACGAGTGAATGATGTACAACTGATGATCATTATTTCATTGATAAATAACACTAACTGGACCATGAAAGACAATGTGGGGTTTAATATTGAAAATTGAGGTTCCAACTAAACTCCGAATCATTCCATTTATCTACTTACTTAGTCCAGTCGATATTTTGCAAAAAATAATCCGAAGATTAATTATTATTTAAGTAGTTATTAATAAGTATTTTTCACCATTGAATGCCAAAAAACTATTTGACATGTTGCCATCTTTTCTAAAGAGGTTTTTCTAGCTTTTTTGAAGATCTACTCAACTGACGGATAAACTTTCGTACAAGATATATTTTATTCAAAACTTTTCAAACTATGAAATATTAAATATTCCACATTAGAATTGAAGACACGAGTGGATGAAGGAGGTATGTAGCATTTTGCTGAAAATCGAGTTATCCTCATGAATGAAGGAGGTAACTGACAATCTTTCACTTAGCACCGACTCCAGCATGAAAATATCAAAAATAAAGAGATATCGAAGGTCTTAAAGGAGGTATGTGACGACACTGTGAAAAAAAGTAATGGATGAAGGGAATAACTCACTGTAGTTATCTCCTTCATTCACTCAAACAGGCAGATACCTCCTTTATCTGGCAGATGGCAACACTGATTCGACAGTTGTCTCCTTTATCCATTCAAATTTGTCAAAGTAGTTCATTGTTTACCACGAACGTTCTTATTAGAGTGCGTTTTTGTGAGTCATTCGCAAGTGAATTATTGTCAGTAGTTACTTCCAACCGTGGTCATCATGTCTTCGAGAAGTAAGCTTATTATGCAGAAAGCATTGGCGATATGTGAATCAAACAAAAATCAAAGTGATAGTAGTGAAAATGGGAACAATGTGAGAGTTAACCTCAAAAAATCTGATATCCCTACAAATGATGAATTTGGAATAGTGCCTTCAGAACATGAAGTGCCGGTGCAGAGGCGGCATCTCTCAGAATTGAATGGTATGTTATCGAATATCAATGAAGACCTTCTGATCACTTTGTTAATTGTGAATATTTTGTAGCTGGATCTTCAAGTTCTCATCCAAATGTCCGGGATACCGTGATATCCACCCAACAAATTCCAGAATCACATCAATATAATGATCCGAAACTGGACGGTATGTGTGGAGTACATTACTTACTCAATTGCCAGAAGATTTGACTGAACTGTTTTGTATTTTTATTTCAGCTGGTTCTTCTAGATCTTACTCAAAAGATTCCAGACATAAAAATCCCCTTTTCACCAGGAATATATATAATGGTGAGTTACTATAGGTGACTATTATGTATGGCATAATAATGGGACGTCTTTCATTGTAGATTTTGATTCCGATTATGATGATGAACCTTTCCAGCCCGACGGAGAAAGCGATGAATATAAACCTACAGACTCGTCCGATGTCGACTCAGATACAGAATATGATTACCAGCCACCAAAAAAAATTAAAAGTACAAAAAATGGTGTTGCCAAATTAATTCAAAATGATGAAGTATTTGACAGTAACGAAGAAAATACTGTTGATCAAAAACAAATTAAGAAAAAGAAAAAGTTTGAAATCCTATAAAAATCAGCGAGAAAGAGATCGAGGAAACCGAATATGTGGAAGAAGAATATTGCTAAAATGGCGCGGCAAAGAGGTGAAACTTATATAAATCAAAAGGGGAAAGAAATTCGTGGGAAAGAAATTAATTTGGGGGTTCTCTGTAGTGAAGGGTGTAAAAAAAAATGTAGCTACAAGTTTGACCCAGATCAGAGATTAGCTATATTTTCCAGATACTATGAGTTAGATGAAGATATGAAGAACATGTTACTTTTTAAGAGTATGACATACAGAGTTCCTGCAAGACCCCAAAAAAACGCTTCTCGTCACAAGTCTGCGAGTTTCACCTATATAGTAACTATCGATAATATACAGATATCAGTGTGCAAAAAGGCATTCTGTTCCTTATATCAAATTGGAAAAAAAAAGGTAGAATATCTCCAGAAAAGTATAAAAGAGGGATTGCATACACCTAAACTCAATAGAAGAGGGAAACATGACAACAGACCACATAAGATTGCAGATGAAGTGAAACAATATATACAAGATCATATTAAATCATTTCCTGCAACTGAGTCTCATTATTCTAGGAATAAAAACCCCAATAAAAAATACCTTTCTCCCGTGTTGAATATATCAAAGATGTACAAGCTTTATTGCGCGAAATGGTCTGAAGAAAGGAAGCCTTCTCATTTCAATATAAAATATTGTTCTTACAGTAGGATCTTCTCTGCTGAGTTCAACTTATCTTTTGGCGAGCCCCGAACTGATACGTGTAGTACCTGCGATAGCGGAAAAGGCGGAGAAGAACATAAAGAAAACTACGAAGCAGCATTTTCTCTTCAACGTGCGGACCGGGAATTTGCAAGGAGTAGTGAAGGTGTATGCTATCTTACCATGGATATGCAACAGACCCTTTCCTCTTCCCAAACTATCAACTAGCAAGGCCTTTTATTTACGACAACTGTGGATGTACAACGTGGGTATACATTCCATCACCAAAAATTCCGAAAAAGCCAACTTCTTCACCTGGACTGAGGATGTAGCTCATCGTGGAAGCTCTGAGATATGCAGCGCATTGTTGACAATGTTGGAATATAACGAAATTTTCCGAGACGATACCATATCGCACCTTATATTATGGACTGATTCATGTGCAGGACAAAACAAAAACTTCTTGATTATATGTCTTTATCAGTATCTAATACTGAAAGGCATAGTGAAAACTATCGATCATAAGTTCCCCGAGGTAGGACATAGTTTTTTAGATTCTGATAGAGACTTTGGGCGTATTGAGAAAATTTTACGTCGTCATGAGAATATATTCTTACCTGAAGACTATCGAAATTTAATCATCCAGTCTTGCAAAATGAATCACGTAACAGATATGGTGTTTCACTTCAGGCAGTTTGATGACTTGGCTAACAAATTGAATTTGATAAATCGTAAAAAGAATACACTGGGGGAGAACGTTCCATTTAGAGATGGCATCAAATGGATACGCGTCTCCGAATATGGATCCTACCTCTACAAAGAAAGCTTTGACCCATACACTCCATTCAAGGAAGTGAATATCATAAGAAATGCACGAATTTCTCGACCACAACAAGTAGAAATAGAAAGAGTTGGAAGAAAAACTGGCGAGGTATCAACTGAAAAAATAGCAAACTTGAAGAGTCAGTTGCAGTATGTAAAGGAACCATTCAGATGGTTTTATCAAGACATAATAGCCCATCATGAAGAAAATGATTGATATTTTCGTTAATGTCCTTTATGTATCTTTTTATTCCGTAATAAAGTGAAAATGATCCAAATGTGTTTGATGAAACCCTTTGTTCCAATATGACAGAATCTTTTTTTGTGAAAATTCCAAGTGGATAAAGAAGGTATGTGCAGTTTTTCTCAAAATTTGCCTTTTTGGTAAATGTTTTCATATTTTCATTTTTGCTGGAGTAAAGTCTAATTAAAGTTTGATAACTCCCAAATTTTGAAAGAAATCTAATAATAACTAAGAGAGCAGTAATAACTTACTTTTTAAAAAAGTTTAATCCATTTTTCTAAGTTTTCAAATATTGTTATATACCTCCTTCATCCACTCGTGTCTTCAATTGCAAAGAATCAAAAGCCGAGTCAAAAGCAGAGAGTCACCCTGGAGCGCCACAGCAAAATTACCGTCCTTTACCCGAACAGTGTGTGCGTTTGGAAACACTCAACAAGGTATGAGGGAGTATTTGCATTATAGAGGGAATTAATACTCCAGAATTCTACTCACTCAAATTTTGAAAAAAAATGTATACCTAATTGATCTATAAGAACTCGGAAAATAATCAGGTTAGGATGATCGCCAAAGCCTTTCACAATTTAAACTTTTGACTGTCAATTTTCTAAATCCTGCACAATTTCCCGAAATACATTTATCTCGGACCTGTCAAAATTAGATTTGAAATTTTTTTTTTTTTCGAAATATGTGTAACTAAAGATACCTACTTACTTCATTGTTTAAAATTTGTGCTTTTTATATTGTATTTGATTTTTTTTTATTTACGAAAATTTCTTATATACTTCTGAAATATCATTATATATAAAACTATACCATTTGAAAAACGATAATCAATAATAATACCTACTCCCTCCCACCTAGGGTCGTTGGCTGCAAGGAGAACCTGCTCATCGACAGATGAAACATATGCGCAGGACTCAGTAGAGACTGAGCGTAATCTTTGGATGGCCTGTATCGATTACCGCAAGGCATTTAACTGCAGCATTAACTCATACAGATGTGGTAATCAGAACTGTCAAGGAAGAACAAAGTTGGTGCATTTAACATGCTTAGATATACCTACACTTCTCTGAAGTCTTTGAAGTTGTGAAATGGCTCAAAAGGTATAAAGTTAGCAAGGACACTTGCCGGAATACATATCGATGAAACTAATTCCAGTATTTGTCGAATAATTGTCAAAAAACGAAAAAAAAAATTTGTTCTATTAGTTTTTTTTTAAATGAAGTGGCTGTGCTAACTTTATATTAATTTAGCACTGCCACAAATATAACTTGAAAAAATTACATCAAGTTTTATCACTGTGCTAACCAAAAATTGTCGAAGTCTATTTGAAGTGAAAATAATGCAAAAAATGTTTTCTTTACAGCTTATTAATTTATTTTTGTGGGAATTCTTATATACGAGGAAATTTTGAGTAATTGGTAACACCGCATGCATATAGGGATTATTTGTGCTTTTTTCAGTGAACTACTAGGAAATATATATTGGTTATGTATTCTTTTTGAAACAAATGAAAAACTAATTGTAAAAAATATAAAATCTCATTAATCCAGGAAAAAATTCAACTATTTTCATAATTTTTTTTTGTAGGCTCTATCTCTTGTAGGCAATATTCACTTAACACTTTCCGAATGATTATAACATGTTGCTCGACAAACATCCTACCTGTTTATAGCAGAAGAATTACTTATATACAAATAGTGGAAAATAGAGATATCCCCTTTTCCCATTGAAACACCCACATAATTGGTTGGTTCATTTTTCATGTACCTGAAAATCAACTCATCAAATGTCGAAATGTTGAAATTACCTGAAGCGGAAAAGCTACCTGGAATATGTTGGGATTTCCTTTAGCGGAAAAACTACCTGTAATTGGTAAAATTCTAATACTTTCAGTCTCTCGGTATTACCTTCGCACTGTATGTTGATTGAATATAATTTTATCGGTCGGAAATTTATGGAACAATTGTCGAATGACAAGAACACATTTTTCGTGAAAATTCACATTCTTGAATAGCCAGAAAATTACTTTTTAATGCTGAATAATGGACAAATTCACTTTCCTCATCAATAAACACACAAAATTTGGTTGCATTATTTTTTTTGGCTCCTAAAAATTAACCCATCGATTGTAGAATGGACAAATCAAATTTGTCGTAGAAAGTTGAACTTTCCTGAAGCAGAAAAACCACATGTAATTGGCAGAATTTTATTAAGTACTTCCAGTCTCTCGATATTACCTACGCACTGTATGTTGATTAAATATAAGTAATTTTTTCAGTCAGAAATTAATGGAACAGTTGTCGAATGACGGAAACATATTTATCGTGAAAATTCCCATTCGTGAATAGCCGGAAAATTATTTTAAAATGCTAAATAATGGAAAAATTTACTTTTCTCATCAATACACACACATACTTTGGTTGTATTATTTTTTCTGCTCCTGAAAATGAAACCATCAATAATTGTCGAATGACCAAATCAAACTTGTCGTGGAAAAAACGTGGAAAAACTACCTGTAATCGGTAAAATTCTATTACTTTCAATCTCTCGGTATTACCTACGCACTGTCTGTTTATTAGGTATAATTTTTCGGTCAGATGTTTATGAAACAGTTGTCGAACGAACAAAACATATTCGTCGTGAAAATTCCCATTCGTGAATAGCCGGAAAATTTCTTTTAAATGCTATATAATGAAAAAATCCCTTTTCTCAGTAATACACATTTTTCTGCTCCTGAAAATTAACTCATCAATAATTGTCGAATGACCAAAACTGATGGAGTGAAAAATTGGTGCATTGGAAGTTCTATTTCTCTGGTCGGTAGAACTCATCTATCGGTCGAGTTATAATTGATACTATTTTGTAAAGAAAGAAGAAGAAACTTTTGGTTTCAACCTTCAATTGACAATTTCCAGAATGTTTGAAAATAGAGGTAGTGGATTTTCTTAAGAGCTATGACGTTGAATATATCTCTCACTCACACTCATTGCCGATACGTAAATTTGTCCTCTGCTACGGTATGAGTCATAGCTCTTGAGAAAATCGACTACCTCTACAACTCATCGACGTTAACTCTCACTCAGTCTTCCCAACCATACCTAGGAATTGTAAAAACTTAGTTTCAGTTTACAAGATGAAATTTTTCTTAAACAATTATACCTATCTCTCTTATTGACAAGAATTATCTGCCTATAATATTGGTTGGTTTATAGTATATCTATTATTTTGTAAAGGACAACCGTTTATTTGACACCACACTTGAAATAACAATTTTCAGTATGTTTAATTCTGACCTCTGATGATTATTTTCCAGATTCACGAACCTCATCATTAATGTACCTACTCACTAGATTAATCTCGCGTGAGTTCGTCCGGCACCACAGTAGTTTAGTTTGAAAACAAGGCGGTGTACACTGCAAGAGAAATCGTATTATTCACCAACTCCCTGTCGTATTTTTTACTGGGTACGCTACATCTCTGCAGAAGTTATTTCCTCTAGTTTGTTATTCCAATTCCTGTTGCAAAGTAAGTTTATTTCTGCTGCAAAGGTCGTAACGAGATTGCTTCTCAGCAAACAGAAAAAAGACAACTTGATAGGGAGTTGAAATTCAGTAGAACCAATTTTTATTACGAAATCATTCTCCGGTCTAACGTAAACCTACATAAACTTTGAATTTAAAATTTTAATTTCCAGCCTACACAACCGGTCTCCGGTTCTGAGGAAATAGGGCAATGCGCCTGAACGTCGGCCTGAACATAAAATATGGAGTTTTGTGGGAAAGCAATGTATGCGGAATATATTATTTCGGTTTTCCTGCTATACGCAGTAACTGGGTATTCACAATTTCTTTTTATTTTCGAATCGCAGATATTTTCCACATCACGCAATTCGACAATACATTGCCAACTTCAGCGGAAATCTTCTATAAGTCTTTATAATAAATTTGAATCTGTTTTTGATGGGAATAATTCTGTATCGAAACGTGAAGTTTCTTGATTCAATTGTTCAAGTAGATATTGCCTTCTTTATGCTGTCCAAATCAATCATCAATGCCATGGTTATGAAATGAGTATGAATCAAACCGACATGTGCCCAATTATATATCTAATGAGTAAGAAAGTAGTAAATTAGGTTTGCGGTAATTAGATTAACGTTTGGCTAGACCATGGATTATTGAATATAATTTATAAATACTGGTTTTCATAATGAACTTGTTAATCAAGTACATTAAAATTTTAGTTTTTTAAAGATACTGTTACAATATTTGTTAAATAATAATGCCGAGCACACAACTAAACTGTTTATTTTCTAACTTCACTAAAAACATACAACTACTTCACTGACTAATTAAACACTTAGATCTATACAACACAATCTATGCGCAATACAAGAAATTAACCTGAGTTGATCCATAAAAGGCAGGGTTTTGACTCCTTGTTCATTTACAGAATTCTGACAGATCTTATAAATGCTCGGAAATCAAGAGTTGAAGTATACGTACCTCCAAGGACACTGCGTGAATATAGCACATTTGCCTTTGCTACATGTTGCTATGGCGTAGAACGGACATGCAATATTTTTTTTTCTTAATTTCGAGTTATAACTCGAAATTAAGATAATTTCGAGTTGTAACTCGAAATTAAACCAGGTATAACATCAGATTCAGATTGCTGCGAGTGCTCCTCGTATATAATTCTCAGTATAAACGGTACAGTGCAATAGATGAAATAATATCGTTTTATTTTTCATTAGGACTACAACAAATCAAAATAGTTTCCTGTTTAGCTTTCAGTCATAATATTTTTATTAGCAACCGTCATCTCAGACGAAAATTGAGGACGATGAACTTGTTCAGAAGAAGACAAAACTATGACATAGTCCGGAATGGAGACTTCGTTGAACAGGATATTAAAACTCGAAATTAAGCTAATTTTGAGTTATAACTCGAAATTAGTGTTTCGAGTTACAACTCGATATTAACACTAATTTCGAGTTATAACTCGAAACTAAGAAAAAAAATATTGCATGTCCGTTTTACGCTGTCGTAGTCAGCGAAGTTAGTGAATTTTATTTTTAGACCATACTTAGGTGGGATTCCGTGCACTATAGAATTCTGTAGTCGACAGTTATGAGAGGATTCTCTTCCATAAATTCAACGATAACGACATCTCACTTATTTGATCGACTATAGAATTCTATGGTACACATAATCCCACCCCAGAGTCACACTCATTTTGTTCTAATCTTCTATACTTATAAGTACCTACCTACTGAGTACTGGGAGAGGTATTTATTTAATTTTTTTCTTTTTCTTCATTATTCACACATCCTCATGTGCTCATTGAAACGAATTTGACGCATTTGAGTCAAAAGTAAAAAATTTTCAACCGACTATACAAATATTTTGAATAAAGTTATGAAATGGTTTAAGACATCCCTTCTCCTGATTGGTGCACAGGAATACAAAACGTTACAAACTGCACTAATTGTTCGTGTATAAAGAACAAGTAAAAGTGCAAAATGCAAAAAAAAATAATAACAATGTGAAATAGCTCTCAACTTGGAAATGAAATTTCTGACAGAAATGACCTGATTCAAGGACTGACAGTGTAATAAAATCGTGAATATTTTGTGGTTTTCTTAACGGAATCCGATGCTTCTTACTTGACTAATCTGCATGGAGAAAAAACTATTTTAAGCTTACAAACCATATTGTCGATTAGATTCATCTTCCAAATTTAATATTGAAGCAACCAAATCACAAGCGAATATCAGAAACTTTTATTTCAATCAACGTTATATTGTCAGTCTTGATCCAAAAGAACTTCCATAATGTGTGGGATAATCGTATGATAAAGAGATAAATAAATAGGTAACATATTGTAGCTTGTATCAAGATTGGTTCAAATTATGATATTAATTTAAACTTCGATATGTATGCTGCAGACACTTTTGTGCGTGGTAACCACCTACACTTGTATAGAAATGAGAAAGTTTTCAATTGAGTATTCAGTTACGTATTAGACATTTTTATGATCATTAATTTTATGAATCTGTAAGATGCCTTGGCAATAGTTTATTATTGATATTAAAATCAGTTGAAAGGTGGAAATAGGTTATATCGGTAAAAGCATGATATTATCTCATGTTTATATGTTTATTGTCTGGCCATGTTTGATTTGTGAACCGTTGGAACTAGAATGGCGACATGGAATACTCGGCTCTTCGCTGGAGGAAATCCATAGTCCAGTTGAATATCCAAGCTGTTACATAGAGTGCTCAAATGGAGTATTCAATAAAGATCAGAGAGTCGGACTTGTGTACGGTTGCTTACCCATCTGAGGCTTTACTAATTAACTGTCTCATTTTCACATTTCTCCTTACTTATATTCTTTTATTTTTGTGGATTATCCCATGTTACAAAATTTTATTCTGCCAGTTGTCTATATTCCCGGATCCTCCCATCCAAAGCAGTGAAAACTTTTTGAGTAAAACACTTTAAATTTCCAGTCGAGAGAAACTTGAAGAGACTCACATCTCATAACAGACAAAACTCACCTATACCCACTCATAGTTATATTGACGAGAGAGAATTGTTTTAATAACCGTTAGATGACAACATTTACTTATGCGTAAGATGCGAAGATTTGTCCCTTATCCTCGGCTATACGTCACCTAAATAATTATGTATAGGAATGCAATACTTAATGGGTAGAATGATGATAATTTTTATGCTCTTCATTCTAGGAAATGACGATTTTATGATTTCACTAAAATGATAACCTTAATGATACTGGCTTTAACGTTATCCTGAGAGATCGAAATTACAACATAACTTCCAAAATTATTAAATAACCACCCTTTGTTCGTTGCAAACGACGAACATTATTCACTGAAATAGACTTTCAGAAATTAGATGGTCTTATACTCGTTTTTATTTCTGGTACTATTTATACGTTAGTTTACTCCGTTCATTCCTGAAATTTATGCGTTAAACTCTGTTGGCAAAGTTCCAAAAACCATTAGCTGCACTGTCAGCTGACTAATCCACTACGAACCTCTCCATAGCATTGCAATCATAATTCATTACCAACCAAATAGACAAACACAAATATACTCAAGATGTATACAAAATACGCTAAATTGCCAGCCGAGTTATGTCATTATCCATTGAATTTAATTATGTCTATCAAACCAAGGGTATATTATACCCTAGTATCAAGTGTGTCTCAAGAACAGATGGATTATGACAATCCAGGTTTATTTAATTTCATTGAGATATTTTTCAGTTTATCTCTTTATTGAAGAATTCATTCATGCTAACCTGTTAAGGTAAGTTATCTTATGTTTGAAGTCTCCCGAAAAATATTTTGAATACTCTCAATCGGTGCTCATTCATTCTCATAAAAAAAGTTCCTCTAAAATCTTGAAACTTCAACAAATTCCAAACTATTGACAAGTCCAAGCTCTTTTGAGTGAATTGTACACAGTGTGCCCCATTTTGTACAGCACATTGAGAATTAAATCATTTCCACATTCAATCACTGAAATAATAAAAACCAAATTATGACACTAGTTTACAACTTGCTTCTTTTGTCACAGAGAATAAAAATAAGAATGTTAAATACGTTGATTGTGAATGTTGATTTAGCAGCATTCATTCGACCCCCTTCTTCCACTCTAGAAATTATGAAAATATCTTGCTGAATTAATATTTTGTTAGGGTACGTTTCACATAGAATAATGAAAAATAAAAATTTGAAAATCTTGATTGTGAAAGTTGTTTTTGTAGCTGTTGCCAAAGTCTAACGCATTTCAAATAAAATAATTTGATATACTGGAATAGGCATTGGCAGAATATCAAGTATTTGAGAGGACCTTTTGACAATATACAATAATAAAATTTCGCTAAAATGTGTAAAAGACTCAAAATATTTGAAATACCAGAGATTCGAGATTTGAACTGAAGAGGATCAAGATCAAATCCAAGTGACTCAAGTTTGAGAATTAAAAGATTGAAACACAAATCTGATTGACTGAAAGACTCAAGATTGTGACTGAAAAAACTTGAAATCAAATTGCAATAACTTGAATTCTTCTTTGAAATGAGATGACTGAAAGCCAAATTCGATAGACTGAAAGACTAAAAATTGTGATTGAGAGGACTCAAATGCAATTCCAATCACTCAAACACTCAAATTACCCACAATTCAATCAATGTAACTTGAACATACTGAATTAGGAAAAAATAAGTATATCCGACGTTAAACAAAGCATCTTGAATTGCTTCATTAAAAAAAAAAATATTTGCTATTATATCGGTCATCCCAGAATAGAATGTATTAGGTACTAACACATGTGGCGGGGGGTGTTAAATAGGGAAGGCGAACGCTAGGCGTAACATGAGGGTGATTCTACGTTGCATTCTACTTGAGTTTCTGCTGACGATTTTTTTATTGCACTGAAGAATTTTTTTCGAGAAAGTAAAGGATTTCTATATCCCATAGAAATGAAGAACCTCTTCGGATTCCTGCTATGAAATGGACCATAAAACTTAGTCATCTCTATTTCGTTATTGAATCAATTTATTTCAATCTGGAATATTTATTTTCATTTTGATCCTGATTTGTCTCCATGTTTCTACGACAATCCGAAAGGAAACTGACAAACTGAAAAGGGAAATAAAAAGTTGCAAAATATAGTTTGTATGCAAACAAATAATTAAAACATATTCGTCGAAAAGAAAAATATGGGTACCTACCACGTCTTTTAAACTAACTCAAAAATATAAAATAATTTTCAGTATAGCCCTATACAGATTAACAACCACATAAAAATTCGCAACCCCTTACAATTTTTCCTCAATATATGTGATTGTAAATTTTTGATAGCTATAATAAGATTAGAACTCGTCTTTGATGCTATTAAGAAATCCCACTCGTGAGATTCCTATAGCAACAAAGATTCGTGCAACTAGTTAAAATTATCAAGAAATTACTACCACTACTAATTATTACCGTTAAAAATTGTTCACCAATTCACTTTATCTGTTATCCTCTATCCCTTTCCAATCTCTAACTTTCTCATTCCCCACCTTATGAATTTCTCTCTGTTTCTGTCTCTCATATATTTATTTTTTACCCATTGTTGTTCTCATAAGCAGGAAATTGCAGACTAAGTGAGAAATATCCGCCTGTTAATTCGAAAATGAATCAAAATATTGGGGGAAAACAACTACTAGATAAATGTGTCAGAATGATAGTAAATGAAAATAAATAGACTTTTCTTTTTCCTTCGATATAGACTAAAATACTGAAATCCATTAGTGTAATGAAATCGTCGTGATTTGAAAAGACTCATGGATTGGGAGTCTCAACTCAAAGAGTCAAGCCAAAGACTGAAAGACTTGAGGCGATGCTTGCAAGAATGAGGCGAAGATTACTGCTAATCGTAATAAGTTCTGAGTATTGAGATTGATGATTTCATTAATAGTATTGGCGCCTCCACCAAAATTTTTAAATTATTTTGCATTTTTCGAATGTAATTGACTCGAATATAAGAAATACTACTACTACGGCCTTGAAAGTACGCAAACCAACTTCGAGTGCTTTGTGTTTGGACAATATAATCCAAACTTACCTCGATTTTGTTCTATGCGGGTTTCGCGAAGTTAGAATCATCAGGAGCATAATTTCAACAGTAAAAAATGCCATCAACGGTTGCATCCTTCAATCTTCACACTGAGGATGGATATCGGGCATCACCAGTGCGAAATTGTTTTTTGTCATCCCAAATCTAGTCAATGTTTCTTACACGAATCACTTCATCTGTTTGCCCGGCGTATTTTCTTTAAACATTTTAATTAGTAATGCGAGTTACACAACCTAGTTGGTGAGCAATCTTGGGAACTAATTAATAAAATATTGGAGCATATAATTTGTCCTAACCCTAGGTTTTAATTGCGTGTTCGCAATGCCAACAGAATTACTGGCGGGAAGGTAATTGGGAATTATTTGCTGTATTTCTTCAAGTCACGTGGAAGTTACACGGGATATATAAATTAACTTCAAATTCACTTGAGAGTAGAACTAGAATTGTTGACTAGAAAAGTATTTTCGTTTCATATTTCTGTGCCTCATTCTTGTGAGACAAGAGGGAAATTTTTCTTAATTTTTAGACTGAAAAAACTGGGATGATACCCAAATTCTACCTAATTTCAAAAAGATACTTTCTGTGATCCACCTATTATCCCGAGTATTATCCCTTATTTTCAGTTATTCAACACAAGAATTGTTAAATTCAGTTTTATTGCTATAAAAACTGAACTTCAAATTTTCTGAGGAATCCAAAAAATAAAATAAACACAGCATGAGTCAGGAATTGCATATTAAATGGTGAGACCCTCGTCATTCCTAGCTTGAACAAGTCTTCCTATGACTTTTGAGGGTTGCTTGTGAGGGGAAAATCGGATGGCAAAAAGAAGAATAGTATAATGAAGGTGACTTGAAGTTGAAATAATAGTCACATCGAAAAACCTACCAACACAGAATGTCAATATGGTCCTCTAACGAACATCCCTCAAAGAATGGGGACAAAGAACAAATTCAAATCGACTTTTAACAGAACAGTTACAAGAGTATAATGAAGTGATTCATACTATATAAAGCGTGTCGTGGAATAAAGGGGACACGCTCCGTTGGTAGATCTTTACTTCATGTAAAGGCTTAGTTTCATAAAACACATATCCTCTACCTAATATAACACTTGATATGCACCCAGTGCGCATCGCTGTTGCTAGGCTGTTTAGTAATTATTTCCTGAAGAGACTTTTTTAATTTTGTTACCTTTATAAAGTGAGTTCAAGAGTCACTTTTGAGTAGGAAAACTGACACAATTTGAAAGAGTTTTTATGAATAAATATTTTGGTTTAACTTTTTTATATGAATCTAGTCCAGTGATGATCTGAAATTGATAATCAAATCAGGTAGTCACATTCAGTAGAAGGCTATTGATGGGAATTTTCAATAAATAATCAATCCAGTTAACTGCAGTAACTATGAGATATATACAATCCTTTCTTTTCTCGGTACAACCAGTACTTTTTCAAGAGCAAAAGTTCATTTCATGGCACATTCATCATTCACATAAATATCTAATTACCAGTTTATTTCATTAAGAATGAACAATTCCCCAATTAGCTTTTAAATTGCAAGCGCCGGCAACACTGCACAAGGCTCAGTCTGACGGAATACATTTTGGCTCCCCTCACAATCCGAATATTACCGAATATCATTCGGCTTGGTTATCGTTGGACGGATGTTCAATCAGTGATGGTACCGATACAGATATTAGTGGGTATTTTGAGATATTTATTTTGTAAAACATCAAATGGAGAATGTATAAATTTGAGGATTTATATTAAGTACTTAAAAATCAAATTTTGCTACTATTAATAACTTTGAAAATCTCAGCTGAGTTATTGATGTGTTGGAGGTTTACTTTTTGCAGTGGGGAGGAGTATGGATTTGTTTAGTTAAATTTCTGATGAAGCTGTTTGATGGGGTGAAGTGAAACAGTTTCCTTATTTGATATCATTCGGTCTGACAATAATATGTGTGTCCCCCTTTCAGCTCTAAAACGGAATATGTCCCCTGTATTCTGAGATGTTAATTCTTCCCAAATAAGGTTGGATACTTGTAATTAAGTTTTCTTATATCTTTTCTTCCTGAGTTTACTTAGAAAACTAAGTGATTTATTTTCCGAAATTGTATTAACTCACTTAATTTTTCGATCTATTGATATTTTACTACCTTTTTCGACAGAATCAACGAAAGTTCTTGCTTTAAAATCATGTCATATTCCTCTAGTTATATAATAATTGGCGCATGAGCCTGTGTAATGATGCTCTTTTTCGCTCAATAATCTTTGAAAAAGTGGAATGGATTTCAAATTGAGTATGTTTTACGAGTGATTTCATTGATATATCACAAACGATATATTCTATTCTATTCTATATCGTTCAGAGATAATTTTTGAGATGGCTGTACTACTCGGTTACCTGTATCAAAATATTACATTGCCACACCTTTCGAAACTAAACTCGCCGAATCGCATCGTGTACGAAACGCTCTGCCCGTAATTTTTGGAAATATACCGTACACATTAGAGTCTCTAACTATATTTTTTCTTTTCAGTATATTTCTTGGCTGTCGCGTGTACAATTCGAGCCCAGCAGCAGTACTTCCGATTGTTACCAAGAGACGTGAAGGTTCATGAGGGTGGAGAAGCCATGTTGGAGTGCGAAGTGGCCAATTTGGCGGGTCAAGTGCAGTGGACCAAAGACGGATTTGCTTTAGGTGAGCCATTAACAACCCTTATTAGCGCTCCTGTAATATACTAGTGAACAAACCTAACTCCTCCTTGGCCTACCAATATAACTTGTCGGACGTTGATATTGAATTAATTTGGTAGGGTTTGAGTGAGACCACAAGCCATTAAAGATCAGGGTTAGGCATCATTAGTAGACAACAAATAAACACAGGATCAATTTGATTCAGTTACATTCGACAAGCGTTCAAATTAATATTTCAAGACAGATAAGGTGAAGGGGCCAGTAATTGACACTTTAAGGAACGAAAATACATTTATTTGTTGAAAGTGGTCAATAATTTAAAATGCTGATTTTTTTTTATTATACAGAGTTATGATAAAGTAATGCACAAAATTCATAAAACGTACAACGATCACTTTTGAAAAAAATGCAAAAACACGTCAAACTGTTCTTTTTATTCCGCATCTTTTGACATGAGTTACTAAAATAACACGTCAAAGTTGTCAAAGTTATGACGTCATCAACAAATTTTTTTAATGGAAAGCTAAGATTTTTATCACATTATGTGATAGAGCTTGTGTTTGTACACAAGGGAAAAATAGTTGCAGTAGGGCTCACATAAGAAAAAAAACGAGAAAATTAATTAAAAACGAAATAAACGTAAGTTTCATAATAACTTTTCAATTAACTAAACAGCCCATTAAACCAAAACTATTTCTTATAGGAATTGTTCAAACTGTGTCCCGTTTACTAACTGACATAGGCCAAGACGATGGTAGACTGCATTTATAGAGTTTTCGATCATCTGCGGAGTTATACTAGTCATTTCGTGTCTAATTCTTTCCATTAAGTCTTCTAAATTGTCTGGGCGGTTAATGTAGACCCGACTTTTCAAATGTCCCCACAGAAAAAAATCAAGGGGGGTTAAATCAGGTGACCTAGGTGACCACTCCATTGGTCCAATCCACCGTCCTTCAAACTGGTTATCCAGAAGCCTTCGAACAGTATGACCATAATGTGGTGGTGCGCCATCTTGTTGGAACCAAATACTGGGATCCAAGTTGTCCCCATTATTTGGATCCGGAAATGCCGCAAGTAGGTCCGGAAGCACTGCCATATGAAGATGTTCCAAATATCGTTCAGCTGTTAAATTCCCGTGAAAATAATAAGGACCAATAAATCTTCCCCGGACGATTCCCACCCAAACATTAATTTTTTGGGGACGCTGGGTGTGTTTTGTCTGCATCCAGTGGGGATTTTCCCGAGCCCAGTAGCGAGAATTGTGTTGATTTACAGAACCACTTAGACAAAACGTTGCCTCATCGGAAAATACTACACTATTAAGAAAATTTGGATTTTCGTCACAATGCCGCATGAA
This sequence comes from Chrysolina americana, assembly GCA_958502065.1. Classification (NCBI taxonomy): domain Eukaryota; kingdom Metazoa; phylum Arthropoda; class Insecta; order Coleoptera; family Chrysomelidae; genus Chrysolina; species Chrysolina americana. The sequence continues at coordinate 59,114,818 of OY293412.1, forward strand.
GATTTCACAAAATTCCAAACGTCTGTCCGGATCATCTTCTGAGAGTTCGTGAACAAGTTGAACTTTGTATGGGTGTAGTTTTTCTTTTTTTAACATCTTTACTACAAACGACTGACTAAAGTTTGACCTCTTTTTATAATTGGTTTTGTTATTTCGTTTTTTATCCCTTTTCTCGTTGTTTTTCTTATGTGAGCCTTACTGCAACTATTTTTCCCTTGTGTAAAAACACAAGCTCTATCACATAATGTAATAAAACTCTTAGATTCCCATTAAAAAAATTTGTTGATGACGTCATAACTTTGACAACTTTGACGTGTTATTTTTGTATCTTATGTCAAAAGATGCGGAATAAAAAAAACAGTTTGACGTGTTTTTGCATTTTTTTCAAAAGTGATCGTTGTACGTTTTATGAATTTTGTGCATTACTTTATCATAACCCTGTATATTATAAACAAACTTTTTAGAACAAAATGAAGTGTTTGAAATACATTTTGTGTTTATTTATCCATAAAATAAAATTGAAAATGAAACCAAATTTTTTGCTCCTGTAGTTGGCAGCGTGAAAGTTCAGTTTTTCCAGTAGTTGGCATGTAAATGATCCAGTAGATGACATCCATCAACATCTAAGGTATAAGGAAAGTCCAACATTCGAGGAATCTGATCATTTGTTACGACACTGACATCCTTTTCATTTAATTTGAACATTGAAACAAATAAGTGCTACAACTTCTAGTTCACTTCCTGGTAACAAATCTTGTATGACGGCTACAGATTGCAATACCCGCTTCTTTCCTGGAAACTGAACCAACACGAAGTCATTTTCTTTGTATTCTGTATTACCATTTTCTCTTTATTCTTATGCGAGGAGTCACAGTCTCCTGAAGGCTCTTATTCTCTTTTCCTTCTGATGAAGATTCACCCATTTTCGTTTTTAAGATGTTCTCTTTTTTAACTTTATTCCTTATTTCTGTTTTCTTTTTATTTTGTTTTTTTTCCTCTTTAATTTCCTTTCTGTGGTTTCTGGCCAAAATACTTCCAATCAATCGTTCTTTTTCAATTGGAAAATTGAAAATCCTGCCTCGGCCATATGAAGTACTCATTGAACAAGTTTTTTCTCCTCCTCTATGGTTAAAACCAAACCTTCGTTTTTTCAGTGAAGTTCTTCGGTGAATTTTGCTGCTGTAGCGGTAGGTGGGCCCTTCAAAACTGGTTCCAAAGCAGCCACCTTTTGCTATCCTGAGTAGCTCAGCATGTGTTCCTTTATTGGTGGTATATTCACTCCTGAAACACCAGTAGTTGTCACACTTATGTTCCAGTAAATGGCAGGGTGCCATCTACTGGTTAATGTGTATTGAACGACTCAAAAATTCGTTTGAGATATCTGCAGCCAAATACTTAATTTCTATTCTTCAATTAGAAACAGGTATATCTTCTCCACTAGATGGCACCCATGCCAACTACTGGAGCTTGGAATAAATTTTGTTCCAGTAGATAGCACTAAGGTTTTTTTTGTTAATTATACTTAGGTTGTGGAACAAAATAGATTAAAATTGGTGATAAAATGTTAGACCAAAACTTCAACTTCAGCATATTATTATAAAAACATTCGGTAAAGAAATAAAATTCCAGCATAACCACTCACCTTCTTAAGAAATTCCACAGAAAAACTGCACTAAAAACATTTACACATCAAAGCCGACAAAATATAAATCCACCATCTTAAAAAGAATAACCGGATGGTTTCATCATTCAACCATGAAAAACTAAAGGGTGTGAGGGACGCTTAGTGCGTATTTTATTTTACAGAAACAAACATATAAGCTTATAATTTGACTTTGAAAGTTTAAGTGCCATACACTGGTACAGTGCCAATTACTGTTGCCATTACCTTATATTTTGGTCATTCGACAAAAAATGTTCCATAAATGCCTTACCGACCGTCAAACTTCGTTCCCACATTCCTTTCCCCATTTCGAGGTGAATCGTTTCATTTAATGTATATCCCAAAATGCATCTTGACTGAGATACAGGGTGTTCAAGGTTCGAAAAACTTTTTTTTCAAAACTTCTAAGGGAAAAATTTTAATTCTTTTCTGGAACACATGCACGTATACTAAACGGACTGACCATTTTGAAGGAATACTTTGAGGCCAAAAAACATTTCATTCTTTTCAGGATATTTCCTCAATTCTCATGTGTCGTAGGTACGCTGGTATGTGATCATAATTTCCTGAAAAATTTTCTTTTAATTTTTCACAACTGACTGCAAAGTCGAGCATTTCATACTGGTTTGTGGTAGACTGTTCAGTACGCCACGGATCAACGCATAAAACAAACACGAAGGACCCTGTACGAAAAAATTGGGAAATTGGCTCTCGGTCAAATTGGCTGAAATTATATAAAGTTGTAGTAGCATGGGTCGTAAGAAGAATGTGTAAGTTTGAATGATTTCACATGTGTCGATTCTGAGATATGAGGGGTCAAATTTCCTAAAAACCTCGTAATTGAGTGGGATTGATGAAATCGATATTTATTGTTTTTTTCAAGATTTCCGTTATTTTTCATATTATTGTAGATAGCATTGACCAATTATTTTGAACAGTACGATAACAATTACAATAATATTAATTGAGTTTTTACGATGGAAGTTATTATTCATAATTTGTTCTTGTTTTAGCGTTTATTGTTGAGTTCAATCTTGGTGTTGATTGAGTCTAGTTTGGGTTGTTCCTAGTATAAAAGCATCGATTTCAAGAAGTTACGTGATATAATTCAATTGAACGAAAGGTTCCCTAAAGTCGTTATATCGGAAACTAAAAAATTGCATATCTTAGAAATGCACCATACACAGTTAAAAAAACTTCCACCTCGATAATAGTCGACATTTTCAAAATGGTATAGGTAAAATCAGGTCCAAATTAACCAAACAGTTTTTGAGATATTCAATAATAACATTATGGATGAACTAAAAAAATACTTTAACGCACCCTGTATCTAATTTAAAGTGGAAATTGAACAATCGAATTCATCATAAAGATATTTCATTTTCTGTTCACTTAACAGTAGGTACCAATGAATAATTTCTCTTTTGATCAAAAACGATCTGTCAATTGTTTTCATTATATATTTATTCACAGGTATTTTCCATAATTTTTAAAATTTAAATTTCAAACAGAGAGAGTTATCAAGAATCACAATACGTTTCAACTGACTAGAATAAAGTAAAACTATGATGTCTTACCAAAAATAGAGCTAGAAAAACGATAGCGATCTTTTTGACTATGCCCCGTGTCAAGCCTAATGTACTATCATCAATAACATTATAATTAGGCATATTAACGAGATTAACGAACTTTGACCGCTTAAGTATATCTCAGAAACGGCACATACAAAACCATTTAAACTTACTCATCTTTCTTACCCAATTTCCCATGCTTTCGTTCGGGTTCCTTTGGAATGAAAAATAAATGTGGTCTTTTTTCATTGTACTCGGAGAATATTTACAAGTTTCCTTCACAACACACGTTAAAATTAGGGGCTTCGTGTTGTGCTATTATTGCACACAGGACATCGTCTCTACTCAAGAAAAATCTTCAGTTTTTCGTAAATATCCCATGAACCTCCACTTTTAGGCACATGGAACGGTATGACTTATAGTTTGAGTATCGATTAGCCTTAATTATATCAAACACTTGCTTATCCAGTCAGCAAAAAGGAGGAAAATATGGCCACATACACGGCCACATATTATTTGACGTCAAAGTAGTTCATCGAAAGTTTCAGTCCATTTGGTACACGTGTGTTCCAGAAAAAAATAGCAAGCTTACCTTTTTGTCAGACTCTAGATTTTGTCTCAAACAGGTTGGACTTCAAGGTCCACCTTGAAAGACTGTTTACTTTAAAAAAACATGTGAAATAAAGTTGAGGAGTTTGAAGGTGTAATTCAGTAAAGTTTTACAACGTTCAAAAATATTCAGGAGAATAAAAAATACTCCGCCGATATAGGTTATAACAAATTAGAATAATGCAATTATGGCATACTTGATGCTTTCTCATGACAATTTTTCGTAAATATCTTAGGAACCTCTGCATTTAGGCATATGGAATGTGGGTCAAGTATTCGTGAGCATAACTGAGTTCAAACACTCCTTTGTTATTCAGTGGTCTTAAGATAATATGAAGGAAACTTTGACAACATACCACCGTAACTACGGAACTGCTGAAAATTTAACACTAGAACTAATCAACTTTGATGAAATACATAGATCATTTTACCAAGTTTCAGTTTTTTCCTTCATGAGTTTTGAAGAATTAAATCCTAATTATTTTTTTAATATTTTTTTTAAAATTAAATCCTAATATTTTTAGAACTTTCGATACCCTGACTCTCAGAGGGGATGCAGTTCAGGATAATCATTGATACAAACTTTTCACGGGTGTGAAGTTATCCACATCCACAAATGTACACTGAGAAAAATATTAAAAATTTCTAGCACGCACGAATGGCTTTGTACACGTTTCAACACAAGTTATGTTATGTAAAATACTCTTTCCTTTATACCTGATACCTCCTACGAGTTTTCCAGGCCGTCCGAGGGGGTGTAAATGGGGTGAGTTTGCGAAAAAAAAATCATAGAAGGCACAAATGGCTTTGTACACGTTTGTGCTTGGGATATGTTATGTGAAATGCTCTTTTCTTCATCCCTGATACCACATACGAGTTTTCCAGGCCGTCCGAGAGGGTGTCACCTCGTAAAATAGAGCGCGATAATTTTTTTGTGCACGACTACTTTACGATAACTATTATTGAAATAAGTTATTTTGCATTTTCTGCCAAGTGGCGTTGCTAACATGAAGTAGAATATTTATTAAGTGGGTGAGGCAATATGAATAATTGAAAAAACAAAATTATATTTTTAAAATACTCCCTTCTTCTATCCTTCGATGCTTGATTCCCTTGCGCGAGCCCGTAAGGTTTTTTAACAAAAAATGTTGGTGCTGGATTATCTTGCTCGAGCCTGTGAGCTAGCTAATACTTTGCTGTGTAATAATAGATTCCTAGAATTTTCTATTAGGCATATTTCCTTTAGTACCTAGTTGTAAGAACAAACTGAAAGATAAAACAAAATTCTTATAGAAAGAATTAGAAATGGAAATATTGGAAATTGCAGAATGTCTATATTTACAGGTACACAATGTGTATGCACCAACTCAGTTAAATTTCATGAATTATAAATGAAAACTAATAATTTCGACTGCATTTGAAATTATCCTTCTCAAAGTGGAAAAATGAGGTTAATATCTGACAAAAACAACTACTTTTCCCTAGGGTTATTGAATTACATCTGTAATCCATTTGTGCAACGTAATATATTATTGTTCATTCATGCACGTTTCAAGTTTCTTGTCTCTCATAACTGCTAGAAAAATAGGCCAGACATCATTAGAGTCGTCTTGTTCCATCAAATATACGATGATATTTAAAAAGCTTCACGTCTTTTCCTACGAATGGAGCCGAATAAAATGTTAGGAGAGAAGGGTACCTTCGACTGTATATAGTTCAAATTATTTGTTTTCATGTATTGATACACTTCTCTAACTTTGTTCGATTTATTTATTGCATTTACTCTTCCTGGAATACTCATGTGCTACTAAGAACTGCTGTTTTGTTTCCATAGTGGATGGCACTGTTACTGACTTATTGTAAGTCGCGGCTTCATTCGCAGGGAAATACTTCAAGGCTTTTTGAATATTGAAATATATTTGATGGAACAAGACATGTCCAATGTAGTCTGATTTCCCTTAGCACTGATAAGAGGCGTATGGATGTAGGTGGCCATTTCCAACCAAATGAAGGATAATACTCAATAGCTATATTACATTTAGCATTTGCAACTCTGTCAGTGAGAAACGTTGCAGGAATGGAGGACCGATGTAATTTGGTGTTCATGGGGAGAAGTAGCTATTTTTGTCAGATATTTGTATTATTTTTCTACTTTATGGAACTAGTTAGAGAGAAGGTTGAGAGTAGTAAATGTATTTATCGATATGTGTCGAAAGGCCATCAATATGAGTATTTCAGCTGATAATGTTGTAGGTTTTATTACTAAATCCATACGCAACTTCAAGAGCAGCACTATTAATTTGAACCCAACAGTGAATGGTGACGACTCTTTCGAGTCAGTATATAGAATACTAGCATAATTAAATGAAAAATTTGTGCATCATCCTGGAATCGATCCACAGACGTTTGGCTCAAGAGTCGGGTGTACTAACCACAGCACCACGCTGCTGCATAAGAGAAGCGTTTTTTTGACTCCAGTCGAAATAATAAAAAATACTTAATAAATAGGGTTTTCATTCATAGTTAGAAATAACATTTCATATGGCTCATCAAATTCATCACATCACTATTCGGGTCGTTTTTGTCTGTTGGGGATCAGGGTAGATAAGGAAAGGATGGACGCAAAGTGGGCGAACTCGCACTGCGTAGTCGAAATTGTTCATTTTCATTTATTTGATACTGCAGAAACACTTCTCCAACTTGGTTCGATTTATTTGATGAATGATAACTTGTCAGTCAATTGTATAGGAATAATTTTGGTCAATGAATTTTTTCAAAATGAAAATATAATGGGTGTGTGGAATCGAAGTATGAAAATACTTGCTTAACTTAAAATGAGTCGTCCTATATTTACCAAGCAGCAAATTAAAATTAATTACCTATACTGTATTGTTAATATTTTCTATATTTCACATAAATCCAATCGCCTTCGCACGCCAGTAAAGCAGTCAAGCAGATTTTTTTTACTTGATTTGCCTATATTGAAATTTGGAACTGAAAATATTTTCTTTAAAATGAATGATGCCTATATTACTCGGAGATAGTATAACTTTGTGACAGTAAAACATGTTTAAGATCGGTCGAGTATTTCCAGATATTATCTGCTATACTTATACAAACATACAAACATTATAGTCGAAATAAAATCAGCAATAGAAAAGAATTTAATGAAATCGATTTCTAAACCACTACCGAACATCATTTTTCAAAGGAAAAGGAATAAGTGCATTCACTATGTAATATAAAACTCGTATTTGTATACCTTACACAAAATATTCTTTTTAGAAAATTTCAGTGTTTATATTACAGTCGAAATGAATAGATTGTTTGGTTTACAACGCATTTTTATTTGACTCGATATTTAAATGAGGGCAAACCATTCAAGCAAAACAACTTCTTTAGTACATCAAAAATCAATATAAACAGTAAATTCATATTCCGAACTGTTTATGCGTAATTTGCGTGAATAAAACAGTTAACTCCATAAATTGATTGGAAACGTATTAAGCGATGATTCTAACTGTAATTAAGTATTCGCAGACATTTAGTGAATCATATCGAGTTCAAGCTGATAAACAGGAATAAAACGATCAGCACGGCAAACTACGGACTCTTTTCTGAGTCGACTTGAAATAATACATATGTATTTTCTGAATCTGAAACAGCTTAAGTTTTCATGTTGATTCAGTAATTGGATCTTTGGCATTTTTTTTAAATCTGTTCCGTGTTAGTTTAGTTTTAAGTTTCTATACTGGATGAACACGAGACTTGTAAAGATGGAAATTTGAGTTTTTGATTTGTTGTAACTAAGAGAAAATATCACTTTTGGTTCCACCAGAAGTAAAATCAACTTGTATTTCATTTTCGTTTTTCAAATTTGTTGTTACATTCTGAATCCAACCATACGTCACATTTTGAAAGAAATTGAATGACAGATTGGATTCGACAGGGAAGCTGTCAACAAGCGAAAATCTCTCTTGAGAATGCCAATCAATCTTGTTGGCGAAACGTCGAGACTATCTTATAATGAAAATCATCATGTTAATGTTTCCTTTGTCAGAAAATTAAAAAAGAAACATCTTGAATAAAAAAATGTATTGGGCAAAAGATAAGTTTCAAAAAGAAAGTAGAAGTCCTATCAGAAATAATTTCCTCTCTCTCCGGTAATAACAATAACCAAATACACTCGTAGTTCACTCCAGAATGTATCTCACTCACGAACGTAGCTTAAAGGAAGATAGCATTATCTTCGGGGCATTCAGCCATGAACACCCATAGAGTGTACCCGAAGGCATAGCCTGTGTGGGTAGAGGACGGCTATTATTATTATTGACTGTGGCGCTCCGGGCGACTTACTGATGTTTTTGGTGGTGTGTTTACTTTTCAGCTGTAAGAAAACATGGAAAACTTACAGCACCACCCCGGGTGGTCGTTGCGCACTTCAAGCTAGCACCAGACTTTGGGATTGGCATCTAGGCAACTCACATCACACTTGATTCACAATAAGGCATGTGGCCACCTGAAGAGACCCATGTGTTTGAGCAAAAATATTCTCGCGAAAGTCTGTCTGATGCGAGCCAGATGTTCCACTGCTAGAAGATACCTTATAGTCTAGTCTACAAGTGCCATTTAGACCAACTTTTTTCAGCAGTCTCCGAAAATTATGATTGAGGTGTCATTCGATTCGGAATGACATCCAGATGATTTTTGAAAAAAATGAAGTTCCGCATGAAAAAATTGTAAAAGTTATTAACAATTAACTAAAAAAAAAGATGGCTTTAGTATTTTGTAAATATCTCAAAAACTAATGAAAATTTTTTAAATCTAAAAAAAGATTCAAAAAGAGGAGGAAATTTCCTAAAATAAAGCTCAATTCCCGGAATTGTAGCATCAATATTTATAATTTTCCCAGAGGGATGAAAATACGGCCGAAAACGGGTACTCTGGCTCGGGCAAGCCACATCCACTTTGGACACTTTAACAATAAAAATTATTTTAAAATACTAAATATGAAAATAAAAAATTGGAAAAATTCAGGCACTAACTGAATAGATTAATGAACAATAATCCGCTTGAAAAAAATTTTTATCACAATTTTTCAATTAGTTAATCAATAGTTAATTAATAATTTTTTTCTGCTTGAACATGAACATTGCAAGTGTGATAATTGTTAAACTATAAATTTAAGATTTTTTCCTCTTTTGGAGCAATTCTTGAAAGGCTTCAGAATAGAACCCCGTTGGAAAAATTAAAAAGTTTTTATTTTTCAGTTTTTTATTAACAATTTTCGTTGTTGCAAAATTAAATACTTAAATTAATCATTGAAAAAAATTTTTTTTTTCAAATATTATCAATAATCCGTTTTTATGTTATCAGGAACTACATAGAAATAATTTTTTTAAATTTTTATCTCTAATTGTTTAAAAAATTGTTATAAACAAATGCGTTGTTTATAAGATAATTGAAATTTTTTTTATGGAATTTCAATCTTTGATACAAATAATGATTTTTAAAAGAAAAATTGTTCCTTAAAAAAAATTTTTTATTGCTTGAAAACGCATTTGTTAATTAACAATTATTTTCTCCCGCTTCTAATTAATATTAAGGAACCATTTTTTTTTTTAAATCATTATTTGTCTTTCTTTCTGGTATAAAAAAAAATCCATTTTATTTAATTTTTCATTGTTTATGCAATAAACAATTTGTTATAAACAAATAAATTTTTACCTTATATTTTTTTTTCTATTCTAATTTCTGTCACAAAAACAGACATGACATTTAGAGAGTTAGAGAGAACTTATATTTAAAAATTAAATAAAAAATAATAAAAAAAAATTTAAAATAGAAAAAAAATCATGTCTGTTTTTGTGACAGAAATTAGAATAGAAAAAAAAATATAAGGTAAAAATTTATTTGTTTATAACAAATTGTTTATTGCATAAACAATGAAAAATTAAATAAAATGGAATTTTTTTTTTATATCAGAAAGAAAGACAAATAATGATTTAAAAAAAAAAATGGTTCCTTAATATTAATTAGAAGCGGGAGAAAATAATTGTTAATTAACAAATGCGTTTTCAAGCAATAAAAATTTTTTTTTAAGGAACAATTTTTCTTTTAAATATCATTATTTGTATCAAAGATTGAAATTCCATAAAAAAAATTTCAATTATCTTATAAACAACGCATTTGTTTATAACAATTTTTTAAACAATTAGAGATAAAAATTAAAAAAAATTATTTCTATGTAGTTCCTGATAACATAAAAACGGATTACTGATAATATTTAAAAAAAAATTTTTTTTCAATGATTAATTTAAGTATTTAATTTTGCAACAACGAAAATTGTTAATAAAAAACTGAAAAATAAAAACTTTTTAATTTTTCCAACGGGGTTCTATTCTGAAGCCTTTCAAGAATTGCTCCAAAAGAGGAAAAAAATCTTAAATTTATAGTTTAACAATTATCACACTTGCAATGTTCATGTTCAAGCAGAAAAAAATTATTAATTAACTATTGATTAACTAATTGAAAAATTGTGATAAAAATTTTTTTCAAGCGGATTATTGTTCATTAATCTATTCAGTTAGTGCCTGAATTTTTCCAATTTTTTATTTTCATATTTAGTATTTTAAAATAATTTTTATTGTTAAAGTGTCCAAAGTGGGTGTGGCTTGCCCGAGCCAGAGTACCCGTTTTCGGCCGTATTTTCATCCCTCTGGGAAAATTATAAATATTGATGCTACTATTCCGGGAATTGAGCTTTTTTTTAGGAAATTTCCTCCTCTTTTTGAATCTTTTTTTAGATTTAAAAAATTTTAATTAGTTTTTGAGATATTTACAAAATACTAAAGCCATCTTTTTTCTTTTAGTTAATTGTTAATAACTTTTACAATTTTTTCATGCGGAACTTCATTTTTTTCAAAAATCATCTGGATGTCATTCCGAATCGAATGACACCTCAATCATAATTTTCGGAGACTGCTGAAAAAAGTTGGTCTAAATGGCACTTGTAGACTAGACTATTAGCCACTGGTCCACCGACCACCTAGTGCAGAAGTCTGATCATGGTACTATTACGGTCATACATTGAATACCATTTGATATGATATTCTATTTTCCTTGCAATCCAATCTATTACTATTATTAAAAACTCTTTGGTGACAATTTTGTCCCGAGCACACATTCACAGAGTATAAGTACACTCTGCGAACAAGGACCATGTACTAGAACAGCTAATTCCCAAAATGGCATTAGTAACCTTTGAATCAAATAAATATGAGTTATAAAAATCAAGAGAGTAAAATTTAATATAGAAATATTATCAAAATATTGTTACGAACCTGATAGTAGATAGAAAAATCATGAATCCTTCTGTTTGCCTTCTAGAAACCCATTAGAATGTACTAGAATCATTAAAGTTTATTCGAGAACTTACTATGGAACGTTCTGTTGAAAGTTCTATAGCTTCTAGAATAATGTTATCCTATAAATACGATCAGATTTGCCAAGTTTGGAAGTTTTTGAGTTTTGTTTACTTTTTAACATTTGACTGTTGTAACGTTACCAAGTGAAGTTTGAAGTATTTATTTGAACTGCAAAGTGTCAAACAGTGTTGTCAGTTGTAATATTTGTTCTGTGACAATAAAGGCGAGTTTATAAGTAAGTGTACCACTTATTGAACCTGAAAAACGCAACAATTGGTGACAGCGGTGGGATAAGTGGTACTGAAGAAAGAAGAGTGGAGCAGATTTACAGTATTTGATGGTGAATACTCGAGCACAGAATTACGACGAGATGGCGACGTTAGACATAATCCAGTTTTTGAAGGAACAAGAAGCTAAATGAAGACAAGAGCAAGAAGCTAAAAGAAAACAGGAGCAAGAGGAACAAGAAGCTAAAAGAAAACAAGAGCAAGAGGGACAAGAACTCAAAAGGAAACAGGAACAAGAAGAGTTTTTCCAACAATTTGAAATGCGCAGAAAACAAGAACAAGATGAACAAGAAGCTAGAAGAAGACAAGAACAAAACGACCAAGAAGCTAGAAGAAGACAAGAACAAGAGGAGCAGGAGGCGCGGTTAGTCCAAAGGTTACAACAGCAGCATGTCGATCTCCTGCAACAGTTTAGTCACAGCCAACAGTACTTCCAGAATGAAATCACCGAAATAGTCCAGGAAGTTAAAGGGGAGGTCCGGGAGTTCAGAGATGAAGTCCAGGAAGTCAGAGGAAGAGTCCAGGACGTCGAAATTGAACTGTCCAAAATGAATGAACGGGTGGCACAAGAAGTAAACAAGAAATTCAACGAAGAAGTGGATAGGATCAAGGAGAGGATAGAAACAATACACCTTCCACACAAGCGGGCACCCTCTGAGGAAATTTCTCCCACCAGTGAAAGGCAATTTTCACTGACATATCCAAGGCCTGCTCAAGCAAAAATTTTGAAGCCTCCAACATTTGATGGGCAATCTTCGTGGTCTATGTATCGACGTCAATTTGAGGCGGCAGCAAACGCAAACGGCTGGTCCGAGGAAGAAAAGGCCACTTCACTAGTCAATATCCCCGAGAATAAGCAGAAGGAGTATTCTAGAATCGTGGAAGCTTTAGAGATAAGATATGGGTAGCAGTATCTTAAACAAGTGTTCCAGAGTCAGCTAAAGAGTCGATCCCAAAAACCAAACGAATCACTGCAGGAATATGGAGCAGATGTGGAGTGACTCATTAATTTGACCTATCCACAAGCAACGAAAGAGTTCATAGAACAAATTGGAGTGCAAACCTTCATCGACGGCCTAAGAGATCCTGACATGCAGCAAGCCCTTCGACTAGGACGTCTTCAGACCATAAGCGGGGTACTAATAGCATCATTGGAGTTCGAAGCGGCTAAAAATGCATCAAGAAATACGAGATCCAAGTCAAATTCATCGAAGATTCTTCTACGAGCGAGGCGCTGTTGAATAAGTTATTGGACTCCATATCGGCATTGGGTAAACAAATGACTTCAGAAGAAAATAAAAGGAGGCGCTGCTATAGCTGCGGAAAAACTGGTCATCTACAAAGAAGCTGCTGGGAAAGATCAAGGTCCAGACGTCCAATGAGGGTAAGGACGACATCTACAAGCAATGAAGCGAGATCGACATCCCCAAGCCCAAGAAAGGAACAACGTGGTCGTTTTATCAGAGGAGGCTACAGGAGGTCACCCACGCCAGAAGGGAGACCTCGAACGCCTGAAAGAAGTCTCTCTTCCAACCAGGAAAACGAGAATTTGAGTGTTCAAAGCCCCAAGATTCCTATCTCGACGTTGAAGAGAAATGGACAAAGTCTACTAGTCCAAGGCCAATTAGAAGATCGAAGATGCACCTTCACTATAGATACAGGAGCTTCCAGAACAGTTGTTCGTCCAGACCTGATACAAAAATCTGTAAAGCCGATAAAGAGGAATATGGTTTTGGAAACAGCTACGAGACAAACCTCACCAATCATTGGAGAGACGCTTGTACGCATCCAGATAGGCCCCATTACCATGGAACATTTTATGTTGGTTGCAGACATAAAGGATGAATGTGTTTTGGGTTTAGATATCATGGAGAAGAACGACTTCATCCTTAATGTCAGAAAGAAAATATTGCGGATCGGCAATGAAGAAATCTTCCTGAGCAGATACGAAGAAAAACTCCAACCAATGAAGATTTATGTTGAGGAAGACATCCATATTCCGAAAAACTCCGAAACCATTGTTATGGCCAGACTGGAAGGTGAACCTGGGGATTTGAGCACTGGAATAATTGAAAACGATAAATACCGTAACGATGGACTTCTAATTGCCCGATGTCTTGTGAACACGGAACAACAAATTCCTGACAGGGTTGCCAATACTACAGATATCAAAGTTTTCCTGAGGAAAAACGACCAATTGGGCATCTGCAAACCAGTCACTCGAGTCATCAATCGTGAAAACCAAACTCGAACACTTCGAAGAAAAACTACCAACGTCGATCAGAGAACAATCGACAAAATGATGGAATCCATGGAACACCTATCTCTGGAAGAAAAACAAAAGGTCAAAGAGTTTCTCGATAGTCATGGAGACATCTTCTCGACAGAAACTTCAACGGGACGTACCAATCTAGTCCAACACTGAATCAACACCTGCGGCGCCCAACCAATCCGACAAGCTCCAAGGAGACTACCATTTGCCAAACAGAGAGAGGTAGTCAACATGATCAGCGACATGCTGAAGGATGACGTAATTGAAGAATCCACAAGCCCGTGGTCCTCACCGGTAGTCTTAGTAACTAAAAAGGATGGATCAACCCGATTTTGCGTGGACTATCGACGATTGAATGACGTCACCATGAAGGACAGCTATCCATTGCCAAGAATCGATGACACGCTTAACACACTATCTGGTTCAAAATGGTTTTCAACGTTGGATTCGAAAAGCGGTTACTGGCAAGTGGAAGTACATCCCGATGACAGAGACAAGACAGCATTCTCTGCCGGACACGGGCTGTACCAATTCAAAGTTCTTCCGTTTGGATTATGTAACGCTCCTGCCACCTTTGAACGACTTATGGAACTAGTACTAAGGGGTTTGACATGGAAAACCTGCCTTGTCTACTTGGATGACGCAATGGTAATGGGAAAGACTTTTGACGAACATTTGAAAAATTTAGAATCAATCCAAAAAAATGCTGTTTATATAAAAAGGAAGTTAATTTCTTAGGCCATGTCATCTCGGCCGAAGGAATCAAGACCGATCCTGCGAAAATCGAGGCTGTTAGGAGTTGGCCACGTCCCAGAGACAAACACGAAGTAAGAAGTTTCTTGGGACTATGCACTTACTATCGAAAATTCGTACAGGATTTTGGAAAAATCGCCAAGCCACTCCATCGCTTGACTGAGAACAACGTTCAGTTTGATTGGAGTTCTGATTGTCAGCAGTCATTCACTGAACTGAAGAAGAAATTAACAACTGCACCTATTTTAGCTTATCCACAAGAGAAAGGCACTTTCATTTTGGACTGTGATGCGTCTCAGCATGGTACTGGATCTGTTTTATCTCAGGAACAGGATGGCGAAGAGAAAGTTATAGCCTACTATAGTAAAACTCTGGGCAAAGCCGAAAAGAACTACTGTGTTACGAGAAAGGAACTTTTATCGATAGTCAAAGCCATTGAACATTTCCACACCTACCTCTATGGCAGACGATTTCTCGTGAGGACTGATCACAGCGCTCTGCAGTGGATAATGAACTTCAAGAAGCCTGAGGATCAGGTTGCCAGATGGATAGAAAGACTCCAACAATATGACTTCAAAATAATTAATCGTAGTGGCAGGAAACACAGCAATGCAGACACCTTATCAAGACGTCCATGCTTGGAGGAATGCAGGTATTGTCAGAAACTTGAAAACAAAGAGGCCAACTTCTACAATGAAGAGCAGTGCAAGGAAATTTTGCAAGCCACTACCGTGAGAGTCGAGTCCGAAGAATCTGATTTATGGACACCAGAAGAAATGAGGAAAAGTCAGAAGAAAGATAGCAATGTAAAGTTAGTCCTAAGCTGGCTAAAAAATGGAGTAAGACCCGAGTGGCAGGAAGTATCCAAGTTTGGTGCAGTTGCCAAAGGATACTGGGCTCAGTGGGATTCTCTATGTCTTCGTGATGGCCTATTGCATCGCAGATGGGAGAGCCCACATGGACCAACTGGTGCTGCCAAAGGTTCATGTCAAAGATGTGCTTGAACAACTTCATAGTAGTCGTGCAGGTGGACACTTCGCAATCAAGAGGACCCTAGCTAGATTTCGAGATCGATTCTATTGGGTGAATTGCCGTCGAGATGTTGAAGAATGGTGTAAGAGATGTGATCTATGTTCTTCAAAGAAGGGACAGAAAGCCAGAAGTCGAGGAAAAATGGCCCAGTATCTTTCTGGTGAACCATTCGAAAGAGTAGCAGTTGACATTCTGGGGCCGTTTCCTGTTACTGAGCATGGAAATAAATACTTGATGGTAGCCATGGACTATTTCTCCAAATGGCCCGAAGTTGTGCCCATTCCAAACCAGGAGGCAAAGACAGTTGCAAAGGCCTTCCTAGAAAATGTGATAGCCAGACATGGAGTTCCGCTAGAATTACATTCAGATCAAGGAAGAAACTTCGAATCCGAGTTATGGCAGGAAATGATGAACATTTTAGGCGTGAAGAAAACTCGCACAACAGCCTTACATCCACAATCAGATGGAATGGTTGAACGACACAATAAAACCATCAGCCAGTATCTGTCGATGTTCATCTCCAAGAATCAAAAGGATTGGGATGATTTGGTGCCACTATTTCTCCTATCCTATCGAAGTGCCCAGCATGAGTCCACCGGATATACCCCTTCAATGTTAATCACTGGGAGAGAAATGAAGCTGCCAATCGATCTGCTATTTGGAATGCCACCCGCCAGGAATGTAGATGAGGACAAAGTTCTTCCAGAATTTGTCAAAGCATTGCGAGAAAGACTGGATCGAGTGCATGAATTCTGCAGACATCGTCTTCAAATCACCAGTGACAAGATGAAGAAGAGATTTGACAGGAATACTCCAGGGACTATGTTTGAGCCAGGTGATGCTGTTTGGCTCTACCAACCTCAAAGAAAGGACTATGTCCCAAGCTACAGAGGAACTGGACAGGCCCTTATGTCGTCGTGAAGAAAATCAACCCAAAGTTGTTCACGTGGAGAGGTTAGCAGAATACCGAGGCCACGATCCTCCAAATTTGTTCCAGCGAGACAATCAAGATGGAGATGATGGTATCCGAACCTGGTAGTAGATAGAAAAATCATGAATCCTTCTGTTTGCCTTCTAGAAACCGATTAGAATGTACTAGAATCATTAAAGTTTATTCGAGAACTTAGTATGGAATGTTTTGTTGAAAGTTCTATTGCTTCTAGAATAATGTTATCCTATAAATACGATCAGATTTGCCAAGTTTGGAAGTTTTTGAGTTTTGTTTAATTTTTAACATTTGACTGTTGTAACGTTACCAAGTGAAGTTTGAAGTATTTATTTGAACTGCAATGTGTCAAACAGTGTTGTCAGTTGTATTATTTGTTCTGTGACAATAAAGGCGAGTTTATAAGTAAGTGTACCACTTATTGAACCTGAAAAACGCAACAATATTATGACGATAAATACTTGATTGATTTATATACTTTGTGAGCCATAATGTTTGCAAGATATGGGGAAAATGTTTATTCACTGATTCATAAAAAAAGTCTTTACAAACGATCCCTCGTTTGGGTATGAGTATCAGAAAAACTTAAAATCGATTTTGACATCTGCCACGTGGTCACCAATATTTGTGGTAAGTAATTTTGAAAAATGCATTTCGAATTTAAGGCCCATATTAAGAATTTGAAGTATCTATATGAAATAATCAAATATTGCATTTTTTATAAGTATTTTTTGGTTGACTGAAAAATTCTAGTATTTTTTGATCGTGATTCAGGAATCATTATTAACTTGTTTGATTCTTATATTGATTAGATTATTTTTAAAAACATAGTTTTTAGTAGAATCTTTTTTTAGGTAAATAAGTAATTGGAAAAGTGTCCACATTGTAATGCGCAATACATATTATTTTATTTGTATTTCCATAAAACTTGTTTCCGGTCGTGTAAATAGGTTTGTTAATCTCAAAATTTAATAAAAAACTCTAACCAAGTTGTAGGAGGATATGGACCATTGCAACAGCAAGTTTTGATGATTCCTTTTTGCAATAACTTGTTTTGCTATCTTTAAAGATAACCCCACTTTTTGCCAACTAGAAATGAATTTTTCAAAATTGCCGTCAATTTGGTGGTCACGTGACATATGTCAAAATCAATTTTCAACTGATATTCTGATATATTCCCTATCAAATGTTTTTTGTAACCCTGTTGGTAGAAATTCTTCCGATATGTTGCACACCACAAAATATACATGAACAAAAATTTTCGAGTCTATGCATTGGGATCTCATAAACAGTAAAAGGTAGAGGGACGAAGTCGAAACCGTGAAAAAAAAATCTGAGCTAGGGCCTTTAGTTCTGGAGTTATACAGGGAAATGGAAAATTTCAATATTTAATATTTTGTGGAGATTTTTGGAAACTTTTGGCACTTTGCCTTAGCAACTTTTTGTAGACTATCGAAATATGCGAATTAAAACGATATACAGATCGTTCAAAGTGGGCCACCTTCAGCTTTTTGTTTTCAAATACGGACCTATATTTTGTAATGCATTTTTTCAAATGCTAATAGTCATGTTTCAATTGACGTAGTATATTCATGTATACTGTAGAGTGTTTTGAAATTATAAAACCATCACCAGTTAGTTTGCATATTTATATAGCTTACATAATGTTGCTTTGTCCAAATGTCAACACTTTTTAAAATATTTCACAAAATAAAAAGAAATATACAGAGGAATTTCGAAATTCTTTATTTTTTTCGTATAACTCCAGCTATATTAGATTTTTTTCACGATAAGTAATTGGCCACTAAAATGCGCTACTTTATTGCCCACATTTAAGCACCCCTCAGATTCAAATCAAGAATAGACCTGTGTAATTTTTGTAGAATATCCAGATTCGTGAGGCATTCATTGTGTACGTGTCTGCAAAACCGAAGGTCACATGTTCTACTTAATTCAAAACGATTTGCTAATTGATCTTTGAAAAAATTAGATTATCCAACATCCATGTAATGACTGTAAAAACATTCGCTTTCAGGCCATGTCACTCAATACATTTCGATGTATTGATAATCATCACTTCCCGATCCATTCTTCATTTAAAAACAAAAACAAAACTAAATCGCGGATGTACATGTGACTTACATATTTACGGATTTAAGTATTTTTTATATCATCTTTCGATATAGCCCATTATACGTTTTTGAATTGTCACACTGTTTAGTGTTCAGTTATGTGGTTGATTATTATATGTGTATAAAGTTAGCAAGGCCACTTGTCGGAAAATCGATGAAACCAATTCCAGTAATTGTCGAATAATTGTCGAGAATTTGTCGTGAACGAAAATAATTTGTCGCGCTTATAGTTTTTTTAATATGAGGTGGCTGTGCTAACTTTATATTAAGTTAGCACTGCCACTAATACAACTTGACAAATAAACTTCAAATTTTATCACTGTGGTAACGAACAATTGTCGAGTAATTGTCGAAGTGTATTTGAAGTAAAAAAAAGCGAAAAATCTTTTCTTTACAGCTTCAGGAAATTTCAACTTTCCACGACAAATTAGATTTGATCATTCGACAATTGATGAGTTGATTTTTAGGCACAGAAAAAATAATGCAACCAAATTATGTGTGTATATTACTAAGAAAAGGAAATTTCTTCATTATTTAGCGTTTTAAAGTAATTTTCCGGCTTTTCAAGAATGAAAATTTCCACAACAAATATGTTTTCGTCATTCGACAATTGTTCCAAAAATTTCCGCTCAAAAAAATTATATTTATTCGTCTTACAGTGCGTTGGTAATACCAAGAGTCTGGAAATAATTGAATTTCAACAATTACAGGTAGTATTTCTGCTTCCGGAAATTTCATCGTTCCACGACAAATTAGATTTGATTATTCGACAATTGATGAGTTAGTTTTCAGGAGCAGAAAAAATAATCCAACCAAATTATGTGTGTTACTAAGAAAAGGGAATTTCTCCATTATTTAGCGTTTCAAAGTAATTTTCCGGCCTTTCAAGAATGAAAATTTCCACGACAAATATGTTTTCGTCGGTCGACAATTGTTCCATAAATTTCAGCCCAAAAAAATTAAACTTATTCATCATTCAGTGCGTTGGTAATACCTAAAGACTGTGAATTTTACCAATTATAGGTAGTTTTTCCGCTTCAGGAAATTTCAAAATTCCACGACAAATTAAATTTGATCATTCGACAATTGATGAGTTGATTTTCAGCCACAGATAAAAATAATCCAACCAAATTATGTGTGTATATTACTAAGAAAAAGGAATTTCTCCATTATGTAGCGTTTAAAAGTAATTTTCCGGCTTTCAATATCTCCTTTTTCCACCTTTTGTATTTAGTTTTTCAGTTATGAAAAAGTAGGAGTTTTCTCGGGCAATATGTTATAATTATTCGCCAATCGTTCAGTGAATTTGTGAGCCTACAAAAAAAATAATCAAGTTTGATGAGTTTTTTCATTGAACACTGAGTTTTCCTATTTTTCACAATAAATTCTTCATTTGTTTCAAAAAGAATGCATAATCCATACATAATTGACAATAGTTTAATGAAAAAAGCTCAAATAATCCTTATAGGTATGCGGTGTTTCCAATTACTCAAAATTTCCCCGTATATCAAGAATTCCAATAAAAAATACACATATAAGCTGTAAAGGAAATATTTTTCGCTTTTTTTTTTTATTTCAAATAGACTTCGACAATTACTCGACAATTGTTGGTTACCACAGTGATAAAATTTGATGTTTATTTGTCAAGTTATATCAGTGGCAGTGCTAACTTAATATAAAGTTAGCACAGCCACTCCATATAAAAAAAACTATAAGCGCGACAAATTTTTTTTGTTCTAGACAAATTCTCGACAATTATTCGACAATTACTGGAATTTATTTCATTGATTGAAGTGGCCTTGCTAACTTTATATACATGATTATTATTCATTTGGCTGGGACAGAACAATTATTATAATGTTGTCCGACTTACCCTGGCACTGATGAGAGGCAATACACCTCGAAACATGCATGTCTGCAGGTGGTCATCCACAGCCAAATGAAGGATAATCTACCATTCAATTAAAAAATACGCACTTGCAATTGGGTCTTCGTGGAAGAACGTTGCACAAATATCTGTTAGATGTAGTTCAATGTATGTCGTGGTATTAGCCAGGGAAGTAGTTGTTTTTTGACTGATGTTCGCCCCATTTTTCCACTTGGTGGAAACATGTAGAGAGGAAGGGTACTTCGACTTTGTCGATTCTATTCGTTTCACACTTATTGTTTCTATTTTGAAACTCAATCATCAAGATTGCTGATACCATTGAGTGAAAAAGCTGGAAATGAGTGACTGTTGATAATAACATTTTTGTATCCCTGTATAGTGAGAAGAGAAACCAGTATTATTCGCTGTGAAAACAAAAATCACTTAATTCTTACGGTTTTCATCATTTTATATAAAATGAAAGGTGACAGCATGCCTTGAAAAACTGATCGTTGCAGTTCATTTTCACCGATGTCCTTGCTGAAACCACTTATTTTTTGTAGGTTTTTCTTCCGTAATTCCCGGATTCCCTCGTTACTCTGTGATAGGGGACAGACGACATGGAGTTTACAACCTGAGGGTGAGCAATGCATCCCTGGAGGACGACGCCGAGTATCAGTGCCAGGTGGGGCCGGCAAGGCTGCAAAAGGCCATTCGAGCGAACGCAAGACTCAACGTTATTTGTAAGTCAATTACTTTTTATTACTTTTTGGTGGATAACGTGGAGAAAATGACATAATGCGTACATATATACACAGTGCCGCGTTAACAAAATTTACGCCCGGGAGCTTTTGATCACCCAATCTACCGCATACTGTAAGAGGACCAGAGGAAAAGAAATATACGATTTGAACAAAATATACAACATTCAAAGGGATTGGAAAGACTTGATGATTATGATTCCATTGAAAGGACTCCAAAATCAGTTAACAATAAGTACATATCCAACATTGAATTTAAATTAATGAAGGACTCCTAATAATAGTAAGTAATGATTCTTCATGACTGAAAAAAAAAATCAGTGGAATAATTGAAAAAATAATTAAATATATTTCTAAAAAGTATTTTCTATTCAAGAAAAGTTGAATAATACATAGGAGAATCAAAATGATTATGATTATTATTTTTACCAATAATTAGTTTTCTCCTGAATCCGAATTGTTTTTTTTTTATTTGGTCGCAGTTGAGATTTTTATAGTAGTTATGATGAATGTGTGGAATGGCTTTCGATAGGCAGAGGCTATTCAAATCTTTATATTTGTTCACCGAAATGAGTAAAGGCCCACTGTATGCAAGGGGTATGCCCATTAAATCTGTCAAATTATTCAGTTTTACGTTGGAGTTGCGAGTTCGCCTTTATTTTTTTGTTCATGTTCTCTATGTTGATTTCACAGTAGGTTTCAGAAAGTATGTCATAATGTAGCCTTATAATGTTTGTATTCTCTTTGGAAATGTTTACACATTTTACTTAATTTTAATTCACCTTCTGCTGGTTATTGTCTAGTTTCCAATTTTGTTTTCAATCCATCGAATACTTAAAGTTGAGTATAGATTCCCGGGTCAATTCCGAGTTTTAGCACATGTTACTAGCGTGGTCCATTGTTCAGGAACAGAAATAACTTCATTTTTTGTGCGCCTTTCCATAAGGGCATGCATTGTATCCTCATTTTGAGTATGCCCAACTTCCAAAAACGCATGTGTTATATCAATGTTCAAAGAAGATGCTGCATAAGAATACATATAGGTGGAACACTATATACGATTTCTATTTTGTCCCCCACAGTTGTCATAATAGGAACAAAAGTCCTTAAAATTCTGTTTAACTTTTTTTTCAATGAAAGAAAACAATGAACTACTTATTTCATTCGCACCTTTTTTGGCAATAGTTTCGTTCCACATATAGCAAAATCGTTCTTTTGCTACAATGTCAAAAACAGTGAAATTGTACACAGCTATAAATTACATCTGTGCTTTAAAGAATTACCAACCATTTTCAATCAGGATGAATGCCTTCATTGGAGTTGTATCCACTTTTTGAATCTGAAAGTGATGACCTAAATTAGTGTATTTAATATAATGAAAAACCTTGTATGAGTTGAGCAAGGTGCGACAAACAAGACATAATGAGAAAAGAATAAGCATAGTTCCGAATCACTGATAGTGGTGTGAATGTAATTGTATCGAGCTAGTGACCAAATTGTTAGCATCACATCAAACCAATACTCATTTATTGGGTCCTGTGTAAAAAAGTTTTCAGAATTCCAAAACCCGGAATTGATTGTAAAAGTTAGGTTATGGTAATATTTTTCTTATCGATGTCGGCTTCTACAAGTGAACCGATCCACTATGCGTTTTCCCCGATTCATTACGAAAAATATTTAGCTCTGAAATACTCAATAACAACTCTCACTACTATATTTGCATGACAAATTCTTGCCCCAGCCAGGAATCGATCCTCGGCACCTTTGCCCATGAGTCGGATGCACTAACCACAGCACCTTGCCGCAACGTTCCCAATATAATTTTCACAGAAGTATTAAATAACATTAGTTGCTATAAGGTCTCGGAAAGTGTTTAATTTCATTTTTAAAATTACGGAAATGGGTATTTAGGGTATACTTGTTCTATTGAATATGGCTTATTGACATACATTTTAAGAAGCTGAAAAATTACATTCACGGATGATTGAATCCTCTCAAACGGAACAATTCATGGCCTACATTTTATTTAACAGTTTCTCGCCCGATTTCAAATCACCATGCATATTATTAAATTAAATGTTATCGAGTCAAATGCGAAGTGAGAGTTGCAAACGAAAAGTGTTCTTCCTTTCCTTGTTAATAAATATAACCGTTGCTTATGTGCAAAGGATCCGAGATGTTAACCTCTGGGATTTTCTGTCGTTAACATTCCCTCAAAGGAAGAAGACACTGACAGTTCGCAAAGCAAAATTTTATATAAGAACATATATTGCGAAGATCAAAGACTGGAAATTCAAATTATACAAGCCTGTACACACTTTATGAATAAGATAAAAAGTAGCACATTTTCCAACAGAATATTCATACACTTCAACTAAATTACTTTTTGAAATGATAAAGGTAAGACAGCAAGGAAAATTTTATCTTGTTTATATTTTCCACGCGTCAGCAAATACATAAAACGTAGCAGAATTTAACAAACATGAAAGTTTTAGGTGTCGCCGTCGGTGATGTATATTTTTCAGATGAATTCATTTTCAATTCGGCTGAACGACGTGTATACATGTTTCCCGAATGTATCCTATTTGTGAAATCTTACCTTTTCCAATCCCTTTCAGGGTTGGAATAAATTTGTTTATATCATGAGTATACATACTTACAAGCATTTTGGCACTTTCCTATGTCATTATGTACAATTTATTTTCATTCTGCAGTTGTTTTGACCTCTATTACGGAGTTTGGCCATTATAAATTTGATATTTTCATTAAATGTACAACTATGTGGAGCACAACAAAGTTTCTTGTAACACTGTTGGGGTAGTTATTATTCGTACAATGAAATAACATGACATGTTTTCAAATTGAGTTATTCGTTGCTCCAGGTTGAGGTTGTTTGTGTTTAGAAGCCAATCGCCTCATATATATCCAGTTAGCGAGAACACAGTTTTTGAACTCCAAATTAATCAGCCTAAATATCAACATGTATATGTAACATCAAAGAGTGGCATAATGTCAGTGTTTTATATTCGGAAGTTGGAACCTATTACATTCCACTCATTTCATTAAAAAGATAAATTGCTCAATTCCAGCAAATTGGGGTAGAAGTAGGAAGATGAGATATAAACGAAATGTGAGAGAAACGTACAATTCCTTGCACTTTTCCGCATAATTCATCAACTTTTATTGAATGTTGGAAAATATAAAGGTTTCTATTCTTTTCTTTTCTTTTCTTAACAAATTTATCGCATGTTGAAATGGTTTTTGAATAGCAGCGGAAAACGTGGTATATTAAACCGCTTCTCCTTTTGTGATTTTTCTTGGTATTTAATTTTTCATTTAAATGAAAAGAATTTTCCTGACAGATGCTTGCGATTCTCCTCATCTGCATAAAGAAGGCTCCCTTTAATTGAGTTATCATTTTCATAATATGAGATGTGCTTCAGATAAATGATGGTAGGAAATTTGTTCGACTGTGTGTGATAATGAATTTCAGTTTTCATTTGGGAGTTTTTGAAAATATTCGCTTGAACTGAGAGTAAAATTTGAAAAAACGAGTTCGTATCTACCTAGTATCGCAATGAAATATTTAAATGGTAAAGTTTGGAAATTGGTTAACATGATGCAGATATGCCTAATTCCTGTCAATCTTAATCTTTACTTATTTCAATTGGTTATTTTGTGATCGTCACATAATATAGGCATCTTCAAAGTCGTTTGGTAAAAGCATTGTGTAGAACACCATTGGATTCAAAATGAAAGGGGTGAATGGGCTTAGGTCTGTTGCCCAAAACTATGTATATTGTCGCAGATTGGTTTGTTAGGGCACTGATGATAAACCTACCCTGTCACAATTAGGAGTGTGTATCAATAACTTTATGTGAGCTAGGGTAGAGCTAGTGTAGTGGTAAATACGGAATTTTGAAAACCACGACCGATACTTGAACAAGAAAACTTCTGCAAGGCCGAAAAGGGTCAAGCCTTAAGCCACACTGATAATTATTCTCTTCATCAACTTCATTGTAATTTCCTGTCGACACTTTTCCGAATCCTTTTCAAGATACGTTATTATATAAGTTTTTGAGGACGCGGTAATGACATAGATTTATTCACAACGTTGACCTGAATGTTTTATTTATTGAACTGAGGTTGAAAATTTATGTGAAATGGGGAATTTTGAAATAGTCTCGATCTAATATTTGAATAAATTATGTTCAAGAAAACAATATAAAAAACTTTGGATACAATTTCTACCATAAATATGGGAATAATTCGAAATCTCCAGCAAATGAAAATAAAAAAAGGCGCACGAGACGTGGAATGAAGGGCTCCTTTAGAGGCCGCTTAGCGAAAATAAGATAGTGTAACCGAATAAAAGTTCTTTTGCGGATTCCTCAAGCAGAAACAAACAAATGTGCAGAAATGTTTTTTTACAAACACTATTAAAAGTTATCCTTCTCACCAGTTGTCTTCATTGAAAATGTCATTTCAAGACACCAGTGCAAGGAGTAACTCAATTTTCAGGGTAGTGTTTAGGAATGCTTTACTCTCAACACAAGACATTTCTGGTAAGTAGGTAATTTCATACTGTTGTCGGGACTCTTTCTAAGCAAATCATTAATTCATTTCATTTTCATTTATTTCGGTTGAGTGCTATTTTCTTGTAAATTTCCCATTCAGAGTTGATTAAAACTGAGCTTTTTAGAAAAATTACGACAAGCTTTTTGGCCACTAATAACAATAAATGAGGGTTTCTATGTTTTTGAAAATATGCGATTATATGAATGTATGTTTATTTGACATAAATATAGAAATAATTCACAATTAAAAATCGTCGTCAATAAACATGAAAGGAACCATAGAAACTATCAAACGATACTTTGAACTTGGTCAAACAATTTTGATGTGATTTCAATAGTGTTTGTAGAAAAAACATTGCATGATGTTCATGTTGAGTTATTTCATTTTGTTCGAAGGATTGGAAGAAAAATACCAATGTAAAAATCAAAAGATTTACTTATTACTACAGTTCTAACAATTCACTAATTCGTTGAATTCTTCTCTTCCTTAGAGTTCATTTGGTTAGGGAACTCATGAAAAATTGGTCAATATATACTTTATTCGGAGAACGCCGGTTCTTAGAGTTCAGGACAGTTTTCAAAGTTTAATTGTAACGAAAGGTCAGTAATATATACTTCAAACGTTATCTGCCATTTGTTCCACACTTTTATTGGTATTTTCCAATGCGCTTAATATACTTTTTTAAATGTTTCACAAAATTTGTGTACACCCTGCCATACATTAATTGATTCTACGCGTCTCTCTCCAACAAAACTAAGCAATCAAATTTTTTTTATACTTACAATTTTGTTTCATATACAAGTTTTTTTTATTCTGTTATTTTCAGCAATAAGTCAACAGCTATTGATAAATTTGAGTAAAACTTTGCCATTAGTATGCCATTTTATAAAATAGTGGATGAATCATCCATCCATATTTTAAAAGATTTGCATTTTTGTGCCAACATACTTTCCTACGATTTTTGAAAAATGTTGATATCCGACTATACGAAACACTTTTCGGGCCATACATCTGCAATTTCGCTAAGAGGTTTCGATGATTGACGCAGTCGAATTTACGATTCAGATATGGTCAGGTGGCTTAGATTCTGTATTTAACGATTCTCGTTACTTCGCAAATAAAACTACCAAATTTGAAATTTGGTATGAAGGTATCTTAGGATATACCAATGAATATTAGCTTATTAGCCCTCTGAAATTTAGTAAACTTTGATACTTGAATGGTAGACATATAAGTCGTTTCAACTCTTTGATCATCCTCCAATTTGTTGTCGACTTGTTAGGATCATTTCTTGGATATTCCTTGAAATGAGGTCTAATAGTTTCGTAGAAAAGTCTTGGACGTCGGACGCTGAATGATTTTTTAGCATGACACTGGTGAGAGCTTGAAATATCCATTACTGATCCCAATGGTGGAAAAACAGATAAATAGACAATATTCCTGAAAAATGTAAAATAGTTTTGCAGCAAACTTGGCTTCTCATTCCGATTCCAACCTGTTCCTAACTTACCTCCATAACTAACTGGAGAATGCCCTAAGGTTGAATGTTGTTTGGCAGATAGTTCAAAGAACTCTACCGTGGAAAAAATACTTGAGGGTAACATCAAACTACATTAGTAGGTGTAAGAATATCCTTGTGCGTGATATAGCACATATGTGATTGTCATCAGTGACTCAACCTTTGGCCGTTATTTTGGTGGTCTTTGGCATGAGCAGAAATTGAACGTACATTTTTTATGTAAAAAAAATTGTATTTGTAATAATTTGGTGAAGTGTGTTCAATTATGATCTCGATTTGATAGATTATATTCTGTAGTTGAAAATAGTTATTGAAAATTGATGAACTTAGTTGAAATGGTTCTCAGTCAGCCTTTATGTTCTATTTTCTGGCATACATCAATAATATAAATATTATTTGGTTGAATTATTGCGTGGTAGTAGGAAAAATAGTGTACGTTACTTGTGCGAAAGTGATTTTTCACCCTCGTGGGATTATAATATACTATTGTATCATTTTCGATGACTTGCAATCGACCAAGAAAAAAATGTAACTCGTCAGCCTCAAAATTCTAGGCATTACATTTCAAGGAACGTACTCATGCACTGTAACCCTGGAATGAGCTCTGCTGAGTTTCAGTAGTTTGGTATTGGTGTCACCGGTAATCCAACAGTCACTTAGCATGATGTCTGAGAGCATTACCAGAATGTTGCGAGCTGTTATGCTCCCCACACCGAATTACATCTGACAGATACATGTGTACCCGTGCATTGTTCCTTTTCTTTACCAAAATTTACCCTGGATAGAACCCCAACATTTCAAAACATCAAAATGTCCGTTGGCAATCACAAGGAAATACAATAATTTCCTTGCACCCTCACTGAAACTTTGTATTCTGATGAAATCGTGAACCTGGCCCAAGCTTCATACACACTGCCAACAAAACATTATTTCTCCCTTTTACATGACCACATGAATATTTATAAAAGTGCTTCGAAACTGTAACGGCTGCCTTTCACAAAGAAAATCGCCCGATACGACTCAAAGAGAATTTATTATTCCGTTTGTTGCTTTTGAAACATGATTCTGAATGAAAAACGATAATAACCTGGAATCAGAAATGAGGAGGCTTTGAAACAGTTTCTTTCTTTGGGATACCTTCATTTGAGATAGAAGACTCTTCAAATTGTACAACACGCAGACAGACATTCAATTTTTATGGGGTAGCTGATCTTTCAGGATGGGCAGAAAACGCGAAAAACCATTAGTATGAATCTACATTATACACGCTACATGTTGGAAATAGTTTATTATTAATTGTACCTATTAATTTTGGCTTCATGAAAGGTTAGTTTGTTATGCATATATAAGAAAGTACCACGAAAACTACACAGAGGAAAGTAGGTAGATGGGGTATATAAAGGAGATACTGGTACTGCACGAGCTCTTCTCCGTTCACGCAAAAACAAAATGGGGTTTTATTTAAGATGTTAAATTTAATGAGCTGTTTAGTTTGGGTGTTGTGGGATGAGATGCACTATCAGGTTGAAACTAATTTATATTACAATTTGAGAGAGAAGAAGGACTAATGATTTAATCTATACATTTTCTAAATTACTAAGTGTAGGAATATGAAAAACATAATTTCATTATAGTAAAATTTTTAATGATCAATTAGCACTATCGATTTGCATCGATAAAGGTAGGAATTAATAGGTTATGCTAGGAACCATTCAAGTTAATATTTTTACCATAAATGTTTTACCGTATATGTTTGAGGTATTTACATTTCTCTTCATAATTTGTAATCATATATATAAACTAGTTAGGCAACACGAAATACAAAAATGAGTTTTATAATTCAGTTGATATTCAATGGAAACCAATTTTAATTTCAAATGCATTTTTTAGTAATTTATTAATCTTTATAATATGATTGCAATTGTATACCATACATTTAGTAATACAATATCATAGAAAATGGACTAAATATAGCCTCGAATTTAATGTTTGTCATGATCACAAAACGTTGAAGTATAATGACAGAGGATTGCAGTTAGGGCTTGGCGAGACCAAGACGAAGACTGATCAGTCTTGGTCTTGGTCTCGAAAAATAAATGTATAATGACAGAGGATTGCAGTTAGGGCTTGGCGAGACCAAGACGAAGACTGATCAGTCTTGGTCTTGGTCTCGAAAAATAAATGTAGTCTTGATCTTGGTATTGGTCTTGATGCTCAGACAGACCAGAAAAAAGGTTCAAAATGGTTGAGATGTTAATTAGGTTTTTATTGTCCATTTTACAATCTATCAATGTGTAATGACTAGTAAGATGCGGTTGCGGCAGAGGGGTGGAATCGGAATCCCGAGGAAATTGCAATACTTAATAACCGCTGCGACCTTACAACATACACCTATTTGATGCAAACTGTATAACTGCAATATATATTTTGAAAGTGTATTTTAGATTCTGAATGAACAAAATTTATAAACCCACCATATGAAAAACAAATAATTGAAATAAAATGCCATAACATTTTCTATAAAAATTTTCTTAAGTTCACTATTTTTCTTTCGAGACCAATACTCTTGACATGCAGTTATACCACTTCAATTTTGTCGTGAATTAACTGAATATTTTATTATATTATAGCTCTGAGGAAGCGAAACACATATTCGCGAAACGTAAGCAAATACGTAAATAGTTTTATTTGTCCAACACCCTGCAATTCCCACAAATATCAATTGAATATCCATACATCGAAAGCAGTTTGTGAGATTTAGAATATCAAAATTGAATAGTATGTTTACATTGCGCAATAATAACAGAGAATAAATATAATTTCCACAATAATATGACGGTATAGTCTAGTGAGTGGAAAAAGGGAGATACTTGCCTATAGAATTCAATTACTGCCGATGCCAGCCATTTCATCTACACAATTTTCATCATTTTATTTATGTTTCACTTTCGTAACGTTCAAACAAGGAGCTACACATCCAGCCTTATTCCTCAGACTCCTGATTACTCTCTTATTTACAGTTTCCACTACATCAACGTACATTCACGGTTTTATTGAACTTTTTTATTTTCGCTTCAGTCTATGACATATCTATTATTCGTCTAAAGACTCAGTTCCATTCCATAGCATAATAGCCGGATAACAATGGGGTGCTGCTTCCCTGCAATCTTCTCATTGTTTCGGAAAAATAATGTATCGCTCCAGAGAGTTCTTTTCTTCTGATTATTTTCCCTAGGTAATTCAGCTAATTTTATTGTAGAATTCAATGTGCCGAATATTGAGTTCTGTAATCAGACTTCAAAAAGAATAATCCACCTCCACAAATTTATGATTCAGTACGGATATAAAGATGATGTTACATCATAATGCTTCTTAGGACGGAGAGATGATTGAACATTTTTCTGGATTACGTAAAATCTCTTCAACCAATTTTACAATGGCATCAGGAAAGTATGGTTTAATACGTTTCTTAGACTTAGTGATATCACAGAATACAGCAGCACAACATCGAGTAGCTGCTTATAATAGTACAATATTTCATCCCACCGATCGAAGGCTCAAATGTAAGTAAGTAATAACAGTTAGGTTTTCTCTCACAATTTAATTAATAACGAAACAAAATAAAAAAGAGAAATCTTATAACAGCTGTTCGAAATGTCCACCACCAACATCCAAACATTTCCAAGCTCGTTGGCGGTATTACGAATAGTATTGTTCAATTGTTGAGGAGTTATACTTTGAATTGCTTGTCTAACTCGGAATTCTAGGTCATCGCGGGTCGTTGGGTAGGTTTTGTAAACGATGTTTTTCAAGTAACCCCAACTAAAAAAATCTAAAGGGGTTAAGTCAGGTGATCTTGCAGGCCACGTAACAGGACCATGTGTTCCGATCCACTTTTCCCCAAATCGGTCACGAAGGTAATCCGTCACGATCCTATTCAAACCCCCTCAAAATCCTTAAATTCCTCAAGGAATTGGGGCTTGAGGGGCTGCTGTGAACGAGAACACCTTGAAATAGCAGAAGAAGATGGAGCACAATAGATCTAATTAGGTCGCAGCGCATCAGTCACCATCCATTTTTACCATTACCATCCTACTATTGTGCGGAGGTGCACCATCCTGCTGAAACAGTCGAATTTCCAGATTTAGCGGTAAATCTTCTAACAGGCTCTCTTCTTCTGAACTGCTCTTCAAGACGCTTGAAACAATTTCGAGCCAGACATTGTTGTTCGGGGTATCTTTCCCAGTACAGCTGTTGAGCAACAACAGGATTTTGCCGACATTCCTCATACAATAATAGCATATCCACGTTTCTGTTATAAACTAGTGGCATTCTTAACTTATTTCTATTATTAATCCATTCAATTCAATAATGTATTCACTGACTAACTGATAATCACAGATTATCGAAACTTCAAATTGTTATTTGTGTTCCATAGCCACCTTGATAAATTATTGTTATTGAACCGAGAAGATACTTAAACTTGTCCAAACTCCATTATCGTGTTCGTATTGGTTATACAGAAAAACGTTAATATGGATTGATACCCCATTGATGGTACTTTCGAATGACGTCTATTATGGTACCATTTGAAAAAAAAAACGGAGTTTCGTGTAAAAAAGCGTTTTGGTTTATTTTTTGGCTCGTATTTCGAACCACAATACTTTTTAAATCAAAATTACAATGGTGTAGCATTATTTTGATTATTTTAAATAATTTCAGG
Organism: Chrysolina americana; assembly: GCA_958502065.1. NCBI lineage: Eukaryota > Metazoa > Arthropoda > Insecta > Coleoptera > Chrysomelidae > Chrysolina > Chrysolina americana. Next base: position 59,146,958 of record OY293412.1, read on the forward strand.
CTTGCTAGATGGAAAATAAGATGGGTGTTCTGACGAATGAAATATCAACTATGAGGTATCATTGGATTCAGAAAAGTATGCAGATTTCAAAAATGTAATAATATACAGGGTGTCCCATTTGAAAATCGAAAGTTGATGTAATTTCCGGAAAAACCAGAAGTTGTTGTTTTTTTTCAAATATGTCAAAAAGTGCCCTATGGTGAGCATATTCAGTGTTCCAAATTTCAGAAATATAGCTACAGAAACAAAGGAGAAAAGGGCGTGTACAATGAGTCTGTGTCATACGGTATAGTTCTCAGAAATATATTTTCATAAGTATTGAATACATGAATTATTTTGTTGACAAACCAAGACACAGAATGTGGTAGTTCAATGCGCAGTATAGTTGAAACATCCAGTATTATATTTATTAGGGGGTGATAGAAGAGCATTGTTTTGATTAGAAACCAATGTTTTAATCGTACCAAATATACATCTGAAATGCTAGAAAAAAGTCTATTGATCTTTGTAGTACTTCTTATATGTTCTTCTATCGTTAACAAAATTGGCATCCAAGCAAGCACCAGACGTCGGGATTGGCATCTGGACAAGTTACATTGCCTAGAGTACTATGGGAAAAAATCCTTTTTCAGCATTCGAACCTGACCAAATGCAGGCGGAAGTTTCAAAGGCCGACATCTATAATGATCACCGTGAAATCAACATTCTTATGAAAAATCTGAAACACCGTCGAGTATAGGTAACAATACTCAGAGTTACATAATTCCGTAATTTTCATTTTATGCCGAAAATGCAACGATTGGTCTTGGATCTTTGGATGTACTCCATGAAATAATATGTAAAGAAGCCAATGGGTACTATTCGATATGTAGTTCCACACAAAATCTCTTCTGAAATACAGTTCAAATATGTCAAAAGGAAACCCAGCTAGTTTATCTTGATGCAGTAATAATGGATGTCAAACGGGTGCTGTAAATCTACGGAAATGCTTGGCTATGACAATGTAAATTCCATTACATAAAAAAAATATTTTTTACTGTCGTAATCCTGCCTTATCTTTTCGTCTGAAATAATGTCTTGTTGATCGTCTGGCCCTCGTGCTGCTCTGGTAAAAAATCAGCTCTCTGTATGAAGTAAGCACTTAGCCCAGTATCACAAGAAAGCCCTTTTTTTCCAGGCAAGCCACAACCTTATGAAGGACAACACCTTTACGATTATTTTTTTTCTGGTTCTAGGATACAGAGTCTGCACAACTGTAGGGAAATGAAATACCAAATAATTTCAAATTTTATATTACAACTTCTCGAAATGCATTATCAATTTTGAGCATCTAACTCCGAGGATAAAATTTCCAAACATTTCATTCGAAAATAAATTACTTAAATCCTTGAAAAGTTATCAAAGTTTGATGAAATAGGATTGTCACCAATTATGCCAACGGACATCCACATTTTTTCAATTCAAATCAATCAACTTGGTGCGTTGTTATACCCTACTGTTTCTTCAAATCCTCCATAATTACAAGTTGTGGAAGTCCGCGATGAAGTAAAAAAATTACCATTATACTAAAATCAATTTTGCATATCATCATTCTTGTCAAGGTTTTAATTATTTTACCATTTGTTTTATTTATATGTTTTAATGGTAAAATATTTTCAGTGTAGTTAGATGTTCCATAAAATATCAATTTTCTGTGGAAAAAAAAATGCACAAAAAAAGAAATATCTTCTCTTTTACATGGCATTTAACAGTTTTTAAAATAGTGAAAGGACATCACACATATCACTTCTGAAAAGCAGTTAAAATCAAAATAAGGGACGAAATTATTACAATAGAGTACTTTATAAGGAAAACTTGGAACTTACGCATGTTGGGCAGATGTCAGAAAGGCACAAGATTGACAGGTTTTAATGGTGAATTTCCATGCAGCTAATTTTCAATTCTTTTATGGGAAATGTGTGATTATTTATTCCAGTAAAGTGCCAAATATGTATTTCTTTCGATACCAATGTTTCCTTTTTATTAAACTCCATTAATTTTAACTTTTTAGCTAATTTCCTCTAATTTAGCAGAATTTCAGATTTTTTACCTTTCACAATGTTTGTGATATAGTCTATTAACATTCCGCTCGTGATTGGATTTATCTCATAAGTATGTCTTTTATTTCGACAAACTTATCGCGAAAATTCAATCACTTGTAGTATTACTACTGAAAATCTTTATTCATTACTTGGATGGCTGGGAAAAATATTTAATGATATTTGTTATTTCTACTCTTGAAAGGAATTCAGGTCGTTTCAGTTCGATGACTAAGAATGCCAAATGAATATTATACTGCAGGTTTCGAACAGTCTTTAACAAACCCATTACACGTCCCCTCAGCAAAACACTTCAACAACTGCTGCCAGCGATCGAACTACATATACGATTACATCATTTCGTTTTGTTTTCATGAAGTGCAGAGCAAAGATTGGAATCATAGACTACATAAGCTTAGAAGCATAGAAGGGAATTCGTGAACACCTGAACACATCTCGTTCACGAAGCCCTCGAATTTTCGAGGCAGGGTAAACAGAACCACTTATGCAAGTCGTGAAAAGGCTGAATGTGATATTGAATAATTTAATCGAATGTTGGTATCGCGTTATAAACAATCGGTGCTTCAGTGGGAACGCTGCTATTCTCTAGACATGAGGCGGGTATTGTGTTGGTTTTCTCGTGAATGTCTTGAACCAGTTCTCATAACGTCTATTATACCTGTTCCCGAGTTGAGTAGCACCTATGCTAAATTTTCGTCTTTTGATAGTTTCGAAATTCAATATGGCAGCGCTAAAAGTTGCTAATAGATTGGGATGTAGATACGAAGAATGGGAGAACGTTCGGAACGTGTATTGAGTACGGAATCTTGTGAAGAAATCACATGAAATAAAAACGCACACTATTGTAATAATTTTTTTTTATTCCAAGAGGCTAACTACACTGAAAACAATGTTGTCATCAAGTTGAATTTCACATTGAAGACGAAACAACCCATACGTTATATTTAAGTTACGGGTGCAATTTACATGTGGTGACTTTGTGTTCAAGAAGGCACTATTTGATTGATCTTGAATCTGTGACATCTTCTGAATTATTCATTTGAATGTTATATTCGACATACATCGAATATCCAAGGTAACGGAAATATTTGTCTGGAAAAGTAGTTTTTATATTGATAGTTTTAAGATAAATAAAAATGATTACTGATGTAGGGCTTTTCGGAAACCTACTCGGGTTAATAAGATCACTAACCTGAGTTACCAATCCGTATTCGGAAACTTCAATATTCCTTACTCGATCACTAACCCAGGATCATAAATCGTAACCCAACGCAAAAGCGGACACGTATGTGACCCGTTCGTGAACTATAAAACACGGATTGATGATCTATGTGATCCGTCACGTGATATTTTTGGATCGGGTTAGTAACCCAGAGTAAGTTTCCGAGAAGCACTTGTGAGTCAACCTTAGGAAATACACAAAATATGCCAAACTTTTCTCCAAGCTTTTTGAAGAGTTACAGTTCTTTAGTAGGTACATTATTTTGAAGTGTGTCTTAAGTAAGGTTTAGCCAGCGTAAGCCATGTAAGCTCCCTAAAATGGCAAATTTTTTCTACTTATACAAAACATTTGTATATACCATACTAAGTAGCTATCCTTAAAATAAATCAGAACAGAAATGATGAAGACGGATGCGAAAAGTGACTTTTTCTACGATCACATATGAATATATGGAAAGTAGAGAATAGAATATGGAATTCAATAGAAAAATTTACCGTAAACTTGTAACCGCAGTCATTGTGGAAATGTAACAGTTAATATTGTGAATAATAAGTAAACTAATGTTGAATATGATGTGAGACTTGTGAATAGTGAAATGTAGCTGTGATCTTAAAAAAGTATAGTGTATAACTAGTGTGACATGTTTATTTCTCACAGTAATTATCATACTCATGAGTGCCATCCATGCTTGTTTTACAATAGACTATTGTTTTTTTTAATTTGAATGATCTCAATAATTTGCGTCATGAAATCACATAACAATAATTAGTCTCAGAATTCTATTGAAAAAACTAGAGAATTTTAGGATCTTTGATTTCATAGCTCACGTGAATTTACTAATGAACAAAAAACAAAGTCTGATAGATTTTATATTCCAGCAAATTCGTCAGTCAGAACACTTGTTTCAATTTTATTTCATCCAAACGTTAAAAACCGGTTCTTAGACTAATGTGGTTTCACTAAACTTGTTTAAAAAAAATTGTTTAAAAAAATTGTTTCAAATTGTTTTTTTCGTTAACCAGCTGTCGTCCCCCTACGAACCTAGGATTGTGCGAGCCTAGAATTAACGAGGTCTTTCCTTCCTTTTTACGTGCGATTCCTAGCAAGAGACCAGTGACCATGCTGGGCATCGAACCCACGCTCCTGTGATTGAGAGGCAAGCGCTCTTCCATCACGACCACTGCGGCCCAACACAGTGTAAGATTTTCAAAATGATTTGCGAAAGGCACATACGAAGTATTCATTTAGTCCACATCTTAAAGCCATAAAAAACTCCACCTTCCTGTATTATATTTCGGAGAATGCATACTCTCACATTCTGGAGCCATAAAACCACGTTTACTTGCAGTTACTGAGTGACTATAAAATCATACGAGGGCAATTTGATAATTGAAATGAAATAGTTCGTGTCAACAAGTTAGTTTCATTATTACTATAATGGCATAGTTCTCTCAACACTTCATTCAAATCATAACTAGGTGTTACCGAGAGATCCATCACAAAAAATAAGTAGGAATAAGAACGATATGTGTAGATATAAAATGTTTTTTCTCCAAAACGCGAAGTCACTCCTCATTTTTTTTTATTTTCTTAATGTGGAATATCTGACTCATGAAATATTACTTAAGTGCCTGAACATATTGAATAAGAAAATGAAACTGCATCAAGTATTCAATTGAACTAAATCAGTTACTCAACTATATGGAACAACCCTCCGTATCGAAAATATAACAAGGTCTGAAAAGGGATTTCAAAAGTGAAAGGCCAAAAACAAGACTGCAGTTTTAAATCTTGAATAAATAAGTTGTTTGTATTATGAAAGAGTAACCTTTTCTGGTAAATTATTTGTGCTGAATTATCCATTAAATATTGTACCTAGTAAAATTCCCAGGTTTAAGTTGTTTGAGACTTTTTCATTCGATTTAATAAATTGATTCTGGCTGGGCTGATCCCGTATTTTAATTATTGATATATAAGAGTACATCTTAAAACTCCTCATTTATTCTCGACGATTCGCCCTTCTTTCCTTTTTGGCACATTTAACGATTTATAGCGAAATCGTGTTTTTCTTATAGAATATGTTCTATCCGGACGATTAGTCCAGATATTGATAACAATTTGAGAAGTTTATTTCAACTGATCACAATCCAGAAGGAAAGAATTATAATAAACCAGTAACTTGGTGAATTGAATTAGTAGTGAGTGAGCAGAGATCGTTACAACTTCCTGGAATTGTTTGCAGAAAGACATGATACAAGATATTAGTCCAAAGCCCTCCAAATAAAATAGAAAATGAAGGTTTCTTTCGGCCTTATCAAACTCGATTAATTGCAATGAGGTTCAGATTTAGTATAATTATGTTGACTTGTGTCAGATAATATGGTTATCGACTGTCACTTCTAGGAATATTCTTATCGAAAATTCCTAAAAATCTTGCGATAAAAATTTATTCTATTGCATGTGATGGAATAATTTCTCCAAGCACAATATCAAAATTTTTACGAACATAACAATATAGGAAGTTATTCAGGAACTAACTCGAAAATTGATAGACGCATTTTAAAATTCATAGGACGAATATTTCATGAATACATAAATTGATGTTATATAAATTTCTTGAAAGACTGCCCCAAAAGATCAGCCAGATGGAACACTACTAAATGGTCGCATAATTTTTCAAAAGAACAACTGCAGACGAAATGGTAATTCCTGACCTCTAACGGAACACGTCATCAGCATAAAGGGAAACTCATCCTCCTAATTTTTTTTTATAGAAATGGTTTGTTATTATGTTAATAATGATGAACGTTTAATTAATAAAAGAACTTGTCTGAATAATCTCAGCCAAGTCAATAGGTATCTATTTCAATATGTGTATTAATACAATGGCTTCCTAGCTCGCATGAGTGTCTCGAAAACTTCTTAATGTTGCTCGTAAGGGTGCAGCCGGTAGAGAGAACAAATGTTGAACAAACTAAAATCAATCTTCCACCTAGATTTATGAACAAAATTTGATCTACACACATTCCTACACTATTTCCTTTTTTTTAATTTGTTACTCCTTTGACACGTTAGTAAGTACTTCACATTTTCATAACAATGTTAATTGACTTGACTATCCATATGTTTATATAATTTTTAGCAACAGCAAAATTCTGATGGAAGGCAAGAAAAACTTTCTTGATTTCTCATGTTGAGTTAGCGGAAATTTGGGTGATATTTTGAAGAAAATTCCCACCAACTCAACGCATTCAATATTTTTTTTATATTTATGGCAATAGCTAGACGAGGATTCTGAACGCTATATTTGACTTGAACGTTGTTTGTATCCGTTTTTACTTATTTTGTAGGATATTTTCACCCGTGATGATATTTATCGAACTGAATACTATCCTCCCAACACTCTGTGTAATGAAAATTGTGAATTCTCCTTCCATTTCGTTGTTATATCGATAAAAACTGTCGTTATCAAAGAAAAGTATATTTTCGCGCTCTAAAATTCCATCCGCATTGTCCCTGGCAAAATTCAGAAGTCCGGGACTCGACTGGCTGGGGTCCAAAAACGTCCAGTCACGTTCCCGGTCATCTGCGATGTCCCGGCGTCCTCTTTATTAGCCATAACAAGCCATTTCAGAAACTAAACGCATTCCAGATGTGGACTGGTCTACCTCCGCGTTCTATTTTCTATCGACAAGAGGAAATCGTCGAAATTTATTAACGATCGAACTAACTCCGTAATATCCGCTCCCTAACTGTTTTCTGCTTGCATTTGCCGGACTAAATCATATCTGCACTTTCAGTTATTACAGATTTATCTGAGCCGTATCATCGCATCAGTGAGTTTGTATAGGTAGTGTGAGCCGTTATCAATTGCTTCCTGAGAAGGCCTATGTGAGGTATTATTTTGAAATAAGCGGATTGTGTTTGCGAACAAGAGGGTTTATATGAGTCATGAAGTGAAAAGGGTTCTTATTTTAGCCGGTAGATGACGAGGGGCTTTGATTGTTTTGCAAACTCCAAATAGCGAAATGTGTATTTCAGTCACGAACAAAAACCAATAATTATTTAGCGAAGGTTTGCAAATAATATTTTATGATACAAATGTACAAGTGAGCCTTTGAAGCACGCTCAACGAGTATGTTTGTTAAAATGTCCACTTATCTTACTTAATTTTTGAAAAGGTAGGTTATGTTTCCGATATTGAAAAACTATACTTTGAGTGGAGTGACGGCATCAATCACTGAAAACATTTATCGATATCAAACACTCCAATCGGAGAGTGCTGCTAAAAAATAGAGCGAACAGAGTGTTGTCAGGAAGAAAAATTAAATATAACGAGGTAAATGTTCAATTTTTGCGACGTTTTTGATACAATGGTGATGAAACTCGTAGATGTTTTGCCTCATTCTTGTCATTTGGCTTACGATCGTTGTATTTCTTCTGTGACAATGATACTTAAGTCTAGAAAGAAAATCCAGAATATGTGCTTTGCCTAGCGCTGGCCACTGAAATTATTCTGTATGGAATCAGTTCGTCGAAATATTTCACTAATGCAGGAGTCTGAAATCACGCTTAGAGTTTAGAGGTGGTGCTTTATTTACTAGCTGTCACATATTTATATATATTGGTCTATAATAAATTGAAACTGAATGCGATCGATGTTAAATATCATTAATACAAAAACCTCAATTGATGGTGATTGGTCTCCAATGTTGAAGATATGTAGGTCGATATTAGGAATCCTTCCAACGCATTTTTTATATGGATGTAATCACTATATTGAGCTCTGGAAATCTACTCATATCGAAACAATGGAATCTCGTTGTAATCATTAACATAAACATTTTTTTTTGTAATGGGAGACATTAAGTGATGCATTATTGTCTAATATATAGATAAATGTCATATCAATACTGATACCTTTTTCTCGATTATGTTTTTGTTTTTCAGTTATTGATTATTCCGAAAATTATTTGACTTGTTTTCCTTGAAAATAAGATAAAATCAAATGGCTGAAAATATATTTGCTGATTTAAGTCCTATGAATTATAAATCTTATTCCTAATATACATTCACATAAGTGCACTGAAAAAAATAAAGAAAATCTCTATCCATATTGGGGATCGATCTCAAACCACAGCAGGGCTCTATAGCCTCTGTACTGTATCGGGGGCTTTACTATCGTATAACCAAAGGTATTTTGTGGATTTCCCATGTTTTGCCCAAGAAGCACATGGCCACCATCTATGTCCTCATCGGCACTTTTTTAGATCTTCGTTGCAGGTGAGGTGAATTAACACCAGGTATTTGGACTCTACTGACTGATTTGTAGGCCACTACCAAAAATTCAAAGAGCTATGGTTGTTTCTAGGTTTCTTTTTTTGGTGAATGGAATAATCGACGTTTTTGGGGGTTGACCTTGAAGTTATCTCGTATGCACCACGTCTATAATACGTCTACGACGGCTAATTTCATGGAATCCACAGAGTATTAGTCTCCTAACAATGAAGAATGCTCTCTCTTTATCTTTCTCTCCCTCTTTCTCTCTCTTCTCCCCTCATTTTATCTTTCTCTGTTCCTAGTCTACTCGAAATCCCGGGTACCGGAAGACACATTTTCATTTCTTGACTGCTATGATACAGTTCCATCTCATGTCGTGTTATGCTGTACAATATTTTGGTACAATTGCAATGGTTACTGCTTGAGCATGGAGATCCACATTCATGACTAATGTAAACGAATGAAGCCAAACCATTCTCTTTCATGCGCAGTTACATGTTAATAATGCACTCAATTCCTATTAGTTGAAACAATCGAATGCATTTTTTCGGTATGTCATTCCTAATCGATTTGAATGAAGAAATTATGTAAATTAGACGACCTGATGATCTGAATAAATTCCATTTTGTAAAAGTGATTAGTATAAATAGTTCATTCAGTGTCAACTAACTTGCATAACATGTGTCTCTTTCACTCATACTATGCTGACATTTGGGTATAGTTTTCCAAACATCACCGCCTAACCGTTACAATTGAAGTGTGTTGAAAAATTTAGGAAGAAAATTCATTATTGTGAATTATGAGGGGGTCTGTCGTATGAAAAAAATGTCCAGTCCAACGTCCAACCCCTCGAGAGAAAGAAATCACCCCTGAAATGACGGAAGTAAAATAAATGTTTTAATTTTTTTTCTCTGTTATGGAAGTTGATGCAGAAACCTTACATTTTAGAGATTACCTACAAGAGTTCAATTCGAGTAGGTATATTGCGTAATTGAAATGACTCCAAACGCAATGTTGAAGGTATTCTATCGCTGTTGAATTCATGGGAGAGAACGAGACATAACTGTTTACTATAAAATTCTATGGTACACGGAATCCCACCCCTGGATCAAGAAGAAGGCAATGGCAGCTCATTTTAGGATGCGGGACTTTTGAGTCTGAGTAAAAAAAAGCGATGATAAGTCATGTGGAATTCGTGAAATGGGCGGATCAAGATATTCCTATTCCCGACCTCAGAATGAGAAGCGCACAAGACAGACTGCGATGGAATAGTATGGTTGCTCTCACTATTCTATGCAGAGAAAAATAGGAAGGAAATAGAGTTTCTTACAGGAAACCTAGTAGGTTAAACAGACGGTTCGCACCTGACTGACAAATAGGTTTCTGGTGCAGTGCAGACATCTACCTGGAAGAAAGAGGAAAGCTACGCTATGGGAATATATACAACAGTTTTTCAAGCTGAAGGGTTCGCGACCCTAACTGTAGCTACTAGGCAAGAGGCAAAAGAAGTGCACAAACAGCTAATCAGGCTCCTTAGAGCCATCTGTCATCCCAAACCAAGCTCTGCACTTATACAGGAATGTCAAGATGCTCTTGAGAAATTAGCTGAAACGAAGGAAGTTTAGCTGGTATGGGTCCCGACTCACGGAGGGGTGCGTCGAAACGAAGTGGCAGAAAAACTTCCTAGAACTGGTTCTGCGACGCCATTTTTTTGTGGCCCGGAGCCTGTACTAGGCATACTAGGTATCCCAAGAAGTCAAACGTCTTCAGCCCTTGATGAACGAACTTTGAAGGGATACTTCCGGCTGCAGGTGGTCGACAGACTTTGTGGCCGGCTCCAGCAAGTCAAGAACTATGTGGCTCTTAGGCAGTAATCGCCAATAACTACTTTAACACGGGGAACTGATTGACTTGGAGTGAACGGATATACTGACCTACCATTACTACATATTCAAGCAAATCGAAATAAAATACAATATAATGTATTAGTACATAAATCAAAAGATTGGTAGGAGAATTTGTTTTATAAGACAGGCCCCCTACTATTAACAAAGCTATCAAATCCCCCATTTAATTATTTTCTGCATGAATTCAGCAGCACTCTGTATATGAAATGATATAGATGACCCTTCAACAAATTGTAAAATTACCTACATATTCACCTAATAACTCGATTACCCCTATTTAATAGATTTAAGTCGATCAGAAAAACACTGCAGTCGAAAGATATATCAGTAAAAAACGAGCGAACACAATGTAGGTCCATTATCCACAATTGGCTCGACTACAGCAAATGGGATGACAAGATTAAAATCTCAAGTTTTCAGCGGAGAAGATAAATAAAAGGTCTCCGAAACAAAGATTCCACGTTTCCATTTATAAGAATGGCTGAAATAAACAAAACAACATCTTCAGCTATATGTGCCCTGGTGATAAATCCGTCAGATATAATAGAAAGAGAACTAACTGTCTATGAACTTCTGGCAATATTCCCTAAATTGGGGAAGAGAGAGCTAATCATGTGGAAAATTAAAAAGGAAAAATGAAAAGATCCGAGGAAGAAGTGAATAGCGAAATTTTCAATTTTCTTAATAACTGCGGTGTGAACGAATAGCGAATCGATTGTATTTCTGCTATGTAGATTTTATCCGTAAATTGCGCGGCTCTGGATATATTTTGCTTCGCTTGTTCGATGATTTCCACGTTGTAGAATTAGAATAATCTCTCTGTCTAATAATGAGTTCTAGGCGGGATCAGTTTCGTTTTACATACGAAGCGATATCATGGAAAATTTAGGCGATAGAGAATATTTTTACTACTTAAATATGGATGACTTCTGTTGAATGCAGTATTATGAGGATCGTATGTGGCCAGCTCTGATTGGACATACCCAAAAATAGAGAGATGATTAATAATACTTACGGAGACTTACCTCATCGAGAAGAATTTTCTTGACACTATTTTAGCTGAAACGGAATCAAAATTATACTGATAATTAATTAATCATAAATATGCCTCATTTCCATAAGATTTTTCAAAGGAATGTCGGAAACTGCTCTGAATGCTCGATTATACTTGAACATCTTGGTCATCCCTTATTATTACCATCTTCATTAGTGGTTCTGATGCAACAACATCCTCAGTTCTTCTTTTTGCTGACCAGAGTAATATCAGCTTTTGTTATCTTGTAATTCTCGAATAATACTGTTATGATTTTAGTTTTCACCCTCATTCTCTTCTCTTTCTCTAACGTTGTTACCATCTATCCATCTATAAGAGTAAGTGGTCTTGCAACAGGTTATCTGCCTATTAGGAGGATGATCCTTTTTAAGTGCTAAGTGAAATTTCCTTGAAAAATCATTATCGACGAGTTCAGCTCGTAAATGTTCCTCGTTTACAACTTGTATTCGTCTTATTCGCCTTTAACGTGCTATGATTTTACACCATATTTGGTTGATATACATTAGTACAGACCGAGTCGATTTTGGATGCAGAATCTGATTAATTTTTCAAATGAATATTTATAATTTTTTTTAGAAACAACTTTAAATTTGTCAAACAAATTTGTGCATGGTCAATTTCTTGATCACTAATCTAAATAATGTCTTTTCAATTTTTTATGAAATGCTGAAGGGTCTCAAAGTTGTTTTTTAATTTTGTTACACTTATTTCCACTATAAAGTCGGAATTTTATTGCTCCGACTTCAAAGTCAGATGTTCGGATTTCAAACTCGTGAATTACGAATTTTAATTCCAATTTGAATTAAAAAATTCTGAGTTAGAAGACGTTGTTCTAGTAAATACCAGCACGAACTTTGAATGATTCGGAGTCCTGTAATAAAAAATTGTTAAGATAAATCGCATTCATTGTAGCGGAAACACATAAAATGTATAAAAAATACAAGAAATTGGAATAATACAAACAAAAAAAATTCAAAAAATATATCTATAAAGCAAAAGTCACTTTTCGACCTCCCTTGACTGGTTAACCAATCTGAGATGTGGTCTTCCACTTGATATTATTATCAATTACTCGTTCTTCTTCGATAGTTCCGATTATAGATCAATTTCTTATTACCAAATTTTTCACATCAGTCATAATGCAAACATTTAGAACAGTTTAGTTCCAATGATACAAATTATGAATGTCTAATAAAAATTCAGTTTTTTCTTTAACTTATCAAAAACCATTCACTTTATGAATCGTGTGTATGTGCATTTGGGAAAAATATGAAAATCTGTTATACTTTCCCTATCATGAGTTGAATATGACGATGATCTGAAACAATGCTGGTTAGTGAAACAAGCAGTTGTACATTTTTTTTCAAATAACACCTATTTTGCTCATCGTGAAGTATTTTCAAGTCTTTATCACCCACACTATGGATCTTAAATTTTCGTATGTACATTTCATATATCAAGATTCATCATAAAATCACCAATTTTTTTCATATTTCCGAAATTATCTGTCTGAGCAACACATGATAAATTTCAGAAATACAGTGTTTAATTGAAATTCTGCGTTTATATCTGCAATTCAAAAGTTTGTCTACATATCACTTTCTGCGGAGATCGAGCATTTAATTTTTCTTAGCAAATAAAATGCATCTAAAACACGCATGCAATAGAATGTTTTATTTATAATCACATTCATTTAGAATCAGATTTGCCGAAATTTTTCATTGAAAAAATTATTTGCCGTTTTGCTCTCTCAGCGTCTGTCACCTCCTCATGAATCATCAAAATACCATACAATAATATCTGGAGGTCTTGAATGGTTGCTAGTTCTGTTCCTGATATAATCCTTGAGGAAGCTGAAAAAGCCAAACACCAATTGAGTATTGCCTGCCAAGGAACATTAGGAGAACATATTTTTCGAATTTGATAAATGGAAAGAAAAACGGAGGGTAATGGCAATAAATGTTAGCGTATTTCTTGAATTTGAAGAAGATGTATGCTATAAAAACATTGGGAAATATAGTATGCTTACTGCCTATCTGAAGAGCGTGAAGAGAGTATACAAGGCCAAGAAAGCTGCAGTATTGAAAAGACCACACGTGGAAGAATTTTTGATGAGATCTGGTGATGAAGAATTTTTGATATTTTTGTCTTGCAACCTTTCAGAAAGTTAAGATTATAAACTTTAAAATATTTAGGTCGCACTAATAAGGGGGCTGTCTGGTGCCTGTTGATGCTGTGAATTAACGAATTTAAAAATCTGTGATATATATAAGATAGGGGCATGTCTCTGCTTGTTTCAATACCGAATACGAAGCCCGGAATTTCACGAAAATTCACAATTATAAAAGCAGAATTCTCTATCAATACAGTGGAGATGTTTAGAAAATACGTGTCCTTACGTCCGTAGAAGTTATCCAACTACAGATTCATTTTACGATAAGCTAATCAGAAATGTACTTCACAATATATTGGAAGCAACACTTTGTCGAAAGTTCTTCAAGAGTTGGTTAATTTTTGAATCTGGCAAACGCAGTTACAGCGGCCATTGTATGAGGCGCATTTCAACAATCTTACTGAATATTAAAGGTTCTTATCTTACAACAATTAAACGACATGGTGAGTGGACAAGTTCAGCTGTAGCAGAAAGTTATAAATATCCAATAAGCTCTATATAGCAAGAAAAAATCAAGGTTCTTCCTGGTCCTAATCGTTTCTTACAAAAGAAGACATCCATTGATTCTAGAGATTTATCAAAAACTTCGACAGGCACTATGGTTCTGAAACCGATGACAACTTCAAGCTTGTTATTGATGGAAAAGAAGTGAAATAAGATTAAAACAAAGAACGAAAACCCTATTTATATAAATGTTAATAATAAATGAGTAAAATCTGATTCATTTAAGATTTTATTTTTCATTATTTCACTAATGGACGAAATGGTACTTTATACGGTTCATAAGTGTGGATGAAACTTCAATAATATGAATGAATATAAATGAATATGAATTATCTATTAACTTTTATGTTACGTTGTTTGTATATTCATTCACTTTGTCATAGTGACTTAATTGTATTGTTTATCACCAGCTTAGATGTTTCGACCGTTCACACTTTTAGCACTTTACACTTCTACTATCGACAATAATCCAAATAAAGTACAGTACCTACCTTGTATTATTCCTGTTAAATAATCCATTGTTGGTAAATCTTGACTCGTCCGTAAACAAGATATAATAGTTAAATAGGTGATTCCCAGCATTTTGTCGAAGAAACCAATTACAATATTCCAGGCGCCTTTCACCGTCATTTTCATACAAATGTTGATGCAACTGATACTTGAAGGATTTAAATCGATATTTTTTCAAAATTTTCCTAGCAGAGTCCTTACTTATAGCTAATTCGGCGCCAATCTGCATTGAGGAAATTGTGCTATCATATTGTACTAAAGCTAATACATTAATTTCAGTTTCCTCATTAATATCAAATGCTTCTTGGTCTTCGTGAACATCAGGCTCAGTTCTTAATTTTTCTTCAAGCCACTGGAAATACCTTCTTGACGGTTGCTGCCTCCCTGGATATCGCTCTAAATACAATCGTTCAGCGGCATAAGAATTTTTTAAACATTCACCATAAATGAGAAGCATGTCAATTTGTTCGGTTCGTGAATAACGGGGCATTTTTTGAATATTCCACTAACTGATTTCGATTTCCAAACCCTTTTAAAATGGCAGAATCAAAAACACTACTTCGAACGTAAAAATAATATGGATAGCAGCGTTCGTGAGAGCTCTCGTTTTTTTTTGTTTCATTCCAAAATACATCTTAATCAGCCTACTTGTTAATATTTTGGTTCGAATGATTATTGCAATGGAATGATTATTCTGAATAGCACAAACATCGTCCATAGGTAGATATTAGAATATCTATGGACGATGGCACAGACCAAGTACGTTTATGTTCCTATTTAACCAAGAACCTACAGGATATAATTCATCATTCCACATTATTTTTAATGTTATTTTTGCGTATGGCGATAATCTGTTTTGTTATTTGAATAATAATAATTGGATTTTTTGGTATTTCATTTTAAAAAATTACTTTCTATTATATCATTAGAAAGGAATGGTTATGCTGAATAGTATAGGCAAGAAAAAGTTGTATGTTCCTATTTAAGTTATGGACCTACAGAGTATTGTTTTTTTCCCAATTTTTCCAATATTTTTTTTTGCGGCTTTTTATAACGCCGACGAATGAAAATAAAATATCACAGTAGTAGCAACTGTTATCAAGTAACGTATGGTTTCCATAGCCAACTTTTCAATTTTTGGCTTTCATTTTGCTTCCACGGCCTACTCGGTGAATTTCAATAATAATTTTTTTTTGATCTAGTTTCTGGTTAGCGAAAAGAAAAAAAATAGGGTTTCCATTTAAAATAAGAAAGTTGATGTTACTTCCGGTCAGACCGGAAGTTAACTTTGACATGTCAATATGCTCAAATTCTAGCTCTTATGTCATTATATCGACGCTCCAAATTTCACAAACCTACTTCATACAATAACTGAGATATTCCGTAGGCAATACTTCCGTAGCCACCCGGTATAAAATGCATTGTATTCAATTTTGAATAGGTATTGAATTAGATTGACAACATCGAATATAAGTAGCATTTAATAGTTCAATTATCATGCCTTCATGATAAAGCCACCGTTATCATCTTTTTGCTTAGAAACGTTGCTATAAAGAAAATGAAAACTAGGCACGGGATCGTAATAGAGAAGTCGTGCTGAAGAGCAATAAAATGTGAACCTCATTACCATTTTTTCACACCAGTTTTCTTTCTCTCTGCCTATGCTCTGCGACCAACTTCCATATGGAGACGTATAACAAGTGTAACGACGCCGTAGCCCATGTAATAAGCAGTTTGCCGGCACATAACCTCAAATAATCATATTTGGTGAAATGAACATCAGATGTTGCATAAACCGGCTCTACCTAATCGATAACTCGGGTAAATGCAGACCCTATAATAAACTTGGCTGCCAATTGTTGGATTCTGTTCGGTGTAAACAAACCGTTGATACCACATTATTTTCCAATTTATGTCATAGGATACTAGTGATTCATTGTTCACAGAAATGGAAATTTAATTAATAATTACCACTCCACCAACATGTTTTAAAAGTATATTACGTATAATTTTAATGGATTAACCACAGAAAATGAATGCATTTGGCACTACCAAACCTTTGTGAATTGTATTTATTGTTAGGCGAGAAACATGAAAAAGCCTTTTCCGCACAACATTTCACATTAATTAGCATGAGATATCACTTAGAATTTCCACTAAATGTTGATTTTTCAATTATAGTATGTGCTTTAGAGACATACACTAACTCCTTGACATTTTAGAACGCAGCAAAGTAGTAACGAACAAACAACAACTGTTAAATATTGTGAAACTCCATGACACTTTCAAAACCTGCTTTCTATCCCTATTAA
Source organism: Chrysolina americana (assembly GCA_958502065.1). NCBI lineage: Eukaryota > Metazoa > Arthropoda > Insecta > Coleoptera > Chrysomelidae > Chrysolina > Chrysolina americana. The sequence continues at coordinate 59,164,019 of OY293412.1, forward strand.
CTTTTATTGTTTTTCAATTGAAACAAGGGTTTTCATGTTGACGAAGTGGAAAATCATATTGCGAAGTTGACTACCCATAACTTTGATATTACCTACTATACTATTTCAAAACGTAACAATGTATACCCTTTGTTATCACCGAAGTATAGCAGTATTAATGTTACAATACCACTTTTAGATTGAAGCTGTAGTGCATCGTTATTGTTACAAATATCAATGGTTTTATGTGGGTTGTTTGTTCTACCTGCACAGCTCTACATTGTCCTTCATATTTTTGATATAATAGGGAAAAAAAAATTATTATTAATTTATTTTGGATTTCGACATGAACGTTCAGTTTTGCTTTCAGAAAGATGAGAAATTGCCTACTCGTGACTCTCGCTACTTCTAAAAAATAATTTTTTGTTCAAAATTATCGCTCAAAATGTAAAAAGTCCCGAAAATTGGTTCGAAACGTAAAGTGGTTTAATTATTTCTTGATTGATATAGGTTTGACATAATTTCACTAATGACAAAAATCTACTAAAAAAAAATGACAATCTTAAATTCTCAACGATACATCGACTGTGCATCAAACACAACAAAAACTTGAAACAGTCATTAGTGTTTTTTTTTTAAATTAAACCATATTTTCATCGATATTTAGTAATTAAAATTCAGTATATTGACAAATCTATGTACAATAGCATTGGGATCTCGGTAACGTTCGGGGGGGATTGAATGGGAGCAAAGTTGCGTAAGAGGTAAATTACGCGAAATAAAAAATCTGATCTAGCTTCTTTGGTTCTGGAGTTATTCAAGAAAAAATACAATTTCAAAATTTTTCTCTAGCCTATATCTTTTTATTTTTCAAGACTTTTAGCACTTCGCCATAGCAACTTTTTGTTAATCATCCAAATATGCGGATACAAATTATATTTATGGTATCGTACAAAGTGGTCCACCCTCAATTTTTTATTTTCATATACGGACCTGTATTTTTTATCACATTTTTCAAATGCTAAGACTCATGTTTCATAGTGACACAGTACTTACATTTGAACTACGTAGTGATTCGGAACTATTCCCAGTAAAATTTCAACATTTTTGCATTCCATATCAGCGGTTATTCAACAATGTCTACTTGTCATTGATTCACTTCCCACTCTCTGATATGTATTGATATGTTTATCCAAAAAGGATATTTTCATTTCTTTTGAAGCAAAACAACTCCCAAGTCAAATTTCAAACGAATTAGGTACTATAAAGACATTTTTTCCATTCGTTGCCGACTCATCTAAAAAAAGATAAATCATTGTATAAACGTTGGCCTATGAGTTCCTACAGAGTATACTCCTATGGTGAAGAGAAACAAACATGGTTTTAAATCTTTATTTGCATGAAACAGGAAAACGACCTAATTCTAAGAAGAGAAAGTGCAAATATTATGATTTTAAAACTTAACCTGTGGTAAACTTTTACAAGGTTTTTTTTAACAATCGGGCTTCAGCTACATATTAGTAATACTATCACAAAACCAAGTTTCTCAAAGATACGCCTTTCATATAAAAAGGAAAATATAATTGAAAGTAGAATTCCTAGATATAGTTTGGCGAGGGGTCATATAAAAGATACACTTGGTTTTTCTCCACCACCATCATCAAAGAATGTAGTGATTCCAAATTCATTTCAAATATCAGAACATCCTTATGGGTGTTGCATATATTTTCATTCCATATCGAGGTACGGAATGAATATTCCGTAATCGAAATAAACGACATAGATTACTGTGAATTTCAAAACTGTCAGTGACTGATGCAAAAGGTGACGTCGTCATAATTATTTTCAGAAAAGCTTCAATTTAAATAAAATAACCAGTAAAAAATGGAATGAATCGGATAGGTATGGAATTTCACCATACACCTGATATACGGTGTAATATAAATGTCTCAATGAATAAATTATTCAGTTCAGATTTAATTTGAATGTTTTCATAAGTACATACTTTTTGGTCCTGGAAAAACTATAGTTTGTTACTAAGAATGAAAAAATTCGATTTTCTTGGTTCCTCACGCTCGTTAGCGCTCACGTTCGGAATTTTCCAATCGTGCCGATTTTTTCCATTCTAACCTTGTTACTATTCCATCAGAAACTTCAGCAGCCTTACACACATATATTCCTGACTTGTTATCATGTGTACGGTGTAAAGGCGGATTTGGGCACTATGCTTTTTTTATTAATATGTTACTTTCATCAACTGTCATTAAAATTAATGTCCTTTGAGAATGGTGGCGCAAATTAGATTTGCATTATTTTCCTTAAGAGATACAAGTTGGATATTTCTCAAAGGATGGGTAAAGAAAGATGAAAGTTAATTTGGTTGCTCGGTAGCGAGGGGGTTAGATGCCGGCCTATTAAACTTCCGCTTGCATTTGGCCAGGTTCGAATCCTGGAAAACGAGAATTTTGTTTTCAATTTTCATAAGAGTCGATAGTCAATGTAAGTTGTCTAGATGGCAATCCCGACGTCTGGTACTTGCTTGGAGTTCGCGCCGACCATCCGGGGTGGAGCTGTAGATTTTCCGAGTTTTCCTACAGCTGAAAAGTGAATGTGCCACCAAAAATCAATAAGTCGCCCCGGAGCGCTACGGCGAATAATAATGATAGCCGTACTCTACCCGCACAAGCTATTCCTTTGGGTACACTCTTTGAGTGTTTATGAGGGAGTATTATTATTATATTATGTATATATGCTACATCTCTGGCTCTGTTGGATAAGGGAAGGCTCAGATCTTACCACAATAATAATACCACTAAGTGCCTTTGTGCTACCTCCTTCCCCGGAACCGTCAGTGCCCAGAGCCAGATCTGCAACGTACCTCAGCTAGTTCAGCCTCTCAGGGTCAAGGTTACCTATGGAAAGAAAAACAATAAATATCTTCCCACTAATATTTATTTAACTGCCAGTTAACTTTGTTGTGGAACACGATAACTTTTATCACCACTGGTATAACAAGATCTCCACTTGAAAATGACAACGTATCTACGTGATTAGTTACCTTAGTGCAATTGCAGAAAGGTTCACACAATCGATTAACTTATTTCGATAGAATCACAAATGTCAAAAATTACCTTAATGTTAGTAATATGTAAAAATAGAGAATTATTTACATGACAAATAACTACAAAGGTGATTTAAATTTGTAAAGCACACGAAATAGCCAACACTGTACTAAAATAGTACAACACTCAACAAATTGATAAACGTATAATCCGCGACAAACGGTAATGTAGCAGTATATATGAACTTTAATTATTAAAAAGGTAATACTCATCTCCTGAGCCGATGCACTTTCCGAAGTGGTCTCAAAATCTCCTTCTCAGGAACTAACCATTCCCAGCAAGGTGATAGCACACACCAGATGATTTAGAAATAAGGAAAGTGAAGGTTTTCAAACGCTCACACTAGTTATCCACGAAGAAGAAAAACAGCTAGGGGTTCTTCACAGGAACCTTTTTCACGAGAAGAGTGGATCCGAGTCCTAATCTGCTTGCGTAGGCCAATCCTCAAGTGTACTGAAGGCTCTAGAGTACTAGGCGGAATTTAACCAATCCCCGTAGTGAAGTAATTGAAGTAATTGGTCGTCGATGTTAACCAAGGTAAGAGGCGCTCAACAGGTATCAGCAATAATCAAACTCATCCAATTTTTTTCTAACAAGAAACCAAGAATTAAACCTGTAGGAACGAAATAATTGTTACCTACCAATATTATGGAATAAACAAGTGAAATACTTTACCTTCGAGTCCACGAAGGTTTATGAAAAGATGTCTGCCAAAAAGCCTGTTCACGCCGTGAAGAAATTTAACATTTCCTACCAAATTATTATTCTATTTATAAATCCCCATATCAGGGTAGTTATCCAGTACGTCGGAACTAATCCAGAATAGAACGAATAAAATGACAACACTTTTCAATACAAAAATTTGATAAGTGAGATTATACTTTTTAGAAGACGTCAATCTAAAGTGGAGATACTTGGCCGAAGAAACAGCGAAGTACGTAGATGACTTCCGATATCTGCGTGATGGTTTTCACTTAGCCAATTAGAACATTCAATTCGCCTGAGACACACGACCAAAAAAAATAGAACGAGAACCGTAGATTACTTCAAGAACAATCAGATACCAGTGAAGTACATTCTCGGATTCACGGTCATAAATTAAATAATGCGTAAACCACTAGTTATGAACTCCAAAATCACTCTGCATCTGAAGGAAAATTATTATAATGATTAGGCAATAACATTGGGAGCATTACAATTTATATTAACATGATAAATTGAATTTTAATCAATATCAATTTTAATGCCTGTTATAAAACTCTATGAGACGACCATTTTAGCTGACCCGTTCGGTACTACTTGTATTTTGACCATGCTAATTCGAGATGTTACCGAGAAAGTCCGAACTCTGTGTAGTGGTATTTATGAAATTTGATATCATTACCATGTATGACAAAATCATAAAGCATGAGTAGTGTAATCTTCCAGTGACATATCTTTATTAAATTAATAAATTTATGACTGCATCTTCCGAATGACTTCGGCCAAGATTCCGAAAGTCGTATCGTTGTCTGTGGCCTGCAACTAACGTCTGGCTGATCTTGGCAACAGAGCCGTAGGTACCCAATGAATAAACACTATCCGATTCTCACGAAATAGATAGACTACCACCATTTGGAACTCTTAGACCAATTGAGAAGATATTTCCCAGTTTTCTCCCACAACCATTTTCATCAAGGCTTAGTTACAGACATGATAATGAGGATCACATTACAGGACATATTTCCTATACGCGGTATTCCAAAACTAATGAAAATTTAAATCGAAATTCATGGCTGTAACAGATGCCATAAAAATACAAAGTTTGACAATTGAGTGGAAGAAATTAATGAAATTGGAGATACTAGTTATATTAACATCGCTTTCTTAAACCAGGCTCAACCAAATGCAAAGTTCTGCAAAACTTGGATGCACTACGAATAAAAGGAACCAAAAATAGGAAACAAGCCGCTAAGCAAATTATTAAACGAATATAGTAAATTGTGTCATAAGGGCAGAAAATGAGCTTAAGCAGTTCGCAGCTATTAGCTGTATGCGCGAGCGAAACGATTCGAAGGCAGCTGATAGCTAAGGGCTGCTAAACCGTTTTCTGCATGTGTGGCATACAACTGATTTTCACTTACCAATAAACAGAAAACAGAGAACTTGGTCAATAATTTTAACGAAAAAAGATTTGGAGTAGCAATTAAGTACGATTTTTTGGAGAAAATGAAAAATTCAGGTAAAAGTAGGTGATAAAAGACCTGTAATGGTGAAAATGAAACAAACCATTCCATTATTGACGTGTTTATCCGAACTAACAAGATGCATATATAGGGTTATTTCGACATAATGATGATTACTGATGTCAAATAGTGGTTTGTTTTTTGTACACCACATCAGTCAATCAAAGTTGTTGTGGTTGATTTCTAAAACGACCCCATTACCATTTTCCTTCTATTGTTCTTTATTTCTGAAGCCTTTCCAAACTCGTTTCGTTTCCTTAACTTAAAAAATAAACTATGGTAGCCCTGCATTCATTCGTGTGCATTGTTCTCTTTTGCTCGTGTTATTGGATATCATCACAAAGGAGACAAAAGGAACTGATCACGTATTATCGGGTTAACGATACAATTTCATAGTATGAATAAACATATTTTCTTGGCTAGTGTGTATGACGGTACCTCTATATCGTAATTTTTTCGTGATATAAAGTTTCACACTATTCATTTTGACTCCCCAAAATGTTTATTGACCATTTTTCATTGAACATGACAAAAAATTGCTAGCATTTTATATCAGTTCATATTATGCCATGTAATTCTTTCTAATATATTCGAAATGTATTGTGAGATTGCATATTTAGAATATTTCATTTCGACTATTGAATGCGTCAGACTCAATCAGATACAAGTTATATTGATATCCCCAATTCCGAATGGCAGAAAGCTAGAAACAAGAAAAAGAGTGACAGAAAATTGTTTCTCCATGATCATCACAGAATTTGCTAATTCTGAAATGAAATTTGATTACAGAATGCTGGAATTCTCTCTCTTGAGATTGAAGAAATATTCTGCAACACCTCTGCCCCCATGTAATTCAAATGTATTTGCATTCTCTCTCTTGTAATAGAATAATATTCTCACACTGGTTAGCAATAATAACATTAGCCTTGACGCAGTTGATTGTCACCGTAGTGGCAAATTTCAGTAGTGTCAAAATTAGTTCTGTCACGTTTTCATTCGAAAATATAAAAAGTATCATGAATTTATCCAGTGATTCAGAATCAGAGTGTGAAAATACACCACTTGAAATTACAAAGAGTACAAATAATATACTAGAAAGTTTACTACCAAAAAAATCAAAGAATGAGTATTTAAAATATTAATGCCATTAATATAATATTTATCAAACTTATTTTAATGCGAGGCCGGATGGCTCAGATGGTATAGCATAAACTTTTATTTATTTATTTATTTATTTAGTTTATTGGCATAGTAGACGAGAGATTGTGGGTTCAAGCTACCGACAAGGCAATTTTTTTTAATTTAAAAGATTATTCTTAATGCATCTCTGCGATAAAAAAAATTGTTCATGTTAGTGCAGAATTGGTCCTTTCTGATAAACAGGGTTTTTAAATAATAGTTACCTATTATTTCGTGTGAAAATTATCTTTTGTTCGTTTCCATTTAAAAATATTTGAAATTTTTTGATCGTGGAGTATAGTGAAAGTATAGTCTGCTACTCGGTTAGAATAAAAATTCGTGATGCTCGTGCTTCCTCCCGCTCGCCTTCGGTTCGCGCTCGGAACTTTCCAATCGCATCGAATTTTCATTCTAACCTTGTTAGAGAATATAACATTCCATATTCATTGATTTATTTTACGATTGCATAAATTTATTCCTGAAGTAAATAATTCGAATCGGATTGCCGCCAGTAAATACTGATCCAAACATTGTGAATCCCAGATTCCCGGTGTACAGATTCAGTGATCATCATTGCATTTCTATTCAGAAAAAATGTGTGTGTAGGACTAAAACAATTGTTTTTTTTTATTCAGTCATTGTTACTAATGATCTCCGTCATTTAATTAGAGAACACAGTCGTTCTGTCATCATCATCTGAAACTTCGTGAAAGTTGTGCATTTTGTGCTGGTGAAAAATTTACCTATACAGTTTCATATATACAATCTGTCCATAAAGGTATTTCTCCGTGTTAATTTTTTAACGGATTGAAATATTTTCTTGAATTTTTTTTCATCAAATGGTTGTTTATAAACTGGTCTTTGACAAAATTAAATAATATTTATCTGTCAAAATGTCGTCCCAACGCAGTTTAAAAAAAAATTCAAACCACATTGAAACCGTATTCGAAACACAATGGCAATAAATAATGTTAGGACTCTCATATACGAGAAATATTTGGAACTTTTGCAGATAACTATAAATATTGCATTACTTCACTAGAGCTCGTAAATAGCCATCTATTCCAAATGATCCTTATATTGTGCGGCTTTTAATAGTCTCCCCTTGTTAACTGTTGAACGGCCTGACATACAGACATAAAAAGACAAAAGACAAAAAAGATATTTGGCCAATCTTACGTACTTTCAGTTGGATTAAAATGGAGACCATCACTATACTGTAAATATTATTTCCATGAGATTACATGATTCCATATAGGTAATGCGTTGCAATGTAAAATTACATACCTCTGTAATATAATATAAAGTCATAACTTGACTTTAAATGTGAATTTCCAATACATTTCATTACTTATCACTTATGTATTAAAGTAATTTTCTCAGTTATTCCAGATTTAATGGCGATTTCTACATGTGTGTTTAGGTATTTTCAAGTGGTGCCAATTAACATTACAAGCTTCAGTGTGTATAAATGAAAATGTATTCAAGTATTTGTGAGGAAAAATCCAGTTTTTGTAACGAATTAACTTGGTTGGACATAGATTTTTACATACCTTAAATGTGAATTTTTGATATTTTCTTCGATGATCACTTAAACTTGCGTGTGCTTTCCACTTTATTCACAGATGTATTTCCAATTATCACATATTTCATGTAAATAACTTCACATGGTATTAGTGCATAACTATTCAAATATTTTTGGATAAAAATTCTAGTTCTCAATAATAATCTTGAGAAGAGTGTCATAATCCAGGTGCCACCGCTTTGTACTGATGGGATAAAACGTAAAAGGTAATTCAGTAATTAATTCATTTTGTAATCAAGGGTTCAGGAAAGAATGTTTGCGACATAAAAATAATTTCTTCATGAATTAAATAATTTATTTCTTTTTATGAAAGTCGTTAACAAACCACAAAATGTTTTAATAGTCCTTCTGTATTTTCCATAATCAAAAGCACTACAAAAAAAATATTATAAGTAATTATAAACAATTATTTTCAGTACTGAAGGTTGAATATTAATTACAGACCAAACATGACAATGAAGGCTTCTGGAAATGTTTTACAGTAGCTAAGAGAATTTCTTCTTCCATTTTCAGCCTGAAGATTGACATCGGACCTGCAAAAAAAAAAGTATACCTATCACAGTACCAACACACCTTTTAGTACGATTCTAAAAATGAATCAAATTGAGGTGATATCGATCCACATGAGATTTGAATGTCGAATAAGTACTCAAAATTATATCAGCTGTGTCTGCGACAACGAAAGTATCTATCATTTCAAATGCCTATTTACTCACCTGAAGACAATATGGCACTCACTCACTAGTCACACAAAATATTGCTCATTCTTTTTGTTTAGTGACCTATCCGTCCTAGATGCCGAACAATGTTCACCCTACAAATATTAACAAAGAAATGAGAATTAGCGAATTAGGATTAGGCTTCATGAAATATTACATTTAAACAAAGGAGAATTATCACAATACCTGTAATATTTTGTAAATTGGCGTTATTCCAGTGTAACAGTACATAGTATTACTAATTAATACTTTTTTCTACAGTCATCATGTAAACCAACGGAAATTACATGTAATGAAGCATTGATTTACATGCTCACTGTAAAATGAAGGAGAAATGAAGGACATTTACCCAGTTTTCCATTAAAATTTAAAATGACTTGTTGATTCAAGTTACAATACTAAACGGAGCATGTATATATTACATTTCAGCATGTATTTCTCCATCCACTTTTTACTGTGTAGAGGTCGCTAGTTCACGAGTCTCCAGTCACGTCTTTTCTTGATTTTAACATATGTATTTGATCAGTTCGTAAAATGTGATTTATTGAATAATCCGATAGATGGCTCTGAAATATAATTTTGACACGTGCATACTCTCCAGCGTTGTACTGGTATACCTACTCATGATTCCTTTCATTTCAGTTTTAGCATTGTTTATAGAGAAAAAAGATAGTTAGTCAGTACCTGTGGAAATCGCGTTTGATACAATCGCGCGAGACATCTAGCCTGATAACGACGAACCTAGGCAGAGAATACACCCGTACGAATTCTAACGGGTGTTGAGTGGGGGATTTTACTTTATGGATAAACTGTATACATACAGTGAAGTTGGCTACATATGGGAAACTTTTTTATTATTAATTTTATGAAAAAAGTTATTCTTCATAAAAAGTTCTGCATAGTCTAAAACCCAAGATGCAATCATCAGATATTAAATTCCATCAATCTTATACGAGGTATGTCAAAAAATATGAAATTTTCTCAAGAGTAAATTACCTTTATATTTCACAACATCGAAAATTTTCACTATAAAAAGGTAGTTGGAATTAAAAACTATGTTTCAATAGGCAATTACATCCTTCTAATTGGAAAAATATTTTTTCTACAAATTAATTATCAATACCGACATCTACCATTTATAATTTATTAAAAACATGAAAATTTGCTCATCAACTTCTGAACAGAACGGAAAGGTTAACGTGTTTCTAATAAAAAAAAATTATAAAATGTAATATTGATAATTTCAAAAAAAAAATATAATTTTTTCCCAATTGATAGGATGTGATTGCATATTGAAACTTTTCATAATAACAATTTTCGATATTGTGAAATATTACGATTGATAAAAATCAATATCTGATGATTGCTTCATGGGTTTTAGACCATGCAGATTTTTATAAAGAATAGCTTTTTTCTTTAAATCAATAAAAAAGTTTTCCATATGTAGCCAACTTAAGCAGACTCACTGTATATATATATATATATAAATCGAATTATTTTTCGTGAAACGTTTTTAATATTTCTTATAGTCGCAATTGAATATGATACAAAGCTTCCCATGGTACTTTCAGAATTAATTTTCTCACGCAAGTACGGCAGTCGTTCTGTTCAGCATCATGAATTGGAGTTCTATTTCCCAAATTGTACAAAACAAGGAGAGTAATGAGTATAAGGCCATGACTCACCTAATGACATTTCTCATCATGATTGACATTATTATCAAACATTTCCTGAGGTTTTCTTCAGACGACAGTCCGTGATTTGGGAATTCTACTTCAACTATTGTTGAGGAATTCTACGGTGTTACTAAATTTATGAAGAACCCTTGTCTCTGTATGCGTCAGATAAGTTGTTATGTGTTATGTATCTATCCCGAAGGACTCACTGTTGCGATAATGAATCAAACGGTACTCAGAAAATAGAAAATTAGTCTACCCATTTTTTTGTTATGACAGAAAATGGCCATCTGCGTAGACTCAGTTATGATTAGAGTTCCAAAGTTTCTGTTGACACTATCACTCTAACAGAACGTTCGCTACTGGTATACTGGAACACAAGTAATGATATGACCTAAATACCCACAATACCCACTAGTTTGTAATGATACCTATTTTTCATGTTTTTTGTGACCGCTCTGTTTTTTGCTTCTCTATGCCAAAACATTTCATACTCTTAGTATAGATATTATTCAGTATACTTTTTGTCTTCGCCGACACTTTGGATTTTTATTCCAGTTCACTCTTTAATTACATGTCTCTGAATAATTTTTTAATTTTGGCAGCACAGTAAAAGAAAACGTATTGATTTGAAACACAGTTCTATAACGAGTATAAACTAATTTTGTCCACTTTTTCCTCTTCGAAGCTCTCTTCTTGAAGCTATTAATTCTAGAACATTTCAATATATTTTTTCAATGAATAGATTCTTGTTGAATAAGGGAAGTTTTCCTCAATCGTCTGTTTATTTCCTATTGAGTTTCTTGGAAATGAAAAGCTGGCTCCGTTAATATCGACATTATTTTGATCGGAAGTGTGTTATTGAAGTTTATAGAGAGTTGAAAGGGTGCAACGGACTTAGTTTTCTTTTATGCTGGCACTTCTGAAACCAATATTATTCTATTCAGAGATTGTGACATTGGCTTTTGAGAGAATATTTGCAGTCTCGACACAAGCTGGCAGGCCGGTGGGTACTTAACTTCTGGCTGGTAATAAAGCTTTTATTACTCTAGAGAGGTCTGTTCTTGTAATGTTCTACACGTCCCCCACGGCAATTTACCAAACTCAGCTTAATGAAATAAAAAACAGTTTCATGTATGTTGTTACGAACGCAGTGAAATTACTTGAAGGATATAATGCGGAATGTATTCATACAATATTAATTGTGGTACATGTACCTATACAACCACTGGCTCATTTATAAAATTGGACAGTAAAGTGTCTTCCGTAATTTTCAACATAAAACCATGATATTTTCATGATTGATGGATACACTAGAAATGCACAAAATACAACGCACGCCAATAGCGATGGAACCACCCGTTTTTCCGGAAAGTTATAGTACGTGGCAAAATTGGCCCGAAATTCTTTCGGATTCGTCCACTGAGTTTTTGAGTCCTGAAAAATTCTAATTTGTTTCACTTCTCATGGAAACGCCCCCGTATCTTCCGTAATTTTCAACTACACTAGGAATGAATTAACTGTACAAAAGGGGTCATCATACGTGATATATACGGGGGCGTTTCCATGGGAAGTGAAACCAATTAGAATTTTTCATTACTGAAATTTTTCCAGGAGACGGGTGGATTAGTAGCAATTTGGGGATCCTGAACACGAATGCAAAGGAATTTTGGCCAATGTTGCCCCCTAATATAACTTTCCAGAAAAATGGGTGGTTTCATCGCTGCTGGCATGTTCATCTCATCTATCGATCCTGAAAATTTCATGATTTTTCGTAAAAAATTACAGAAGATACAAGGGTGTTTCCATGAGGAGTGAAATATACTGTATACTAAAACTTTCCAAAGTTGTCTGGGGTGGAACATATTTGAAAAAATTTCAAAGTATGATATGGGACATATTTCTGATATAAAATTAACCTTCTCACTGACTTGATAGGGCGGCAATTTTTTGGATGCTCCCATTTCATCATAAATTTGAAATTTGAGGTTCCGAATATGTTCTTATAACAATTCAATGTTCAATGTTTCTAATAACTTTATCACTTTTATGTTTTTCTCGATTTCAGAATATATCGTTCAAACTGTAACATATCGAATAGAACATTAACATTAAAAAGGAAGGTATATCGACTGGCAAATTCTTAAAAAAACTTGTCACTTTATATCGGCTTGGTATTGTGAAAAGAGGTATACTCTTTTTAGCTACTCGAGCTTTCGCGGGAGGATTTTTTTTTCAATGTACCGGAATCGACAGACAGCTCCATGCATTGTTAAAAAGCAAAGTGATGTGAGTCACTTTGGAATGCGTACTCACCCCGAGGTGGTGAAAAAGTGGATACGACGATAAAAATTACTAAGTTGTCCGCAGCGCCACAGCAAATAATAATCGTCCATAACCAGACTAGGCTAGGTCATTAGTTTCCATGAGGTTCATGAGGCATTATTATTATTATTAATTAACCTGTCACTGTATTCCGTATTCTTTCTCATTCCATTCCGGACTTTTGATGTCAGTCACTAGAAAATCATCATTAGAGAATACACGCCTCTACTCAATTTTGATGTATTTAATCATTCATTTATCTACAACCAAACAATCATAAACGCCTTATTATTATTATAAAATATTATTATTAAGTGGACTATTGCTGATTACCTATCTGAGATAGAAAAAATTCCTCAAATATAAGGAATCGGGAACAATGAAAGCTATTCTATTGATTATATCCTTTAATTTTACTATATCGTGATCGGCAATATTGAACGGAGTTGTTTTTGGGCTATCAAGTCTATTTTGTATTAATACATGATAGCTATAATACTCATTCTTTGTTCCAATGATAACATTTTGTATCCCTTTGTTAGGACACTGAATCTAACTTTACTGTATTTTCAAATATCTTAAAAACCCATTTTGAACTATCTCTATTCCTCTTAAATTGGATATAAAATCAGAAAACAATATTTAGGAAGCAACTTCTAGTTTCGGTCATATCAAAATAAATAATTTTCACTGTTATAATTTTAGTAACTACCTGGTTTTGTCCCATTACATAATCTAGTCTTCGAGAATGTGATTATGAAACGTTTTAATCACTTCACCGAATCCGTGTTTCTCCCCCCTTTCATAGTGGAAAATTATAGGTTTCCTTACACGGGATATACTCATAACTTCATATTCACGCGACTCCATTCACGACAGTTTAAACTGTTTCATATACTTTTAGATTATCTGCAAACATGAAGTATTCACAATACTTGAAAACAGAGAGAAGATCAGTAATGAATATGATAAAGGCGAGAGGACCTGGGTTTGAACCTTGTGGTACTCCCGAACTTGCTAGTAGGGGAAAGTAGCGGTTTGAGTATTAATGAAAATTAGTTCACCAACGAAAATATTATTGACAATATTGCATGGTATATATGTTCCATACCCATTTTTTTGTAATACTAATAGTTCTCACTTTCGATGAACGAATTAGCGTAATCGTGGCGATTATCTGACCTAATACTAATTACTAAATTCGGCCTGTGTCGTAACAGAAATAATGAACATGGTATGCGACGTCCCGTCATAAAATCCAACAAAACCCTTCGTAATTACGAATGCGTTTCGAAAATTAAAACAGAAATTTGATTTCAGGCAGAACACCTCCACCCTCTGAAATCGGTTAAATGATAATACTGAAATTGTGTATTCCCGTCTGGTATGCTCACATATTTATTGTAGCCGAACGAATAAACAAAACAACAACAAACAACGTTAATTAGAGCGAACAATAGTCATAAGTTTTCCGAGCTTTTGCCTGGGGGAGCTAGAATTAAAGGTATATATGGAAGACCTTCTTAGTGGAACTAAAGCAAATACAGACAAGCTCTCTCACGTCTCTGTATACGTGAGATCTAACAAACCATTTCTTGACGAACCGCAGAACTTCCATTCGTGGTATTTTGAAGTTTTTAATTGGTATCTTATGGAACATTATTCTGGAGTATCGTAATATAACTTCAGTAATGAAGTGTGTCTTCATATTACGTGCCTGATTATGATAATGGTACTGAACACTCATCTGAGTGTATCCAAAAGCGGGAAGAAGACAGCTATTATTATTATCAAACTTTTTCAGCAGGTAAACAAGGGTTTTGGAAGACTTCCGGAGTCACTTCTTGACTGGATTTATTACACCGATATTTAGTACAGTAAATTACAAGCCCTCTAACAGAAAATATCGTAATATCCCTGATTCTTTCTCACAAATAAAATCCTTTCAAGGACATCTTAAATTCTGGGAAGTATCGGTTTTCTCATCTAAAGTTCCTTTTCTGGTGTATTAATCCGAACATAAGTATCTGAAGTTCCCTAATGGAACACGAAATACTAGAAGGACCTTTTAATTATAAACTTGTGTAAAGGAAAGGTTACTCCATACGATACGCATTCTTGTTCAAATTCTTTGTTGATTGTTATTTTCTTAAGATTTCTACGCAATAATTTTATTATCCTATATTTAGTTGAAGTGATAAATATATAGGTAAACATATTTGGTCGGGTCAATAAATTCCCGCAAATTCTGTGTTATACCACAAGAGGTTTCTTTTATCGGATAAACTTTTATTTTGAATAAAAAGTTGGTTACTGCTTTGGTAATGGACGATAGCAAATAACATGATGAAAATGACGACACCAAAGGTAGAGTGATTTTATCTAATGTTATTTGCTCGCGTCATATTACAAGCTACCAAGTTTAAGTGGAACAAAATCAAAATTTATCCGATGAAAACAATACCTCGAGTGTTATTTAGAAAAATAATTCAACAAATCAAATGAATGAATTATTAAAAAAAGTGCGTTTAACAGAAAATATTTAAAAGTTCAATTAGTGAAAGAACAGTTTTGTTATAAAATTCTACCAGGATAAGACTACTGAATTTGATAATTTTCCTCTCTTAGTTTTTTCACTGAAGCGAAATGATGCTGTGAGTCTAACTGAAGGTATGGCTTTGCAGAATTGGCATTATAGAATGTCTGGTCAGCTTGATAATTTGTTGTTCTGAGACTCCTGCTTTGGCAAGAGTAGAAATAGTGGTAGCCGTTTGGGCGTGATTAGTCATTTTATTTTTTAGATCCAGACCAATTTTTCCTGCAGAAATTCTGGTTTATTTCGAAATTTCTTTCAAACTAATAGGCATACTTTTGTACCATCCCAAGGCAGTTTCATTTTTCCAAAATGTATTTAGTGTTACAATCAATCTATCTGCTTACCGGACATACGTTCAAATTTCCTTTGTTGGTAGTCAACCACTTACATTCACTGCACCTTTCATTTCCAAATCATGAGCTGTTTTAGAAAAGACTCTGGAAACCTGATGGAATATTCGTTACAAAAAAAATACACTGAGCACTTTTTCCACTCTTCATGCTAATTTAAAAATGGCGATATAAAACAGCTTGTTCTCAATTCCCATTGGAGTATTTTCATCCCACTGTTCTGCCAAGTTTATAACTTCTTTTAAATGTTTCTTCTTATATCTAAATTGCTCTGCAGTTGCTTGCATTTATCATTTTAGCGACTTGAAATGTCACAACTTTGGATGGGCCAATCACAAAATTATAATTCATATAGTATTTTTCTTGCACACTTTTGACCACAGTATTCCACCATTGTTTAAACTACGTACTCCCTGTAGTCAGTTCCATCTGATTTCTTCATAATATAGATACGCCCAATCTGCCAATATGATTTCCGGCTGCAACATTGAACCCATTTTCCCGAAAAAATAATTGAAACTGTATCCAAATTGATATTTTTGTTATTTTGTTGTTTTTTTGTGGTATTGTTTACTGCAGACTTCATCGCCTAGTTTCATGTAAAGTAGGCTTCCCTAAAGTTCATTGTGGCACTGCCTAAGGAGAGATCAATTTTGATATAATGTACAACATGCAAATGAATTGCTAAGTCGATTTTCTTAACTCAAAGATTCTTCGCATTTTTAGTATTCATGCACCAGAACAAACCGTAAGAAATTCCAAAAACAAGGCGTCTTGGTTAACCGAAAATTTAAGGGATGGAGAATTAATCTTACAAATAAAAAAACGATAAAAATCATGAAGAGGAGCGACGCTAAATAAATGGTGGATTACGTAATCCAAATCTTCCGCAAAAAACCTATATAATAGATAAACGATTAACCTTGAAAAGAATGCGTACTTAGAATTCACTTTGAGGAATAAAAAACAACTTTGGAAAGGACTAGCATACCTCAACATATAAAGTAAGAAATCTAACAATGACGATCCCAGATGACCTATTTAATGGTAATTCAATCAATGAATACTTCTGCAGTATCAACAGTAACAACTTATCCCTGATGGAGAATATTTTTTTTTAATAATAAACATAAGCATATTTTCTTTCCATGCCACAAATGATAATGAGTGTATGTAGCGATTATGAGCGTTAAATCTGATGCCGTTGGTCATGAAAAACTTCAAAAAATTCTACGTCGAATCTCATCAATGTCTACAACTGTATTCCGAAAGGATCCACGTGGGGCTCTCTATTATTTGTATTATCTACATCACTATTTTCAGATATACATAGAATGCAATGAAGATACTTTTAACATAACGCAGAAAAAACTTAATGATAACTTAGTTCTCTGATGGAATCAACCAAATTTTTCTTAACTGTCAATCCCTTTAAGTAGGGATTTATGCTCTTTGGATGGACATTGACTCGTAAACGCAATATGGACAAGGTTTGTATATCTGATGTAAACGGATTGACCTCTTACGGATAGTTTCAAAAACTTAGGACTATACCTCGACAGCTCTTTGAGATTCACACGACACGTTTGGCAAATTCTGAAGCGAGGGTACAGCCATCGCAAAACGATATATTCTAATAGAACAAAAAAAACAAAATGACCTTTGGTGAATCTTTAGTGTTGTCAGATGCTTATGTTGCGGACGTAGTACCTATATGGTCCCAATCTCTTCCAACTGACTACAATAGAGTGAAAATATCACAGAATTCATATGTGAGGCTGATAACTGGAACAAAGAGAGAGACGCGACCATAAGTATATCACACCGTTTGAAAAATATCGGATGGATAAATATGGAGTCGCGACGCATTCTTCACTCTACTTTCATAAAATAATTAATTTAAAAAAAATAAGTTATCTTTATAGAAAAATCAGTTGCCGGACAGAAGTAGGTATATACACAAACTCAACCTTCGATTCAGAAATCAGCTTACCTCACCAAAACAAATAGATTTCGTTTATGCATATTTTTTCAGGTGCTTTGACAAAAAAAAACTAAATGTGATATTTTACTGGGTAATTTCACTATATTTGAAACTTTTCAATTGAGTATAAAAATATATATCTCATGTACCATTCCGATATAAGTTTTTATTTTTTCTTTACCTTCACTCAGTAACTATTATTTTTCAATTTGTATTTATCTAGATGAAAGAGCAAGTTTTGCCCATGTCTCGAACATAGGTGAAAAATTAATACTGATTTTTTATAAGTTTTATGTACTGGATGTATCAAGTAATCAATAAAAACATTCATCATTATTATTACTATTATTCCAATAGTTGCACTAGCAAATCTACCGTATCGCTTATTCCAAGTAAAAAAACACTTTGTAATAAAAAGTAGGAATATTTTTTCACAATTGGATTTGTTAAATATACCTCAATAAATTAGTCTATCTCAACCTTTGCTTGATTGATTTCGTTAATTCATTCTTACATCAAGGAATATAAAGATATGATTCGTTCGTTCCATTTGTTACAAAGAATCGTCTCCCATTTATTGATCCTGGTGGTTAGTTGTTTGGCAACAATTACACAGTCAACGAGTCTATCGTCTTGCTGATTCTTGCTCTACCTTTGTAGTTCAATTAGTCAACATATTCTAAGGACAATTGGGGAAGCGGACATTGTTCCTGAAACGTGTGCCGTAATGCGAGCATAATGGTCAGGATACTAGTCTGATAATGCCTGTACAAAGCCTGTAACTCTATTCCATTATCATGGCCAGATCTACAACGACCGATTTATTATAATAGGTCCCTGCTAAATGCCTAGTGCCTACATCACTGCTTCTCTCCGTGTTTCCTATATTACATTGTAATCTCCAGCATCTCTTATCTCGTGTATTATGAATGGAACAGATTTAAATAGAAATTCGCTACAGAGGGCCGCGATGCAACAACAAGATACGATAATTTATAAGGGTGAAATACGCAGACAAGGAAGAAGCAAGGAGTCCGCGCTGCTTGGAGCATAGCAATAACAAGCTTCAAAACAAATAACTTTTCGATTATAGTCGTTTTATAAGGAATGATCTTCCAGTTTTGATTGTGCATGGTTATGTAATCGGCTGAAGCAAAATACCGCAAAATTCATAGTAGCAAATAATTTTTCTCAGCGCAATACTATTTGAACAGGACCCCTCTTCATCTCGATGGGTCTAAAACAGCATCATGACTGGCGTTTCCTGAAGTATGACTGTGAAATTACTAAATGAAAAATATTTATGATGGTAACTTTTCAATTGATTATTTTAGTGTTTAAATGAATAGTATGTCCAAGTCAATTTTATTTGGTTTGGTAAAGAGAAATGCATACAAAATGAGATGGATAAAGTGATTCTATTGCATTCTCCTGATATTTGAATTCAGATAAGAATCTGGCAGTTTGATATGTGAGAATCATAGCGATTTTTGAATATGTTTTTAGAAGGCTCTAAAATTGTAGGTTTACTAGGGCCACTGAATCCTAGAAGGCTTTGTTTGGCCTTGTTACGGGTAAAGCCAATGGGTAGGTTCTAATTGTTTTAATGCATCAAATAACCCATATTTTGTGAAACTCCAGTGGTCGACAGCCAAAACAACTTCTGTCTCATATTAACCTTCGAAAAAGACGAAACTTTACTCTTCCGCTTTTGTTTACGTTAAACAACTTCAAATCATTTCATCGATTTCGGAGAAAATTCAGATATTGCTTATTAGTTGGTTATTTGTATCGATATGGAATTCATAGATGATCAATGAATTGCATCAAAAATAAGAAAGGGAGGAATCCAATAACTGAATAAACATTCGACTACTTCATGTAGAATTATAGATGTACATGATCATCATAGCCAATCCCTTTGAAAGATGTTGGTTAGATTAGAAGAAACAAGAAATAACCATCCATGACTGACTGACCATGATTTGGATGTGAGTAGATGGAGAAAGTGAAAGTAGCCCGATTAATAAATTATAAACTGTGGGTGAAGTGAATAGTGAAGTGAGAAACAACTTGTAAAAATAAAAAGAATTAGACTTCAGGACAGTATTTAAATTTTATTTCAAAATTTTAATAGAGAAAATCAACTTTCCTATACAGATCAATTTTCGATATGCAAAATCTGCATGTGGTTCTTTTCATCTTGGATCTCCTATCTTTAGTAAATATACTCAAAAAAGTGTATTCTTCAATCTATAGATGAAATAATATTAAACTCACCTCTGGAAATACAATTCAGTTTAGGAATTTTGTCCGTATTTTTACAGATTTTCAATGCAGAATACTTCATTTTCAAACGGGCAATCCTGGACTGAACATCCAAATATCGTTAATTATTATATTCTCTCAATATTCTAGAATTTCTGTATGCGTCCGAGTCCGAAATATTTGTATCCAATTTTTTTGAAATTGCGTAGGATATGAACGTGAAAATTGACGTGCGTCAGGTGTCAGTAGTTCAAACGTTGGACCTGACATAACTATTTTTTTCTGTGGGTTATTTTATTCATAGGCAAATATTTGACAGGCAACAACTTCTTAAGAAACGTTGCATAAATATCTGTCAGATATATTAGTTCAGTGTTCGTTGTGGTATTAGTCAGAGAAACACTTGTTTTCTGGCAGATATTTTTCTCATAATTTTCACTGCGCGTGGAAGTGTTCGGAGAATTTTCGACGTTATCGACTTTTAGTCTTTTCGTCATCTTATGAGATAGAATCCCAGCTGAAATAGAAAATATTTTGAAATAAAATCGTCTGGAATTTGCGCCATTGCCGAATCCCCATTCATTGCATATTTTTTGAAAGTTAAACTCGATATAATATCATGTACTAAACATTAACAATTGGGTGAACTTTATATGACCACGGCCCACTTTCGAAGAAATTGAACTTGTTGACATAATTGTCACTGTCAGTCTGATCATTATCTTTTTGTAGTTATTTCACCGTTTTTGTTTTCTTTTTTTTGTATTTTTTGTCCATTTGAGTTCTTCAGTTCAAATTATATTCGTATACACATTCAATATTCCAGTCTCAATAATATTTCTGTTCAAACAAAAGTCGGCGCCCTAAATTGTGTAAAACTTGCTCTTGGTGGAATTTTGTCGGATGTACTATCAATCATAAAAATGGTCTGAAATAAACCGACTTTAGGTTTTATAACTAGAGAATTTTATTTGCTAATATAGTACAGCGTTTGTTTCCAAAGATTTTAATCTAAAACATGAAAAATACATGTCATGTCACGCCTGGCTTTATTTAACTTAGTTACTGACTTCTATATACCTACCTATTATTATTTCTATAAACGAGAAAATCCTTTCAAAAACATCAAGGAAAATTAAACTTTTGCTCCATCATAATTACCGATTCCTGTGGTTGAAACCTCGACGGATATTAAATTATATCTCATACATATAAAAATAATCCATACGAAAGTATAGTAATTTTTGGAACGATTATTTCGACTATTTTACAGGCCTGTTCCGTGCTCTTTACAAATCATTTCCGATTTATACCAACAAAATATTGGAAAATGATGTTCAAATTCACGCATCAATTCCATATTCTGTAAATAATATGCCCCCAAGGATTTTCAGGAACCACGCCAAATTTCAAATTGAATTTTTAATATGCGTCCATCAAATTGATATATCATGTGAAATCGCACAGTAGGATTCAATTTTACGTAAATGGTTCAAACACAATAAATATGTGGGATAGTTCGTTGAATTATTTTATACGCCGCGTCGATGAAAATCACAGCAACGTAAATGGCACGTACATATGATAAATAATAAATGCATAACTTTAAATTCCCGTACCATTTTTAACAAAAATATCGTTATTAGCCTGAAGATAAGGTCTTATTATTGATTCATTTTCATGTTGAAATGAACATAAGGTTTCCAGAAATCGTAGGACCATTCAACAAAAGCAGATGGACATCGATTGAAGGACGGATGAATTCCAGCATTAGCTCCTCGTCCTGACTGGGTCTGCACTGATAATATAATAATGATAATTCTCCCTCATAAACACTCAAAGAATGTACCCAAAGGCATACATTTCTTGTGCGGGCAGAGGACGGCTATTATTATTATTTGTGTGGCACTCCGGGGTGACTTACTGATGTTTTTGGTGGTGTATTAACTTTTCAACTGTAGGATAACCCAGAATACCTACAGTACCAACCGAGGCGGTCGCACTGCGCACTTGAAACATGAAAATAGAAAATGATGAATAGACGACAATCTTACTCAATTTCCTAACAAATAAACTTATTAACTTTTGTTGTACTTATCTTAATTATTCGTAGCTCAGCTTAAACATCATCGTCAACACTTCATTCAGAACGATAGAATTGCAAAAAATTGCGAAATTCTAAAAAAATTATAAACTTTGAAAGGCCTAATCTCGGAAACTATTTGTTCTACGGAGACTGTAGTATCATAGTATCATATTGTAGCAAATTTAGTCTACTTTAAAAATATCTCAAAAGAGTTTTTTAAACAAATAGTCCTTTAGGGTTATAATCGCTAAAGTTTGAAAAAAAAAACAATTTTTCCGCAGTATTTTCGATTTTTGACAAAGTTGCGTTCGGCGCTCGAGGTCACAAACTAGGATTATCCATTCATAAACAAGTCTGCAAAAAATCAGAACTACCGAATTTGAGGCATGCTGTGATGTATAAAGTTACTGGAAGACTTTTCCAATACACGCTAAAAACACCGATAAACCAACAAATATGTGTATTTGACAATCATTTCATTGTTTTCTAAGTTTCCTTAGAAACTTCTCAACACTGAATTAGAACAAAGTAATTGTATTTTATTTTCGATGAAATTTTGATGTATTAATCGCACATTTTGTTACCAGGTATGAATAAAGTCCTCATTAATAGTACTAATAAATGGTACCACGGTACCAATATGGTTACATTTGAAAAAATTAAGTTTTACCCACTTTATTTGCACATAAAAAAGCAATTTCGTATTTTTGACGGAGTTTTGATTTTTCTAGCATTAGACGGGTCAATTGGAATAAATCGGATTCATCATGTTACACTTAAATGGAAAACTGATTATTGAGTTATCAAAAATGTTGACGTTTGAAATGTCACTTATGTGGTATCATTGGAATAACAAAATAGTGCAGATTTCAGAAATGTAATAATTTACAGTGTGTTCCATTCAAAAATAGAAAGTTGTTATCACTTCCGGCGAAACCGGAAGTCAAAAAAATCATCTGTTGGTCAAAAAGTGCCGCTTATTATCTATGTACCTATATCGGATATCCCAAAATCCAATCAATTACCTTTAAAACCAATGGAGATACGGGGGTGTACTATGATCCTGTTACATCCGGTATAGTTTGTCTGCATTCGGATAAGATTCTGCAATCGTTTTATCGAAACCAACACGTTGTATCCGATATTCCAGCGAAACAGAATGAGAACATAATCTAAAATATTCCATTGAGAACATTCCGTTAATGAGAATCGTTCCGAAATATTTGCCTAGACTAGATATCTCTCATAAAATGAAAACCTAAATGCTTTCATAAGTTCTAGAGCAAGAGCGGAAACTTATTCCGCTTTTTCGGTCCATCCGTATTCATGCGTTCTAGAAAACGAGACGTTGAAATTAATTCCAACTCCCATTGTACTTCCAAGTTCGTCACGATGACAGACTAGTTATGGAAGAAGGGATCTGAACTTTACCAGATGGAATATTAATCTAGCAATATTTGCGTAATGATTTCGAGCACATTGAGATGTAAACATAGTTAGAGCTAAACGTCAAGGCTTTGTCGCGAGATATGTAGATCGGTTCGGCACCTATTCGAAACTTAATCTCGTTAAAATTGATATTGGTGAACGTTAACCCAATGAATTTATAGAACTTTACTGAAAATTTGCAGACGGCCGACAGGTGCTTTTATAGTTCGATACACTATTCGCAATGTGAACACTAATACTGAGAATTTTCCTATTACTATTAGTTCTTCTTTCAGGCAACTCTTAGTTCCGAAAAATGTTTTGGGCAAAAATGATAAGGGTGTACGGAACGCGCTTTAATTGAAAAAATATCAAATATCTTCACTTCACTGACATAAATTATACTTGGAGAAGGCATATTAGCTATTAGAGTGACAGGGTGGTTCGTGACTAAACTCTAGTGAAGACGGGAGTGGGTTAAAACAGAATGTAGTGAGATGTTAAAAGTGCCAGCGCCAGCTATACGAATGCCAAGATCTCCGTATAGATTTTATATTGATTTCCATATGACATGAACATCTATCGCTACCTAATAAACAGCTCAATGATTGAGGTTGTATAATTATCATATTGACACATGAGGGTTGTAACGATCAATACCCCTCATAACGTACACAAATTAACTTTCAGGGTTACCTAAGTATTGTTGAAAAATAACTGACCCCACATAGATTTCATTGACCAAGTTTATCTCTACAAATACTACAATAGAGAAAAGCAAGACATAGTCAATATACAACATATCTATCACTAGAATAGTATCCACAATATCGCAAAAAGTTTGGTGCACTTTAGCTATAGCGTTAACTGACTATATACCTACTTGAATTTCACCAACAAAGATTTGTATAGTAGCATACAGATAGAGTAGGACAGCCAGGCTGGTCTTCGCTACCTTCTGCACTTGCAGAGGAAGGGCCTTATTCAGTGGCTATAATCCTGTGTGGAACTATGGAAGAGGTTCCAGGAGAAAATCCATACAGGAGAGAAAGGAGAAAAACGTCCAGCAGGAAGGCAAAGAAAATGTGGCCGTAGACAAGTTGTGGCATAGTGAAAAAAATGGCTCGTAGAAAAACACTGAAATTAAATACATGACTTTGTGTTCCCGAACTTGATTTCACCTCAAGAGTCCAAAAAAGCCTAGGTGTTTTTTGAGTTCTTGTCAAATGGTCAAAACGGCACATGAAGTCTCAAGTTCCCAAAGGCATAAACAACGCCTAATACAAGTTGGATCGCCAAATGCTTGAAAAATAATTGGTGATGATTGCATAACTGAATAAAATTGTGGTTATAATTTCCTCAACGGAAACCTGGCATTTTATGTTATGTGATAAAATGAAACCATGTAAGGACAATTCATGCAATGATCAAACTAGATTTTTCCAATTCCACAATCATACATTAGATAGCTCACAAAAAATTCACAGACTAAGTGAACTTTCCCAATCTAAAATCAGTAAGGTATTCTTTATCAAATCTAATTAGGGTCCCATACCTTTTCTGAAGGTGTATCAGAATCTCAAATCTGAGGTAATCTTTATCAAATCTAATTAGGGTCCATTTATCTAATACCACAAATATTTAGAATACCATCATGATAGATAGACACATATTGAATAATTTTCTCAGGTAAAATGTAATAAGTTTTCTTATTTGCGCTCTTTTTTTTTCCGATCTGTAAAGTACCTAAGGAATTCAATCTCCTTACATTTTCCATTCAACTTAATATTAATGTTTTAGTATTATTTCTTCAGCTTCAGTATCTTTAAAATTTTCAAATATTTTTTCACCTTGCAGTGCCTCTTTTAGTTTATTATATTTTCCTTTTATTCACAGCAATATCATTCTCCAGTCAATTTCAGGAGCAGTACTACTTTTTCTTGATATTTTTGAAGTGCTTTGTTTTCACACCAATTCGCAGGTACTGTCGTGAGAAATATTTTCCCATTTTCTATTGTCTTCAAAACAAAGGAATACATAATTCCTTGCAACACAATAAACAATCAGGATGGCAAAATGATTCGCAATCGCTCGATTTGCTCAACATAACCTGAATTGAAATGGTTGTGTTGTGGCATGCCATCGTTGCGACGTAAGTACAACCGGAGTACAACTTTGTGAATATAACACTATGATTCGAATGACTATCACCATATTTTGATGATTTATGAGAAAAATTCATGAGATATATATTTCCTGACCCGAAAAATAATTTACAAAAATATTTAATTCTCTTTGTCTTCGAGGCGCATTCATTTTGAGTACTTGAGTAAAATTGAATTTTGTTCATGAAAATGGTGTAACCTATGTATATGGTTATGGTCTTAGGACAATTCTTAACCCAATAGTAAGTAAATAAGTACCTACCTAATCATTAGTCACATTTTTTCTGAATACTATTATCGCAGTCATGTTGTTGTGGCTATAAAAATCTAAATTTTGGAAAATGGTTTTTATTTTTTCTGGCTATATTTTTTGGAGGATTCGAAAATAAATTGCACTACCACATTGCCACTTTCCCCCTGGTACATAATGGTGTTTTCACATTTGCTATCCGACGTTTCGTCTTCCGGACACCATCATCAACTTTATTTTTTCTTATGGGTGCTACATTGGATTCCTTCTGTTTTGAATAGAACCAGATATCACCATTTCAATGATGTATCATAAGTTATCATTCTTTTTCCAAAAAGCGGAGATATTTGAAAAAATCTTATCATAATAGACTTTGACTTTGATATTTCTAAATTTGACTTTCAATTTGTTACACTCAGTGACATTTTGTTAATAAATTTTTGGCGAAAAATGGCTTTCACGAATGAAGCAGAAAGAGATATGATACAAATTCGTTACAAATACAATAGAAACAGTGTTAGGACATCTGAAATGTATTGGAACTTGGATCCCGAAAGACGACAATCACATTGAACTATGTTCAAGTTATTAGATCAAAATCTCAGCTAGTTTGGTTCATTTGAAAAGCCAATGAAAAAATACGGATACAGAATCAACCACGAACTAAAGAAAATTTAATAAATGAGGTGAATTAGAAATTGTGTCCTTTTCAATGAAAATAGAACTTTGAAAAAATAACAATAATTAACTAAAATGTAAAAGCAAATGCTCAAAATTCTGGCCCTGTTCATGATATCATAACTGTGCCCTTCTTCGAATATTATTCACTGCACGATTAATTTTCCTCCTCCACAATCTTCCGAACTCTCAAACAATAATGGTGTTTATGGAAATATTTTCATATTTCCTCTTACCATAAACTCAATTTTTCAGTGTATCCCATAAGAATGTATCCATAACATTTAAATCTGGAGACCGTGCTGGCCACCTCACCGGCCCATTATTCTCTATCCATTTGCCACCAAACGTTTCAGTCAGGTAATCAGATACTCGTCTTGTATTGTGAGGTGGAACACCATCATGTTGAAACCAAATGATGTTATAGTTAGCCGAAGGTAGATCATCCAAATGGTCTTCGAAAATCGACATTAAAAACTGGTGATATGTTTCTTCATTCAGTATTCCGTCAAATAAATGAGGACCCAAAATTCTATCGTTGTGAATTCCTGCCAACACGTTAATACTGAATCGCACTTGAGGTTGAATTTCTCAGAACTGCTGGGGGTTGTTTACTTTACCTCATACATACCTCATTTATCAAATTTTCTTTAGTTTCCCAGTCCATTCTGCCTCCGTATTTTTTCCTCGGCTTCTCGAATGAGCCAGAATCGCTGAGATTTTTATTCAATAACTTGAACATAGTTCAATGTGGTTGTCGTCTTTCGGGATACATATTTTAATACATTTCCGATGTTCTTACACTGTTTCTATCGTATTTGTAATATATTTGTATCATATCTATTTTTTCTTCATTCGTGAAAGCCATTTTCGCCCAAAATTCAATGACTTGTACAATATCAAAATTTCATTAAATGTGAGAAATTGAAAGTCAAATTTATAAACATTAAAGTCATAGCCTAAGATGATAAGATTTTTTTTCAATATCTCCGGTTTTTTTAAGAAGGCTGATAACTTATGATACATCATTGAAAAGGTAATAGTATCTGGTTCTATTCAAAACAGAAAGAATCCAATGTAGCGCCCATAAGAAAATATAAAG
The DNA here is from genome assembly GCA_958502065.1 of Chrysolina americana. NCBI lineage: Eukaryota > Metazoa > Arthropoda > Insecta > Coleoptera > Chrysomelidae > Chrysolina > Chrysolina americana. The sequence continues at coordinate 59,191,736 of OY293412.1, forward strand.
TTGATAATGGTGGCCGGAAAACGAAACGTTGGATAGCAAATCTGAAAACATCTTGTAGCAGGGGAAAAGTAGCAATGTGAAAGTGCAATTTATTCTCGAATCTTGCAAAAAAATTAAAAGCCAGAAAAAATAAACATTTTCCAAATTTTTTTATTTTTTCTGGATATCTCCGTATATACTCGAATTACAGGACTTTCTCAACGACATATCGTTAATCAGGTAAATGCGGAACTTTGCCCCAATTTAACCATCTTCGTATCTCTTGTAGTTTCTGAAATTCCAATGGTGAGGATCGAATTTGAAACAACCTGTATTCCTATAACCTGCATATGTGCTACCTACTTGCACTGTTTTTTTCTAAGTAGTACTCATATTCATACCAAGTTTCTGTACTTCATAAACGCACTGCGTTTGAAATTTATTGTAATAATCACCCATAGTGCGAATACAAGACTGTAAAGAAATTAATTTCTTCAACTTGAAAACTCCAACAAACTTCACCCAAAAGTAGCTGAATCGAATCCCTCGTTTACACAAACAGAATATCATCTTCCCGCCTGGTTTTCGCGCAGAATGTTGATTTACTTTCAACTAAACTTTTCGTTTGATCTCCGAAGTGACATACTTTGGTATTGCCAAGTTATTTTCGGTGTGAGAATTGAAATGCTTCTGAACTCGACAAGCGTCCAAAACAAAATCATAAGTGCAAGCGGTAACAGTTGTAAAACTGCCATCTTCTTTTTTCTTTCTCGCGTACTTCGAACTGGAATTCAATTTAATAGTTCCAAACGTCGAAATTTAATAACAACTTTTCAGTATCATCGAAGTTCGAGTCGTACTAAAAAATACTAATCATTTCATTATCATTCAAAATACTTGGGAGTTTTCAGTAGACTAAATGGTATCCAAGTTGAATTAATCATGTTGTACCTAATCAGAGATGCAAATTAATTTTCCAAGTCTGGTCCGTTGAAACTGTACCTTTAGAAAGCTAAATGAAATGTCTTGCTGGATTCCTAACTTGTTGCTAAAGGAAAAGTCAGTTTTCTCACGGGTTCTCTTGTAGTGCTGGAGAAATAATGCTAGGGATTTTTTTATCCATTCAATCTAGAATTAAAAATTCTTGGAATCTGCGACAGAGAACTTTATCGCAAACACCATTTTATTATATGAATATTATATAATGAACGTTCTTCTGATTGCTTTTTTCATTTCTGCTTCCGTATATAATTATGAAAAGCACAACATTTACGGATAGGAATATATGATATATTTCAAGTTGAGGAAAACGTATTCAGTCAGCCTAGACTGACTTTCTCCAAGATGGAAATAATCCAATTATAATGTTTTTCTTAATAACTATATGTTTTGCTATAACTTTGGTACAATTTGAGATTCAATATTTAGTTCACATGCACCTAATAGGAAATGTGACGCTCTCTACATCTTTCATTCTGAGGATTTTTGCTGTCGACCCAATACTTAATACGCTACAAGACAAAGTTTACCGAAAACCATAGTGTAACATTTTTAACAAAGTATATATCTCAAACGGCCAAAGATCGAAGAAAAATGTAGATAGTATAATCTTTTAGAGAATTTAGTCAGCTTCAATTCCCCATTAAACATGTTACCACTGCTAATCGTTCATGAGACATAAGCTAAAATCCGAATGATTCACACTTTTTAGTGCGCCCCATATTAAGCGAAAATCCTAGTTCACAGACCTTAGGTACGTCTGAAACATAAAACTTTCCAGATGAAAATGCCTGTCTACCGACCTTTCATTGATTAGACTATTCGGTGTGAATCCTCATTTGTGTGAACAATTTATAAAACATACTCATTGTTATAACAACATTTGAAACGCAGATACATCTCATAATTTTCTTAACAAAATTATCCAACAACCACCTTTTAGATTGAGTTCACACATTTATATCCACAAAAGTCTTTGACACCTTACAATTCAGAATGTACACAAATTCTATACAAACTGACCAAGTTCCTCCACTCTACACTTACACAATACAGGCGCATTTGATTATTACATAAAGGTTACATCCACAGTATTAAATGAACTTCTATCTACACTCGAATATCGGAATGGTTTTTTCAAACAGCATCAATGTATTCACCAAAATAAATCATTTTCATTTGTACTCATATTCTCCTTCAGGTACATTTTGGAATTTTGAAAAAGTTCCTGTAGAACTTTTTGTTGAACGGTTTACAACTCGGTGACAGAGTATGGGTTCATCCGTTAAAAAGGAATGCTCCAATGCCTGCTTCTTCACGATCCCTTACTAATCAGAAAAGGGGATCCTTGAGGTGATCTGAAATCCTGATGACCTCATGGCTCCATCCAGTACCATTTTGTTATGTAGATACTCCAAGCTCGAAAGTCTACGACCTCCCCGTTGTCTGGGGAAGTATAGCCGTGGAACAGAAGATTCAAGGTGCAAGCTCATTTTGCAAGTTTCAACGTCGAGTTATCGCAGCTCTTCCTAAGTCCATTTCATCACTCCAAAGAAGTAAAGTAGAATCGGAACGGCATGCATACTAGTTGCAGCAACTTTTCTTACCCGACAGTTCTGATGACCAAATCTGTCAGAGTTCATGCTCATACTTGCGGCAGATAGTTTTTAACAGTGGTAATGTGTCAATACACCGAATCAACTGCGAAGAGTATTCGCATTTATAAGATGCGGGTAAACATGTTATAACATGTATTCAAGCATGATATCGGTCTGTAGTTATTGGGATCAGACAAATCTCCGTTTTTTTTGGGGATAAGCACGGTTCGCCCCCCGACAAACCAACCCAAACCAAAAACTCTTGTTAGATGGTGGTGGGTACATGGAACTTTTCTCCACCAATAGTTACTCAGCCCATCAGAGCCTGGAGCAGCAAAGTTCTTTTAGCCTTTGAAGGCCCGTCGAATTTTTTCTGGAGTTATCCACACACTTGATACGAAACGCGTGTTTTCTCGCCGACTTGATCTAAGCTCCCATCTCGTGAATGCGTCGCTCATGCCTTTCAATCAGAGGGGTGGTATCCCTCCTATCTGTTTGAGACAAAGTCTGAGCGGCGTCGTACACGGCATAGTTGATTTGCCAGATGTCAGCCTCTGAAAAAACATCGTGAATTTCCGCATCCACCCGTGCCCGCTGTTGTGTTATGAAGCGTCCTGCGGGTTCTGATGCCTTTCATTTGTGGTATGATGTGGGCTTCCTCTACAGCCAGCTGAACAGGGGCTCTGACGCTCTGACATAGCTTCGACCCCGAAGATGAGTTTCATAATCCCTCAGGGTTTGGCGGAAAAATCGGCATGCTCTAGGTGTATCTCACACCACAGAGCACACATTCTGCCCAAGTATCCGGGTGGGCTCACCGCTCTCATAACAATGCAGAAGACCGTCCCTTATGAATAAAGGCATATTATCAATATCACAACAGAATTGGCATTTTATGCTATGAAAGTGTGTGTGACTACGTCTAGGTTGGTGAATATTTATAATGAAATGGTTTCCTCTCATATCTCCCTCATCATGTCTTGGGGCTGTGAACATGATTTCCAAAGGGTGTTGTTCATAGCTCAGAAACGCTTCATAAGGCTGATATTTGGTTTGGTACTCAGGGTCAGTAGTAAGCCAATTTTTGTGAAAGAGCATATTTTATCGGCTCCCTCAATTTATATTCTGAAATGTGTTTGTCATGATAGGAGAAATGTGAATCACACAAAGTACCAGACTTGAAAATGGTAGATTATTGAAGGTTTCCTAGTCACTCAAAACTTCCAAGTTCAAGGAATCTCCTCTTTAAAATTCTATAAGTCTTTTCAAAAAATGGCCGAACTCTCCCAAGTTATTGAGTTCTGATTAAGCTTTTCGCAATGAGGCTGAAGAGTTTCTTAAAGGGAATTGTTTTACAGTAAAAAACGAGTACCTGAATTCTCTGAATACGTGATAGTATCTTAATACTTTTATGCCTTGAAATTGAAATTATTATTATTTCTGTAAATAATACTCAACTTACCAGATGTACCCCTGTACCAAAAAAATGGCCAATAAAGATGATTCTATACTCTATTATATGCCACTGCTATAGATAGCTTAAACTTATATTTCATACTGGGCTCTAACAAAAGATACTGATTAACTATAAAAGTTGAATTAATAGAGTTCGTTGAAAATACTTTTTTGTTATATAATAATCATCCCTCATTTCTTATCGTGGGCTTTTGTTTCCCAATAATAGGTTTTCATTCTTCAAAGTAGTTTGTGAAGAGTGTTTTTGCGACACTATATATATACAGATTACGAACCCTCAAGTCCTTCACACTAATGAACCATAGCGAATAAGGATGGAGATCAGCTATTCTGACAGTTTAGTAAGTGAACTAATGAATATTAAGAACAAAGGGACCGTGCACACTGAAACATTAATTTTACTGCATGGGCGCGTACGCTTTCTGTCGTTAGAACGTTAATAATAACAGTCTGTCTTTGCACAAAACAGCACTACATCGCTTCTTCCTTGACCAGATATACTCCGCAGGGGATCAAGTGAGACGGTAAAGTACGTGAGATGATTCCCAAGAAGCCAGGTCGTTACTAGCTGGTCCTGATATTAAAGGGACTCGAGACGCTGCATGGATGTAATGAAGACTTAAATTTCATTTTGTTCTATGGTGGAGCACTAATTGTTTTCTCTAATTGTTGTTTTTACTGAAAGCATTTCAGAAACGCAATCATGTTGATGTGTGTTACGTTACATACCGGTGTAATTTCAGTCTTGTAATCGATGTGTTCCTCCTGTAATTAGAAATCCCGGTAATGAGCTCGTTATATATTTAAGTCCTTTCAACGATGCTAATGAAAACAAAGTAAAAGAAGTATTTAAATGGAAAAGAGTTCTTTACGTCGCCCTTTGAAGCGAGAAAATGTAAATGAACAGATGCACAAGCTTTCTGAATTCAAAACAGGACGTATACATTAAACATGAAAACTTCTTTTGTGTATAAACGGTATTGATGCCTCGTCGAATTTTCCATCAATTCAGTGTTCGAACTAATTCGCTCTCAAGGGCATACACAAAGCAAACTGGGATTTCAATTCTCAAATCTGATAATTTTTCCTCAATATATTTCACCGCCCTTTTTTATAAATCGTGGCTGACGCCGCGCTTATAATAAATGCCGAAGGGAAGTTGAACATTTTTTATATATTGACCTGATTTCGATGAAATTCACTATCACCATTGGAATATCGCATTGAAATAATTTTTACAGGTAATATACCTACATGTTTCAAACGAAGATTCTTCAAATAATTATTGTCGATACAAGAACTCAACCACTTTCATTAGAATATACATATGAATAACGATATGCAAATTTTGTATTGTTAGATGATCGTAATTGAATTCTATTGAGCATTTGAACCTGATCGACTTTCAATTTTCCTCGACTACTTACTTTATTGACGACTGTCTCTTCGTTGAGTTGTTTCCATTATCTGATACTAAGAAAGAATCTAGCTTTCAAGCAACTATACCAACTGAATTTCAAGATAATCAAATTCGTTTTTTTTTGGCCGAGTCGATACTTTTTCTAACATTTTGTTTACATAAATGAAGACTTCACAATTTTTGATATATTTCTTCAAGAGGGGACTGAAGGCCTTTCTCATAACCCATGAAATATTTTACAATCTTGAAATCAACTTCTAGAAATTATTTACTTTTTCATCTTCGATTTCATAACAATAAAATTTTTGTCATGTTCATAAACCATCGTGGGAACCCAGTGAGCTGATAAGAATGTTGAAAGTTTTCAAAAATAAGTAATTCGGAAATTTTCGTTATTTTGTATTCTTCAAATATTTCTTTGTTTTACTGAGTGAGTAGTGGTTTGTTCTGTTTGCTGTATTTGGATCTACCGTTCTGTATTTTAATATGTTTCTACCAATAAACGTGTGTTTTATTATAGCTGTCGAATCCACTAAAAAGCGTGCAAAATTCTCGAAGATTGAAACACGCTGTCCTAGAATGGATGTTACGAGGTAACAACCTCATGTTCTTAGTTTTATCATATGGATTGTCAAATAAGCTGCCCCCATGTCATCAATAAGTGACATCAGATATTCATTACCTACTTGATTGGATAATATAATAAAATATAACGTACGTTATCCTGATCTAAACATAATGAATGGTAGCATTGTTTTTGTTATCATGATGCAGGCATAACAAAAATCGCATATGATACTTACCGTAAATATCATTAAAGCATTTGCAAAGTTAAGGACACTTCACTTTGCGTCGTTGTACGTGCTTTAATGGGTCATTTATGTTATACACTTGTATCATGGCATGCTATTCTGTTGTTATTTATTTATTTGATGTCTATATCTTTTGTAAGTGTTGTTTTGAATTTGGTTTTCTTCGATGTATTTACAAATCAATACTGACCAATCTTCTAATGTATATTTTGAACTCCTTCAAGCTTACCATTGAAAAGTTCACCAATATTATCATGACAAATTTGATTTTGTGATATAATTTATAAAAAAACAAGAACTCTCAATACTCATTTCCTATTTCGGATTATCACTATGTACGTATGTGCAAATAACTAATTTCGTTTTCCTTTGTTTCAGCTCCACCCTCTTCTGTTGAAATATTAGACCACTCGCACAATTCAAAGATTGAAATAAAAGAGAATCAGGAATTTCATTTAGAATGTAGGGTGAGGAACGCCAAGCCCGCGGCTAAAATCGTCTGGTATAGAGGAAACGTGGAAATTAATATACGTGAGTAATACTTTTATTTCTCCGTAAACTTGGCATTTACACAGATTTACTACATTCATTCGCCGCATTGAATCTAGAATAATGAATTGCCTTACGGCGTGATTTCCCTGACAACCGTTTTCAGTCTCATCTAAAGCAGTTGAAATTAATTATTTTCGTGGTAGTGATATGAAAATCCAATCAATCTAGAAGCTTTCTAGGAAAGAAGAATTACTTCAAAAATGAAAGATTGCGCACAACACATTTTATAGAAATTGTCTGACAAGTATGCAACTTGCAAATGTGCTTGGGTGAAACTATAAGCGCCCCTCTGAAAATATTATTATTGTTCTAAGATGAATCAGAGTTCGCCCAATGTTTATAATATGGGTGTTCAACCTGAGATATCTAAAAACACTTGTGTACCGACTGATTAGATTTTGAAAACCTATATACTTATTATTATAATCTTCTGTAGCACTTAGAGTCGATTCTCTCATTTGTGTGTTATTCAAAAAACCCGAGAATACTCTGAGTTATGTGAATAATATCATGTACCTAGCTAGGAATCATTATATCAGAGAAAGGTATAATCAAGAGAGCGTATTCAAAACAGATCGAACCAAGAAACGACCTCTATTCAAATTCAGTTAAAGATAATCAAAATGAATACGAAGCTCTATATGAATTTAGGAAATAATTATAATAGTCCATTACACACACTTATTGAGTGTACCTAAAGGCATAGCTTGTGCCGGTAGGAGACGGCTATTATTATAATTGGAGTATATTTTTTTTTGTATTTTCTGCAGAAAATTATTTATTACGAAAGTCGAAAGCGCATTGCTACAATTTTAATAAATTAATTTCTGCACGAAATACAAAAAAAATGTATATTGGCACGTGCACACAACTTGACAATTTCACTCAATTATTATAATTTGCCGTGGCAACTTACCAATGCTTGGTTGTGTATTCACTTTTCAGCTGTATTTAGGAAAACCTACAGCACCACCCCGTGTGATCGGTGCGCTCTCCAAGCTAACACCAGACGTCGGGATTGGTATCATAAAGAAACCGATGAACTTAAGAAAAAAGATTGTCCCGTACTGAGGCCTCAAACCTCTCTCTGTTGCAAGCCAGAAGCTTCACAGCCAGATACCTTAGCACTGTAGCATCATACGAATTATTTTGAATTATTAGGTCGATTCTCTAGAACGAAAATGGTAAAATTTTGAGTGCAAAACTATCATATTCTGAAAAGAAGTAATAAGTTTGACCATTAAATAAATTAGTGTCATATGTGTCCACAGCAAATATCTTTGCCGTTTCCATTACATGCGTTAGTTATTAAAAGTTTATCTCCTGGATAACATATATTTTGCTTGTGACGCTTGTGTACTACCATGAATATTTTTATTTTCTACCGTGAATAGAATTTCTACTTTCCCAACATTTTGTCAAGAAGTATATGCTTAAGTTGGCTGCATATGGAAAACTTTTTTATTATTGATTTTACGAAAAAAAGTTATTCTTAAAAAGCAGTTCTGCATTGTCTAAAACCCAAGATGCATTCAGTTTATACTCAACTCCAAGACTCCCCCATCTTACCTCAAAATATAATAATTGCATAATAACACAATGTCCATGAAAATGTAGTACGCCTTTAAATTACACTTCACTGCTCAGTTTTGCTTGCACTTTAGCTCCCGCGGCAAGTAAAGTTAGTATAGTTCTCAAATTGCCCACACATCAATTCATGTAATACCTACCACAAAACAATCACTTGAGTTCAACAAAGAAATACTCATTTAACAACATTTATTCATAATCTACATATTTTAGGGCATAAGCCTGTATATTGAAATATTATATTAACAATGCATTTGGTACAATCACTAATGAAGGATGGAATATTCGCTATTTTCTTGAATATAAATAAATAAATAAATAAATAAATAAATAAATGTTTATTTTTACAAAGTTAGCATTTTGTCTACACATCGTTTAGTATACAGAAACTCCGTCCTAAGCTCAACTCTTCGCCCAAGAGGGACCAGGGGTGAGGAAGGGTCGGGAGGACGCACTGAGAGCCGCCTCCCTTCCTCCACAGACATTGCTGGCTGCAGAGCAAGGGAGCGCTTGTGCCAGGCGGCACATAGGGTCCCGGTCAGAGACGCTTGTGTCCATCCCCGCTGGTGTTAGCGGTTAGCCGAGTATTCCAAACGATAGTGGTTGCAGTACGTATGATACATGCCTCCTGCAAAGCTTATGCATGTCGTCGGTCGGTAGCATTCAATGTAGATACTGCATTGTCGTCTAGTTTGATCAGAGGCGGTTGTTTCGTGCTACCCCGGAAAAGGCTGATGCAAAAAACCGGGTCATGGTACTTCGCGCATTACATAGATGCGTCTTGGTTCCCTAAGGAACCGGTTCTTCCCATCTTTCCTGGAAGATGGCCAAAGATTGATATATCAGCCCGCCGTGTTTGCGGGGCTGATTATCATGTATTCTGAGACGGGTAAGGTCTCGCGTTAACGGACTCTTGGAGAGGTGAAACCTGTAGAATCTCTCCGACAGGTTTTTAACATGTGTCGGGATGGAGTCGACGCCAGCAAGGGCGCGCAGCGCATCCAGTCGAATGTATCTGTCACTCTTGGTGATGATACGAAGCACTTTGTTCTGCATCCTGTCCAATCTCATAAAAGGAGTTTTGGGCAGGTTACAGAACGCTGGGCACGCGTACAACATGGCAGGCCGAATTATGATTATTCCTTACTGAAAGCTGCTTTACAGCAACCCCATCGCTATAAGAACAAGTATTCATTTTAGAAGTGGATGGTTGGTTCAAATATTAATCTAGAATACTTCCGGCACCATCGCCGGCGGTTTTTTAGCTATATTCAAATTATTTGACATCGATCCTTCAATAAAGCTTTAAAGCAGTTGATTTCCAACCATAGTGTCTTTTGATAATGGTGATGCTTTCCCCAGAATCAGCCAATAAGATGGCTGACGAACGCCTGAAACAATGCCCTGTATATTTTTTTGGGCTCAGTAAAATATAATTTTTTTCTTTACAAAACTTTTTTGTGCGTTTGTTGTTTTTATAAAGTATTAAAAAAAACATGTTCAGTATTTGCAGGACGTAGACTAGCATGTCCAAATAATCAACTGGCTGATTTTCAGTACCGCAGATGGTAAATGTTCGTTGTATTTTAGTTTTTCATTCTCGAATTGTTATCAATAAAGTATCAGTTAGATTTTGAATGTCATCAATCTTGAGATTCGTTAATTCTTCTGTAGGACAGGGACCATGTACTCCAAATATTAATGCAAACTATAGAAGAATCAATAAGATATACAGCTTCTTTTATAAACATTTCAATTCCTTTCCTCTTCAATATTTTACATTTCTTCGGCTTATATCAATCGTTTTTCCATTTCAAAAATGCTATCAATCTTGGGTATTTGCTTATGTTTATATTATTATGCAAATTCAAAGTAGACTTCATCATCGAATAATATGACCACACAGATGTTTTTCGATTTTTGGACTTTTCAAATAATTATCCCAGTAATACTTATATATTCTGTAATCACCTTCACATTATTTTTATTGTGCCATTTGATGAATGCATTACACGTCTTTTCATAAAGTTTTGTTCGACCTTGTTGGTATAACAGTTCAAGTTTGGTACTCTTAGCTGATTCCAGAATTTCCATCGGTATGTGTACAAGTTCTTCATCTGATGACTCCATAATTTTCGTGTTGAGCTCAACTACGCACTTTTTAAAAAAAACATGATCATTAGGTTACGTATTTTTTCTACTTTCACAACAACGATATTGAATAAGCTGATTTCCTTCATTAGCAGACCCAAAAAACAGCTTAAAAACAAACTAAATAAAAATTGTAGTGACCTTATTAGTAACCGAAAGGATTGCACCAATATTGCATTATATTGTTTACAGCTGATCGCGAGGACCAGACCATCGACGTTCCGGCAAAGAATGGTGACAAACGCATTACACGTTATGACACCCACTCCAGAGTTACTCTAAAACCAACAGCCGAGGACGACTACGCTGAATACACCTGCGAAGCGAGACACGAAGCTCTATCACAGGATATCCCCATGAGAGCAACCGTCCAATTGAGTGTATTATATCCACCAGGCTTGCCCTACATCGAAGGATATACAGAAGGGGAAACAATAAGAAGAGGACAGACAGTTGAACTAGTTTGTAGAAGCAGAGGTGGTAATCCTCCGGCACAACTGATTTGGTATAAAAACGGCGAACAAATTCGGATGGCTTATAGAACAGCCGGTAGGGTATCGGAAAATGTTTATACATTCACTGCAGATGCTAGCGACGATAAGGCTAGATACAAGTGCGAAGCTAGTAATGTTATGTCAAAATCGCCACTCAAAGCTGAAATTGATCTGAGTGTATTATGTGAGTTTTATTTATAAATATTCAGATGTTCTTCAATAAAATTGAATAATTTCAGTTTCACCGGCACACGTTACAATTTCTGGGCCCACTGAAGCAAGGGTTGGTGATCCTGTTCCTCTCACCTGTACTACGGCAAATTCCAATCCTCCTGCGGAAATTAAGTGGATGGTAGGTGGCAGACAAGTTCGGAATGCTACTTCTAGAACTGTAGTGTCGCCAGAAGGTGGCTGGCTTACCACTTCAAGTATCACCACAGTTGTTGAACCGAATAGAAGGAGTCTGGTTGTCATTTGTCATGGTGTAAATATGCAGTTAACAGAAAATGTTGTTTCTACTCATACCATCAATGTCTTATGTATGTAACAATCATTTATCCTATATAAAAAATAACAATCTTATTCATTTACAGATCCTCCAAGTCAACCATTCATTCATGGTTATACCGAAGGTACGCACGTAACTGCAGGAACTGTTCAGAAAATTTCTTGTACTTCTTCCGGCGGAAATCCACTTGCAACAATGACTTGGTATAAAAATGATAAAAAAATTCACTCCACTGTCAAAAGTTCAGAAAAATCAGTTACTGCCGAAATAACGATATTGACTAATGTCACAGATAACGAAGCTAGATATAGATGTGAAGCAGCAAATTCTGCCACAGAAATACCTTTCTTTGAAACATTAACCATGAGGGTCTACTGTAAGTTTTGATTTTAAATACATGTCATGTAAATAACCTAAATTTTCTTTAGTTCCTCCTGATCACGTAAAAATTAGACAAGAACCTGAAGAGTTGAAACCAAATGAGGAAGGAGTTTTAATTTGCGATTCCAGCTCTAGTAATCCTCCTGCAAAATTGTCTTGGTGGCGAGAAGGAATTCCCGTTCCAGGTTTGGTTAATTCTACCAAACCAGGTCTTCATGGTGGTACAGTATCCAGTATTGAAATGAAAGTCAATGTGACTGAGGAAATGAATGGGATAGTTTACACTTGTCAAGCTAACAATGAGGCTCTTCAAAGATCTGTACACGATGCTATCACTCTACAAGTTCTTTGTAAGTAATGGCTTTGGAGATGAATGTGTTCACTACAAATAATTTCACATATACTTGTTCTTGCGATATTATTTCAAATCATACTAGGATAATGTCTAGTCTAGACAATATCACCTTGTTATGACAATCAGACTAGGATATTGTATAGTCTAGACAATATTACCTTATCATGACGACTAATCATTTCTTTTTTATTCTACTTGCATCATACTCTCTACAGAGAAGGGGATTATTATTATAATTATTATTATTATATTTGCATCATAATTCCCGTCAAATGCACTAAAAGGCGTGTGAAATTTTCAAGAATAAAACACCTCTTGTTCGATAGGGTTGTTGTTAGGTAACAACGCCATCAAGTTCTTAGTTTTATCATATAAAATGTCAAAATGAAGTCGATATCGATCCGAAGCCAAGCAAATGTTAGGGGCGTTTTAAACTAGATCAGCTACTGGAGAACCTTGCCCAATTCAATAATAAATAACCATTTCTCACACTTAGGCCTGCATTATAGGAGAAAAGATGTTTTATAAAAATTAAGCCGTATCGTATAAAAAATCAAATGAAATTGTGTATTTCCTTCAAAAAATTTAAATAATATTACTTGAAGAAAATCGTAAACTCATTAGAATGTTCAATTTTTTTCCTCTGAGATTAACAGTTGCACTTCAGTTCCTGAAGCTGCCTACTGAAATACTGATTTTTCTATCATCGATGAAAAAAAGTTTATGATGGAAATTTCTCCAAGTTTGCTCAGTCTTTTTTCTTATTGGAAGAAAAATTATAAAAAACAAGTTTGTTGTATTCTCTAGATAAACAGCCACAATTAACTTTCATTCAAAAACTCTTTTAAAGTAGTGAAAAATGTATGAGCATACTTACAAAATTTTATTGGAACACCGTTTGCAGAAATGATTGTTGTCATTTAAGTTTTTCATTTGTATATTTCAATGTATTTCATTTGTGTATTTCAAATATTGTTTTATTCCCTTCAACAGACAAGCCTGTATTTGATTCTAACAATGAAGAAGCTGTAACAGGAATCGAAAATGAACCACTAATAATAACACTGAAAGCTGACGGAAATCCCCAGAATATTGCATATACATGGACAAAGGATGGATTACCAATCACTCAGGCAGCATCAGCAAATGGAGTGGAGAGGATTGTGTCAGATGGACCAGTTCTGAATATAACAAAACTGAGTCGACACGATGCTGGTAGCTACAGCTGCGAGGCATTAAATTCCCAGGGCAGTAGCATGGCTGTGATCAACATCACTGTACAATGTGAGATACTTTCAAAATTTTCCACTTATAATAACACTTCTGATAAATAATTTTGCTTCTGGTAGTTTATCCTTAATCTTGTCTTTTAGGGTATACATTCGAAGTTTTAAATATTTTAAGGAGTTGCTACATTTATATTTTTAGTAAAATACTTCATTTCAATCAAAGGTATATATTTCAATCATAGTAGTAATTTTATGTACACAGGGTTAAGAAAAAACTGTAATAATTTCATCATTCTCTTCAGAATCTACAGTTTTTCAGTTTATTTTTACAGATCCAGCATCTATAGCCCAGATAAGTGAGAATGTGATAGTGAATCCAAAAGAAGATGCTACTCTTTCCTGCACGGCTGATGGCAATCCACTGGCTGATGACACCATTACATGGAAGAGAGATGATTTTACCGATTTTGCTGCTCGAACGTCAGTAATGTACGACAAAAATGGCACATCATATCTTAGAATATCAGGAGTTACCCGCGAAGATCTTGGTAACTTTTTATGTATTGTAAACAATGGAGTGGGAAATGCAACTTCAAAGGAAGTTATGCTGATAGTCAAACGTGAGTATTATTTTTATTTCATCATATAAAATTTAGTCTAAGAAGGTGACTGTTTGAGCTTTCTTTTATTTACTGTCTACTCCAGCATCATATGGAATGAAATAATTGAATAATGACGAAATTGAGAATGATCACAAATTTTTCGTTTTAGATAAACCAGAGATAGATGAACATCCACAGTTTCTGAAGTTTGCAACTGATGCTGGTGATACTGGCAAGTTGATATGTAGAAGCCAGGCATCTCCGTTAGCAAGGTATACTTGGGCTAGAAATGGTTCACCGATTACCTCAAATACAACTGGAAAATATTACAGCACATTCAGACAGGTGAGGTTAAACAGTTGTTTCATTTGAATTCTATAGAAAAAATTACTCCACAGTTTTTGTGAACTTTGAACATTTCATTAGAGTAAAGTGTATAATGTAGAATTAAGAAAATAGCTTTTGTATAATTTCCACTGAGTTTTTATTTGTTACAATCGATTTAGTCTTTTACATAATTCTCAAGTAATGATTGAGTAACTTGATATTACAATGAGTTAGTTATATAAGACAAATTAAATATAATATCATCCATCGAATAAGTTAGAGTTAAGTTTTAATTTAATTTTATTCTCTAATGCATTGTATTAGTTATTTTATTTTTATGAATTTTCTAATAATTTTTATTACTTATAAAACAGGTTTAGGCTAATTTCATTGGGTACTTCACCCACTCATTACAGAAATTATGAAGGAATGATATTTTGTTATAAACTTCAACTACCTAAGAGGATTTGCATTTTATTTGAACATTGGCAGCTTTCTGTGCTATTTTAATGCTGATTTTTTGTCGTCATTTAAGTCTTGTAAAAATCAATCATATCTTGCGTTGTTTGCAAATATTTATACAATATCAATAAATGATTCGTCAATCAATATAATTAAATTCCTGGGAAATTAAAAAAAAAATCAGCTCTGGAAATATATTTCATTTATTTTCAAAATGCCCATTAACGTTATTTGATTCATTATTGCTCGTTAAATGTGGAGTTGAACCCACTTCCATAGTTTAGTGTTAGTTTATTATCATTTTGTCTAGGATGCAGTGTATTATGATAAACGGTACATGTTGAAGTCGACTTTATCATCAAGTTTTCACTTTGTCGGTAGTTAATAAATGAGTATTGTCGAATTTGAAGTGTTCAATAGCCTAAGCTATTCAATTCAACCCAAAAATACAGCGAAGGTTTTACTGGGCGTTATTACCAAGAGCTACGATATGATGGCCACAACCGCTTGACACAATGGAAGCATAACCCCATTATATATAATAATACTCCCTCATGAAGTGTACCCAAAGACATAGCATGTGCGGGTAGAGAACGGCTATTATTATTATTTGCCGTGGCGCTCCGGGGCGACTTACTGATGTTTCCGGTGGTGTATTCACTTTTCAGCTGTAGGAAAACCCGAAAAACCTACAGCACCACCCCGGGTGGTCGGTGCGCACTTCAAGCTAGCCTCAGACGTCGGGATTGGCATCTAGGCAACTCACATCACACTTGATTGACAACAAGGCATGTGGCTACCTAAAGAGATACGTGTACTCGAGAAAAAAGATTCCGTGCCGGAGCCTCGAACGTCTGTCTGTTGCGAGCCAAAAGTTCCACTGCTAGTTACCTCAGCCACTGAGCCGCTGAAGAAGGATTTTCGATGATTCTCTAGCTGTAGTGAATGGAGTATTTGCATAGCGTAAATTCTATATAAATTCTGTAAAATTATGCCCACCCAAAACTGCAACTCATTATATTAATGATATAACAAACAAAAAATAAAACCTGAACTTCTCAATTATTGATAAGGGAGGTGATCAAAGTAAACCTCGATTTTTTTTTTAAACTCAACCTGGTATTAATTGTTTAAATCGTTCTTGTTTAAAATTGTTTTTTCCGTTAACCAGCTGTCATCCCCCTACGAACGACAGCCCTCAGTAGTCGAAACTTGTGCGAGCAAAGGATTAACGAGGTCTTATCTTTTAACGTGCGATTCCTAGCACAATTAATCATTTATATCTTCATTTTCGTCCCGTAGATCAATTATCAACCCGCCAAATATTGACAATATGAAAATCAATCAATCAATCATCAGGCATGATACGATTTAAAGCTTATTTACATTATACTATAATTATATCTAATATTGAACTCTATTTAATTTCTATCCTAATAATATTTTTGGGCAAACGAAAGATGATCATCATGGTAACACTGTCCCTCATTTCCAAATTTAGACTAAATTGCCGGAAAATGTGTACATTGCATTCTAGATTTAAATTTGACAAATACAACCCCATTTATTGAGTTGCATATATTGTGAAAAATGGAACAGTTGTTGTAGTACTTTATTATGAATACTTGTACTTTTACTTATTCATAGTTGCTACAATAGTATATGAACAAACCTTCCTCAGATTCCGTGAAACAAATATCTTCGTTTTGTTGAGATATAAGAGACGTGCTTACATAAGGAGCACTTGCTATCTTTTATTCATACGATTCAATAATATTACCGGAGAGTTGAGAGATTAAAGACAAATTATTTCGATGCATGAACTGTGGATTTCAATTGCTAATATAGGTTAGCACAATTAACTACTTGATTGTTGGGCAGAACTCAAATTTGTCCAAGTTTCTCCTAATGAACTCTATGTTGACTTGACTTGAGTGTATTACAGTTTGTTATTCAATACATGATAACAGATGAAAAATCAATATAAACTTACTTCCAGAACGTCATATGTATTTGTTTATTCTGAAATTAATGATACTTATTCCACTATCAAGTTTTGTCTTTTCATCCCTTGTGCATTAACGAGCATACTTATAGTTTTGATAATGTAGTTATTCTGAATATAATAAGCACTTGCAGTAAATTTTTTGGGAAGTTCTAATTTGCCAATGATTTTTACAGGTTGATCAGCTCACTTCCGATTCAACATTATACATCACTCATATAACATCTGCTGACTATGGGCTCTATGAATGTGTTGCTAGGAACGAATTGGGTTTTTCAACAGTATCTCCACGATTAGAAGTTACTTCTGCTCCCGACACACCAACCCTTTTGACTGTTATGAACGTTACACATGATACTGTAACTCTAGGCTGGACACCTGGGTTTGATGGTGGAATGAAAGCGTCTTACAGGGTCAGGTATAGAAAAGTAGATGATGATGGATATAAATATGAAGATGCTGTTAGTGATAATGTGACTACATATATCATCAAAGGGCTGGAAGTGAACACACAGTATGTCTTTTCAATCATGGCATTCAATAAGTTGGGAAACAGCAAGTATATGCCAGATTTGTTGTCGGCCAAAACTTCAAGTGAGTGAACACTATCAATGTCTATTAGTATTTCAATTCTTTAACAGTATATTTCCAACTAATATCTTCAATTCTGTAGATTAAAATATTGTAAACTATTATTCATTTGATTTCTTCACGTATTGGGTATTCCCAATATTTACTGATAGCTGTTTCATGAAAGATTTAAAAATAATTTTTTGTATTTTTAAAAAAGTTATCGAATACAATTAGTTAAATACCTATTCGAGTAGAACCCGTGGTCCTGGTCAAAATAGTTTGGTATTAAAGTGAAGTCATTTTTATTGGTTTGTGTTTTACAATTTCAAACAAAACAGAAAAATTAGATTACTTCAAGGTAATTCTATCAAATTTTTTGACCGTGGGCTTAAGAGAATTAAAAATGATGATTCATAAATATAGAAAACTCTTCAATGAGTAAAACTAGCAAAATTTTGGTTGTTGGTAGTTTTGTTTTGAAAAGTACAGTTAACTGTTGGATCTAGTTAAAATAGCAATAGTTTCATAAAAATGTACATAAAACTGCTCAAGGAATACTTAAAGAATTTGTGAGATTTGGATAGTATTGGTTACGTCTTCACTGAAAAAAAGTTCTTTTATTTACATTACTTCAAGTGACGAGAGATCCTTCACTTTCATTGGTTCATTTGAACTGATGACAGATTATGAAATTTTCTATTGACTGTTCATATTTTTTTCCTTTGTCAGTGAGATTAAGAAGAAGATCCACCAAGGAAAATCGCAACCTTCAGTCTAAATTAAAATAAACATTTTGTGTACATTTCATATGATCCCACTACATTTCTTATACTAATATAAATGCATGATTAACTACAGCTTTAACTAACACAACCTGTTATTTTTCATGCTTCCTTCCTACCACTACTAAAATAATAACAGGTAAACTACCACCTTCGTATACCTCCTCAAGCTTGGATGAAAAGACTGCCAGAACTCTTCCTGGATTCTTGATAATTCTTGGTACCATAGTTGGTGTGTTGCTGATACTAATGAACGTTCTTCTAATTGGTTGTTGCTTACATAGAAGATCAAAGAAACGTGTGACAGGTAATAAATATTAACACTTATTTTTTTGTTTACTCCAGTGTTTGTTGGCGATCAAGTTGAGAAAGTGATACCAGATGAATTGCTGGAAAAACAGGACTTGCCCAGGATAGTAATTATAAGTATATCAGTGGTTGGTGTTATTCTCTTGTTCATAAATATTGGTTTGGTAGCAGGCTGTATGCTCAAAAGGAGAGCCAAAAGAATCAGAGGTTCGTTTCTTATCAATTGGAAAACTAACAAATAAATAGCAAGCTTCAACGGTTTTATGAAAAATAACAAACTTATTCTTTCACTTGGATAATTCTTGAATTGAATTCCTCCTAATGAAGAGAAGAAATATATTCAATCCTGTTGAGATAAATTTCAAAGCTTTAGGCAATGGAAATATTTTCAACATCATTTCACTATTTTTTCTGCTTTACTTTTCAACTTTACTGATGAAGAAGAATCCATTATTTGGATTTTTTTGTTTTTTTTTTGAAAACTAATAATTTTTTGTTATACTCAGTTTCGTTTAGCTGAATGAAGGTTCCTGGACATTTCTTATGGAAGATTTATTTTAATAAATTTGGCTGAATTTTTTTGTATTTTGTAGTTAATGACAAATTTTTTATTTAGAGTTTAATTTGTACGATTTAAATCCTTCAGTATTTAATTCACTTATCTATCATCACAAAATTCATGGGACAAAATTCATAAACTCATTGTCATGATCTTATATAAAAGTTTAGAAAATAACCATTTTGTTAATGTTCGGAAATGTTTACGTAACCAGAAATATGAAAATTACTGAGTGAACGACGTTGGAGTTTTTCAACCCGGCTTTTCTGTTTTGAAGACATACTCAGTAGGCTTGACTGCCGCCAGAATCTCAATTACTTACTCCTCAAGTAAATGTCTGATGAGTTGTCAGGTTTTTTGAAGTGAAGGTTAATAGAGGGGGTGAGAGTATCGAGGTTCGCTCATATGGAATTTTGGTTCACTTAACCTTTCCTCAAAATGGGAATGAGCATTTATTTCTTGATATAGGTATCTTTTTTCTAAATTTAATGCTCAAATGAATTTGAACAATTAGGTTGCAATTTTCATTTACAGACTCAAGATCACTTAACAATATCAATGGACCCTAGAAATATTAGAGTCGGTTTTCATAAGTTAAGTACCCAGATATATGAAAACAATGAATTTATCTCTAGGTGTATTGAATTCATTTCAATCAAAATGAGGTGATTCCAGTGATACAACAGCACTTTTATAACAACTTGAAAATAATACAAAATATCATTATATGAACTTATGATGAGGAAGTTGGCGAAATTATCCAGAATTAATATTCTATAAGGAATAAGAGAAGGTCATTTTCTGTATAGATTTATTTTTCATGTTCAATCAATAGTAATTTTTATTATAAGACAGAAAACTGTATTTTTGAAAGGGAGACTAATGTGTGAAGGCAGAGGCCTTCTCTGTTACAAGCATGAAAAACTGTTTCTTATTGGCGTGTGATAAAAAAACATTTTTCTACAAATGTCAAAAAATTACAAAGTTCGCGCATTGACAACAATATGCGAAGTGACCCTTTTTTTCATTTCCCTTCGTTACCATGACACCGTGCGCGAAGTAGTGTGCGAAATACTTACTTCACAAACTGCATGTAAACTATATGGGATTTTTATATTTTAACCTTTATGTTTCTCAATCAAGCAAAATCCAAGAAATCATTTATTCATTTTATTTCCATAGTTACAGTAATTACTTGATTTGGAAAAACAGTTTAAATCAATTCAATACTATTTTTCATATTAAGCTAAGCATATTACTCATTTTAGAACAATATTTTTGACGTTTGTAGAAAAAATTTTGTTTGCATCTCATGCGCGAAATACTTTGGTGATCTCGACTATTTTTTTAAACTCGGCTGCGCCTCGTTAAAAAAATCAGTTCTCGATCACCAAAGTAGCATTTCGCGCACGGAATACAAAAATAACTATTTTATGCCTATACAAATTCATAAAAGAAAAAATTGTTATTTTTATTTCAAATATTGTCAAATTTGTCCGATATGACTGAATTCACGCTGTCACTTTCAGCTTGGGTTTGTACCACAGATCGCACAGTTATTACTTTTTTGCCAAGGATGTCAAGACGATTTATCTGAATTTAAAATCAGTCATTATACATGGAGGCCTTACATCTCTTTCATGCCATGAGTTCCATTATGAACACTAACAATCAATTTGTATTTTAATTTGGTTGAGTTTTGACTACATATTATTTTTTCTCCAACAGAGCAAAACAACCAAACAAGCAAGTCTGCTACTATAGAGATGTACGCCCCCAGCAGCTATAATGACACTGTGACAGGAGAAACTCTTTCTTCTGTGAGTGAAAAAAGCGAAACCTATAGCAATGAGGGTAGTAACCATGAGTACACGGTAAGCTATTTTTCTTTTTGCAAATACTTGGGATAAAGATTATTAGGCCATAACTGTGTGAATACCTAGTCATTATTTCATTCGTGATTCTTCCCCTGTAATTATTATTTGCACTTATATATTGAAATATTTACTAAAATGTGCCTAAAATTTTTTGAAATGATTTAAGTTAGTTGGCTTAATATTATTCACTATAACAACTGATGAAAGACAAAACCAATGATAGTAGAAAATAGTAGTTATACTTATATTCAAATTTTATGGGCGATAAAAAAAGAAATTGAAAAAAAAATCCAAATTGATTGCTAAAAACTATAAGGTAATAAGAGATGTACAATGATTATATGATTTATAAAATCGACTATCATATATAAATAAACTAAATGTTTGCAGGGTAAGTTTTGTGAGATTATTAACCCTAAATCAATCCTGTCTTGAGTATTTCAGCTGTAAATAATCAAAGATCTATATGTCAGTTTGTTGTCGTGGCCAGATAGAATAAACATTCGAACTTTTGCCGTAGAATTCAATGATAAATATTGGCAGCGTGATAATCAAAATACAATAATACATTTTACCGAACACATCTCTTCATTGGTTGTAAAACACATATTTTTACTTTTCCATTCTACCTGAAAAATACATCTTTTATGAGATTCAAACAAATTTAAACTGAGGTATCAACGAAAGCTTCTTGTTTCACAATACAAAAAAGTAGATATATAATGATTTTTCAAAATATAGTCAAAGGAAGTGGTAAAATTATACTGGGTCGAATAAAGGGTTAAATAATTCATTGGACTTGAAATCATTATTTAGTCTAGGTATATACTTCGGATGTAATTTGAGTTAAAATGAAGGTTTTTCAATAATTGTTACCCAAATTCACTGAAAGGAATTTGCTGATTCATCAACGTTTTTCCTGAAAAACAAGCTCAGATAACTTATTTGTCACAATAATTCTTTGATATGTTATTTATTGTATCTCACACTCTCAGTGAAGAGTGTGTTGAATTCAATGTACCTACAATTAATTAACGCGGCATTGTTTCTATCGTTGATTCCCTGCGAGTTCATTCTTAATGAATGGCAGTGCACCAAGGATATGCACAGGTTGGAACGTATGACGTCATGAACTACCTAGTTTGGATTTTTTTTTAAGAAAATAATTACATTTTTTCTTGGAGCTTATTTCGCCCCAATGAAAATCATAGTATTTTTGTTATTTGGAATTCTCAACTATTCAATATCTGACAAAATTATTACACACTTTTAAAACCTGTTCTATAAGTATGGCATATTGATATGTAAAACTTACTTTCAAATTATAAGGTTTCATATTTTATTCTTATTGTTTTGCAGGAGGAAGGTAGAAAACCCCCGCCAAATTCTTATTTGATGGATCACCAACCAGATTATCCCGGGGCTTACCCAGTTTACGAAATGCAGATGCCTGTACAGACTGGAATCAGTATGGCTCATAAAACTCACACTCTACCCCATCCTCATCATCACCTCCATCCTATGAATGACCAACGACCAAGAGCAAGAGACGATCAAAGCTTAGGCTATCATGGTGGCATGTCAGGTAATCATCAAGTTATTTCAATATGTATTTCATCTTCATGAATGAATAATATTAGGTGCTTGTCAGTTAGCACTTTTATGATCTCAACGTATGTGTCATGAATCCTTGAACAAGTTTATATGTACTTTTTCAGACTCATTCAACTACGTGTATAAATCATATTATGAGTAATTGATTTGTGTTATACCTTCGAGAAATTGATCATTTAATTTTTTTCTATAACTTTTACTGATACAGAAAAATGTATATGAACCATCCTCCTGGTTATTCTGTGGACTTTTCAAAAATCAAATACGACTCTCTCTTACTTTAGATAATAGTAATTTCTGCACAGAGTGCATAAGGCGTTCTATAGTCTGAACAATTTACTTCAATAAGTGACAACTTGGGACAGTGTCATAATTTTGCAAATATGTATACCGAGTTATTTGTATATCCTCATTTTAGATGAACGGTTGCACATATTCGGATATAATTTTATAAAACTACTTTCTCTTGTTGACCCCCTAAACTGAGGCAAAAATATATTCTTTTTGTATTGACACTCATTTTATCGATAATTTATAATTTTTCAGGCAAGTCTTCATACGTTAGTGCACCATCACCAGCTCCTCCAACTGATGGGTCCTACTTCAATATGTCTGACCGATATCTATCATACCCCCCACCGTTGGACTTTCAATCAGCACCACCTATACCTGCACATCCTCACATCACTCACAGTCATGTGCCAATAACACCTCCACTACCATCTAACGGATCTCTGTTACGTCATCAAAGAGGAGTTCTTCCTCCAGATGTTTTGCACAACACTAGTCAAAATGCTCAAATTCTACAAGCTCAAACTCTTGCACAGAAAAGAGAATTAACTAGTTTTGGTAATGGTTACGGCGTGAATGAACAAGAAGGGCATCTCGTGTGAGATTCGGAAGAAGTTTTATTTGTTTTGTAAAGAGCCCATGTGTTATGTAAAATTTCGTCGGATGCTACAGAAAGGAGTGAAGACTGCTGTATATAGTGAGACTTGAATAATACTCGAAAAATGTGATTTAAAAAAAGTTGATATCATTGCAGTAGTATATATATATATACAATGCATACTTAAGTCGCGGATGTGTACACTAACTGTGCAAAATAAGTTGCGTGTTGAGAATATGTAAGTTTTTTTTATTCAACTGCCATCTGTGTGGAACTAATAATCAAAGATGATTATATTATGTAACTTAGTGTTAGTATCTTTTGAGTAATACGCCTTATGTTTTCGGTATGTTTACTGAAAAACTTCATTTGCTAACTGATAATCAGTTGTAGTTTATTTGAATAATTCATGTGATCCAAAATATATAAGTTAATCAATATAGCTGATACTGTCATGATTTATAAAATGTATGTTCAGGATTCACAACTCTGAAGATATATTTTTTGTAAATATTTTTTTAATTTTTATGTGTACATAAATAATCTAGGATTTATTTTATCGAAAATAATTTACTAGTCCAATAAATCAACCAAAGCATTCTTAATAAACTTTTGTAAAAATTTGTTATTGTGTCCAACATTTCTTATTTTCATTTTGCTCTACCTTCTGTTTATATTAGCAAGATATTTATTTCTCCATATTATTCCCCAAATATTAGGTATTAATTTTGTTAATAAAAGTTGTACATTTTTCTAATGAGTTTGTATTAAGTTTTATTATTAGAAATAAATAGTTATTTTATTTTATTTTAGTTTTTTTTTCGTCTCATGATACTATGCAAGTGAGTAGAAACTGTGAGAAAAGATTTCAGTATCTCTCAAGAAAGTAATTTGATTCAATGCATTTAGAAAAAGTAAAATTTTTATAAATTGTGAATGGAAAAATCAACAAAAATTGGAGCATCATAATATTTGATAAATTACTTTGTTTCCAGTTTCCTTCAATAATCTTCTGGACTGCTCAGTGGTTGACTTGCTTCGGCTTCAAAAATATCTCATAATTAAAAAATTCCATCCAGTTATCTTTAGTTCTTCAGGCTTCATTGAGTTTTATACAATATAACTGAAAAAATTTATAATTCGATTTTTTTTTGTAGGTTTTTCATATAATTGTCCTTATAGCGAGCTGATGCACTATTCAATCTCTGGTAAGATTGAAATAAATGAACATAGCATTTTCTGACTGCACGACATTGACTGCACACCGACATTTAATTTTTTTAAATAAATAGAATTATTCTTTAACTGTTATTCCCAATATTTTGAATTAGCTTAGGCCATCATATTAGATTCATTTGTTTGCATAAAAGCTTAGCACTTTCCTATACTTGGTGTAAGTTACACTAGATTTGAGTATTCGCTTTCTGATCGAATGGAAACATTCTTGTGTGTAATTGCACTCAGCTACACTCTATTTGAAATGTGGTGTAAATTACACTATACCACACTTCACCTCATAGCAGACAAAAAGACCTATTATCTTAGTTACTTATACAGTCCATATCTCGCATAATCACAAAAGTAAGGCAACCGAACTTTTATGAAACAACACTCTTGAATGATGACTATTGGAGTGATGACCGTTGTTAATTAATAGTACATAGCGTCACCCTAAAAATGACAAATTTTATTTTATCTTTGGTCACTTATTTAATTTTTATTGACATATAAGTATATGCACAGGTAAGAAATATGTTTTATGTTTCAGTGACAAAGAAACTAAGCTAACAACGCTATCCAATCAATCAAAATATTCTTCATTGTCAGAAGATGGACAAAGAATGAAAAGAATTGCAACATTGCAACTAAGAGTTACTTGAACTGAGAATTTTTAAATCGGTAATGCTTGGATGGCCTATAGTATCATCAAACCGTCACCCAAGTCCATTTGAACAAAAAGAGGAAGCCCTTAAAATGAATTCAAATAAAAAAAATATATTCTTTTTTGTCAGAAGATAATATCTTGATAATTACATATATCATACATAAACTATATAAAAAAACTGCGTAAAATTCAAAGTCGTCTCCATATATATATTCAAACCTCAGATTAGGAATAGGGTGTTGTCAACGCTGATCTTTGTCAAGAAAATATGTTTTCGAGAAGAGCAATGCTCATCTTCAGTTGAATAAACAGGAAGTTAAACTAAAAAAAATATAATTTACAATTTTGAAACATTAAAATTCATATAAAAGTAAAAAATTTAGTATAATATGGGTTAACTTGACCATTTTTATTCTATATAAAGTGATTGATCTTCATATTGATTTCTCCTATCAAGCAGAAATATTTACGCACTATATGTCTCACAGTTTTTATTCATAAAACAATTCGGACAAATAGGGTATTAAAGTAAATTAGATACGAATGAACAATTATTCTTGGTTTGAATTATAATCAAAAAAACTGTCATACAATCATAGATAATTTAGAATATTTCAAAACTCTCCCAAACCATTAAGCATGAATTAACTTTCAGTTCTTAAAATAGCATTTTTGTATATATATATTGAGAAGTATTCATGAAACTCATACCTTCCATAATTGCCAATATAATAATTATTATAATTACTGTAAAAAGTGCCTTTAACCTTAAAGAACAATCTGCTGTTGTAATATTTGTAGTGGATTTTTTTTTTAAATTTGATCTTTCCTAATAAATGTTGTATACTGTATATATTTTTGATTCTACTAACTGGTTTCAGGGCAATGTAAATTTGTGAGAAACTTCTATATTAGCCAGATAACGTGGCGTTATCCAAAATTGTGATTTGAAGGGAACAGACTGAACTTTCAATGTGACTGAATGACATTTTCTCGTAAAATCACAAATCATTCTTGAAACTTTTGTTCGGGAAGGGGCCCTATAGCCTCAAAAGATCACCTGGATACGCCACCAAATAACTCTTACAACATATAAATTATCAATTATCCAATTGGGAATAATGAAGATTGTCAAGCTCATCTATTTTAAAGTGACTGTGTATATTAGTTAGAAAATGTCTTATTTTGTACATAAATTATTGTATCTTATGAATATGCCTCAAGAAATTAGGTATTATTCAATATACACTTTGATGGTGAACAATATTAATTTTCAATAGATATTCAGTTTTATGTTATATCATTGTTAGGATATGTATGCAAAACGCTCATACTATTGTACATAAAAAAAATGTGTTGAAATGTCCAGTCAATAATACCGTGTATGTTTGTTCATCACATACGAAATATTGTTAAAATTTATGAATAATAAATGCTCGTGAATATTTCTGATTCTTATTGACGTTCCTTGAAAGTAAATTCATACTGATTCTTCATTTGCTAATTTTTGTAACAAGATTAATTCAGAAATTACTCATAAGTGTTACCTTTTTGGTTTCTCAACATAGTAATTTTTATACATTACATTTGAAATTCATGAAAATTTACCGATTATTTTTCTAAATACAGGGAATACAGGATTTATTGAAAAAATCGCAGTTCCTGGAAAACTTGAACTGTTTCCTTTTACTCACCCTGAATACATAAAATGACTATGGGGACGATCTCATCATTGAAGAATTTTTGATATATACAGGGTGACCCAAGGGTGTGTGCATGGCCCATAACTTTTTTTTCTAAACAAGCTTATCGACTCGTTTTTTTTTTCAAACGATAGGTTCAACAGTGAACACATTCTGAAAATATTTTCATTGATAAACAGGATGTTCCAACTTAAAATACGCAACTGAGTTCTGGCTCAAACTATCGTCTATCTCACGTTATGTTCTTCTGACGGGGAGAGTCAACGACTGGAAGAAACCTTAGCGGATCACCGCAATATCCATGCAAACAGCAGTAAGAACAGGAATTGGGACGTTTGCAGATTGTCTCAATTCTGCCATACTGTTACCCTTGAAAATGGTAGACATAGCAGGCAAAATCCCTTGGTGGAACTCCCAAACTTAGTCCCATCGCAAGAAGGTCCGTAAACTTCTTTATAATGCCAAACGGATCAAACAACCTATACATTGGGAAGGCACATTCAGCACAAAGGAAATACAGAAACATTTTTAGAGACACACGGAGAGCATACTGCCTCGGTATGAGCACCTCACTAAAGGCGGCAAGACTCAACATGGTCATATCCGGAATCTCCAATACATATATATGCTCTGTCCATTTTCTGGCCAGTGACTCTGCAACACAGAGTGGACTGGGCCATTGAGCCCTTTTAACCTTTCAAATCTCCAAGGAAAGATAGTATATTTACAATAAATCCTACTACGAAAGAGCATGGATATCCTAATTCCCTATCTTCAGAATGTATTTCAAAGCTTCCTCGGATATACGGATACGTTCTAGGCCATCTTCATTCCCAGCCTTGGTAAAAGCATTCAGAGCCATCTGCTTCACGTCTTTTTTTCTGAAGATAACTGACAGGCTGGTGAACAGATGCATCAGAGAAAAGGTAATGGAGCGACATCTACTCAGTGTACTCCAGCACGCGTACCAGGTTAACAAGGGTACGGGGACTGCCCTCCATCGACACGTTTATAGAGTTAGTTCGCTGCTGGTGTCTGAGAGAGCATTGACGATCTGCAATTAAGGTGAATCCACTTTGGGTCCCCGGTCATACCATAGTGCCCGAAAACGAACAGGCCGATGATCTGGCCAGACAGGGTGCAAAAAGCTCAACGATTGAACCAGAACCTATCCTATGAGTTTCTAGATCATTGAGCGTCTCAACCATGAAGGAAATCCTGGAAGTCAAAGTCCATATATCGTAACGTGCATATTCACCTGAGCATAGTGAGACTGTCTGATATAATTGATTTGGAGTTTTTCCCGAAGCTAATTTTGGGAAGCATCTCATCCGATGGCATTCCCATTATGGGGTTTTGTTTCCAACTATTTCTATAGCTCGTTGTAAATCTTACGCAGTTTGCTTATGGGCGCTTGTCTTCTGATTGATTTATTGTTGACACCTGGTTTCGCCTTGTATGTAGACATGAAGTTGCGTTAGGTTCAGCAAGACTGCTAAGGCGGCTGTTGGGGTTGTCCTTATAGTCCCCATTGCCGCCAGGACGGCTTGCCTTTCGATGCCACTTAGCCTTTGGATCACCCTAGCCGAGTTTGCTCTCATGGGTCTAATGACCGTGGTATACCTGGTGATTCAGCCGAGTATGCGCGGCCTTGTAAATTTCTCATTTGTAGAAAAAAACCATAACGTCCCTTATATATTTTTTCAATGATACATTAAAAGTCATTAAGTAACACTGTTTTCAATTATCATTTCAATTATATGTTGTCACCTGTCAAAGATTTTCATGTCAACTTTTTTTTTTCAAATGAATTGAAAAATTTTTTATTATAAATTATGATGGAAGCTGTCTTTCTAAGTTCAAACAAAATATTATACATTTTCATCATGAAAACGTCGAGTTGTACGAGTGTTAGATAGACATTGGTCTTAACTCAGAAAATGTGTTTACATTGAAGCCCTTGCAAATATCGAAGTCTACTACAACATATTACGCCGTGGAGTATCAGATGTTGAAAAGTGTTGGTCTCCAAAGGGAATATGCACTCAGGTTGTAATAAGAGGAAAAAGTTGTGCCCTGGAAACAACTGAGGACGTTACTTCGACCATCTGATCAATTTATGTTTCGTTATTGGTGTTCCAGTTTTGCAGAAGAAAAACGAAAAAGAACGTTTTTCCATGACGTTACATTTTCCAAACATTCGTGTTAAGTAAATGACTGTTTTCTATGCATAAAAAATATTCAGTTCGAAATCAGATTAATTTATGTTCTCACGTTATTATGAAGGGAATGTTTGAAGTTTTATATATGGTTGAACTCAGGAAGACAGCTTCCACCAAAATCTGCGAAAAAATATATGTCAATTTATATTAAAATCACTCTGCATTTTCATAACCATCATTATTTTGTTGTTGTTTCAAGTGATATCATATATGAAATTGTTTCAAATTCCTGCATATGTCAAGTTCTTTTGCTTTATAAAACCTAATGAAACGAATGAAATCGACAAAGTCGAAGTACCCTTTCTCTCCACACGTTTCCACCAAGTGGACGAAGAATAAAACTAATAATTGTCTTTCTGATGCTCTCATTGAAGATTCTTTCATATTCAAAATATTCTTATCCATCCTAGCAAAGGTCAATCTCAATGGCTACTACCAATCTTCATTCGAAATTAAAAGGGCACTGTTTTGTGAATATTGAACTTTTGGGTTACAAGTATCATAATTTCAAGATTTCGATTTCACCAGAATTGTGTGCTGATGTAATCATTGGACATGATATACCTACTATTATCACATACAAAGATTTAACTCGATATTGGTGGTTCAAGAACAACTTTAGCAATATGTAGCTTAGCAGTAGCAAAAATAAAACCAGTATATCTATTTTTCACCAGACTGCAGACCTATAACTACGAAATCAGGAAAGCAAACAGAGAAAGATGCTAAGTTCATATCTTCCGAAGTGAGAAAACTTTTAGAAGATGGAATTATAAAAAAGAGCTGTTCACTATGGAGGACACAAGATCTCGTTCCAAAATCTGGAAATCACCTATCAAAATGGATGACAGGAAATATACTGCATTTGAAGCTGACGATCAATTATTTAAATTCAAAAAAGGGTTCCATTTAGCGGTACCAATGAAGTCGCTTGTTTTCAATGATTCGTTAATGAAATAAAAATGAAAAGCTACTAGAAGTCTTTGCTCACTTGGACGATATTACAGTTTGTGGTAAAACAAAAAACGAACATGATGAAAATTTAATAAATTTTTGACTCGCATACAAAAATACAACTTAGCAATTAATTAAACCAAAAGTATATTTTCTACAACAGTTATCAAATTGCTTAAATGATAATTATAGATGGACTCATCAAGCCTGATCCCTCAAGATTGAAACCATTGATGAATTTATCTGTATCAGAAAATTTGCAATCACTACAGAGAGCATTAGGAGTGTTCTCACATTACTCTAGATGGATTCCTTGCTTTTCTCCGAAAATTCATAATTTGGGTATTATATAATAATTTTTTTGTCATCTTCAGCAAACTCTGATTTTGAGAACATAAAAAAGAATATAATTCAGTCTGTTGTGAAGTCTATTGATCCTAGTATACCTTTCGTAGTGGAAACAGATGCATCATATCATTCTATAGCTACCTGCCTGAGCCAATTGAAAAAACAGTTGCTTTCTTCTCAAGAACATTATCACCTAGTGAACAGCGACATTCATCAGTTGAAAAAGAAGCCTATGCAATATGAGAATCTCTCAAGACGTGGCAGAATAACCTGATTGGAAAGAAGTTCTCTTTAATTACTGA
This sequence comes from Chrysolina americana, assembly GCA_958502065.1. Taxonomy (NCBI): domain Eukaryota; kingdom Metazoa; phylum Arthropoda; class Insecta; order Coleoptera; family Chrysomelidae; genus Chrysolina; species Chrysolina americana. The sequence continues at coordinate 59,222,693 of OY293412.1, forward strand.
CCAGAAATCTGTTTCTTTCATTTGCAGCATAAAAAAAATGGATTTAGGTATAACAATTAGCACTTGCAATGACGTGTCCGTGTGGAACATTGCACAAATAGATGACCGATATAATTCAATATCCGTACGGGGAAGTAGTTGTTTTCTGTCAGATATTTGCCCAAATTTCCACTTTGTGGAATTGTGTGGAGAGACAGGTATTCTTCGGTTTACGATATATTTGTTTTCATTATCAGAATCTTGATCAGAATCTACCTCCAGCGCACCGCGAAAAAGATCTTGACCACTGAAAAATACTTGTAGTTTCTTTACTATCACTGGACATGCTGTATGATGTTAGCTCCAAAATTGTTTTGTTTTTTTTGTAAATGTAAACTATATTTCATATCTCAATATGTCAAAGACTGAAAGATCTATGAAGAAAAAAGTGAAAGAATCATGAATCTTCAGCGCTCTGTAGGTCGGTAACAAAACATTTGCGGGCACGTTTATAATATCCCAAATAGCATGCAATATCCCCAGGAATTCCCAGTTTGATCACAAATGTCATCCATAGGAGATTCCGAATTTGTATTCTATCAAATGTCCGTGGTACATCATAAAAACTCCCAATTAGAACCGTGGCACATCCCGAACCAGTGTCCGAACCATGACCCGTGGATATCCCAGCTTGTTCCTCAGGACATTATCAAATGCTGTCGAGGTGATATCCCTAGAATATCCTCAACTGATCATGATCTATCATTGTGGGACGTCCCCAGTAACATATCCTTATCATGTCCTCAGGACTTTTTATTACATACTTCCTGAGAACAATATATAATCCCAATCGTTTCCCTAGGATATCCTTATTTTGCCAAGAATTACTTGGTTTCTTGAAATCAAGTCCACAGCGTCAACAAAAGAAATTAACCTACTCAAATTAAATAAGATCAAAGAAGAGTGATGAGACGAAATGCATTTTACCAATGATACGATTTGTATTCTTGGCGCTTCTCTGTGACCTGTGTACCCACAGAATATAAAAATTTGGTGATTTTTGTTCTGTAAACACTTGCCGTAGCACCCTACTTTCAAACCAAAATAATGCAAATAGAAAAGGAGAAAAGGTTGAACTGATTTCGGGATTTCCAGCATGTATGTGAAAGAGAGAAAAACCTATATTTGTTTAAGTATTGTTTGGATGGCACAACTGCACTGTCATCCACATAAATAACGGTTGTAGTCGTGTTGTTGTCAAAAGTCGAGCCAAAAAGGCGGTAAAATCACCATTTTTATACAGATTTAATTCCTTCATCGACCGTGTAGGGGGCGCTTCTGTGGATCGTGTATATAGTATATACTGCATTACATTTTACCGACTAATACAAACCCAAGATTTGGCAACCGCGCCGTTTGAGTAGTAAGGGAGTTTCAGCGTTGAATTTGAACCTTACTGTCGAAGTATTGTGATTTTATATTTTTTGAAGATATCTATCATAGTTCGATGGAAATATGTAGAAGCAGCAGATTGTTAGATTTTATCCAATTCATTCAGAAATATGTTTCTACTAATAAAAGTCAAACAATGAACTATTATCAAAAATGGTTTCATTATAGTTCAGTTAATTTATTTTGGAATTGAAAGGATATGATTCGAATAATTTTCAGTTTATGTATTTTGGAATTAATAGATTCGAATGAATACTGGTATTTGAGAAAACATTCTTAAAGTTTATTACTTTTATGCCACAATCAACAGATACAGAAAGCCATTTTTAATGTCAGTAAGTTATTAGATACTTGATGAAATACTGTAAAACTCTGAAAAGTAATCCATGGAAATTTTTCACTTAGATCACTCGATACACAACAAAACTCAAATATTGATATGTGTGTCAAACAAGTGATTTTCAAATTATAAGGTAATACTTTCAGTATGTACAAAACATTTGTATTTTTTTATTATAAAATGGTAAATAGAAGGTCTTCGGGCACAGTAATACAATCACTTTTGAGCAAAGAATGCTAGATTTCCATTGGTTAATAAAAATCCCAGCACTCAAGCAAAAGAATAAACTACACTTCCAATGAAATCATATGGATAATGATAATTGAAAACTTTCATAATAACCTAGTCAAAAAGGGTGATGACCCGCAGAAAATTATTTAAAAGGAAGTGGATGATGATTCTGCAACATGGTTGGTTGGTTTGAGGCTGACGAGCCAGACGCAGGGTTTACCCGTGAGGGTGACCCTTGACACTGAGACCAACTGGGGTCTATTGTATTCTGTCGTCAGTAGTTCCTAGTTAAATAGGCCCGTGTCTTTTATCAGGTTTAGTAATCTATTCACTAGGTGTTTCGGATTCATGCCTATTTCTAGGTTGGTCTGTCCGAATATTCTGTAGCGCTTATTGTACAGCGCGTCGCATTCGAAGATGATGTGAGAGGCTGTTTCCTCCTCGTCACCACAAAGTCTGCACTCCACGGTTTCTCTGTTTATTCCCATGGTGTGCAGGTGTTTCCTAAGGGCGCAATGTCCGGTTATTAAGCCGGTAAGTATGCGTATCTTAGGTCTGTTCAGGTTGAGAATGTCAGCCGTCAGTGTTTGGCTTAAGTGCCTCACCATGGCTCAATGAAATAGAAAATATTAGAACTTTTTTGTGGTAATTTTTTTTATTTTCAACCAAATTTGGAATAGGGGTTTTGGGGTTATTCCGAAAAACTTTTTTCAATGAAATAAAAAAAATTCCTCTTACGTTTTTTTATGCAAACATTTTTAATCACAGTAGGCTAGTTTTTTGCAAAGGCTGAAATGTAGCTTACCTATCTTGAAAAGCTTCATAAGATTAACATAACGAATTTGGAAATTTTTGTATCAACTGAAAAATGAAAAAGATACTGAGGTATTACCATTTCAACTGAAACAGACTGTATATTCAATGATGAGACGCCATGTTCTGAATGTAGTTGCTAAGTAACATCTTGAATCAAGTGAATGAAAGAGTACTACTGAAGTATTGAGTAGTGAGATCGTGTACCTACGAATATGTCAAGAATCCGTATGAAATACCCTGAAGGTACAAACAAAATTTTAAGCGTTAAAAAAAAACTTGACTATCAATAGTAGATATTTTTCAATAAATAATCGCTATATCGATATGGCAGGGTAAGAACAAGTTGATAATCAATATTTCAGCAACTATCAATTGCGGTTCTTTTTGCTGGTGTAGAAATTACAGGAGTACTTGCATCACTTGCATAATTTTTTTCAATTATACTCGTTGAATTATTCAAGACAGCTCGATGTTTACGTTTAATGTGGTTCAATAAGTTTAATGTGTTTATACTTTATACTGTGTTTATATTGAACTTTGCATATAGCCTGTACATTGCAATACAGTCTTTCACGAGACTCTCGAAATTCGAGATTTCTCGTCTCGAAATCGAGACGAGATCGAGAAGAGACTAGTGTGTTTTATCGAGAACGAGATCGAGAAAAACACTTCAAGATTTTTCGAGATCGAGAAATTATTTCGAGATTTCTCGATATCGAAAAAATATGTGCTGCAATATATCATTATATTTTTATTAGATTTAAACAATAATTTTAAAGTCTTGTACAATGCTATTTTATATTTCTTTATTACAATAATTGAAATATAATTATTATTACTTTAAAAATTAATTGATAGGACACTATTCGGTCAGTCTGGTTGAGAAATTCCATAAAGGGAAAGGGCCATAAATTGAACTTTATTTCTATTGTATTCTTTAAATATGTTAGTCCAAGCTTATTACTATATTACTTCTAAGGATATTCTTATGGCAGACTTATGGCACCATTTTTGCATCAATTTCACTATGCAGTACTGCGACCCCTACTATTGAAATGAAATAATTTGAGTAACATCGATAATTTTTTTTTATTTCAACACACCACTGTTTCGATTATAAAAAAAGAGTTTGTTGTTGGTGCTGGTACTTTCTTCTCTTCACGAACGAAGAAACAATTTTTAATTTTCACCTTTCGTATCTATGGTTTATTTTTGTGCTGAAACTTGGAGGTTTTTTTGATATACGTGGCTTTTAGTTCATAGCCTTTGTATTTTAACATTTTTTTTATAGAAAAAATTCAATACCTTGTATTTTGGTGCAGCCTTGGCCTTGTGTTATACGTTATAACCTATACATAGCATTTTTTTAATTATATTCAGTTTTTGTTTTCAAGACTCTAGAAATTTCGAGAAGCTCGAATCGAGATCGAGAAATTGTCTTCGAGAAAAACATCGAGACGAGAGTTTGTTTATTTCTCGTCTCGATGATCGAGACGAGACTCATTGCAAACGAAGTGTTCATCTTATCCATATTTTTGATTTAGAAGTCATGGTTACATTTATTACAATTCTAACAATTTCAAATAGAAATAAGTCAAAAATTGGCGAAAAATATTCACATAAACAAATGACTGATGACGTATGCGTTACATGTCACGTTTTATACGACGTATTAGCTAAATAATTTTGGTGTGCTTTCATTATTTTCTTGTCTTTTCAAGTTTTACTCAACTCATTCGAAATAGTTTGACAATTCTGTGACAAATTTGGTAACGTAAACATTTTCATTTTACATCAACTTAGTAGTTAGTTCAGTTTTATTCTATCAATACTATCGGTAAAGACTATCGATAGTTTCCGATAGCCAAAAACTATCAATTATATCGATACTTGCAAGCGATGTTCAGTAAACCCTAAGGGCCGGTTTTTCAATGTTCAGTTAAGAATCTCAGTTAGCTGGCTGACAGCTGATAGTCCTCGGGCCCAGAACCGGAAGAAAATAAATGATTATCCAACATTTGAAAATTCGTATATCTGATCTTCATTTCGTGTTAGGCATGTTATTTGAGAAATTTCTTGGTAGCATGTTGTCCTACTTAACATGAAAAACAGATTAACGAATTCTCAACAGTTTGGTGATAATTCTTGTCCTTGAGTATCTACTAGGCCCTAGGACTATTAGCTGTCAGCTAGCTAACTGGGACCCTTAACTGGACATTGAAAAACCGGCCCTAAGTCAATGCAGCAGCAGTGCAGTCAGGAATCATGATAGGTCGTTGGTTAGTAAGTTGTCCCAACAGTTTTTATTGAAGTTCAATGAGAAGGCGCGAAGGATTTATTTTTTATTTCTGACTTTGTTTTGCCCTGTTTGTTTGGCGCCCCCTGCCTGGAAAAATACGATGCGCGCGCCTCGCCTATGATCCGCCACTGAATTTCTGTGCATGAGATGTTATCAACAAAGTTTATACAAAACAAAATTTGATTATAAAAATAATCCAGCCTTTCGCAAATTTTCCTATACAATAGGATTGTCGGCAAACGTCGAACAGAAATAATTCAAAAGCCCCATACGACCGCCGAATCACGTCTATTCAACGCCTGCCAAAATTTTCCTACAAGGATATACTTTGCAATCTTCCTGTAACAACCACCAACTGGCAATCGAAAAAATGTGACATCTGCAGACCGGTTTCGCGATTCAACTCGCTCATCAGTACAGACTCCGCCATAATATGTAATTGATTTCCAATCGGTTTTGTTAACAGGAACTACGATATCTCCGGCACCCACTAAGAAAGTGAGCAGCAGAGCCATCTGTAGAAACCACAGAAAGATTCCGACCAGTACCACGACTTTGTTTGAGTCGAATATCTAAATTTTCATCATGAAAAATATTTAAATATTTCTCATGTGGAACTAAGAGTACTTGACGAAAGGCAATAAATTTCAAAACAAAATTTGATTATAAAAATAATCCAGCCTTTCGCAAATTTTCCTATACAATAGGATTGTCGGCAAACGTCGAACAGAAATAATAGACGTGATTCGGCGGTCGTATGGGGCTTTTGAATTATTTCTGTTTTCTGAAATTTATTGCCTTTCGTCAAGTACTCTTAGTTCCACATGAGAAATATTTAAATATTTTTCATGATGAAAATTTAGATATTCGACTCAAACAAAGTCGTGGTACTGGTCGGAATCTTTCTGTGGTTTCTACAGATGGCTCTGCTGCTCACTTTCTTAGTGGATGCCGGAGATATCGTAGTGCCTGTTAACAAAACCGATTGGAAATCAATTACATATTGTGGCCGAGTCTGTACTGATGAGCGAGTTGAATCGCGAAACCGGTCTGCAGATGTCACATGTTTTCGATTGCCAGTTGGTGGTTGTTACAGGAAGATTGCAAAGTATATCCTTGTAGGAAAACTTTGCCCAGGCGTTGAATAGACGTGATTCGGCGGTCGTATGGGGCTTTTGAATTATTTCTGTTCGACGTTTGCCGACAATCCTATTGTATAGGAAAATTTGCGAAAGGCTGGATTATTTTTATAATCAAATTTTGTTTTGAAATTTATTGCCTTTCGTCAATTACTCTTAGTTCCACATGAGAAATATTTAAATATTTTTCATGATGAAAATTTAAAGTTTATACATTCTGATGATAATTAATATTGGGAATAATATTTATATACGCTATAATTTTTAGGTTATGTCTCATCGTTCTGGCCTAACATTGTAGCTGTTAATTATTGTATCATTTTCATTTAATTTCCAAGAACTCTTGTGTCATAATGATTCAGAAGACTTTGACGATCGCCATTCAGAAAAGCAAATTTAAAATGATAATATCAGTAGTATAGATTTAGGTTCTGCTTTGTACCATTATTCGATCTTATAATAGAAGTACTTTTATAAATACAGAATAAACTCTACATGTTTTTAATATATTTGAATTAGATTATCAAGAAAATATTAGTCTCAGTGAGTCACACACTATCAATGAATTTTTCATTTCTAGATGCAATTCAACGCTGCCACGATAGAACATATCTGAAGGACATTGAAGTGGTGGTTCTGTTACCTCGCAAAATCCTCCGGCCGATTGAAAGAAATTAGTAAGTATGTATAGTGGTTACAAACTTGTATATTTCTCCATTATTGATAGATTATGGTTCCTAGTAAAATTCGAAGACCAATATATTTGCCTCATATTTTTCAGTTACAATATTTTTACTGAAGACTTATTTCAAGAGTCAATTTGAAACCTTTATAAATGAACAACCACCCATTCAATTTGAGATTTGAGAGGCATTGTTTACAGTTTCGAATCCTACACATTAAACCTACAAATGCACATATATTTTATTTAAAAACATACCAAATATCAAATCGCACAATAATTTTTTTTTCAGGGTTCTCAATTCAGCAGCCTTGACGGATGTCCCAGAAATGAACGAGTAAATAAGAATTGATTTTTTTTCTTATTTTAAAATTAGATATCACACCCTGTTGAAATTTAAAAATAAAGCAATTGTACCTTTGTAGAGATGACCTTTTCTTCCTGAATTATATATAACCCTCAAATTGTAGAGCAACTGTAGACACGTGTTTCAGACTGATGGTCATCATGAGTACGGTTTAGCCAAGTGCAAAGATGTATAACACTTTTTACGAAGTCAGAAGTGTTGCACATCTTCGCACTTGGCTTCACTCTACTGATGACCAACAGTCTTGAACATGTGTCTATGGTTGCTCTATAATTTGAGGATTATACCCATTGAATTTTTTCTAATCGATTATTTGAAAAGGTAACTGTGGGAATATTATAGTAATATTCCTGGATCATACCATATATTCAAAGAATACTCATTGAATATTCAATAAGAATATTCTATGATTATTCTTCATTTATATTCATTGGATAATCTTGGAATATCCAAATATTCTGAGGATATTCATTGGTAATACTATAGGAATATTTTGTATGGAATATCCCAAAATTCTAGATTCATAGAATATTCTCCTGGGCATATTCTACGATTATCAAAGGGATTCCCATTAGCATGTTCAGGGAATATTCCTCCAATATCCTAGAATATCCTAGTATATTCCTAGAATATTTCAATATTCAAAAAGAATGTTCTAGGATTATTCATGGAATATCTAGTGCTGTCTGGGTTGCACAATAGTACCTATATACCTACCTACCTTAACTACCTACCTACCTACTTATTTATCACATGAGGGTTCTATAATAGAAAAGCATAGTAAAATTGCTTTTTTCAGTATGAAATGTACCAGAACATGGAATTTTAATCTCTTGGAAGTAGTCAGTATTGTAAGTATTGCATTAAAATTTCACTCATATTCCAAGATAGCCATGGATTTCATTTGATAGAAAATACGTAAACTTATTGCAACAAAAGTCTAAGTAAGATAATATTAATCTACTATAATAGTGACATTGATAATACCAGCAAGGTTTTGGTTGATTATGTCGAAGTTAAGTCTGCAAGAAAAGATCGAACAAGTTTTGATTGTGGGAGAAAATGACAAAAGCCATAAAGAAGCCGTAGCGATTTTCAACGAGAGGCATACAAATAAAACTTTACTTGTATGCCTCTCAGATGTAACTATTGAAAGAATCATTTCCAAGTTCAAAAATACTAAGTCCGTGGAAAACTTATTACGAAAACAACATAGGCACTGGGTTACTGTTGAGGAAACAGAGTTTGAAGTTATACAGGGTGTAGTTGAAACTCCAAGAACATCAGTTAGTATATTGTCTGGGAGTTTGGGTATATCAACTTATATCTGAAGATTGCTCAAAAAAAAACAAATTCAAGCCTTATAAACAAAAATTTATTCACACGCTCAATGAGAGAGACTACGATCCACGCTTGTATATTTCCTTTTGGCTGCAGGGACAAATTGAAAAAAAATACAATATCATTTACGAAATTCATTTGATTTAGTGATGAGTCAACTTTCACTTCAAATGATATCGTTTTATCTCAAAATTGTAGATGGTGGTCGGATGAAACTCCACATTTTGCAGTTGAAGCCCATGATCAATATTCATTTAAAGTGAATGTTTGATGCGGGATTTTTAATGACAGAATAATTGGACCATTTTTCTTTCGTCAGAATTTGAATGCTAAAAAGTACTTCGATTTTTTTGAGGAATGATTTCTACAATGAATTAGACAATTTCACGTTAGTAGAAAGGCAAAAAATGTATTTCCAACAGGATGGGCTTCCCATCCATAGTACTTACTTTGGCTAGGGAATTGGCTAGATACCACATTTTCTGGAAAGTGGATAGGTAGGTTTTCAGAAATTTCTTGGCTGCCACGTTCACCTGACATGACCCCATGTGAATTTTTCTTGTGGGGCTGTTTAAAAAATACTGTTAACAAATTTAGATATGTTCGAAATACTGAACACTTGGAAGAAACTATTCATCATTATGCAGCAGAAACTTCTCAAAATTTTTTGTTGAACGTTCGAAAGGAAATATACCATAGAACGATTTTATAAAGGAAGGCATGAACTATTATAAGAAATAGTTGAAAATTTTTGATTTAGAATATTTTAATTACTTGATTGTCTTTTCAGGACCATATCTCATCATGTTGAAGTGAGTTGTGCATTTATATCTAACACCAATACTTTGCCGCTGAATAAACTATGAAAATATTCAGAATTTCTGTTAAATTAATAGTGCGATATATTAAATTTTTGTCCAGTTTATGTAAGAACTGAAATGTTTATGCACGATTATCATCGGAACTTGGTTATAATCTGGAAAACACCATAGTTTCGGAGTGTCTTGTCATCACAATTGTCGTGGAATTCTGATATAACTGTTAGATACGAACCGATGTACCAGCATGGATTCTGAAACAATCCTATTTTTAAATATAGTCTCCTCTTTCATTATTATTGAAAAGCGAATGTTTCGGTATAGTCAAGCTATTCATAAGAAAAAAAAGTGATATATTTGTATAGATGGGAAAATATTCAAAAAAATAACTATTTTAAATTTTCTTGAATTATCTCTTGAAACTTCGTTCATGTGTACAAAATTGAATTCTAATTAACCTTTTCAAATAACTTTTTTCGATATCTTGCCATATTACCCCACTTTTTCTATTTTCATAGCAATTTTTTTCAATTTGCCGCCATACTGGCGATCACGTGACATGTGTCAAAATCGATTTTTGGGTTATCGGACATGCACAAACTTTTCCCCAGAATATATTTTCCAATACTCCACTAATAACTTTTTTCCCATATGGTACATACTTTTTGGCGGTCACTGTATATTCGAATTAGAAAAAAAAACTAAACTTCTTTGGACAAACAAGTCACATATCAAACAACCATTCATGCTGCAAACAACCATACATCATAAAAAACAACCTCAATATTTTTCTTTGAATTTAATTAAAAAATACTAAAAATACTAGGTATTTTATATTTATTCTTGAGGGAGTAATTACCTCCATTACCCCCTACCATATCGACGCCCTTGATCAGATACGTACTTGTTTTTGAACATCGAAGTGGGAAGAAAGTAAAATACCCTTACGGTTGATTTCTAATCAATCAGGTGTGACATTTTGGAACGCATATGAAACCTTCCTCAGTGAAAAAGCTGCCCAAAAATGGTGATAACCCTTCCATGGAATGAACACAGAAAAAGTGAGAATGAAATCAGTACATTTAAATATCAAAATACGAGACAGACTTGATGAATTATTTATGAGTGCAAAAATTGCATAATGCCAATGCGCTTTGCATATACTTACTGCAGTGACCTCACTTGATATAACTAGTTGGTCACTGGGAGATAAATTTTATTCATGTTCATTGTCGTAGCTAATTCAAGGAAGGTAAGGAAAGACGACTTTTATATGTTTTCAAGTATAACTATCTGACATTGTGGATTATTTTAACATAGAGAATCGGATTCAACTGGTAAATTAATGAATAAAACATAGAGTGAATAAAGGATCATCAATCAATTGTAATCGTCGAAATCATAAAAAATTGAAGAAACAATAATCAAACTATAACGAAAATTGAATTTTATAATTTATACACTTAAATTACAAATTGAATAGGTGAAGTGATGGTAGCCTATTATACAGGGTGTTATTTAAGAACGTGGCCAAACTCAAAGGGGTAATTTTTTGAATGATTCTAAGACGAAAAGTTCATATAAACATAAGTCCAGTAATGCTTCGTTATCAAGATACAGGGTGTCAAAATTTTCAAAAAAAACTCAAATATTATGGTATTTCTGGTTCCGTATTTGAATGGTTTGAAAGCTACCTCTCTGGTCGAACTCAACATACTAAAATTAACGGGATATACTCAAACCAAAATGGTATTAATAATGGTGTACCTCAAGGTAGTTTCTTGGGCCCGCTTCTATTTGTACTGCACATTAATGACAACAACTTCATTAATGGATGTGAAATCATCAACCTATTTGCAGATGATACTCTGATTGAAGTGAGTGAACCTGAATTACAAAGAGCTATCAATAAAATTAATGACATATTGATCAGACTATCTGAATTCCTCAACATCAATAAGCTCAAGCTCAATGTCAACAAAGCGAAAGCAATGATAATTACAACGAAACATAAACATAATTCGATTAATAAAACATTTATAAGTATAAATATCTATAATCAAAAAATTGATATTGTTGAGGAATTCAAATATTTGGGGTTTATCGTGGATCAAACACTGGATATGAGAAAACATTACAATTACATTCGCAATAAAATTGCTAAAAAATTATTTTTCTTTGGTCGTGTAAACAGTTGCTTACCGTTTCAGATTTCCATTACAGTTTTCAAATCAATCATTCATCCCCATTTCGATTACTGTGCTACTTTACTATCACAACTTGATGCGAATTGTTTATCCGCATTGTAAAAATTACAGAATGGAGGCATGCGCATAATTTTGAGATGTAATAGATATACGCCAACTACAGCAATGTTGGAAGTTCTGGATTGGCTTTCTGTGAAAGACCGTCTGTTTTATTTTACCATGGTATTCATCTTTAAAATACTGTCTGGTAGTGCACCATCATATTTTGATAAATTTATAGTTTTTCTTCACCAAATTCATAATTACCCCACTAGGGGAAATAATTATTTATATGCGCCGCGTCTGAACTATACACGATCCATGAACTCCTTATTCCATAAGGGACTATTGGACTACAATAACCTCCTACTTGAGATGAAACAAAGTGAATCTATTATGGCATTTAAAAAAGGACTTACTAGTCATTGAAGTTACATTATCCACATTAACATTAATATTATAATATCATATTTATCTAGTATTTTGTATTTTGTAATTAATATTGTTATTTTTAGTTCTTCTTCTTCTTTGGATACTTGGATTATTCCAAGCATAAATATTTTATTGCTATGAAGTTGGACTGTGACTTTGTCTATCCAATTTTGAAAATAGTTTTGTATATTAGGATGCCTATTTGAAATAAAGATTAGAATTATTATTAATATTTTTTTCGTAAATATCTAAATAATCCTTCAACAGATTTTACTGAAATTTGACAGTGTTATTAAGGGTCGCAAAGGGCTGATTTAGCCCTAACTATATCAAAGGTATCATGTCCAATGGCGTCCCGGAAGGCACCGTAACCAACTTTTTTTACATAAAAAATATGCGCTACTGATATTTTTGCAATTTTTGTATTTGTTCCACATTGAGCAACTGAAATTACAAGTTCTTTATGTTTCGAATTTTTTTCGTATCTTGGTTTGTTTTTGAGAAAAAATATAAAAATCACTTTTATGTAAGACCCTGGGACAACACAATAAAACATTTAAACTACTAAACCATCATAAACTTGGGTGTTACTGTTATTTTTTTCTATATAAATAGTCTATTCCAGTCTTTGAATTTTTATCAAAATGATTGAAATAATAATAGTAATACGAAAACGACGATTTCTTTCGAAAATTTTGACAACCTGTATCTTGAAAACGTAGCATTACTGGACCTATGTTTATATGAACTTTTCGTCTTAGAATCACTGAAGAAATTACTCCTTCAAGTTTGGCCACGTACTTACGTAACACCCTGTATAGGGTGACAATTGTACTATAATTATTTTCAACTATTTTGGTTATCCAGGTAATTAATTCAGAAAATAATGATCAAATTGTTTTAAAATTTTTCAAAATCTTATTTTGGAGTATTTTTCGCTATTAGCAAATACATTGTGGTCAAAATATTCGAAGCTACGTACCATGCTTGAAATAAAAGAAAATGTGGATATTAAATACCCAAAATTAATTGCTTCCTCAAGAATACAAAACCAGGGATATAGATAAACCTATATGAGGTAAAAACCTTCTCAATAGAGGAAGTAAATACATTTTTACTAGAAGCCCCCGATGATAATAATTATTTATCAATGAAAGTAAGATATTTTCAAGAAGTAAATATATAAAGAAAATAAAAGATACAGGCAAATATAGAGCTACAACAATACGCTATGTTCATGATTCCGCAGAAGTTGCCTATGAGTCCCGGTAGCTCAAAGAGTTGGTTCATTTGTCTGCTATAGAGCAGGAAAATGTTTCAACCATATGGTTGGAAAAACTACTATTGCTAAAATTCCTAAACGAATTGCAGAATTTTTAAAACTGCTTAATAGTTTCAGAAGAACCTTGACAAGTTTACTTGCAAATTCTGGAAGTGACATTCTTGCTTTAAAGCAACACGGAGGTTGGAAGTCTACGAACATCGCTGAAGGGTATGTATGTGCAGCAATCTCTTGCAAAAAAGCGAAAAATTTACAACCAAATTATGAAGGTCATTGGAGGTAATGAAAGTAATTGTAATCTGCCAAGTACGAATACTTCCGGGGGATACCAGCTGTATTATAATGTTGTGAATGAAAATATTGTCGTGAATTGGGGTTGTTCACGACTAACTAGGCATAATCTAATCCTTTGAAAATTTAAAACACTTTGTAAGCAATATAGAAAACAACATTCATTCATCTACTTAAAATTAAAGATCAACAAAATAATTATTCTGTTTTCAATTACGATGGAAATGAGTCAATAAATCCCTCGTTGTTCAATTTCAATAAATTTTAATAAATTGATTAGAAAAGACCTATACTCACAAACATAACGGGGATACAACTTTTCAAACCTTTCTCTAAAAGTACTCAATTTATGTACTTCCGAACTCCCCCCATTGCCCTCACTAGCTCTAGGCACGGCAGAAGCCTAAATTCAACTCCCTGATCGAACTGTCAGTGGCCTTCTTTCAAACTCTTGTTTTTTGTTTAGAAAACGTACGAAAGTAATTAAGGACAAGTTGTTCTTCAAGACATAATAGTTTTATAACACACCCACTGAATAAAGAATAATTTAATATACGGTGTGTTCGAAACATTTTTGACAATATCACGAAATCTGCGTTGACTCCAGCTCTTACTTCTATTGATATTCAAATAACCACTGCTCAAAACTGCCCGTTTAATACTATATAGTATAAATAATAATTCTACTGCTATATGAAAATATGTAGGACGCAAGTTATATATACAAACCCCTAAGAAACCCTTAACTTGTAACTTCCATGTAGTGCTGACTAAGGTTTATGAAAATATGATTAACCGTGCTTTATAGTTAGTCCAGTTCTGTTAGCGACGTTGTACGAGACACATCTCTGTCTTCACAAATAAATTTGTACTTTGTAAATTCGATTTTGCTTTTTAAAAATAGTTTCTCGTGGCCCGAAAGCTTAATTGGCGCAGTCGGTAGGATAACGGAAGAATATCGATCGTGAAATTCGTCAGTTTTAACTGTTAATCCGTTATCGAAAGAACAGCTTCGATAGACCACCCAGAAACCGGCATACCCAGTTGCTGCAGACTCCAGAAGGGGACGTCCTGGTTCACCATCGTGGTAAGTCGAGAATTCCTTTCTGCTTTCAAATTTTTTCCTTCAAAACTTTATCGTAAAGATTTTTGTTCGAAATTTTTGAATATTGATTTTCAAACCCATTCAGTAAATCCATCATTTTTTCTTTTATCGTAATCGAAATCGGTGGACTGACTATAGATTAGCGATTATTGATCACATTCAAATCATTTTATAATTTACCTGAATTTAGTTATAACTACATTAAATACACGTAATTGCATTTCGAAACCTGATACTCAGAGTTCGCCGCTCGTTATCTCAAAGACAACGACACTTGTTCTCGTGAAATATTACACGGTTTGAAAACTGACTGTGAGGAAAGAAAGAATAGCTTGTATTGTACACTGTTATCTTCAAATTCCTAAAAGAAATAATTTTATCGTTTCTAAGAATTATTTTGTGAGGTATTTCAATATAAATTCAATAAGGACTAAATATTCTTCAGTTATATTTTTACAATTAAGCGTATATAAACGTACGAAATAGCATTTGATGACTGACCCCATAATTGAAAGTTTGACAAATAATTTAAGCTCATTGCGAGTTTCAAATATGGCAACAGAAATCAATTATACACTATTCAAGATTTATTCCGATACTATTCCATCATACGATGGGTCGTCAGAGACCCTCGAAATATTTATTAACGCCGCCGAGCAATTTCATAAAAAATATCATGGTGCCGACGCCACATTAAATCAGTGCATCTTGAGTATTTTATTGAGTAAGTTGAAAGATAGAGCCCAGTTATTAATCGGAGCAAGGTCCGAACTGAAGACATGGACTCAAGTAAAACTAGAATTGAGAAACACTTTTGGCGATCGACAAAGCCTCGATAACCTCGAACAACAATTGTTTACTCTTACACCAAATAGAGGCGAACATCCTCTGGATTTCGCAAAAAGAATCCAATTATTACGCAGTAAATTAGCTTTCAAAATAAACTCCGACGCCAACATGGACCAAGCTACTAAACTAATACATATTCGACAATACGAATCTCAATCTCTCAAAGTATTCTTGAGGAACCTGAATATCCGACTACAGGACAAAACTATCGTCCAAAATCCGAATTCCCTAGAAGCAGCAATGAACCTTGTCCAGGAGGATGAGAATTTCAGACACACCCAAAATCTAGTTTTCCAAAATCGTCCGAACGTTAATTCACCCAAACAACCTAATAGACAAATTGGACAAAATCATAATAGCCTTCATTTAAATTATAGTCCTTTAAATTCACAACAAATGGCTCCAATTCGAACAATCAGGAACCAAAATCAGGCATCAGACTTCCGAAATCAACCTTCCAATATCATTAGAACACAATCTCAATATCCAAGTCACAGCCAGAATAACTTTAGGCCCCCATTTCCCAGTCAACCAATACATGTCCAACCCAGACCAGTAAGACAAACATTTTTAACTAACAGACAAGTGTTTGGTCCGCCACGAAACGTTTTTAAACCAACAGGTAAACCTGACACAAGGACTTTCGAACCGATGTCCACTACATCTAGGAACTCTACGGTTCATAGACCCATGCCCCATTCATTCACTAATCCGGCCCAATCGCAACCTCAAAGATGGACACCCATGAATGAGGAAATGTACAATCACGGTTACGACCAGTCTGACGTTGCTTATAACTATTATCCGAATAACTACCGATACGACTATCTCTCCTATGACCAAATTAACACTACACAAGAATTTCAACCTGAACATTTTCAAGATAATTCTTATACTGACCATTACCCCGACGAATATTGTCCTCCCCACGAACCATCAGATGAACGGAGCAACGACATTCACGAGTCTGAGGGCGAAAATTTTTACAAATCGCCTCCAAAGAACGAGACAGCATGATAGAACTTCACTCTGCCACGGTCAATGGACTCCCATATATAAAAATTCGTAACCCTCCGATAAAATTACTAATTGATACAGGATGTCACACCTCAATACTGAAACCTTCGATTGTCGAAAAATATTTCCCTGACAGAATTTTTAGACAACCTTCCCAATTGAAAACTTCTCTAGGAGAAAAAGAAATTCAGTTTAGAGCTCTTATACCCGCCTTTGAAGAATTCCAGTGTTGTTACGAGACCGAGTATATTTTATTTCAATTCCATGAATTTTTTGATGGTATTATAGGATTGAAAGAATTAAAAAATTTAGGATTGAATATCGATTTTAACAATCAGCTACTACGCAATGACCTGGTGCAAATACCGTTCTTTTATAGACAACCTCACGAAACTTCCTTCACTTTCGAAATACCGCCTTTCGAAAGTTTGGTCCGGAAATATCCCGTCGATATTAACGAAGGGGAGATCATAATTACTAATAAAAATTTCAATGGATTGTATATACCGGAAACTTTGACTTGTGCTTCGAACTATCGCGCTACTTTCGAAATTTTCAATAATACAGATAGGACAATTTCTGTCACAATGCACGAACCCTTTAAAGCTATCCGAATTGAAAAAGAACATTTCGAATTTTATCATATCGAGAGCGCTCTACCCGACATTCAATATTACGATTTGACAAAAGACATTTCTGACAAAATTAGGACAGACCACATGAATTCAGAAGAAAAACGAGCCATTCTAAAACTCTATAAAGAATTTGCAGACATATTCCATAATGAACATGATAAACTCTCATTTACCAATAAAATCAAACACGAAATAAAGACCAAAGACGAGATACCAATACATACGAAATCTTATCGCTTTCCTCATTGCCATAAGGAGGAAGTCCAAACGCAAATTCAGAAGATGCTCACCGATGGAATCATTCGACCATCATCCTCCGCTTGGAGTAGCCCAATATGGATTGTGCCGAAGAAGACCGACGCATCAGGAAAGAAGAAATGGCGCATCGTGGTAGATTATAGGAAGTTGAATGAAAAAACAATCGACGACCGATACACGATTCCGAATATAGACGATATCCTGGACAAATTGGGAAAATGCAATTACTTTACCACCCTCGACCTAGCATCTGGATTCCACCAGATCGAAATGGAAGAAGAATCCATCGAAAAAACTGCCTTCAACGTGGAGCATGGGCATTACGAATACGTTCGCATGCCATTCGGGTTGAAGAATGCACCCGCAAGCTTCCAACGAGTAATGGATCATATCCTTAAAGATTTACGGAACAAAATCTGTCTAGTGTACATGGACGATATTATCGTGTTTTCAACTTCCTTGCAAGAACACATAGCCAATTTAAAACAAGTCTTTAAAACTTTACGCGAAGCTAAATTGAAAATAGAACTAGATAAATGTGAGTTCATGAAACAAAATGTCGAATTTCTAGTTCATGTTGTCACGCCCGATGGCATCAAACCTAACCCTAATAAAATAAGGGCAATTCAAAATTTCCCCATACCAACTACTGCTAGGGAAATCAAATCTTTTCTTGGCTTATTAGGGTATTATCGGAAGTTTATAAAAGATTTTGCCCATCTCACCAAACCATTTACGCGGTGTCTGAAAAAAGGCGAAAAAATAACTCATACCTCGGAATTTTTGGAAACTTTCGAAACATGCAAACAAGTACTCACAAATGAACCCCTACTCCAGTATCCTGATTTTAAGAAACCCTTTATACTGACTACTGACGCGTCTAATGTGGCCATTGGTGCCGTTTTATCGCAGGGTGCCATAGGAAAAGATAAACCTATCGCGTACGCTTCGAGGACATTAAACCCATCCGAACAAAATTATTCCACGATAGAAAAAGAACTTTTATCGATAGTGAATTTCACCAAATATTTTAGGCCATATTTATTCGGAAATCAATTTACGATCGTAACCGATCATAAACCTTTGCAATGGCTTTTCAACCTCAAGGACCCCAGCTCAAGATTGGTAAGATGGCGCTTGAAGCTGGAAGAGTACGATTACAACATTGTATACAGAAAAGGTAAAAACAACTCCGTCGCAGATGCCCTTTCCAGAATAGAACTCCACCCACTGGAAAACCAATCAATGATAGCCAATACCGATTTATCAGACAACCGATTTGAAGAGGACTTTCCCGAAATCTTCGCGGACTTGGCAAACAAAGAAGAAATCCCAGAAATTTCCGACGAAAACCTTCAAGACCTTGACAATCGACTAAACGATGAAATTCGAACTGGCAAGAAACCAACAGAAGAAGAAAAAGAAAAACCACCAGAAAAGAAAAAAGTAAACGTCTTATCAAACGTAGTCTTAGTTCCAGCAGTACAGGAGCCGCAGGAACCCGACGACAGCAATGAAACTCAGCACTCTTCCCATGAAAATCCAATTCTTGAAATCCCAATTTCTGAACAACCGTTGAATAAATTCAAAAACCAAATTATACTTTCCGAAAGTGTAGACACTCTTTCCCCTCGGGTAAGGGTAACGAAACCTTTTGATAAAACTCGTCTAAAAATAGTACTACCAAGTAAAAATATCGAAAATGATCTTGTGAGAATCTTCTTAGAATATCTTAAACCGAAAATAGTACATGGCATACTTTTTGAAGAACGTTTGAAAAATAAAGTAATTCCATTGATTCAAAAACACTTTAAACATTCAACCTTCAAACTAGTCCAGAGTAATGTCCTTTTAACCGATATCACAGACAAAGACGAACAGAAACTAAAAATCCAGCATCATCACGAAACAAAAACCACTCATAGGGGGATAAATGAAACGAAAGACTCCCTATGTAGAACATATTATTGGCCAAACATGATTCAAGACGTGACAAATTATATAAACACTTGTGTCACTTGCCAAAAGACAAAATATGAACGTCACCCCAACATTATCAAATTCAACCCTACTCCTATAGGAGAATACCCATTCGAGCATATTTATATCGATGCATTTTCGGCAGATAAAACTAAATTTTTGACAATTATTGATAGCTTCTCGCGTTTTGCCCAAGCATACCCGATTCATTTGAATGCACCCAGCATATTAGATGGTTTATTGAAATTCATTTCCCATTACGGTATTCCGAATAAAATTACTTGCGACTCTGGAACAGAGTTCAAAAATAGTCTAATTCAAGATTTCTGTAACTTGCACAAAATAACTCTACATTACATAACTCCCAAAAATGCCAATAGCAACAGTCCTGTAGAACGCCTACATTCTACACTCATTGAAGAAATCAGAACCCTGAAACTCGAACATCCTGATAGACTAATAACTACACAAATGATATACGCTATATTAGGATATAACAACACCATCCACTCCGCGACCAAATTCACCCCTTTTCAAATTATTAAAGGAAACATTGAACACCAAAATCCGTTTGATATAACATTTTCGAAAATAACTTCTGACTACATTGAAAAACACGCGAGAAATCAAAAAATAATAAACGAAATAATCAAAGAAAATAATGAAAAATCTAAGAACCTTACTGAAGTTAATTCCAAAAGAGATGATCCACCAGCGATAAAAATCAATGAAAACGTGTTTCTGAAAGAATCGCCCCGAAATAAATTATCGCCACTTCATAAGCAAATCCAACCTATCAAGGATTGTGGCATCAAAGTAAAAACGAAAAATTCTAAATATCATAAGAGTAAACTGAAACCTCAAAGAAAACAATCTCAGAAACGAATTTTTCCAGATGACAACGCTGTTCCTTCTACTTCTCGGGATCCTTACCACTAATGGACAACAGATAACCATGACAGAAATGCCCAACCCCATCCTTCCTTTCTCTCTTGGAAAAGCGAGAATCACTACCCAAAAACATACATTTCTGAAACTAATCGACTTGAAACAATTTGATGACCCAATAAAGAGCATAGCCAATAACTCAAATTACATAACCGACCTTATTTCAATGAAAGATGTACTGTATCCACAATTACATCATATGCATAACCATTTGTTACAACTTCTCAAACAAATTTCTGTGAAATTAATAAACATCAAGCCTCAAAAATTCAGCCGATCAAAAAGAGGCCTAATAAATTTTGTGGGCAGAACTAACAAATGGCTCTTTGGGACATTAGATGACGAAGATGAAGAAAAATATGACCAAGCTATTTCTACACTAAATAATAATCAAAAAATCCTACACCATGATTTGAAAAATTACTTAACTATCACAAAAAGATTCTTGAACGAAACATCAAATAACTTGCAACACATTGTAAAAAATCAACAACTGATCGGCAAACAGATAGAGAGTATTGTCGACAGTCTGAACAAATACACGCTATTCTTACGGCTCCAAAACTCTCCCGATACAATGATAATCGACTGTCAAAATGTACTGTCAACACTGAACAATATTGAAGAATCGATATTATTCGGTGAACTGAATATTATTCATAACTCAATATTACCAACTTCCGAGCTCAAAGAACTAATTGAAATAATGCTTAACATGTACAAAGGAAGTCTACCATATTTCGATAACATTCAATCATATTATAAACTTTTAAAAATTGAAACACGATATAAAAATGATCTTATTCTATTCACGATTCATGTCCCGATACTTAGAGAAAATCTTTACGATTATTATCATTTATTTCCCATTCCGATTTCCAATAATGCCATAATTCCCTTGAAACCATACATTATCCTGAACTCGACTTATCACCACTACGAGGACAGCCCGTGCCACGAAATCGAAACAACCTGTATTTTCCGCCTGGAAAATCAAATATCCAAGGAGGACTGTCTACCTGAAGTACTGAAAGGAAAGAGCAGACAGCCATGCCAATCACTCCAGGTCCATCTAGAACAAGATGTAGTAGAACCAGTCAACGACGCCTATGTCATTGTCATTCCCGCCAGACAAATGGCTATTGAAAAAAAGTGCAAAGAAAGCGGATATGAAGAAATCCACAAACCACAGCTGATCCACATACCCCAGAAATGTAGCCTCATCATTAATGGGGAAAAATACAGCAACAACGTTTCCCCGATACAATTGCCCAGAATAGAAATCATCGAACCTAACCATGAAGACCACCCCCTGAAGGTCCTGGATAAGATTAACCTAGACGAGCTGACAAGGCTCCAGAAACTAGCCGAGAAAACTCAACTCCACCGACTCCAAGCCTTGGAAGAAAACAACACCCCGTATATTTCTTTTTATATTTGTATTATTCTGAGCATAATTATTGTTATTGTCATCTTTTACAATTCCTCTATAAAATGTAAGAATGATATTTTAAAACATTTCAAATGTGTCAAGACAAAACCTAAGGACTTGAATTCCGAAAATAATACTACCGTATTATTTTCGTCTTAGGGATGGAGAAGTTATATATACAAACCCCTAAGAAACCCTTAACTTGTAACTTCCATGTAGTGCTGACTAAGGTTTATGAAAATATGATTAACCGTGCTTTATAGTTAGTCCAGTTCTGTTAGCGACGTTGTACGAGACACATCTCTGTCTTCACAAATAAATTTGTACTTTGTAAATTCGATTTTGCTTTTTAAAAATAGTTTCTCGTGGCCCGAAAGCTTAATTCGCATGAATGAAAATAACGTGCCTATAAGTTATACTGTACCTACTTCCCAGTTTTAGTTCTTTAATAAATTTTGTTTGTTAGTTTCATAAATAAATTATTTAAAAATGACTTGCTATTTGAGGAACGCGAAAAAATCATATAATCATATGTATAACATGGGTGTAAAGTACCTTGAATGATTACTGCCAGACTCGTAGCGGAGGGCATCAATCATTCTCAGTAGGAAAATTAGCAATTTTCTCCCTTGTTATACAAATAGCTACATCTTAAATTCGGAAGATACGTCATAATTTTCTGTTATTTCAACAAGGTCGTGTATTTTCGAAAGCGTTTGGTACCCAATCAATCTAGTTAGTTTCAAATAATCTTCTAAATGTCAACCGCAGTTGTCCGAGTCACACGAAAACAATTTTTAGCCATTATCGATTACAATATATTGTCGCCAACTCGCCAACCGTCATTCAAACCAGGTTTTTCGCAGACAACCTTATATCATCGTGTTCGCAATGAAATGGCGTTAATTTTGATACTATAAGATTAATTCATTAAACAAATGGGTGCAAATCACTAGTATCGACTTACCTGTTTATACCTGCCAGACCAATAGTTTTGCCAGGAAAAAATGTCCAATCCAACGTTTATATATTCTCTAGGCTTTATACTTTCGATAAGGGAATTTTTTTATTTTTAATTAATCATAGTCTAACCAGGAATGTTTTACCCAGGTCTTAGCCAACTCACTCTCGATTTATTTTCTAATAGACTGAATTTAATATTGAATACTTTTCATCCACTGCCTAGATGGGTGAAGTTCGCTTTCAATTCGGATCCTCTACTATTATTTCTTACTGTTATTTTTAAAAACTATTGTACATCATTTACTGTTATTGAAATGACGAAACTGCATTAACATAAGCGTCACAAATATAAGTGGTGAAAAATCAGGAAGTTTATTCACTCCCAATTTTTTCATGGTGACTTCCTCCCACATAATAACGGCTGCAGTCCGATTAAGGCAACGTTTCTACTTCAGAATATTTATTGCAGTGAAAATGTGGGTATTACAGACAAAATGTCATATCTCGCACTTTTCAAATCGATAGTAGAACCACTAATTTTGGAAACAAGAAGCGGCTTCAGCAGCGATAATTCTGCATGCTGTTTTTTTAATAATTTATCATATTCTTGATTGAAATTTGTATCTTTTTCAGTTCAAAACACGAATGCTTTCACATATTCCGTTTCATATAACACATAATGTGGGATTTTCGTTCAAATCTAGCAGTTTTCAGTAGAATATATTTCAGTCAAATTAGATAAATAAATTTAGATAAATCCGAAATCATCGGTCCTATTTTGCGTGCTTTGAGGGATTGGTTACAATATACATTATTTGGAGGGTAAAGATGTTTCATTGCCATGAACCATTTGTAGGACATAGTTTTCGTGAAAACAGGGGTAGCACCATAGGATTTTTAATCCAATACTGTTGGAGATGTGGGACACCTTGTATGTGACTTGGTAAATTTCAAAAAGTGCGAAATGCACTTATCGTCAATCCCCAAGTTACAAAATTATCCCTGTTCTCTAAAAAAATAATCATTTTTTTTTTTTCGATGAGAAATGAACTTTCAATAGTTCAAAGAGGTCACTTATTATCGCTACATTCGGGAAGTGTGCACATAATATCATGAGGGAACCCGGAATTGAAACATTAGAATTAGAATATGTTAATTATGTTATCTAAAATTATTATTGCGGCTAATATGTGGGCACAGTGACTGATTATGAACCTCGACGCTTTTTTCTATAGAAAAAAAAAAGATTTCCTGAATGGTATTGTGTTGGGAACAACATTGACGATGACAATATTTTAGAGTTTATATTTCAACTGGGTTCGAGGGGCCGGCTCCACAGCCACCGCCTCCTAGGAAATGACAAAGAAGGCCAGGCAGATCTTTCTAGAATCTATCTCCAAGAGCATTCGTGCACTATAATTTTTAGAGCCTCTGTTGGCACTTCTTATGTATCGATATTATACCGGGTCTTCCATTAAAAATATAGAAGATTTTGCACATTTTTGTTTACAATGTTTGGCAAGCTATTTTTGACACCCTGTATATCACAGGTCGATTTTAGATATATCGTTTGAGAGATTCACCAACGTACATTATTTGACCAAGAATACATTTCAAGGGGAGTCTGCACAACTTTATAATTTCAAACATGATGAGTGACCAATTTTGGATAAAAAAAGCTGCCATGCTAAAAATCTCGAAAACCGTCAATGATTTCGAAAAAAAGACTTACATAAAGTACATTATATTTCTAATGTAGAAACCGAAGAACTAAAAAAATACGGGTTGCCATTTAAAAAAACAAAGTTGGGACCCGCCAAGAAAAATCTGGACACGCTGTGTAAGTTTCATAATTGTTGAATATTTAATATTTTTATTGACACGCTTATGGCGGATTGGTTGTTAAGTAACTGATTTGTGATTTTTTCCATAATTATGATATTGTCAGATAATTCACTAATGTCATTTTATGTATGAAATTTCAAAAATATATTCAAATTAAGCAAACTACGAAATTCATTACCAGCGAATTACATTCAGTCGAGTGGTAGCTACGGAGTTGTCAATAAGAACATTTACAGTCCACTCCAAATTAAGACTCCAACACCACAAGACTTCACAATCATTTTCATTTTGTAGTGCTCAAAAAATAGTAAATCATCCATCTATCAATTACCATAATGGAGACATGGAAGACCGCGCCCTTTTTGCAGGACCCTGTATATATGGGGGATAATATCAGGCACTTACCACTTTTTGACTTCTGTTTTAGAGACTTGGTGGCAGTAAAGGTGAAGCTCTCGCTGGAGGAGAAGGAGGTGGAAGCCATTGTTAGCTCTGCCTATATTCCCTAAGAGGGCAAGAGCTGGAAGACTTCACGATCTACTACAGAGACATAAGAGCTCCTCTAGTAGTGGGGTGTGATGCCAATGCCCACATAGCATCGGGCAGCAGCGACACAAACAGACGAGGTGAGTACATTTTGAAATTCCTAATGAGAGGAAACCTTGTTGTTAATAATACAGGAAATAAGGTAACTTTTGCTAACCGCGTTAGATTCGGGGTCACAGAAAATATTTGGGCAACCCATAGGTCAGCCATACATCCAAGGATGGCACGTTTCCAACAGACCATCTCTATTAGATCATCGGCACATGAGTTTTGGTATTGCCGGAAGCTTTAGGAACTTGAGGAAAACCGACGTATGGTTAACCTCGAGTCTGAAATTCTCCAAAGGAGGGGTTGAGGGAAGAGGACATTGAAGAGGCGGTAATCTGTCTCATAAAAGCCGCCCTTTTACCAAAAAGAGACAGAACAGCACGGTCCAATTCTGGACCTAAGAGCTCGAAACCTTGAAAAAAAGGACCACATCTCTTTTCAATGAGACCTACAGAACGAAGCAGTGTGGCAAACATAATCAAGCCCTCTCTTAGTACGAAAGAGTAATACAAAGAGGGAAAAGAATGGTATGGAACAATTTGTGCGAAGAAGTCGAGAGCACGGCTGAATGCTCACGACTGAATGCTCACGACTGAATGCTCACGACTGAATGCTCACGACTGAACAAAATCGTATTGAATGATCCAGTAAACCCAGTTGGAACGCTAATGAGAGCCGACGGATCATTCACCAAATCGGGGAAAGGATATCTAGAGGTACTTCTTTCTACCCACTTTCCTGACTCTAGGGGAACAAACGACCCAGTCGTATCACAGAGAGTACAAACAGTCGAGGTCAGGCCCGCAAGGGAAACCTGGAAAATGGCGAAAAATGTCATCACCTAAAGGAAGGTAGGATGGGCTATAGAAACCTTTAGTCCATTCAAATCAGTAGGACCAGATCAAATCCAACCGGTACTATTACACAGAGGAGCAAATACTTGCAGCTAATACAAATCTGAATAAAACAAAACTTCCTGATTTGGAAGGACAAGACATATAATGGCAACTGTTCTTTATAGTGCAGCAACTAAAACACGATATAAAGTAACATCATGTTACAATATGCATGGTCAATATTCTGTTTCTTGAAGACAACTTGCAGATTTACCGCTTCCTCGAAGGTGTGGGTAATCGAAGATGTCAATGATCGTATTCTGAAACTATGCACATTTGTTATTTTATAATTGCCCGTTGAGACGGGAGAATGCGACTTCTTTATTCCCAGAATTATTAAAATTTCAAACTCGTAAATGAAATATTAAACTACATTCATGAAATCATTGGTACTGTTACCCGAGCATGTAATCTGTTCTATGTATTCGGTACACTGAGGAAATTTTTTATCAATCGTAGCTAGAAATCCAATAACCCTAGCAAGAAACTCTAATAGCATAGGGGACAAGCGAGCTATCACCTGTGGTTATAAAGTCGACTTTGCTGATTATAGTGGCTATAGCTCACTTGGGATAAATAGAAATTGTCGAATAACTTATTTTCTCGAACTTTGCTACCGCAATGGAATGCATTTACCTATAGCTAGTAGACAATGTTTTTGTGGTAGCTGGTAAACTTTGCTACCGCCAGCGAGTGCACCTACTTATGACTAAAAGGTATTGCTATAGTTGTACGAATCTGACTTTGCTATCGCTGGTGTGTGCAATTACCCCTAGAGCATTATTCATGTTGTAGGTATGCTATGGAATGTGTTCTAACAGTGACGACCAAGAAAGAAGTTTCGAAAGGAAACATGTAAGATAATGGGTCGTGAATAAATTTCAGCAGAAGCTCTCACTATTGATTCATATTCCGCATACTTCATTAACACGAATATGTATGT
Source organism: Chrysolina americana (assembly GCA_958502065.1). Lineage (NCBI taxonomy): Eukaryota > Metazoa > Arthropoda > Insecta > Coleoptera > Chrysomelidae > Chrysolina > Chrysolina americana. The sequence goes on from OY293412.1 coordinate 59,249,873, forward strand.
CTCGAAAAAACTTGAGTAATAGCATTCGAATATATTCATTCACTTCACCCATTATCACATGATTCCTATATTGGTTGTTTACAAGGAGCACTATTCGGCAATATGGCTGGACTAGAACAGGCGGTAGATAACACTGAAACAGTAGTTCTACGTTTTCTCATTTCTAAACGTAACAACCTCCAAATGTTCGTTGCGTTCGTGGAGGGGGTAATTTCCGTCAGAATGCTAGCAAAACATCTAATAACCACAGCATGGAACAAAGTAGTCGTAAGTAGGTTCTTCGAGTAATATTTTAGTGGCAGGTTGACAACTGTATTACCGTAAGTGGATGAACTTCTATGCCCCAGTAAACACAAACATCTCTGCGATATCGCGTTCTTGTTCATGACTCGGTTAGAAAGTGAGGTTCATTTGTACATCACTTTTACCAAGTGAGGATGCTAACTGTGACTACTGTGACCAATGCAACTGGAGATCTCAGTTATCTTCTCATTGATGTCGATCTGTGGCACAAAAATGTCCTTGCTTATTCGAAGATTGAATAGATATCACATTCATATCATTGTGAGTGACATTTGGCATCACAATGTGATACGTTTGTCGGTCAAGAGGGCCCCAAATAGAAGTTAATGAGATTGAAATGTGAGTAACAATGCACTTCACGCATGTGACTTGAAACTTGAATGTGAAGCACTCTGCTGTCTCTGAGAGCATTTTGTTTTAACTGGGGCGATGATCCACTTATCGTAAGCGAAAACCTTACGGCCATAGGCATGTAATTCACCAGTGATTATTCACCTGTGAAATTATGATTTTCTGATTGAAGAACTTACTGTCCTAGACTGACTGCCTAATAGCGACAGCATTATACCAAACTGTGGCAGAAAAACCACCTTCAGCAAAATCGTTTTGCTGCCATAGAATTTGAATGTGCTACTTCTATTCTATAATTTGTTATAGTAATAGTATTTCTTATTACAGTAGCAAGAAATATCCCAGCAAAAACTTCAATAGCAGAATTTTCCTCAGTGTAGAAAATGGAGTATTGGACATTTGTGGTGTCACTCAATGAGAACTAAAAATGTTTTTCTCCTTCACTACACTAATAATTTTATTCGTATATGCGCATGAAGTTAACCAAGTTACCTCCATCAGTAGAATTACTAATTTAATAATGGGTACCTAATCTAATCAGTTATATTTATATCAATCCAAATAATTATTATAATTAGCATAGTATTTACCATGGGTGTGCCCTAACTGTGAACATAGTTTTGAATGCAAGGGCCTGCTTGAACCGTTCTTGTGTTTAAAGCAATTTAAATTCCTAAATCATCAACAGGTTTGAATAATTTCAAATTTTGAATACTGATTTTATAGTGGGTCTCTAGTAAATGATCAGTAATACTTGATTTACTATCTCGTGAATATTTAGCAAGGGCTAAGTGTTCACGAAAACGTATATTCGTAGATCGTTTGGTTTGGCCATAATATATATTACAATCTTGATAGCTAATCTCGTAAACTTGTCCAAAGTTGGAATTGTGTCTTTTAGTTTACCTAATAACCTTCGAAGATTGTTCGTACTGCTATCTACATGCTGCATGTTTACACCCCCGAAAGATGGAAGTGAGATCTCTCGGAAGCCGTGTATCGTGTATAATTTTAATGAATTTCTTGTTATCTTCAGGTCGATAAGTTATCTAAGCTATCAATTATGATAGAAGAATACCCATTATTGATGGCTATCTCCTTGATAGTTTTTATTTCTTTCCGATGACGTTCGTCACTAAGTGCTCAATGCCCTACGAACAAGTGAGTTGAAACTCGCCATCTTGTGCTGAATGTGGTGGTTAGAATAAGCGGGTATGAATCTATTAGTGTTAGTTGGTTTCCTATAAATGTCTTCCACACGTTCTCCATGGCAACGGTCCATCAACTTCCACCGTGAATTTTATTTGTTCAAATACTTAATTCAATCTGTTCAGGAAATGTTCTATAATTTCGTTTTTCGCATCGGAAACACAAAAAAATCATCCACATACCTGATCTAAATTTTCGAGAAATAATTATTTCGTAAGTTTTAAACCGTTTCGATCTCATGAAAAGATTCTTGCTGTTGAAAATATTTATCTTGAACGATAAAATAATTCTGCTGCATGCGTAAAACTCACTGACCTTTTTCCTTCGAATATTATTGAGTTCTAACAAATCTCTCGAATATTCCAAGGTTTCGGTAATGGGCACACTGGGAAAAAGTGAACTCTCATCGAATGAAAACAACGTTTCCCCCTTCGACAGTGTTTTATTCTATCAACGAATTCTTATATATGAATTCACAACAGAAAAACTCTCATGCTGGATACTGCCAAACTCACTCGATACGATAACCACTTCGACAATTTCGGGAAATTTATACTGGATACGATAGGTTTTAGGTAGTTGGCGATGAAATCATAAAAATATCTGAAAAAAAATGTTTTTATGATCGATCCTCTTTTGGAGTCTTCTCAGATGAAACTTGTTTTGTAATAGGTTGATCACCCCAGATATACGATATTATAAGGGAAAAAATTAGTATTCGAGTGTTTAACATAATCACAGTGTTGCCAAACCTTTCAAGATACAGAGTCCGTTCTGAGACCTAGAGGCGCCTCTGTAACGGCTCCGAATTCTAAGAAAAGTGCATCCAATGCAAGAATTCCTATCCACAACACTTCCCAATAGGCAATCCGCATGAACCAATCAAAACTCTATTTTATTTGCGCCTGCGTGGTGTGCAATGTAATTTTAGGTACTTTGAGGATCAACTTGGATATCAAGGACCAGTTTGGTTGGATTAGATCATTTTTCCTTCTTTTATGGCTTAAAAATTAAAAAAAGGGAACATGATCTAACCTAACCAAACTAACCTTGCTCTCCAAGTTGAATACTTGGGACTACTATACCGCCTTAGCATCGATTCAAATATACCGCCTTGGCCAGGATAGTTCTGATTGGTCCATGCGGATTGCCTATTGGGAAGTGTTGTGGATAGGAATTCTGGCGCATCCAAAAGGGGTCGTGGTCTTTAGATACTGGAGCTATTAGAGGGACAGTTCTGCATCAAAAGAGCTGGTAGAAATTTTGTCGTTGAATACATGAGTCGAAATAGAAAGTATTTCTAGTATAAAAGTCTTTACAAATTCAATCAATATTCTCAGTTCGCATTGTGGTCTGAGTGGGTTTAACAAGTTATAATTTTGCTTTTTGTTCAAGTATTATTATGGATGAGATAACATAATTATGTAAGTGTTACTATTCTAGGTAATTAGAGTATTCATTATTACTGTCCAGTCGAATTAAAACATTTTTGATTATATGTTTGAGAATAATTTTTATTTTGAACTCGCTCAGATGCTTTATAGTCAATTTAAAATCAAGTCAATATTTAATCACCTAGTCATTTTTGATACCCAACTATAGAATCTTTAATTCTCATCATTTGATTTTCCTACGCCATTTAAATAGAAAACAGCCAAACTCATTGAGTTTTCTTCGTAATTTGAGTTAGGATTTAGTCGAGTTACATTCAATGAATTGGAATTTTCTATCAAGAACATTATTGATTTCCCACGTATATTGGCCAAGCGACTAGGATCCAAGGGACTAAATTGGCTTACGACCTACATGCCGGAGCGATAGACAGAGCAACAGTACGAGAGTAATATTATGATTTGAATAGTAGCATAGATGATTACCTATCTAGGCACTAGCCGAACGGGTAGTACAATATAGACATTGAGTAGATAAGCCAAGCCTACATCATATCGTTAACTAAGCACGCTGCTCCAATTCGAAGTCGATCACATTCCAGGCACATCATACATTTCCAGAATTCTGACAGTTAACTGCAGACAGAATTCATCTCTTATGTGAAATTTCCCATTTGCATAATTAAATGTACTCCTCAAATTGAGTATTTATGGCCACAACTTTAATGGATACAATGATATCGATAATCCACTAAGTATTGGCGGGAAGTTAAATCATCTGGAAATATATGTGAAGTGATATTGAAGATACAAGTCTATTTTATTTTTGGCAATCACTCAAGATGACGTCAGTAATACTGCTGAAGAGGTATCGGATCAGGCTCCTCCACCTTCAACCCATCCAATATTGACTGCAGCCAATGATGAACAAGAAGTAAATGACCATCTCCATGAAAGCACGAATGTCAGAAGTCCTAGTACTCATGATAATTTGGAAAACGTTTCTATTACAGGGGTCATTCAGCCCTTTATGATAGTTGATAAAAATATCCATACCAATATAGATAATTCTTAAAATAATGATAAAACTGTAGAAAACTCCTCCTCAATCAGAACCCATTCCATCATCAATTATAGCGTCAAGTAATGATTCCGACCAAGAATATATTCCAACACCATTCGATAAAATTCTTTTCTGGGAACCAAAAAATGTCGAAGGAGACAGAGTGAAACGGAAGCCAAAGGATAAAATGTTTGCAGTTACTTCTTCTGAGAAATGGAAAAGATTCAATAATAGAAAGGGGGCAAGGAAGAGAAAAGAAGAGAGAGACGAAGAAGAGAAGAGAAAACGAAAACAACAGAGATTGGAAGAAAATAAACAGAATCTAAGCTCAAAAATCAGTTTGAAAAGAAAAGTCATCGAAATACTAAAGTTTTTTTTCTGATACTGAAATCGAAGATGTTTTGACCAAATCTGTTACCTCGGAGTTGGATATGGAGACTAGTTAATTGTCACCTATGATGATTACCGTTTTCCTGGCCTTATTATTGGTATCACTGATCAAAATAATTAATGACAAAAATTGATTCAAACTGAGGATGGCTAAATAAGGACGACATCCTTCATTATCGAAGAAATGTAATTACCAAAATCTCCAAACCAAAACTCCTGAATAAAAGACTACTAATGTTGTACATCACAACGTTTTAAGAGATTGTCTTGTATTATTAAAGAATTTATAGAAAGATGACTTCCATTTATGATGTCATGATAATCGCGGACGATAGTCCACGTAAGCATGCCGATGACTCGGACAGTGTGTTAAAAGAATGGCCGATAATACGGATAATTGAGATTGAATAGTTTAGTTTCTTTCAATTATAAAATTGATTTCGTATGACGTACCTTTCAATAAATAAATGAGAAATTTGAACACAAAAATTATATGAGGAAAACCCAAAAAATGACGTTTACAGACTGTTTGAAGTTGGCGAATGTTCTCAAGTGGCCGATAATAGGGACAATTACCTTTTTTCTCATTTATACTTGACATAAAACGATCACAAATTATATTGAAATTTGGACAGGACATCGTTTCAGAGACTATTTACAGTGTAATGCCTCAACAGAATCATCATGAAGTTATTAATTTTTATCCTCTCGTTTAAAGTTTCTATAACCAGTGATTCGCGTAAGGGAACCATTATGTGAATCCAATGCTTCAGATGCTGAAATGCTCGGCGATAGTTTCGATAAATCTTTCTCGCCAGTTTAAAATACAGCACTACCCCAAGTTATGTCACAAATATGCCAAAACTCTTCAACCCATGTTTATTTTCCATCAGAAATAGTGGAGAAAAAACTAAGGAATGTCAAAACAAGTGTCTCACCTGGGCCGGATAGTATACCAGCATTCATTTTGAAAAGGCATGCATCCGTGCTCGCAAAACCCTTTCATTGCGGGTAAAATTTCCATAGTCGTGCTCTCAAAACGGGGAAAATTAAGCGCTGCGGGAACGCCCGTCTCCCGGTATACGTAAGTCAGGTATGGACGTGTACACCCGTCTCCCGCAATGAATGCGATTTTTGTGAATGCGATTTTTTACATATTTGATCACAAAATAAGTTTTATTTCAGTAGCATATTTATTTAAAATGAATAAAAGTTATAATACCATTGCTTATAATATCAAAAATAATTGAAAATATTCCCAAACATGAAATGAAATTTAATAATTTTTGACCGTGTGATACCTTTCAAAACAATTTTTAAGACACAGTGGAACATCACAAGGCGCACAGCAAAATGAAGTTTCTTTTCGAATTTTTTGCTTGGAACAAACCACGCAACGCTTATATTTTTGCTTCTGCGTTGTGTCTTTTGGAAGGTGTGAAGGAAAGTGCCTTGCAGTCAGTCTAAGTGGAGAATCACCATCTATGCCCCTTTTGCTTGTAGTGCGTGGTGTGTTTTTATGGTATTTTTCAACAAGTTCTTTTACCAACTTAAGTTGAAAGTCTGCTACTGATATGTTTTCACCAGTCTTCATTTTGTATATAGCATGCGCATTCAAAAGCGTCATATCTAATATGTGAAAAAATACTTTTTTGTACCATTTGATGGTTTTCCTGACGGACTCAATCGAACTTAGAAGCATATCTGTGCGATCTACAGCACCCATATTTGCGTTGTAATCTGTGATGCATTTTGGCTTGTATATAATTTCTCCAGAAACTCGATCTTGTTTGTCAGTTGGGACCATCTCCGGCGTATTACAGGTTGAAAGCATCCTAACTTCCCGTTTGTCCTGCCATTTTAGGGCCAACAGGTTTTTAGTCGAATAATGTATAATTTCACCTTTTTTAATTTTATCCGTCATATCTGGGATATGTTTTCTATTTTGCTTTACTGTGCCGCAAGCATTTGTTTGTCTGCCATGTAGGATGTTGTAGAGTATAGGACTTGTATACCAATTATCGGTATATAACGTGTGACCCGAATCTAAATATGGCTGCATCATTGTTAGAACGATATTTCCGGATATGCCAACTTCTTGCTCAACTTCTTGAACGTCACTTTCCTTGCCACAGAAAATGATGAAGTCCAAAATATATCCAGTTTCACAATCACATAAGACAAAGAATTTTATTCCAAATCTATGTCTCTTCGAAGGAATGTATTGCTTGAAGGAAAGCCTTCCTTTGAAGAGCATGAGACTCTCATCAATACATAAGTTTTGAAAAGGATAAAATGTGTCAGAGTAAGCCTTTCTTACATGGTTCAATAACATTCTGATTTTGAGTAATTTGTCATTTCTGTCGATGTTATTGTTATCGCAAAAGTGAAGAACTGACAAAATGGACATATATCGGTCACGAGACATAACTTGCCCAAAAAATGGTGTAGCTAGTAATTTATCTGTGGTCCAGTAATCCATAATCTTCAGTTTCTTCACTTGAGCCATATGTAATGACAAGGAAATAAACAGATACATCTCATTTACTCCTATTTGAGACCACTTCTTCTTATGTGCTGGTGTTGCATTTTCTCTTTGGTCGTAAAACAAATTTGACTGATTTACAATTGCCGTTATGATTTCTTCCGAAAAAAATATTTCAAAACATTCCAACACCGAAGGGTTATCTTGCAACTTTTCAGCAGAACAACCAACATCAATTTTATTGAAGGAATGTATTTTTGGTTCAAAGGCAGTTTGCTTCCAGTTGAATCCGTGGTCTTTTGTTTGTTTCTTAGCTCTAACAGCAGCTGGTACTGGAAATTACATAAAATGCACTTTGTTTTTTTATAAATGAATTATTATTACCACTTATAATACCTGTATTTATATCATCGTCCTCAGAATCTTCAGACATTTCAACCTCTGGGCAGATATTTTCATATGCATCACTTTCAGACCCTGATGACTCGTGAAATTCATTTTCATCATCACTACCATACAACAACTCTTCTATTTGATTATCAGTAAGATATTTTCGAGCCATCGTGGTTAATAAATTCACTTGAAACAAATAAAAACTAACCAACTGATGCAGCTACCACTTCTATACTGAAATATTGAATAAAATGAAAACCGCATCCACAATCGTTAAATCCTGTTGAAACATGTTTAATTGCATCTTGACAATATATCTTTATACGTAGACGGGAACGCTCGGCTCCCGCAATGAATGCGTTAAAAACACGTGCGTGAAAAGCCGTATCCCGCGTATCAGGTGTATATACGTTTTGCGGGTTTTCCCGGTTCCCGCAATGAAAAATGGCCGATAATACGGATAATTGAGATTGAATAGTTTATTTTCTTTCAATTATAAAATTGATTTCGTATGACGTACCTTTCAATAAATAAATGAGAAATTTGAACACAAAAATTATATGAGGAAAACCCAAAAAATGACGTTTACAGACTGTTTGAAGTTGGCGAATGTTCTCAAGTGGCCGATAATAGGGACAATTACCTTTTTTCTCATTTATACTTGACATAAAACGATCACAAATTATATTGAAATTTGGACAGGACATCGTTTCAGAGACTATTTACAGTGTAATGCCTCAACAGAATCATCATGAAGTTATTAATTTTTATCCTCTCGTTTAAAGTTTCTATAACCAGTGATTCGCGTAAGGGAACCATTATGTGAATCCAATGCTTCAGATGCTGAAATGCTCGGCGATGGTTTCGATAAATCTTTCTCGCCAGTTTAAAATACAGCACTACCCCAAGTTATGTCACAAATATGCCAAAACCCTTTAACCCATGTTTCCATCAGAAATAGTGGAGAAAAAACTAAGGAATGTCAAAACAAGTGTCTCACCTGGGCCGGATAGTATACCAGCATTCATTTTGAAAAGGCATGCATCCGTGCTCGCAAAACCCCTTAGCCATATCTTTACTCAATAGCGGTTAGCCTGTGTCACTTCCATATACAGGGCTATTCAAATTCGAGTCTATGCATGGGGATCTCGGTAACGGTAAAAGATAGAAGGGTGGTTGAATGTGAGCAAAGTTGCGTATTTCAGAGGTCAAATACCTGAAACAAAAAAATCTGATCTAGCTGCTTTGGTTCTAGAGTTATACAGGAAAAATAAAAAAATTCGGAATTATTTTATTACCTATATTTTATTTATTTTGTGAAGATTGTCTGAAACTTTTGGCACTTTGCCATATCAACTTTTTGTACACTATCCAAATATGCAAGTAACAATTATATACAAAGTATCGTACAACCCGGACCACCCTCAACATTTTATTTTCAAATATGGACCTGTTATTTTTATTGCATTTTTCAAACGTCAAGAATTATATTTCATTGGCGTAGGTAGAATTTTCACCTGAGTTGAAGAGTGTTTTGGAAGTAGTGTACTATCAACAGTGAAATTATTATTATTTTATTCCATAACTGCTGCAATTGTGAATTGTCAACTTGTCATTGGTTCACCCTTTTATTCTTTGATATTTTTCAATCATAGCTGCGATGGAATTAAATAATGTTGATGTTCCTGCTAATAGTTCACTACTCCCAAAACACTCTGTAGTTCAGATGAAAATACTACGCCAATATGAAACACGGCTCTTAGCATTTGAATAAATGTTATAAAAAATACAGGTCCGTATTTGAAAATAAAAAGTTGAGGGTAGCCCGGGTTGTACGATATTTTGTATATAATTTTTAATAGCATATTTGGATAGTCTACAAAAAGTTGCTATTGCAAAGTGCTAACTGTTTCAAAAAATCTTCACAAAATAAAAAGAATCTACTCGAAGTGCAATACCCTACCTGCAGATGTCGTGACAGCCCCTAATACAAACAGTTTCAAGAATCGTTATAACTATTTCCTACAAACGGCAAACATGTGATATGGTTTGTTCATTTTTATTTTCCATCTTTCTCTCTTTAATATTACGAAAATCATTACATTTGTTAATTCATAAAATTATATTTCACTGGACACAATAGGCTATGCCTCTGCCTTGTTTTCAAATGAATTGAAGAATATCAAGAATTGTGAAGATCAATTCACATCTTTCTCATATATTTTTGGGGAAATTATCATCATTATTAATATGTATACTTACAGAAGATCTAAGGATGAACTACCCAAATAAACCTTGTAAATAAATGAAGTGTAAACAAAATACTACCTAATACACTCATTTGCATTAGAATGCTTGATATTCTTACCTTGTTATCGTGTTAATATGCATTACCTACAATCAAATCTTCGAAGAATATATTTGCCATTACTCACCTATAGTAACCTTACCGTATTGCACTTGGGAAAGAGAATGGACAGTATTTGTATCCTTTTTTATTGTTGAATTTCCTTCAATACTTCCTTGAATATTTTTATACTTGCCGATCTGTTTTTTAATATTGTTCCAGTTGACCATAAAAAAGGTATTTTCAAAATAATATAATGTGTAATCAAATCCAAAGTATATCATAATTACTTCGTTATTCCACTCATATAATGAAAGGTAGGTCCTCTCTGCCTTCAAGGTTGCTCATGCAGAGAACATGTCAGGAAACCCAATCAGGAAAGGGTTGTCCTAACGGATATAATAGGTAGTAGTACGTTTTACGTACGTCTTTTTGAATACTTCAGGCATAAGTATTTGGATTTTCGAGTTTGCATGATAGAATTAACATCCAGTTCCAGTTTCAGTATTGTGGCATTAGCTACTAGGCTAGTTCGCCAGTCTTGGAGACCTATTAGTGATTAGTGATTAGTGGACCGTGAACCCTAACCTCATTTTTGCCCTCCCCTTCGGTGGGCAAACTGGAAGTCTCACTCGAAGTGATACCACGAATGCCCGGAATTATTTCACATTAGGTAAAAATTCACAATAAATAATAATCTATATGACTGCACAAACTGATATTTAAAATTTATAATTTTGCAATGCACGTTAGTATGGCACACATTTACACATAACCTAACATGACTTCTGCCTACACGACAGTCAGGAGTCGAATCCTAGAATTAACATAAAATACTTTCAAGAAAGTAAAAACAGAAGAATATTAAGTGTGGATTCATGCAGCATCGAGTAACAAGTATCATGGAACAAGTATCATTCAACGATTATCAAGTAACAAGTGGCGAACATGTGACCATTTATGCAGAGTGATTAACAATTTGCTTGTAATGGGACCTAACCTAGTTTACCTTATCTAACGACATACTTATTTTCTCATTTCCATAATAATAATTTCTAAATATTCTGTGAAATGGAAGATGTTGAGGCGCTTTCTGCATTATTAATGCTAGTAATGCTACTGACACCTAGTTTTTTTCTTTGTTTTGAAAAAAGTTTGGTTAAATTTCGTCACCAACCGGCCAATCCGCAATCATCTGCGTACTAGTTGCGCACAATAAGGAAATTCGATTGATGTAAAAGTTGAAAGTTGGCCAACTTTTACTCGTTAATTGATAATTTTTAATTGTTTGCATAAACACTCAACTTTATAATTTTATTGATAATTGTTACATGAACTTGTTCCATGATACTTATTACTTGATGCTGCATAAATCCACACTAAGTCATGGTACTACCCAAACAGGGATCTGCAGTTTGAATAAAAATATTGTACAAATAGTTTTCTGAAACAGAAAATTAAGACACCGAAATTCATAAAACCATGAGAATAACTCTAATATGTGAGTTAAAAAATGGTACCAAAAACCCTACTCCCTACTAAAAAAACAAAATTGGTCCAATGAAAGAAATAATTCCGACCAATGTCGAAAATACCCTTCTCTCCACATATTTCCACAAAGTGTAAAAATGAGACCGATATCTGAGAAATGAGAAAACAACTACTTCCCCATACTGACATTGAACCATATATGTCGTCCATTTTCTACTTTGTGAAAATGTGTGGAGTGAATGGTATTTTCAACCTCAGTCAGAATTATTTCTTATAATCCATCAGATAACTCTCCGATACACATTTTTCGAACTTTGTTCAATTTATTGATAATATTATTTCTAATTTACCAGTTTCAATCTACTTCTACATATTTGTTTTGTATCCAATGACAATATTCTTGAAAACTATTGACTAATGAATTGTTTAACATTTTTTTTTTCAACAACCAGCTGTTGTACCCCTACAAGCGACATCCCTCAGAAATCGTGCGATTCCTAGCACGAGACCAGTGAACATGCTGGGAATCGAACCCACCCTCCTTTGATTGACGACCACTGCGGTCCATATGATGGCGATGAAAATATTCTTGAACTATTTTTACATTTTGCAATTTCCAGTCTCTTTGTCATTAAATCGGTGGTCTTGTCCAGAGCATGTTGGGCCACACTCGCTTTTTCTGGTCTCGAAAAACGGATATGACCAATATGCTCTTTGAATCTTACTTTCATGGTCCTTCCAGTTTGACCCACATACTTCTTTTCGCAGTTCTTGCAACTAATTTCATAAATCCCCGATTTTTTTTCTCTCTTACATTTGGGAGTACCAATGATCTCTTACAGCTTATACGTGGTTTTGTACACTACCTATCGGATAACATTATATTTGGGAGGGTTTTCTTCTTTTTGAAAAGTCGAAGAGTCGCGAAGGGTTTTCTTGAATCTATGCTACCTAATCAGTTTGTCTACCAAATCCACAGAATAACCGTTCAGTTCAGCTACCTCTCTATTAATCATTTCCTCGGTGTTGAATCTCTCCTTGTTGAGTGGGAACGACAAGAGTCGATTCACTAAGAAATTTAATCCCACCATTTTTTGCTGCATGCAATGGTGGGAGCTCTCCAGGATGTATCTGAGTGTACTCGTGCCTTTCCTTTAGATATCGAATTCAAGCTGATTTTGGTTGTTTCTGATTACTGGAACATCTAAAAATGGCATCGGTTTTTTGTTTTCAGTTTTATATGTGTGCCTTTTTGAGCTCTTAAAGACTTGAGGATACCAACTTTGTTAGCGAAACGTTCGTCACGTGATTTTGCCGTTGTTTCGGTGTTTTGGGTGGTTTCCATTTCTTGAAGCAACTGAAAGAGATTTTATTTCGAATATGAAACCAATTACACATATTTTATTGATTACTAGCTGATGTCGATTTTATTATGTACTGTTAATGTCGACTTTCGAATTACTAGACCTTACGGATTCATAATAAGCCAAGAAAAACTCATATCCATTCAGATACAAATTCAGGTAGGAAATTGAGTCTTGCTCTTTTCCGACTATTCACGATCTCTGGTGTGGTGTTTAGGTCTGTAATGGTTATATTCGTAATTATTAAGAATATGTTATTTTTAGAGATGCCAACTCTACTAATTGCACTAATCATCTAATACCAACTAATGGTTTTTGAAGGCGCAACCTCCACAGCTACCTTGTCTATTAATAAATATGACCAGAAAGTTAGAGGAGTAAAACCTACCAGGTTCATTCCAAGGCATTCAAACATTCCTCGAAGAATTTGACCAAAACACTGTTAGACTACAGAAGGGATGACCTGCGATGTCAAACATAACATCAATCATTACATGACAAGACAAAAATTGTCGGAGTACCCAACATATCGTCCTTGTCTTGAAGATGATAAATAGCATAGCACACACTTTGTGCCTGCCCCGCCGCGGACCGAATATGGTTTTCGATGTTTTGCACAGTTTTTCTCTCTACCTCGTACCTGAAAGATTATACACCAAATAAACTGAACGGCTTCGTCAAGAAGCTGGGTTTATTTTGGTGAAATATGGTTTGGTATGAACCACAATAGACCCTTACTGGTCGCATTGGAGGGCCGAGCAGACTCGCTCATTCCAAACCTAACCTAACCTAATCATTAACATATGTAACAGTAAATGATAAGGATAGTGAGTAATATACTGTTTGTAATAAAAAATAAGTAAATAAATCGAATTAAAAATGATTCAGTATATGACTATGATACGGCATACGGACGCCATATTGAAAGAATTCTTTAAATGGCGCTAGTGATACCTGCTATCAACAAAATTTCAGATAAAAATATTCATCCGATTCAAAATGACGGTGCTTAATGTTCTAACCCTTAAATGGGGATCCTCTGGGATATATGGCTTTTAACGAGTTCTAGTGAAATGGTGCAATATTTTTGTGGAAACTACAGACTTGTCAGACAGAATTGTAGATGAGGGTTCGTTTCCGTCATTTTGTTGAAATTCACGGCTCATTTACAATAATTGCAAAACACACCGGCATTTGGGAAAAATCAAGAAAAATGTAAACCGGTCATAGATAATGAAGAGAATGAAGATACAGTCTTGACATACTTGAAAAGTTCCTTAGTAGATGCAGAAAGATATATCGGAATACCTGTAACGAGTATTCAGGGGATTCTAAAAAATCATATGTACGTACCTACCATCTGTATTCATTGTCATTATTTCAAAATTTTTACAGCAGGTGACAATTGATTTAGACGGATGAGGCAAAATTTATGAAAAATGGAATGTTCAACCGCTATAACTCACATTACTCTAGTGATACTAATCCACACGTATTTCGAGGAAGATAGTTTCAAGGTTGCTGGAGTTTCAGTGTTTTTACAGCAATGAAAAATGATGTTGTGCTTGCGGTGCATTTTAATGAAGAACATTTTAATGGTAAAATTATAGAAGATCGGAAGGTGAGATAAAAAAAATTGTTCCCGTTTAGACAATAATTTTGGAAATCGTTGTATAGCGAACAATGGACCCCATCGATGGCCTCCTCGTTCGCCCGATATCACTCCATTGGACTTTTTTTTGGGGTCGTATAGAAAAATAGTGCCATCGCTGCGCCGCTAACATCAAAAGAAGATTGACAGGAGAGAGTGCAGTTCGATCCCTTTCTCCGCAAGAAATTCAGAGCGCTATACCCATGCCAAATTTTTAAGGAAAATTCATAAATGTTTGGAAGTTGGGGCTAACCGGTTCGAACATTTACTATAGTCTGTTCAATTACTTGTTTGTTCCTGGGAGTGGTTTACGATTCTGGATGATCCACGTCCATTGTCTCCGACAGGTCTAATTTTGTTTAGCTCTTCAACAATTTGCCAGTGTGTTTTACATTATTTGAATGATCTGCGTCATGGTGTCATGAGTTTGTTTTGGTCTGTCCGAATACAGCGGAGAGAAGATTTTACAGACTTTTTCGATAACCATGTCAAATTCTTCATAACTAATGGTTAATGAATTAAAGTAAAATAAATTATTAGCAAACATTTTGTATTGACACTTCAGCATTTGTTTCTTGTCGATTCTTCCATAAAGCCCACTGATCATTTCAATATCTCTAATAACAATACGGAACTCTGTTTTTCCAAGTTTCTACATAAATCGTTTGATTTAGATATAGCGTTGTTGGTTTAAACTCCTCCTATTTTTTACAAGCTTTTATTTAACTTATAATGTGTGTCACTATGTTTGTTCAGGTGGAATCTTGCAACTCAATTTTGAAGCAGATATCTTCAACCGACTGAGCTGAGATTTTGTATAAGTACACGTTTAGTTTGGATGATAATGCCAAAGAGTAGAGGTTCTATACAGAACAAGAGAGATCACATGATCTTTTTATGAATGAAGTAGTAAAATCGTTTTGAAATCCTTGAAACCACTGTACTTTTGATTTCATTCATTAAATTCAAAATCTGGTTGGATTCTGGTGTCACCAATCACGAGCCAAGATAGCAGGTCATGTGACATCGACGTCAGAGTTAGAGAATACAGAAGAAGAAAATGAATTTGTAGGTTACAAGCTGCGTTTTATTGGACCTCATTCCGATACCGGTTTGATAGAATCAATTGACATATGACACGAATGCAATGATAAAAATGTCAGAACTGACGGATAAATGACAATTCATTCCCAAACCGGTATCAGAATGGCGCCAATAGAACGCAGCATAAACATAACTGCTACAATTTGACATTATTTAAGAATCGAATAAATCATTGTTATTTGAAATTTTTGATAAGATATTGTAATATTTATAACTGTATTAAAGGTTTTATGCGATAGTTTATACGGAGAGAGCATTTTTAGTTATAATTTTCACTATCCATTTTTATGTGCTGACCACTGCAATCATTATGTTGGTTTTGTCTTCTCTTCGAATTTCACCATGAAAATTGTTGTTCATTTACATTATACCTACGTAGAGAATTATTTCAGGCGTGGTGTCAAGACTTGTAGCAAGTATGAAATAAGCACGTGCTAATTTCAAGAGGGACTTTTTTTACAAATGTCATTATACCTACTAGTAGAAATATTCATGGGAGTTTGCTTGAACCTATGCACTGAGAATCAAGTTCAAGTAATCAAATGTAACATTAACCAGTGACAGTGTTCATAACAAAACAATTTCAATACAAATATTTAATTAATAGACCATAAGGGTTAGAAGGACCTGACCACATATTTATAGGTATTTCAAACTGGAGAAATGTACTCCGATAAAGATCATGTTATAACGAGTAAAACGTATTTGTGGATAAGGTGGAGTTCGACTGATAATCCAATGGATATCAATATCAATCCATTTTCTACTTGATTCGCTCTGTTGTAGATAAGCAGAATTTGTTATGAGTGTAATCATGAGTGAATTTCATATTATAGAAAACACTGACATTGGCATAAAGACTTCAAGAATATGCAGTCCTGTCTGAAGAAAAATATATTTTTTTTCAAAAATTCAAAACAACCATCCTTTAGTTACATAACTAGTATCAACCATATAATTATAATTGTTTTAAAAATAATATTTCCATTACAACAGTAAAAAATTATCTAAAATCACACTAAATATTTTACGAGCCCTGGTGATGATATGCAAACTCTGAAAAAGAAAGAAAAATATCAGATTTTTGTATTCAAAAGAAGATATTTCTTACCTTTATTATGAACAAAGAAAACATTTTTCCTTGATAGCATGAATTAATTCATTTATAATTTAATATGAATCCTTATATAACGTTGGTGTGGCTAATTTTATCTCCTCATATACATAAACATATTTTTGAGAGCAGTAGGTACATGAAACATAAAAACATAGGGTTGAACAAAATAATACGATATTATAGATAGGTACTCACAGTGGGACCTTATGTCCCTGGACATTGGTTGGTTGGTTTGAATATATACCAAAAAAAGTATGTTCTTTTAAAACATACTTACATCATATTCATTTGTGCTGTAATATTTGTAACTTTCTCAATTTCTTGATTCTTCGATTGTTAGTTTATTTCCTTTTGAAATTACGATTGGCATATTTTGCAATATAAAATATCCTCATTCGTATAAACAACTGCAATAAATAAACATATGGAAATTCTTCACAAGGGTGTACAAATGGAATTTCTTTAAATTTTTCATAAAGTTATTCTCCTGTTTTTCCAGTTCTGATATTTTCCATAAGAATTTTTTCCATCATCGACACATATTCCACAAATGAATCTTCTGGCATTAACAATTTTCCAAAGGCTCCTTTTCTGCTTCCATATTTGTCAGTATCACCTGAAAATACATTTCAAAAAGGAATAAACTGCTGGTAAAATTAATTCACTATACCTACCTTTGAAGTGGCAGAATAGTTTAGTAGAATCTAGACTATCCGTTGACTGGGCATAATCCTGACATACTTTACAAGAATGTTTTTTTAAACATTTCCTCAAAAGATATCCACTCATAAATTGTTCTACATTTCTGGTTGGTAAATCATTTCTTCTGAAGTCTGCATTTGTAATCTAAAAAACATTTAACTCTAGAAACTATGTATGTTTATGGAGATATAGAAACACTCACCCATCATATTTCTATAATACTTTCAGAATACTGCCAAAAATATTCTAAATCTATATATAGAATTTATCCATTCAAAATGTTGATAGAAGCAACGTGCCATATCTGCTTTCCATTTTCAATAACCCTGTACCTCAAAAGTATTTTTTTTCTTTGGAATCTTTTCAAGTTCTACAGGAAATGGTTTTTCTGGCACTCCACTCATCAACAGTACATCAACATCAGCAGCATAATTGAATGTATCAACACAAGTCAGTAAATCCATGCAAGACAGTTTTTTGAAAGCATTCATAAACTGTATTGGTGTTGGATTTACCGAGTTGCCTCCTTGCTGCCGTATTTTCCCAAAGAAGTTTTCGATGTAATCTTGATTTAAACGTCTTGTTTTCATTTGCATTAATCCATCTTTCTTCAAATCATTCCATAAATTAATCACACTCTTGATGGTAATCTGAAAACAAGTGATGCTTGAAAATAATTCTGTTATATCTTTCTTACCTGTGTGTGTATGCTTAAAAACTTTCATATCTTTCAAATCAGTCAGCATTGATTTTAAAAATATTTCTTCTTGCTCAGTTCCTTTATAAGGTTTCTTACATTAATTTTTAGCTTTGGTTGAACTGGAGTTAAGGATGTCAAATAAATGATCAAATTTTTCCAAGAAATTAGCTGTAGCAGCTGCGGAAGCACTCATTTCACCATTAGCAATATAGGCATACATAGCTGAAAAAAATTAGGTTTATTTGATACTTATTATGATCAACAATACTGCTCCTGAATAAATCTCACCAGAAACAACAGTTGCACTAAACACCTAGGTAGCATACTTCACCTTCATTTTCTGAAAACTATTAGTATATATATGAGCATCAGTAAGTTTGGTTGCCATTTTCAAATCCATTTCCTTCTCTAAGTTGTAAAGCTCTTCAATATGATCCCATTTTGCTATCTTCTTCACGAACTGTACTTCATATTTCATCAACATATTCCTCATACACTTTAGTAAATGAGGTCGAATATATAGAATATTTTCTTCTCATTCACCTGAAATGTTAAGTTATTTATATTCACACCTATATTGCTTGAAAACTGAACAAAGTTTGAGCCCATGTCAGATACAAGAGCTCTAACATCAAGTTCTGTCTCCATCATTTTGGTGATAGACTCAAATACAATGGGTTTGAGATCTGAAGCACCACATGTTGAACTCGAGAAGAAATAACCCAATGGTTGTTTCCAATTATCATGGATTCCTCTTGCCATCAAAACTAATGCATTTTTTACCGGAACAAATTCCTTTCCCTTTCCTTAAAAAATATTAAACAAAAAATAACGTTCTTCCACAGACTATTTTCAGAAGTTCTCACCCAAATCATGAAATCCAATTATTTCATCATTTTTTGAACCATACTGAATACCTGCTTTCAAAGAAACTTAATCCATAGAGAGAATACATATTTTCTCTAGTTCACTTTTTCCTTGTAGTCTCAATTTGAGGCTCCTAAAAACAAAATCATTCAGTCCAGGTTTTTTCTGAATATTTTCAGTCATTTTCCTCAAAGTTGACACTGAGGGAAAATGATAATTTTTGGCCATTTGTCGATATGCTTTTGGTCCGCTATAAAAAAGAGAAAGTGCATGCTGTTTGAACTCCTTCGTATATCTCCTGCCCTTTGGTTTCCTATCCTTCAGTTCACTAATAATCTTAGCAGAATTTGCGAAAATCTGTGGAAGGTGACTATCACATGCTCTCTTAAATATTTCTTTGGAAATATCTTCTTCCTTCATTTTAATTTCCTCTATTAAGTGTTCCAGTTTAGCTTTTTTGATCTCCATCTTTTTTATTTCAATAGATTTAGACTGAAAAATATAATAAGTATCTGATAAAGATTCTGGATATTTTTTATGCATTACCTTCACTAAATCCCTCAACTTCCTTTTCCTTGGTGTCTGTGAAGAAAGATCCTTCGATGTTTGGGCTTGACACTCCGAAGCTGTAAAAAAATAGGTTTGAGTTTGTTGATCCACTTTTGTAGTTACTTCTGTTTGTGTCTCTTTGTCAAACCTTGACTTCTGAAACAAATTCAAGGTAGGAACTGCAGTTCGATTTAAATTATGATTAATGATGTATCGATTTTCAAAATGTGTGCTGCAAATCCTATTATTTGAATATAACGTGTTTGCTTCTTTCTTCATTATATCTTCATCATTACAAGCCAGTTTCCATTGAAGAACTCGGTCAATATCTTTCGCGAGCTAGAATAAAATCTGTTAGGACACTCTTTAACAGAGCACTTAGAGCCAGTTCCAGTATATCTACCTTCCATGATGACATGCAAAAATTTAGATGATATTGGTAAATACTATTCTACTAGACTACTGACTAATTTACTACTTCAAACTAAACGATGAAAGCATGCAAAACTCAAGAATTTAACTAATAAAAGTTGGTCAGAAAAAAAAGTTTAAAATAAAAATTCACTTCAAATACAATCAACAAAAAATGAATAGATCAATTCGACAATTTTAGTCAATTCGCTTTGAAAAAAATGTTATTTTTCGTGAAAAATCACTAGAAAGCAGTAAGACTTCAAGAAAAATCGAGCAGTCAATCATTAGATATTAGAATTGATTAGATTCTGATATTTGACAGACAAATGTAAAATGTAAATAAACATCGTCGTAAAATCAAGGCCATTAGTCCATTTTCGCGCCATATCTAAAGATATTTCTCTTGTTCTGTATAGAACCTCTACTCTTTGATAATGCATGGTTAGTTGTGTGACGTCATCCTAAATCCAACATGGCGGAATACCCTTGATGGCGGACTAGTTATTTTTAATACACTCTTACAAAATGGATATCAGCATTCTGAGAATAATTCGAAAAATAACGGTCTCAGTTTTTCATACGGGTATCAAATACAAGGACTTGCTGAGAATAAGAATGCGAGTTGAAAAAATTGAGATGGTGATCATAAGCTCCGATACATCAATCCGTCTGAAATTTTAGGGTACTGGGGTTTTTGCAGTGGCTATATATCTAAGGAGTTAGAAATATTCGTTAGGGACAAGGTGATATTGCGTTAAAACGTAGATATGTCCAAAGGTCTAGTAAATGGTTATCATTCGACATATTACAGAAATAATATAGCCCTGCTTCCAGAGATTACAAATGAATGATACTGATATACCATCCGCCCATAGAGTTCGGTAAAGACGGTGTTCATCCCATTCAACCTAATACCGTGCAATTGCTAGCAAAATATAGTCACTGCACTGCAGAACGAAGAATGTTGCCAATTATATAATATTAGGCTTGCACAGTACACAAAATGCAGGGTAGTGGTAGTACTGTCGATCATACTTAGGCTCGAAGCTCTTCGCTTCTGGTCAAGCATACGTAGCCTTAAGTTGGGTGAAATCATTAGAAGGTCTCCTCATTGAAGAGCCAGACTGTTCAAAATTAACTGACAAACAACCTTGCAACAATGATGCGTTGAATGAGATGAACAAACTGAGGAACTTGTCCATGGATAACTTAAACTAAAAATTAAATTAAACATAAAAAAACATTTTCGAAACAAGCTTTTAGTCAAATGTGCTAATAGGAATAGAATAAACTTTTCCTTTGAATCTTTTACTATCAACTTATACCGCCAATACACAATGTATATATGAAAGATTATCGCGAGCTTTACCTGTGTAGACAAATAAGTGAATTGAATGACTTGATGTGATTTATTTAAAATTTTTAAATTTTCAAACCGACTGAATACGAGTACTTAAATGAATCTCGCGTCAAGCTTTAATATCATGTAAATTGTATAATGACGTTATAAGTTGATAGTAAAAGTTTCAAAGGAAAAGTTTATTTTATTCTTTCTAGTGCATTTAAACAGAAGCTTGTTTAAAAGAAGTTTTTTCACTTTTAATTTATTATCGGGAAAAAATGGGGTTGCCATTTATAAAAATTTACTCACACAATTTTCAAGATAGTCGAATTCGGCCCCAATTTCTGAACATCCCGTATAATTTTTTTGAAAAATTTCAATATATTAAAGAAACTTCTTAATCAGGCAAATTCTGAAATTTTTGACCTGACTCTTTGTTTCCAAAAAATAGTTATTTTGTGAAGGGCTGCAGATGTTGAAATTCTCAGAAAAATTGATACAACTGGAAACTGGAGCCCTTTAAACATATAAACGTATAAAAACCAGGTTATATTTTTATTTAAGAAAACAAAGTCGAGATCCACTTCCGCTATAACCGGAAGGCGTAGACAACTAAAAATATTTTGCCTGAAACAACGAGCTCCTCGGAAAACTCCCGTATACGAATTTTCCTGAAAATACTTTCATTAGTTTACCATACATACCAAGGAAAATGCGACCTGACGCCCATCGATTCAGAAGTTAACAAGGGTGGGGTTCAATGTCAGACTATTTGTAGATGGTACCACACTATACTCCCATTCATTCTCTAGCGTAGCTTTTGCATAATTGGGTTGTCGTGAAGATGTATAAAATTGAGGTAAATACGACGAAGATTAAAATCATCAACTTTTCGAAGACATATTGACATTCGAAAATCGACAGAAAGTTAAGAATCAAGCGATAAGTAGTGAGTGACTCGAACAGTATAAGATACCTGGAGGTGCAGCTCAGCATTTAGCTATAATTTTATAATCATATAAATATATACAGAGGGCGGTAGCGAACCTACCCTTTCATAGCCGGAAATTCGGAATCCAGTCTGGAAAATAAGTTGCTGATCTAGATATTTGACCAGAAATGTTATACACTTAGCCAGTATTCTGCGGTCGGAACAAGACTCTTGGTATGCAGCTAAACATAATGCAGAACAAGGGGTTTGATCCAACATATATCAAACAACTATCATAAGAGTTTCATGCATGTTTCGTGCTTAAAGCCCTCTACAAGAAACCTCGCTCTTATTAGGGAGTATGGCAATGACCAACTCCCGCAAATATATTTTTTGTTTGCGTTTTGGAGAACTGAGCCTGTAGAGGTAATCCATTATTTCAAACTTCTTTCTCGACGTCATTCATTCCGAATCGAGTATGTCATCACACGTATTTAAATTGATATTTTAACCCTAATTACCACGTTTTTGGAAATGGAATGTAGTCTATAACGGTGAGATGGAACATTTTTTTATTTTCTCGTGATACATTTTGCTTACTTCTTGCAAATATTACGACATGAATACTCGGACCAGCTTATCAAGGTTCCTGAATTTTAGACAAACATCAATTCTTTCTTCAATGGACCAGTTACAACTATCACTTTTAATCGGCTGCTGGATTCACCCCAGAAAAATCATGGGAAAAACCACAATCTTGCATTTATCATTGAAACTCAAAACTTGAAAATGCAAATGTAACTCGTTTATAGTAAGCATCTCGAATCATTTAGGCCAATATCTATTGGAAGGTTGATAAAAACAATCATTTGGCATTCGGCTGCTGTGATTCCTTGATTAATGGTAAGGCTCATGCGACACTGTGATGAAGAACCAAACCACAACTTGACTTTGAGTATCGGATTTATATTCAAAATATGTTGTTGACCCTTCTAAATATTTGCCACTTAGAAATTCCAAGAGCATCTTGGTGTTCATATAACTACTTCCTCATTTCCTGAAGCATTTCCATAATAATCGTGGTAGGCCACGAAACCTTGCATTTGAACACACCTCCACACAATGTTTATATATCGCGTATCTAAATAAATACAATGGCGACCTCCAAATCTAGACAAGGTTATCTCGGAAACCAATATCACCATTGAATTCGAATTAATACGAAAAAGTATTGATCACCTACCCTTGAATCGGTACACCACTTGAGGAGCATATCCCTACTCATTGCTCGTATTATGTAATTTTAATATAAATGTAAAACAGTTTTTTCTAAATTACGATTGCGCTCCAATCAGCATCCAATAAACAACAGGAACTTGGTGGGCACTGATTGGAGCACTGAAAAAAACTTCTATACCAGAAAATTTATCATGTTCTTGGTAAAAATGCAAATTAAGTTACTGTGCATTCTCATTATTTTGGTGATGAAATCTGAATCGTTCAACAATTGTGAGTATTTCCTGATAATTATTCACTGCGTCATCTCATCAAATTAATTTAAATGAGTCGAATGAGTTGTGGTTCTACTTATAACATAAAACGTTCATATTATAGTCTCATGAAGAGGGGCGATACTACTTGACGGAAGACCATTAAACTAATTGAGAAAAATGGTGAATTACGTAATCCAAATCTTCCGTAAAAAAACTATACAGTAGGTATTGTCGTCGGCAAGTATCCAACAGAAAACAACTACTTTCCCATATGACTGTTGAAATATATATTTTCAATACTTGGCAAAGTTTTCTATAAGAACTCCTCTGTAATGTTTTTTGGATATCAGAGCTGAAATATTTTAAAGAATTCCAGCTGGAGAATGTCTTTTCCAGTGGGTAATTTTACAACACAATCTGCAAAATTTCATCCAGTCTTCTTATCACTAAACTATTCTAATGTTCAAGTTCATTCATCCATGGCTCCTGTAAAATATAATTTAAATCATTACAAATGACTGTTTGCTCTAGAATTTCAATTACACAAGTGTACCCACCTATTTGCCAATTACATTGCTAAGTTTGATACAATAACAAAAATGTTCCATACATTTAGAGTCCATTCTACCAAACATTGAATGAGCCATAATTTCTTTATTTTATTGGTATAGTTCATTCCATGTGATAAGTCTTTGGTAATGAAAGCACATTGTGATCCAGTGTCTATTTATAACACGAGTTATGCAGGCATTTCTCGACCCGGCAACCTTCACTTATAAGGATTATGAAAAAATGTCTCCATATTTATGATAAGATAATTATTGATCGCTTGATACGGGACTGATGTTTCTGATTTTTCTTTCCTTATCAACATATATAACGCCTGCTTGCCATCCAATGCAATGCGGCACCTATTTGTCATATGGCCAAATCTTTAGCATATGACACAGCAACTCATTGCTACGAGACTTCTCGGCATGAGGAGGTTTAGTGGCTTCACGATTATATTCACAATCGGCTGGGATATGAGCATGAAACATTTCACTATTGATTCTTTGTATCGGAGTGGAACTTCTTTTCTATCGATTTTTCCTGAGGTTATTTCGAATCAGAAATTAATTTTAAATAATCTCTCACAGAAGAATCACTGTTACATTTAATGTTCTCCACCAGATTTTCAAACTCTTTTCAGATAAAATTTGTCTCTGTTGTGTGATAAGATATCATAAAAAGTTACTCTGGTTGATTCATATTTGAATTTTTTTAATGTTAATAAGTGCAAATAAAAAAATACAAGTAGACTAGAAATTAAAACAATGTAAATAATTCATAGTATAAAATGGGACATCATAATATTGATAACAACGTTAATATAAAAAAACAAATAAAAATATGAATATAAAAAATATATAAATTTTACGAATATACAACATTTAAGTAATAATAATATAATAGTAATACTCCCTCATAAACACTCATAGAGTGTACCCAAAGGCATAGCCTGTGCGGGTAGAGGACGGCTATTATTATTTTTTGCCGTGGCGCTCCAGGGCGACTCACTGATTTTTTCGGCGGTGGATTCACTTTACAGCTGAAGGAAAGCCCGGAAAACCTACAGCACTACTCCGGGTGATCGGTGCGGACTTAAAGCTAGCACCAGACGTCGGGATTGGTATCTAGAAACTCACATCACATTTGATTTACAACAAGGCAGTGGCCACCTAGGGAGACCCGTGTTTTTGAGGAAAAAGATTCCGTACCGGAGCCTCGAACGTATGTCTGATGCGAGCCAGAAGTTTCACTGCTAGATACCTTAGCCACTGGACCACCGTCCACAATATTAGAAGTTAAAATTGAAAGATTTGGTAAAATACAGAAATACGAGTAACACACGTAAGCAAACACGTCGGTTACACTTCCTCTGATTATTTCTGAGTAGTCTTTCTATATTTATTAAACTTCATTATGTTTGTATGAGTACAGTCATGAACGCCAGCAATCTCTTTAAAAAACATCATGAACTTGTTGGTTCAATTCATTCTGAATCTGATCTCACATCCAAAGATCCACTTCAAATTTTGTTAAATCTGGGTTTGCGGTCAACCATCAGAAATGTTCTGAAAATTTTGTTCTTAAATTTGTTCCATCCGTCCTGTCACAATCGTCATGAAATTTTGGAAGCTCTTTTATAGATCACCTACGCTGTGAAACTCATAATAGCGCGTGGGCGGAAGATTATGGGTGCGTCATTGAATTAAGCAGGAAGAGTTGCATATAGAAGTTGTAGATATGCGTGGTATCAACCTTTCGAAAATACTTTCTCAGAATACCAAGTGTTTCCCCTAGTAGTAACAGACCACAAGTTTACAAGGAATCAACACCTTTCAAAAATAATCCAGTAAAGCATAATAGCCCTCAACCGGTGCAGAAGAATGTACAGGAGAATCTGGGAGGTATAACCAAAAATGATCATATACCATATATACTGATGGCCTATAGTTCACTGGTATGTTAAGACTCGGCATGCTGGAGCGATTCAAATGCAAGCCTGCCCGGCAGCCACGGATCTATGTAGACTCCAACAGTCATCTCAGGAGTCCTGCTGAATTTCATGTCTACATACGAGGAGAAACCAGGTCAGTCAAAAATAGATTGACCAAAGGGCAAGGGCTCATAAGAAGATTGCATGGTAAGATGTACAACAAGCTATATAAAGTGTTGGAAACCGACCCTATAATGGGAATGTCATCGCACGAGATGTTTCCCAAGTAGTGCTTTGGGAAAAACTTCTGAACAGTTGTAACAGGCGGAGAGGCGTGGGGGGAAGGACTCTCAATTAATACGGACGGCTCCAAATCCGAGAAAGAGTTTGAGAAAAATATCATCGTCATATACTCCGACAGCCAAGCGGCTATAGCAATTCGCTCCATGTAAATTGTTCCCTAACTCGTTTAGGATTGCTTGAAAACACACTGTGAGTTGGGCAGCCATAACAGACTGTCCTGAGTCCAGTTATCAGGTCACACAGGCTACTAGAAGAAGTAGATTTACTAGCACAAGAAGGATCAGGACGTGCTCCTATTGGTCCAGAACCTTTGTGTGGTACAGCGAAAGCGCTGAAAAAATAAATAATAGTACTAGGGTAGAAAAGCATTCTCGGAAATTGGGGAACAAGGTGCCGGAAATGATACAGGAACCAACGCCAAAATTCACGGAATACCTAACAGGTCACTGTAGACTCAATAAACTCATGAACGTCATCGGATTGGCAGACATATTAACATGCAGGTTTTGCTACAAAGATGAGAAAACCTTAGCACACATACTGTGCTACTGCAAAAGTCTTACTTGGCTAAGATTTTCGATTATTGGGAAAAAACACGACCCAATGAGGACGGGTCTAGACAAGAAACTATGATATAACATGAGGACACACATTAGATCTACAAAGATCGCAGTGGAGAGGCTCACAGATTCTCATGAGCCCTAATTAATCTGAAGGGTGCAGCCTGTTGACTGAAAATACAAAATAACACATTTTAATAAGTTGGGTACTGCCAGGAAGGCATTTAGGATAGTACTGAACGAACCCACGACAATTACCGGTAGGATTACAAGACCGGTACTTGACAACGTGACAGAATTTTTTTTTTTAATTGCGTTGATGAACAGAAACGAAAAGGTCTGGCAAATAAATCATGGCCAAACCCATAGGAAGCATACGTTAACCATGGAGCAGGGATCAGAGCTTTAACAATGAATTTATCAACAAGGAGTGGGGTGACAAACTTGCCAATTTGAATGTGTAGGATAACTCTTTATGAGGATGACTAAACAACTCAACAGAAAGCTAGATCCTATGCCTACCAAATAGAAAGGTTAATCAACCTTTCCAAGAAATCCACTTTCAACTTTTTCGTGATATGTATGTACCTGGGCGTGTGAAACTGGACAGACAAGGTTCCAATTAGAGCAGTCTTACAACATATTCGAACATGGATTGCACGATATATTCAGCGAGCGCATTAGGGATGACCATATTCTACCACGCATACACGGTATGATATATGAAACATTGGACATATTTCATGAATGGGAAAATGAGGAGCCCTTGGAACAATTATGTAACTCAGTTTCAACGTATTTTCGGTGAAAATTGATGGATAGATAAAATCAATTTGTTATCGAAGGAACTGTTAAAAAATATCAAATCAAGTCGTGTTCGTTTTAGTATCATTAAATTTTTGGGAAGACTTGTTTAGTCATAAAAAGCTAGTGTCAACATTTTCTGAATTGACATTCTTATTTGTTTCAGTTGCTGATGTCACTTGCGGGAAACACAATATTGCGCGTCGTCTTGGTAAAATAGTAGGAGGCGAAAATGCAAATAAGGGAGAGTTTCCATGGTTAGTTTCAATTACTAGAAGAGGAGGGCATTTCTGTGGCGGCACAGTCATTACTAACAAGTTTGTTATGACGGCAGGACATTGCCTCTGCACGTAAGTGAAAGCTAATGTATTACGCTATCTGTGAAATAATCGTGAACTTGAATCGGCTCAACCAGCACGCGGTTGTTCATAATGTTGTTACGCAAGTATTCCGGAAGGTAGATTGGGGAATTTCAAGAATTTGCTAGGTAAGAAATTAGGTACTCAGCGATTTGAAGAAATAAATTTGAAAATACTGCTACGGGTTGTATTGAAAAATTGAAGTGATTTGTGTTTTTCCCCAGTGAATTTTTGCATTTCAGAATGATCTCATCATCTAGAACTTTCTAGATTATTCGATCAGATCCTATTTTTCTTCTCAAAATGTAAATTGGGAATCAATTCTTTGTAAATGTGAATTAGAACATTGACCGAAAGATTCGAATAACATATATGTAGGTAGAAATATTTTTTTATTCTGTGGGGAAATTTAAGATTACTTCTACATAAAACGTATCGTATTTATGATGTTTCCATTGCTATAATCATTTTGAGTAAATCTTGCGATTCTAGTACATATATTTTTTGAGAATATTGAATTGATGTCCAAGTCAAATATGAATAGATTGTCGACGGGTCACTGCAGGCTCGGATCCAGAAGTTGAACATATGTTTGGAAGCCCTTTGAAGAGTTCAGGAGAAAAAAAATACATCCATGCAGATTCGTTTTGAGAAAACGGAAATTTTATCTTTCAAGGCTCATAGCAGTTTTTTGTTATACAACATTGGTGGTAGTTCGAAACAACCTTCTTCTCCAGTCTCTAGCGTTTTGCTTGTATGAGTCAGTTCACTTTCAGTTTGTGATGTATTGAAAGATGATCGATGCAGAATCATACGTGGATAACAATAAATAACAGTTGGAGACATTTCTCTGATTGGTCGTTTTTTCACAAAAAGGTTTGAAAGTAAATCAGTGCAAGCAGTGAAAACTTTTTGGTCTGCACGCATAATTGATCTAGCGGTTTCAAGAAATCTGAATGAACTAACAGAATATCGAGACGAAACTGATATCTTCGAGAACAAATCAACAACAACAAACACAGAAACAGCTAGTGACAGTGCAAACATTGCAGCCACTATACTTACTTGGACACTCATCTATATTTACCACATTCGCTGGTACCTTCCCAAACCTACCAGAGGTATTTCAGACTTCAATAACTTCTTAGTCTCGTCTTTTATGCCTTCAGCAAGTAAATTACGAGATTCTACAAGTTATAATGTACAAGAAATAACCTTAACATCGATTCATAAAAAAAAATATACTAATATTTCCCCTTGGACCCTTATTTCACTACGAGGGCGTTGAACTTCTTGCCTCCAACCAGGGATACCATAGACGACTTGTAGGGGAGGCAATGGAGATACACAAACACTCGGGAGAATTTCAACAGAAAAGAAGAAGCTATGAATCTCAACCGAATATGGAATCCCATTCTCAGAAATTCTAATATAGCAAAAGAAAACTACAAACAACAAAAAATTTCACATATATTTTCTTGTGATTCAATTAATAATATTGATATAGTTATTGTTACAGTACTGTTCAAAATAATAAGCTACCGGGTGGGCGGTAGCTTAGCGGTCTAATGCACAGGCCGTTAGAAACTCCAGCATAGCGATAGTCGGTTCGAGTCCGATGTAGGTACAAGAGATTTTTTCTCTAATACTTTATATCGGATCGATAGACGACCGCATGCCTTGTTGAAAAGCAGTGTATTGTGAGTTGTCTAGCACCCGAGGTGGTGCTGTAGGTTTTCTGGGTTTTCCTACAGCTGAAAAGTGAATACATCAACTAAAACATCAGTAAGTCGCCGCGGAGCGCCATGGCAAATAATAATAATAGCCGTCCTCTACCCGCACAGGTTATGCCTTTGTGTACACTGAACGAGTGTTTATGAGGGACTATTATCATTATTATATATTATTATATATCTACCAATTATTTTGAACAGTACTGAAACAATAACAATATCAATAATATTATCTGATTTAGTAAAAGCCCAGCAGTTTATTTTTCTGATGGCCTGAGAAAATGCTAGGAATTGCACGTTCGAAGGTAATACTTGGGTAATCCTTGGGTCGCACAAGTTTCGACTTCTGAGGGCTGTCGTTCGTAGGGGGACGACAGCTGGTTAACGGTAAATTATTCTATTTATATCCAAACACATAAACTATTTCTCATCGCTTAAGCAAAAAATAGTTATAGGTAGGTATATGAAAGCATGATGGAAACACATTTGAGTTATGGGATAATCGACTGGGGATCAGTAACAAAACCCTACTACCATCAGCTCATATTATCACAGACGAAATTCTTGAATATTTGTCTAGGATCGTAAGTACTCGTCAGACCTTTTTTTTCCGAAAGTGAACTAATAGATCCCAGACAAATATGTTTCACAAAACAACCTTACGAACAAATGAACACGATTATACCACACGACAAATTGACTTCTTCTATAGCCACAAATGAAAAAATCGGTTGGAATTTTCAACTCGGACCTGAATTATACAATTTCATAACTTCCGTAATCAAGTAACATCCCTCGATGAGCAAATTCAAAGAAATACTAAAAACATTCGTTAAAACCCAAGAGAGATGAACTATACATTATACATCGCTTAGGAGAAAATGCATGAAAAAAATGTAAATATATCAAAATTAGGACTACATCAGATCATTGACCAAAATTCTTTGTATCAATACCACGCACGAGGGCTTGCCCTCCTGTGGTTTTCTGAAATTTATCAACCAATGAGATTTTTATGCATGTATATATTTCATAACTGTAAATTTATATGGTGAATGAATATACAATACCTACCAATTCAAACCTAAACAGGAGGTACCTATTTTTTTCTGTGATATCCAACAGAAAACAAGTACTTCCCCCTACGACTGAGGTTCTTGAAGAAAACTTTGCCAAGCGACAAACAAATATAAATCAACGGTGGCAGGGGCAGTACTTGCTGTCTATTGTATACTTGTCAACGAAAATACAACTTCTGCTGATGCTGATAACTGATTTCTATCTAACTTGTCTACTAATCCACATTCATCTTCATCGATACTCTTCATTGGTAAGATCTGCAGCATCTGGAGGAGTTATAAATATTTCTGTGAGCCTAGTTCAGCTAAATCATCACAAAATTTCTGAATGAAATAAATATTCAACTGAAAAAGCAGTTTAAGAACTTTACGTTGTGACACGGCAACAGCTTAGTAAATATAGATATAGATATGAAACTGGTTGCTCCAATTCAAAGATTATTCGGAAGGAAATAATTTCTCAAGAGGAAGGAGATACAGTTCGATTATTTTATCTTTACCCGTGCGTCATCATAACAATACCATAATTCTTAGCTTTGAAGACAAATGTGTTAACGAATTTTGATTCGCTCATAGCGGTTGTTAGAAAGAGACGTTCGATAGAGGGTGTGTGATTTCTTCGATCAAAATTTGATGACTCATGGATAAAGTTAAAATAATCGAACTGTAAATAGTTTCATTGATGGTGCTGTAGGTTTTCCGGGTTTTCCTTCAGTTGAAAAGTGAATATGCCACCGGAGCGCCACGGCAAATGATAATAGCCGTCCTATACCCGCACAGGCTATGCCTTTGGACACACTGTGTGAGTGTTTATGAGGAAGTATTATTATTATTATTCGTTCCTATTCAACTTCATAGTCCTCAATTACCTATATTATCTGCGTAGAAGATTCATATCTTCGCATTTCATTTGGCATTACAAGAGTTAAGTTTTGATTACTGAGAATGTATAGCTAGTGAACTTAGTCAATGGCGACTATTATTATCTACATTAATTTGTACAAAATAATTTCAGAGGAATAGAAGATGATGTCTTGAGACCAGCTAGTATTAAAGTTACCATGTCTCAACACGATTTGACCCATAAAAATACCGATGCTTATCAGATGGACGTGAAATCTATTACAGTTCATCCAGGATATACTTGTACTAGGCCAAAAGATGATATAGCGTTATTGGAACTAGGAAATACTATCCGGTGGTCAGAAAGTGTTCTTCCTGCTTGCCTTCCAGTAGCAGCAAGTGATTCACAATTTGACAATATTCTGGCAACAGTTGCAGGATGGGGTTGGACAAATGAAGATAGTTCTAAAGGTAAGTTTCTTTTGAATTCATACTGTACCTTGTGTGATTTATGAAAACAGTTTTTTCGTCATCGAGTAGGTGATTCTTAACTTGAAAAACAGAAAAAAATTATAAACTACCTTCTAATAATATTTCATAGGACAATATCTGTTAATAAGGAAATTATCTTCTTGGTCATCATTCCAAATTTAAATTGAAGTTCCATCGATCACTGAAGGTTGGTGATCGACTTTTTTGAATCGTCATGATTTTCGACTAGATCTATTTGATTAATTGATAGTAATTGATTTTATATCAATGGAAAGTGAAGGTTCACTATATGTAATTAATTATTCGCTACATTTCTTGGAAAAGCAGCCAAGTGATTCATGGGAAAAACAGATTCACATTTTACGAAACGTATGATTTTATTATTAACAGCTAAGTGGATATAATACTGAAAAGTCATAGTGAATATTTTCCTTCCTAATGAACTTTTCAAATCCAGGATAGAATTATCCAGTTTATATCAAATTACATCTCACTCTTCATTTGCAATTTCATCACACTAATCATAAATAATTAATAATTTAAAAAATATGCCTTACTACATCCTACTTTAAACGTTTCTGGTTTTTGGAGTTTTAATGGTGAATAATTAACAATTTTGTCAAAGCCTACTTAGTGTTGATGAATACTAGAAATGTGTTTTGATTTCATATTGCAGAGATTGTTGTTTGTTTAAAATTGTTTTTTCCGTTAATCAACTGTCATCCCCCTACGAACGACAGCCCTCAGAAGTCGAAACTTGTGCGAGCTAAGGATTAACGAGGTCTTACCTTTTAACGTGCGATTCCTAGCACATATGATACATATGATACGTATGAAATTCAGGTTGTATTCAGGTATACTTTGCTATAAAATTGTATTATTCGCGATCGGTGAAAAACTTACGTAATGATGAAATATGATGAACTAAATAGTAAATAACGGATATGCGATTTAAATACGACTGTATTTTTTTTCGAAAACCTTTATTTATAAGATGAATCAAAAATCGATAACATAATTTTAAAATGTTGAAATTAACGAAAGTATCTTTTAAATGAAAGGACGTTCATTGAATGTTTCAAGTGAACATTGAATTTGTAATTTTTTATGGGATGACTGAATTTTTGCTCTGAAGCAACAAGCCTCAAGAGTTCACCTAATCACCATACCAACTTTTATTTGGTTAATGTCTGGAAGTCCAAGCAAGTTTTAGAGGACATGTCTCTTCGAAATTGAATTTGAATAGATGTTCATCTCGCAAACTGGCAAATTTAGGTAAAGGAAAATATCAAATAATGAAGTTGTTGAGGAAGTAGATGTACTGAAAGTATCAAAATAAACAAGGTGTTCCATTTGGAATATCAAATTTGCTACTACTAGTACTAGTCTTCCTAAATGGGTAAATCATATCTCATTAAGCTCATCACTAAGATGCCTAAAAAGTGTCGACTGATTAGATTTTGTTTAGAATTTTTTGAAGACAAAACATCGTGGTCTATTTCTGTAATCGGATCCAGAGATGGCACCTGGTCCTCGTTTCAATATTCCAGGGATATAGTGATTGTGATTGTTGATAATTGAATTTCACGGAATGTCAATAAACTCTTTAAATATCATTCTAAAGTAATATAGTGTCCATACTCGGAGTGGAAAACCAAATTTTTTGGAAAAATAACACCACACAAATTGTGTTGAAAAGTTGTGTTTACTAAAATAGACCATTAATACGAATAATTTGACCATTATTCGTTTTTGTGTGGATAAAATCCTGAAAAAGGAATACAATAATTCATTTAAGTGAGTACCACTTAGAATCTGTTACATACTCTGAAACCAATTTGAAACTTACATTTTATTTCTAAATTCTCCATGATCTAATTAACAATACTTTATGGCAAACATTTCTTCAAGTAAATCAACTGAGTGCGTGTTGTTATACCCTAATCTTTCTTTAAATCTTCCATAAGTTCAAGTTGTGAAAGTCCGTGATAAAGTAAATAAAAATTATCACTCCTACTGAAATCTATCAATTTTGCATATATCATCAAGTATGTTAAGGTTTTCATTATTTTCGTAAAATCTATTCAGTGTTATTAGATCATCCAAAAAATATTAATTATCTGTCGAAAAAAATTGCACAAAAAAGAAATATCTTCACTATTAAATAACATTAACAGTTTTCAAAATAGTGCAAGAACATTGTAACACACAACTCATCACACATATATCTTCTGAAAAGCAATTATAAATTCAGAAAAAGCGACAAAATTATTACTTAAAGAATCTTTTGAAAAAAAATACAGTTGCGTAGATACTTGTGAAATGCGCATGCTTGGGCAGATATGTTGTTTTATTCATTTCATGCTCCTGCGCAATACTTGGAACCCGACGGTGGCGGTTCACGCAAGTATCGCGGGATATTTGGAAAACAGACCACGATTTCATTTGTTTTCTCATAATCAAGTTAGCGAATGTCCAGTGTTTTTGTCTACAGTTTCACAGGTATGAGTCGGCACACCAGGGTTTTTATGCATCTTACTCAATACTATAATCAAAAATAAAACAGTCCGATGGCTTGTTCCGATCATCAGTGCAGACCCGGTCAGGATGGAGAGCTAATGCTAATGTAAATCTATCATCCTACAGTTGATTCCCATTTGCTGTTGTAAGATATCCCTACGATAACTACAGTATCTACTGAGATAGCAGGTACAGCGCCTTCTATAGGAACTACCAGAAAGCACTCCGACTAGAGCCCTCTCTTCGTCTGAAGCAAAAAAATGTTTCACTACGAAAAATAAAATATATATAAATATTTTACACGTGGAATTGGGCATACTTGTCGAAAGGCAATAATTTCATGAAGTTGAATTATATTATGAATGATCCAGCTTTTCGCCATTTTTTTTCAGATACTTCTTATAGGAGTTTTCGACAGAACCGCCAAGCTAGTATGCAGATAGTCACCTGTTCTGAATGAAATTTGCTACTTGTTACCGGAAGCATTGTACATTATGTCCTTGTAGGAGAAATTTGCCAGGTGTTGGGAACAGGTGATTGTCGATAAAACTCTTATAGTACTGGAAAGTGAAAGGCTGGATTATTCATATCATGAAGTTGTGGCTTTTTGCCATCTGCGCCTAATTCCACATGTCGTCGGCTTAAGGTGTTAACCTGCTAATTCCAATTCGTGACAATTTATTAATTGTTATATATACCATGAAAAAAAGAGAAAAAAATTTCATTGACTGAAAAACAGCTAAGTTATTAGTAAACGGATATTCAGTGATTCTTATTGATGCGTTACATCATTCTATTTTGTATTCAGTATTGAATTTTATTCGCAGTTTTTTTCATCACTTGAAAATTTTTCTCAAATGGAGTTAGCAGGTTAACAGTCTAAGCCGACCATGTGAAATATTTAATGATCTCGCATGATGTAATTATTCGGTTTCTAGATCAAAAGGTTTGTTGACTCTATGCAATACTATTCTGAATATTTATTCTGAATGAATATCAATTTCAGACAAACCCAAACCGATTTTAGACATACCTAAATCAGTTTCAGACTTACCTGAACCAATTTCAGCGTTAATTTCTTAATTCCAATTATGTTCTAAGCGTAGATAAATGCCATATATGTAACTTCATCATTTTATGTTTTTTCCAGCTATTTTCTCTTCAAGAAGGAGGTTATTTATCATTTCAATTGAAATTGTATCCACATAATGTCTTTGGTGCTAGGATGATGGGGAATAAAAAAAAAATTGTGGCTTCCATATATTCCATTTATTGCCATTCTATTGAAAATCAGTATGTAATTGTTACCTAGCATTAGAGATTTAGTACTTGCGAGAATTTTTTTCTAGCACTCAGCCCTTTTATGAAGTGCCTAAAGCTATACCCACTGAGCAAGATAATATATCTAATATGTAACAGTAAGAATTCAACGTAAAGTTAGCATGTAATGTTACTGCAATGCCTCTGCAACTACTGAAACTGCCGGACAATAAAAGGGTAAACTTGGACCTGCATCTCATTAAATTTTATAATTTTTGAAATTATTCTTAGTTCATTCTCATTTTCAGATAATAAAACATCTGATTACAAACCTAATAGATAGAAATAAAGTTTAGCTACTTTCAGTATGATGAACTTTACAATTATAAAATATTATTTTTCAACATATTCCCCAACTAATTGGTTGTAACTGTGAATGATATCTGATTTTTCAAACTCTTCTACTGAATTATTATGGACATCTTAACATTTCTGTCATCGTGGTTAGTTCTCAACAATGTTGCAGGTTTCAAAAAATGTTAGTGAATTTGGAAACTGAAGGAACTACAGTTTTTATCAACTTTGGACGTTCAATCAATTTTTTTCATTGATCCATCTGGTAGAGAAAATGTTTCATATCTGATGATATCTGTATCATGGAAATGAATCGCACATAAAACAGACCTTTGAGAGGGACTCCAATTTTCGCAATTCCTCTTCTTTCGGGGAATAAAATACTGATATATGGTTTCATTGAAAATAGTAATTCGACTAGGCATATTGGCATAAATTAAGTAGAAATTCCCTCCAAAAACAGAAATTAGTATACGTAGATAACCTCACAATCACATTTGAGTATAACAGTATTTTTGATGGGCTTTAAATACACTTTCACTGATAGATCGAACACTAGATTTTTACTAAAATTTCGTAAATCATTTCACATGAATCGTAAATTCATTCATCAATTAGAATACAAATAATTCA
Source organism: Chrysolina americana (assembly GCA_958502065.1). NCBI lineage: Eukaryota > Metazoa > Arthropoda > Insecta > Coleoptera > Chrysomelidae > Chrysolina > Chrysolina americana. The sequence continues at coordinate 59,286,952 of OY293412.1, forward strand.
CCCTAGAATCTTAACAACCATCATTCCACAATACAATGACTAATATAACTAATGACTAATGTCGTCGCACGGAAGGGCGCTTTCACCTTGTTGTCAAATTTCTTCACCATGGTTCGGAGAATTAAGTAAGACGGCTGTGGTGCTGTCGAATACGACTCTACAGGTCTCAAGTTATAATTAGTTAGCTTCTGTAACACCTTTCAAAAGAGAATTGTTTGAAGATAGATTGCACTATATCGTTTACTTCAACTATACTAATATTAGAAAATTTCACTGAATATTAATATGTGGAAAATAACACTTCCACCTCTACAAATAATTCTATGTTCAGGCAGAATAGAGAGTCATCTCTGGACCACATAATGTTTGTTTAGTATATTTTTCACCTTCGAACTTTATGAGCGTCCATTCATAAACTTTCTACATCTTCTTGAGTTTGCAAAAAAACTTCAAACGTCTCTACGTTGAATTCTTCCTTGCTTAAAATTGAAATGTCATCCAAGCTTAAATTCTCATCGGGTTATATATCTTTTTCCAGGATAGGTTTCTTCTTGATGTTGGTTCTTTCTTTTTCGATGTAGTTTTTTTAGAGGAAATTCTTTGAGTTAATTTGCTTGGGGGGTGAATCATCATTCTCATCTGAAACTGACTCAGATACAACAGTTTTTCTCCTAGTTTTTGGCGTTTTGATCAACTTGTCTCTATCTATAAGTCGTTGCAGTAACTCCTTAAAGGTTATAACTTCAGCGCCATTGCAAACTTTACTTTTCTTTTTTGGTTCGCGTACGTTCAAAGTTCATCTTTTTATATTACTCAACAAAAGTTTTCCAAATGTGGTAGCAGTTTGAAATTCTTCAATTGTTGGAATTCGTTACTTGTTGATGGTATTCTTTCATTAGCTGCAACTTCCTTGTTGTTATTGAAATCATTAATACCATTTTTTCATTGAAGTCATCATCATCTCCATTACTTTCAGCATCATTGGAAATATTTTGTTCATTAGCGGCATTCGTCACTTCGAGATTTGCTACTTGAGGAGCTTTCCATCTCTTCAGAGCTTCTAGGTGATAACTCTCATCTAGTATAACATTATGGTTGAACGGATAAATCTCTCCTTCCTCAAAACCATTTTTAATCATTTCAACATTGGCATCGACCCTTACTTGATCTATCAATTCTGAAAATTGTCTTTTTTAAATCTTCGCCCCTGGATTCCTTCCTTGCTAAACCACCAACTTGGCATCCCAGGTAATCTTCAAGGATCGAAAAGCTGCTGAGTCAAATTACTGGAGCAAATGTGAAGAGTGGAGGTAGTTTCAGTATAACTATTTGTTCAGTCAAAGCCATTTCAATCATTTGAATAGTGATATGAGTTGAATGACCGTCGTAAACCAAGAGTACGGGCCTTCTTCGTAGAAAGTATTCCTGATGTAATTCGCAAATTCGTCAGATTCCATCTAGCCTTTCTTTGTGGCTGCATACGATGTTCTTGGGTATTCAAGCTCTTCAGTCACAACCCACTCATTCCAAATGCTCTTTCCTTTTTACACTATTAACGGGGGTGATTTGGCTCCATTAGCCCTACAAGCCAGCAAAACGGTAATATTCTCGCGTCCTGGTTCCCTGGTTGTTTTTTTAGCAGGAAATCTAATTGTTCCAACCGCTTTTGTTATTGAGAGATCAGTGGAGAAAACTGATTCATCAAGATTCCATATTTTACGAATCTATTTATTCATTATATATCGACAACTACCCACTTCCAGTAATATTTGGTGCAAATTTGAATTATTTTTTGAATTCATCCCTAATTCTTTTGTTTACTGGATCAAATATCATCGGAAAAAAAAAATGAAAAATCGTTTTTTGTCCATTTTGACCTGTATATGTATATATCAATATATATATAATAATAATAATAGTAAGGAGTAGGCAGATTGAGACCCCGACGTCAAGTCACAAAAACCTAACGTAATTATACCTGAGGAGTAGGCAGATTGAGACCTCAGCGTAGAATTACGTTTCAACCATTTATTAATTTTCTTTCTTTTTCAGTTCTTGAAAATGGCTCCAAAATCGGAGCCGAAACGTCGAATTTCATCAAATTCTAGACGCGGTTCAACCCGAACTTTAAGTTTTCATATATATAGGAGAGAGGTAGTCGTTGCTGACTAGTTAAGATCAAGCTGCTTACCCAACAAGTTCCCTAGCGGTCAGATATTTGAAAACTAAAAGTTCGGGTTGAACCACGTTTTGAATTTGTTGAAATTCGACGTTTCGGCTCCGATTTTGGAGCCATTTTCGAGAACTGAAAAAGAAAGAAAATTAATGGAAGGTTGAAACGTAATTAATTCTACGCTGAGATCTCAATCTGCCTACTCCTCAGGTATAATTACGTTAGGTTTTCGTGACTTGACGTCGGGGTCTCAATCTGCCTACTCCCCATGTCTCGTCACTGGTTCTCTCTAAGGTCTCAATCTGCCTACTCCTACGAGAGAACTGAGGAATTGTGGGTTGAGGAACTATATTTATAGTGGACGTGGCTGTAATGGCCGTGTGCAATGTATTGGCGCGAGATGAACTATGGGCGGGAACTAAGTTGGCGCTAGATGAGCTGTGTGCGGGAACTTGGTTGGCGCTAGGTGAGGTGTGTGCGAGTTCCCGCACACAGCTCCAGGTCATAAACACCAGACGACTATTTCAGAAGAGTCAAGAGTCAACGGCAGTGAGTTTTGCCATTGCCAATATTAGTTGTGGGATTTAGTTAGTTAATTCATAGAAATTCTCAAAATGTATATTATAGGTGTTTTTGGAAATGGTTGTTGCTCTTGCCCCTAAAACATTCTTGTCCCAACTCACCTCAATAATGCAGAGCACATACACAATTTATTGAAATACATACAATAATCAACAACGCTGGATACATTTTCTAAATGCGAGTCACCCATTGTTTGTCAAAATCATATATAAATATTGGAAACAATCAGTTCTTAAATTGATATTATTAATGATCATCATTCTCTTGTGTCACATTGGCAAATTCAGCATCATATTTTCATTTTTTTGTGTTTCTAGGGGGGCGTGCTAAAAACCTACACAAGGCTAGAGTTAATATCATCGAGACGAATCAATGCAGGACATGGTACCAGTCCCAAGGCAAGAAAACAAAAATTCAAGAGAGTCACATTTGTGCTGGATACGAACAGGGAGGAATAGATGCTTGTTGGGTAATTGTTTTTTTATAGTTTGGAATTTGTTACCACCTAGTGCTAGAAGGTTTTACTTCGAATACTAAAGATGTGTCAGTCAAGTTGAATTAAATGTGTAACATCAAAACACCAACTGTGTGAGCTCTGGAAGAATTCTTCAACCTGCTGTCAGGAGTAATAAAATATTTTTTATAAAATTCGATCATTCTGCCAATCATGATCGCAGGCCAGCTCACTCAGTAAAATTCCAAAGATGAACACTGATATAAACGATGTGTCTTTGATCAATAATACCCTCGTATTTTATTGAGAAAAAATTATTTCAAATAATTTTGTTCGTTACATATAAAGAGTACTAATACTCCAGGAGCCATGTACATTCTACCTGGACTCAATTCCGAAGATAACAAAAATTTGTAGGATTGTTTAGGGATGGTAGAGGGTGTGTTTGCTGAGTTTTCGAACACGAGGACCCTGTGCTCTTTACGGGGGAGAGGGGGAAACGTGACTTTTCTGGTTATTTGCCCATATCTTCTAAACAATGCTGTTGAGCGAAAATCAAATAAAACAATAACCAAGATACAGGCGGTCAAAAAAAGGTAAAATTTCTCAAAATGTGAGAAAAAGCTGAAAAATGCAGTTTTGGGCTAAAAAGAATTTACAATTATAATTTTAAAAAAACATATAGTGCACTAAGAATTTTAAATAAATTATTTACAAATCACTACACAGTCTCTTAGCAGGAAGAGGGTAGTCGTCGTCGCTCTCGACTGCCTCGCGAGCTCACATCTGATCAAAGAGGGTCGGCTAATCATCTTTTTCTTCATCGGTATCTTCGTCGTTCAGTTTAGCCTCTGGAGAGTTATTGCAGTCATTTTCAGCGCAGTTCTTGCACATCGTTGTACACAAGAGGCCTGCTTTTTTGCAGGAACACCTTCCTGCAATGCATCCAGTTGCACACTTGCATCTGATAGATGACAAGATGGCATATGGAGCAGAATCCATACTCATGGTTGTGGATACGACTACTGGATAAAAACGAAACGAAAATCGTCATTGATATTCTCTTGATGAAATATGTGAAATGTTGATACAATAGAAATGTGATAGTAATACCAACCTTGTTTAGTCAACGTCCAGCCTATGCAGATGGCAATTTCCGCTGCATCCCCTCATTCCCTAACCAAGTTTGAACTTGGAGATAGGCTCTGTATGAGTGGAACTTGGCAGAATTGCGTGTAGGAGGCAGTCTTGCTTATTGAAATTTTGGCTTTGTCACCACAGTTTGGAACATGCGATATCTCATGTCATCCAAGTTGTCCACTCCAACTGTCCCTCCATATAGCAAAACCAGGAACTTTTCCCCGGCATCAGAAATTTGAGGTGGCGTCGCATCAGGGTCCCGGAAAATGCTGACTGTATCGGAAAGCCACAGGTGTTTTACGAGCACTTGCAGGGCCTTCTTTTTTCCAATTCCAAATAGAGCTGAAATGGTATCGCATCCAGTAATCGCATGCAGGAAAAAAGATTGCGATGAATATAAGATGCTTTGGATGTAACCTCTTCCACTCTTATGCAAAAATATGTTCTTTTTGGAAGAACCCAACGCCGTCAGCAAAACCAGCAGATCGCGACATCTTCACCGGTGATGGTGACGCTGTCGTACTCCATAGTTTGACAGTCAAGACGTCAGCGGCGAATTTAGTAACCAGTGTTGTCAAGTCTTTGGGAATTTTATCGGAACTTTTCGGAAAATATCTGGGAAATTAGTGGTGTTCAAGAATGTTACTAATAATTCTGGCCTAAAACTGTAGCAAGGTAGGAAATGCATCCCCATAATTATAATAAAAACTCAAATCATGTAAAACTGTGGGTACCATTGAATACATTTTGATATTATGGCATTTTCATATCCGATTTTTGTGAGATATCAGTCGTCATCAGTTTCAACGAGATCGGCCCTTCGAGTTCAGACTTCACATCTCTCTTCAGTAACTTAACAGTCTTTCCAAACATCTCTTTCCCAGGGCCCGTTTTCCTTAAATTTCGAAACTCCCAGAAGCATTCAGTAATCAAAAAAAAAAAACAAAACAAATTGCTACCTCCGATCCTTTAGTTCACACGATGTTCTCTGAACATGAGATTTTAATCTCGTTATTAAAGATCAAAATGAAAACGTTCAAGTTTATCAAAATAAAAATGTGGTGTAGCTCACAGTAACCCATCATTTTCTTGAATCTTATTGGCAGTAACTGTACAATTTATTTGAAGGTCGCATCAAAATTGATATTAAAAGTTGACTTTTCAAATGAAAGAGTGCAACATTTATACATATACCTATAATTTATTCCAAACCAGGGCTTACGTGATGAAGATGGTTTTCTAGTAGGATTTGGCGAATAATCTCTGAAAACATTTTTGAAAAATGTTTTTAGAAAACTGTAAATGCAGAAAAAATTCTTTTCTGCATTTACAGTCCAGTAAAAATTCTGTTGCGATATTTAGTTTTGTGTAGGCAAAGCATTCTGAGTATCTAATTGCGTGGTAATTTTGACACCTGATATTCCAAAAGGTAGCCGCAGAAGGCATATACAATTTTGGACTCTAATTGAAATATCATCACTCAATAAAATTTAAAAAATCGGAGAAAAAAACGGACGTTAGTTTGAAATATAGGGTAATAAACATATTTCATCATTTTATTTTGCTTATATCTATTGAATCATCTTATAGAATTCTACTAATTGAATTGAATTCAGAACTGCTTTTCTATACACATTGTATTCATTCCTAGATATACAGGTTGACTAAAAAATATCGAGCCATTTTTCCATTATTAATTAATTGCTCTACCTTCGAGTGGTGTTAATTTCTTTTTGGAAAACATGTGGGAGATATTTGAATATTGGACTTCAACTGATCATAATTGTTCAGCAGGTGAAATGAATTAATATTCCAACATGTACAATTGGGCAACATGTAAATAAAAGTTAATAATCCAGTGTTTTGCAACTATGATTACATTCTTTGTGCCAAATATGTTTTTTTTTTATCTAATTTCGAACTAGTTATGAATAACCTTTATAACACAAAAAAAATTGTGCCACTTTTCAGTTCAGTTCTGACTATGTGACCATGTCTCATTATTCACTGGTAGGGTTTTGGTTGGTGCAAAGTACCGTGTATGCTTCTGCAGTGAATTTATCCGTGTATGCAATCCAGGTGAGTTTCTGATCTAGGAAAAGTCCAAGATAATTATTTTTTGGAGCACGTTTTCACCTTTCACTTAAGGGCTTGTTCACCCAAATATCCAACCTCTGGTATAAATATAGTTATTCTTTTTGGTTTTCTTTCAAGCACCATCTTCAAATTTTGTTTTGGGATTCTGCACGAGCTTTAATATAATGTAATTATGCTTTTTTCACTCCTTCTGTCCTTCTAATCATTATGCCATTCTGAATATCAAGGGGACATTATTCTTACCTATACAGTGTCTTTCAAAAATATCGGAACGGTCTCATATTTCAGAAATGGCCCAGAGAAAATTTATGAAAATTTCGACAGGTTGGTTTATGATGATGCTCAATTCAATAGTGATATCGGCAATGTTGCCAAATCAACAGATTTTCAGATATTGAGGGTAACTCAATTTTTTTAAATGGAACACCCTATTTGTTTTCATTGCAATCAATTCAGCGACGTCTCGTTACTTATGTCTCCCAATATCAGATTTTAAATTATTGTAGTTTTTGAAATATGACAACATTGCTTTTTCGTTCCAAAGTCTGGAAACGTTCCAATATTTTTAATACGGTTAAATAAAAATTCGTGAAATTTCATACAAGATGGTTTTTGACGATGCCCAATTCAATGGTGATATCGGCAATGTTGCCAAATCAACAGTTTTTCAGATATTGAGGATAACTCATTTTTTTCATATGGAACACCCTCTTTGTTTTCATTGCATCAATTCATCGAATCCTCATTACTTATGTCTCCAAATATCAGATTCTAAATTGATGTAGTTTGAGCAACCAGCAAATTTAGAAATCTTAAAAAAGTATGTCAGGCAGCTCTTTCAATCACGCCTCAAATGCTAACTAATACCTTGAGGAAATTTCATGACCACTTGAGCTATTGTTCAGCAAATGATGGCAAACATTTTGAGCACTTGGTCAGATAGTTTTCAGTTTCTGTTATTTGATTCTAAACTCTATTGAAAAATAATTCAATTATCAAAAAGATGTTCAAACAATAACCATTTTGTATGAAATTTCATGATATTTTCTCGAGGCCTTTTGAAAATATTGGACCGTTCGCAGACTTTTGAACGAAAACGCCATGTTGTTGTATTTCAAAAACCACATCTATTTAAAATCTGATATTTGGAGATATAAGTGACGACATGGCGCTGAATTGATTGCAATGAAAATCAATATGGTTTTCCATTTGAAAAAATTGAGTTACCTTCAATATCTGAAAAACCGTTGATTTGGCAACATTGCATCAAAACCCATTTATGTATAAAATTTCGCGAATTTTTCTTGAACTGTATTGAAAATATTCTGAATTGATTGCAATGAAAACAAATAGGGTATTCCGTTTGAAAAAACTGAATTACAAACATTATCTGGAAAACTGTTGATTTGGCAACATTGTCGATATCACCGTTGAATCGGGCATTATCAAAAACTACCCTGTCGAAATTTTCGTAAATTTTGTCAAGATCGTTTCTGAAATATGAGACCGTTCCGATACTTTTGATTCTTGATTGATAATGCTGTTCCTTAGATTCTATTTAAATTTTTCAACGTTACAAAAATTATTACTTCATACTATTCAATTTTCGATGTTGCCTTAGAGAAGCGTGGAAATGGGAGTTTCTTGGCTTCGGCCCTTTCTGACATGAGAACTGAACATCAGGCCATAACTCAAAAAAGGATAAGTTTCCTGATTCAAAGATGAAAATGAAATGATAATTGGAAAGCAAAAATACCAAAAATTATTATTGCTCTGTAAACACCCAAATGAACATTTCGTTCTTAATGAAAATCATTTACCAGTATATATTCCAGTTTTTTTCCATTATCTACACAATTTCTGCCTCTAGATGGATCCAAATGATTTATTGGAATCAGTTATGTCCAGATCCAACGGAAATGTGACGTCAATACGAGATCTCGATACTCTGATAGTTCCATTTCTAACGTAATTTCCTTTTCTCATCAATACTAATGGAAATGATTCTAAACAATCTGTAGTCGACGAATTATATCGTTGACTGGAAAGGGCAAGAGTTTTTAACTCATGGCTAAATGGGGAGCAACAGATTCCGGGATGGTTTGTCGAGGGGCGAATAGTGTTAATCTCCAAAAATGGAGATTTGTCTAAATGGAAGATGATCCGGTGAATGAACGGATATACGAGTAAAGATGGTCCAAGAAGGGGGTCGCTGGCTACAAGGAGAACCTGCTCATCAACAGATATATCACGTAGGACTCCGTGCAGTGTTAGCGTAACCTTTCAATGGCCTGAATCGATCATCACAAGGCATTTGATACAACATCGCATGAGATCAGATGTTTTTCGGTAACCGAACAAAAAGTGGGATGCATTGGTCATAAAAACTGTCGGGAATGAACAAAGTTGCTGCAACCTCTATGCTTGCCATTTCTATTCTACTTCACTCCTTTGGATTGATGAAATGGAATCGGGAAGAGCTGCAACAAACTAGCAAAATGATGCATCTAAACAGGAGTTTGCATCCTAAATCTTCTATTCCTCGGTTATTCTTCCGCAGACAACGCGGAGACCCGGCCTTTTGAGCTTGGAGTGCCTACATAACAGAATGGTACTGGATGGAGCCTGTGAAGTCATCAAGAGTTCGGATACCCTTCCCTGCTTGGTATGCGATCATGAAAAAGCAGGGATTGGAGCATTTCTTTCCACGCCAGAAACCCGTGCAGCCAATGAACTCAGCCTTGTATTCGACACTGGACGAACGAACCCAAACTCTGTCACCGAGTTGAAACGCGTTCAGCAAAAAGCTCTCGTCAAAATTGCGGAGAGTATCCTACAGCTACATAAGGACCACCAATGCATAGGGTCTTCTTCAAAGACATTGTGAAGACCTTGGCTCATCTGGAAACCTGACTTCCGGCCTTGTTGGTAAGGAACATCAGTTGTCTTACCATCATCTGCCATAAGTTCCTTTTGAATGTTCGTACTACCCGGAGTTGAAACTGATTTACAATCAGACATATCAAACTTCTCTAGTACATCAATAATATATCTCTCCTGACTGAATTTTATGACACCTTTACGTATGTTCCTTCTGAATGAAATACCAAGGCCATGCTGTATTTCTTCCAGATCCTTCAATTTGAAATGGTTTGAAAGTTTTCATTTCAAATTCACCATTTCTTCCTTCCAATTGGTGAAAACAAAGAAATCATCAACCCATAATGCTATAAAAATCATTTTATTATTATCTATTTTATGATATACGCAGTTTTCGTGATTAGATTGCTTGAAACCAATGTCTAGAAGTGTTTTATGCACAGTTTGATTCCAGGCTCGTGATGCCTGTTTTAGCCCATACAATGCCTTATTCAATTTACAAACCATTTCTTCCACTCCTTTGACTTCATATCCTTCTGGCATTTCCATATACATTGTCTCTTCTAAAATTCCATTAAGAAATGCTGTTTCGACATCCAAATGATGTATATCTATATCCATTTCAGCAGCCAGAGCTATCAAAGTTCTCATTTTAGAGTATCTAACAACGGGTGAGAAAGTTTCCTCATAATCAACTCCTTGGGTTTGTCCAGACCCTTTAGCAACTAACCTAGCTTTATATCTTATGACATCACCTTTTTCATTCCTTTTCTTCTTGTGAACCCATTTGCAAGGAATAATCTTCTGGTCTCTAGGTCTGTCAACAAACGTCCAGGTTTCATTAGCCAATAAAGACTCATACTCTTCCTCCATCGCTTTCCTCCATTCTTCAGATTCTTCACCTGATAATGCCTTTCTTGCAGTTTCAGGCTCAGATTGAAAAACACATTGAGTTTTGTATGGTTCAAACAGAGGAAACTCTTATTTTTCTTTCTCTCTCAGGATATCTTCTATTTCCACCCTCTGTATCTAAAATTATTCCGTTTTCTCCATCTGAAGAATGTTGATTATCCACTTTCACCAATTGATCATTTTCAGTATTTTCTTCTGAATATATTTGGGATCCACCTGATTCCATTTCCTCAACACCAAGATCTCTTGAATCAGTAAAATAACTGTTATTATACATATAGTTATATTCGGGTGTAAGACTTAGTTCAATTTTATTTTAACCCTCATTTTCATTTCCATCACACTGTTTCGGAAAACTGTCTTCTAAGAAAATAACATCTCTAGCTTCTATTATTTTTCTAGAATTTGAGACTTCCCTCTAACGATATGCTTTAGAAGTTTCACTATATCCCACAAATATATACATCTCGGATTTAGCATCCCACTTATCCCTTTCATGTTTGGGAATATGAACATAAGCCTTACATCCAAAGATTTTTTATTGATCCAAATTTGGTTTATAACCTGACCATTTCTCCTCTGGGGTCATTTCAGTTATAGACCTGTGAGATGACCTGTTTTTAAAGTAAACAGCTGTTCTGACAGCATCTTTCCAATAACCTTTTGGTAAACCAGCCTCTAGTGAAATACATCTGGCCTTTTCGACCACAGAACGATTGGTACGCTCTGCAACACCATTCTGCTGACGTGTATAGGGAACTGAGGTTTCATGTTTAATACCTCGCATTTTTAGATATTCACTAAATTCCTTATTAATAAATTAGGTGCTATTGTAAGTTCTCAAAGTATTGATCCTATTTCCAGTTTCATTCTCTACTAGAGCTTAAAACTCTACAAACTTTGATTTCACCTCAGTCTTAGAACTGATACAAAAAAAAGATTTTTCTTGTGAAATCATCAACAAATATCAACATATATTTATTTCCATAAAAAGATTCAATGCTAAAAGGACCACAAATATCAGAATGCACAATATCAAGAATTTTCTCACCTCTTCTATCTTTATTCTTTTTAAATGGTAATCGGTGTTGCTTCCCACCGACACAGAATTCACAAATTGTATCATTTTGACTCCACCATCTCCGAAATAATCTGGACATTTGAATTTTCCAGTGCCATAACGAGGGGTCATATCGAGACGTTAAATCACCAAGTATGAATCATCGATTTTATTTCCAATATCTACTCTTCCATACTACGGAAGTCAAACAAACGTAACCGATATAGCTTTCTTTGAAGATTCAGACGTCTACCAAGCCCTTTATCTTCATATGACTTAGCAAGCATACACCAAGCTTCCTAAGCCGTCTCCCCCCTTTGACAAGTAGAGCAGCTCCTTCCAAAGTTAAATAAATCTGAGTGAAAGCTCTCATACTTGTCTAGTTTCTCTGCTCGTTTTATCATCTTCAGAATATCCTGCAACAGCTTCCCATAGACCTTCATGCATCAAATACATTTTCATTTTGAACTTCCATGCACTGTAACCATTTCTATCATAAAGCGGTTTGATAACAGCCAGAGATACACCACTTGACTGAATGTTCATAATTTCGGATCCACTTTCCATGACTGGTTCAATACTCATAAAACAATTTCACCATTGGAACGTATTTTAATTACAAGAAACGCTTTCAACGATGATCTTGGCCCATAACCTGTTGTGATTATATCCAGACAGTTTTTAATATTTATACAGGAATGACAGACGTGTGACAAAACTTACTTTATATGATCACTATAAACAATTTTTTTTTAAACACAAAGTAGAAAATTGCCTACTGAATAAATCTAATCAACACACAGCTTAGATTACCTCAATGTGATATTTACAACAGTCTGTGACAGAGATTTTGAATTTTTCTGTATCAATAATATTTCTAATTTCAATAGGAAGAGAATGATGGGCTTTGATTGCTCTACACTGGGTCCCTTTTTCAAAACATGAAGAGTTGTGCTCTGGTATCCTGAGTTCATTCCTATATCTTGTATTGATTTTCATTTCTAAATTGACAAAATGAGGTTTACACGACGATCCACATTGAAATTTCAACATTGAACGAATTTCTTTGTGTGTGTGTCTTAAGGCTATTTATTGATACTTGATCCTGTAGTGCTCGAATAATTCCACATATTGAACAAAGTTTGGAGTTTAGAGTATTTATGTTTGTTTCCCAATTGTTATACCTAAGAATTTGATTTCCTTTAATAGTGGAATGGTTTTGGAGTTGAGCCTAACATAGATATACTCTTGATTGATGTCTAGAAAATGATATGAGCCCAGTTTTGCCTGTATTTAGTTTGAGTTCATTTTTCGTACACCATGTTGACATCATCTCAGTTCTCGTTGATCATCTACGTAGGAAGAATTTCGTTATAGAGTTTTTAGCTCCTGGCGAAACAAACATTGTTTCGACTAGAAAAAACTGATTGAAATTGAGATTTAGGGGTACTTGGTGGAATGATGTACACGCTGCTCTCCAATCTGAAAATTATACCGGCTTGCTGTGATTTTGCAGAAATCTTAGCCAGACGAATGAAGAATGATGTCGTCCTTAGTTCATTCCGTCTACCCAGAGCACATGATTCTCGTTTCCAGTTATCACTCGCCCAACGAATGTATCGGAGCTCCGGAGGAAGGCCCCGACTTTTAAATTCCAAACGGAAAGAAATTATAGTAACGTTGGTCTCTTCGGTACAAATTTTGCATTGAATATCAAACCTTCAATGTACTATCTCCTCTTCATGAAGAAATCTTCAGTCATTCATTTTCAAGAACAGTTTGGTGTCGAGATAATGAGTTCAACGGTTAAAGTATTAAGGGAAAAAATGGCAAAATCTATAATATCGCATTGATGCAAATGGCATGATGCTATGAATACTACACACTACAACAATGTTCGTCTAGAGGAAATCAAGGTGCTCTTCATTTTTTTGTGTGTAGGTATATAACGAATTGGTATTTCATGGTATCCACAAATATTCAACAGTTTGCGTTCGCCCATCATAATTTGGCTAAATCATTGAAAATGTATACCCAGAATTCAGTACATCTGTATTCAATATTGATATTCTGCTTCTTTAACAGGCCGACAGCGGAGGTCCGCTCATGGTGGATACCAATAAACAAATCAACCAGATGATGGTCGTAGGAGTGGTGTCTACGGGAATTGGCTGTGCTAGACCCTATTTGCCAGGATTGTACACTAGGGTGTCTGACTACATTCCATGGATTCGTCAGGTTATTGGAAATTAATAACCGTGGCCAAAAAGGATATCAGATGGAGTTCGAAGGTTTATAGTCAATAATTTATTTATTCATGTATTTATTGAAGAGTTATGTTCCTGACAAAAAATCTGTCATTGATTGACCTATAGTAGGTGTGAAAGATAGATATGTTTTTTATGAATGATATTCATTCCCCAAAAAAATTTGAGGGTATATAGGATTTAAATAGATTTCTATTCATTAATGTGCAATAAAAATATGTATCACCTTCTTAAAATGTTAAAATAGTTTTATTCTATACTATAGTCGGATTTACATTGAGATTGAGAAGACAGAAATGCGAGATGAGATAACACTGTTGCCAGAGTTTATATATCAAAAACAAACGTTTATTCAATTCAAGGAACGTTATACGGTTGAGGCAAGACAAATGAAATTATGAAGATATAAAATTGCACTTCAATTTAAAACCCACTTTAAAGGCTGTCAGAATTATGAGAATATGTTCTCTAATTTACAAATCAATAATAGTGTGAAAACTGGGTCATATTCTTATATTGTACGTATACGAAACGAATTCAATAAATTTTTTCACACCATCATTTTGTCTCATTCGTATTGAGGGGTAACATAGTTTTGGATTTCGTTGGAATTATATTGGAAGCAGTTGAGCTGACAATGCATCAATAAAAAAGAAGTGGGCTAAATTGCATTACAATAATCCCTCTGAAAAATAGAGTTTACTTCATGGTGCAGTGCCCATCTAGTATCAAGCATGTCAAATACAATGAGGTTATATTCATCAACTTCTTTTCTGTTTATCCAGGGGCATAGCTAACACCCCCGCGGCGCGGGGAGGCGCAAGCTTGACAGGGGTGCAAGGAGACCAGAAATTTTTGACTTGCGGAAAAAGGAGGTTTTTTTCATAGGGAAATTTTGGCGTTTAGTTATCTTGTGTAATAAGTATTATCAATTGTGCAAAGTGGCAACATGGCCTAGTTCAGAACGCTTTTTATCGATTGAGCAACAGGTGCCTCTTGCAATAACATCGAAATCCAAGATCAGAACTCTAATATAAAAGAACTTATGTGAAGATGTTCTGGAATGGTTTGGAAGTCAAAATTTTGGGAAATCGTTTCTTATTTATAGATCTATAAGTGTTCGAAATCTTATGACCGGGATCATGAGGCCCAAAAGAAAAGTCCCTGTTTCGAAAAACTCCCGCCCTCGCTCTTTTGTGGCCAATTAGAAGAGACCATTACCAAATTTGTATTCATTAGAATAAGAACGGATCTACGTCTACGTCTAACTGTCCAGGTTTTGTTCTCAGCCACAATCAGGAAGACGTCTTTTACTTGTATATAATCATCGTTCAGTTTATAGATTTGAGTTTATCAAAAATTTATGGGTTAGGGGGTAGGGGCGCAAGCAGGATCCTGCGGAGGGGCTCGCTGAAAGTTAGCTACGCCACTGTGTTTATCACAGCCTATTTTATTCCATTGAAAACCGGTTTGATAGAAATGGCAGAAACACTATTTTTGCATTCTGATTACAAACTACAATTTGTTTCACGAGTTATACTGATTTTGCAAGTGTACCAAGAACTTTCAGAGGAAGAGAGCTTGACAAATTTTGATAGTCCCATACCATCCAAGAAGATAGAAGTATTATGGTTGTTACAATTCCTTCCAACTCTGATACTAGCATAGCTTCAATTGAAAAATACCTTGATGTTCAGCAACCATCACAGTCACCAGTTGAAATACAAATACTGAATGTTAGCCACACTCCCGAATGCAGAAACTGTAGCAAAAAATAGAAGTTTTTATTTTAATTTAAATTTGAATTAAACTAATAAAAATTTGGCATACGGTATACAGATAAATTCCAACGATTCGCCTCACTATTTATTTTTTGACAGAATATATTTTTGCTGCCTTCTACTAGATCCCTTTCTATAAAAATCCATTATACCAGCTTCTTCAGCTGCAGTTATCATGCTTTGTGGAATTGGAGCACAATGGAAATAACCTGTTGCATATGTTTTATCTTCAACATGCTATGAAATATGGAATAAAATTTTCTGGAGTTGGCAGAAGGGCTGGGCGTAACCCAAAATAATTGAAAAACTGTATTCGGTAGGCAACAGACGTTTCGTCCTCTTGGCGCTTGTCTTAATTAAAGCAGTAAGGAACGATCTCCACAGGAATGAGTTTGCTTGGGAATAAAATCAACTTGTTGAAAAAATATAAAACCTTTTTGTAAGAAAGATAAATCCGTGGTAAATAGATTATCAAAGTTGACTAATTCTCTATTGAAACCTATACATTTTGAGAAAATGGAAGTTAAACTAGCAATTCGAATAATAAGTTCCACTGTAGCAGCTTCTCTTGAAACATGTTAATTCAAAAAATTGAATAAGGGAGAACCGTTTCAAATAATGACTTTTTTTAAAGAGATAAAAATTCATTTGCAAATCCTTAGAGTTCACAGAGGGTTGAAATGCATTTAGGTGAAATTCATTAAATTGTTGGATTATTTCAAAATTTTCATCAATTGGATTATGAGAATTATTACATAGTGAGGGTTTCAGTTGCCTTTTCACCAGAAAATCAGAACAAGATTATTTGGAAAACTTTCTTGGACCTGTTAGGCAGCAAAGTGGAAATACAATGAATCTATATGAATTCTCATGAAACCTGTTACCATTTCATTTACAAATTGGAGAATTTATTTTCAAATAAAACATTTTTAACGAATAGTCCTGCCAATCATATATAATATATATTATGTAAGAAAACCTTTCAAAGTTCAATCACCCCTGTGAAAAGTTTATATATAAAATTATTTATATGGTAAAATAGCAATATTAGCTGCAAAAGTGTGCCTGAAAACTTTTAAAGTAAACTAAAAATGTTTACATATGATATTTCTAATTTAAGAAAAGGGTTAACCAAATTTTGGAACAGTCTGTATTTCATTCAATAATTTTAGTGAACTACTGTTTATTTCTGCCAAAAATATTATTTTTCAGAACGGCCGTGACAGCAAAAATGTAATATATTGAACTTTTCATGAACAAATATATTTATATTTTGACAGAATATATTTTTGCTGCCTTCTACTAGATCCCTTTCTATAAAAATCCATTATACCAGCTTCTTCAGCTGCAGTTATCATGCTTTGTGGAATTGGAGCAAAATGGAAATAACCTGTTGCATATGTTTTATCTTCAACATGCTATGAAATATGGAATATAGCTTTTGACACTAATGCCAATTGACGAATCAAATGTTTACGTCCCATGCAACGACAATACTGTGCCCGTGATGCTCGTTATACAGTGCGGTTTTCAATAATCCCCCCCCTGTTAACTTTTGAACGGTTTGACGTACAAACATAAAAAAAATGGAGGGTTTCACCGATACTACTTTTTGAAATAAAACAGATTATGATTGCTCGATAGATGGCGCGGGGGGCACATCAACTAAAAAAAATTTAAATGGCATTGGGGGTTATGTGACACATCGTTGAAAAGATAATTATTCAATTTTCTTTCCAACCATCCAAACATTTTTAGAATTTTGTTCCATTCAAAAAATGTTCTGTCCCGTTATTTCACATCAAACCATTCAAAACTTATCGTGATCAGGTAAGAAAAGGGCTTCAGACCCGCCAGATCTGAATTTCAAATGCATATTGTGAAAAAAAAAGAACTTTCACTAACTACAAATCTTGGAAACCAAGGAATAGTAGATAGGAATAAGTATTTCTCCCTTGAACGTTTGTAGACTGTATGCCTCAGAAAACATTTACACTGATATCAAGTTCCAAAGCTTGGTCGTTCGTTGAAAGAACAAGCCCTGAGAAACAGAAGTTTAGTAGGTCTCTGGTGAAATAATACAGTGGTGTTATAACTAAACTTGGTCAATCCTAATGAAACTGCTGATGATGAAACGACCAAAGACATTTCAGAAGAAGAAGAAGAATATCTGTTAGAGAGAAAATGCTAACTGTCCTTTGGTATTCCTGAGAACTGAGCAATATATTACAGACAAGACGAATTGCTGTTTACCGGACAGAATCTATAAGATCCATTGTATATGTAGTAGCTATATATAATATGTGAACAGTATTCTAGAAAAGTTGACATGAACTGAAATAGCTTAGCACGAAACAGAAACAGGTGTAAAATGGGACTAATTATAAAAATTACGCAATCCAATCTTGCCCAAAAACCCTATGAAATAAAAATTGTTGTCGGCAAATATCCAAGAGAAAACAAGTACTGTCCCCTACAATAAAGCTTTCTAAAAGAACCACTTTGAATATTAAAGCTGAAATAATTTTAAGATTCAATTAGGGACCACCGGTTTCATGGTCCTTGTCAATCATAAGTGAAGGCTAGTTCAATCCAATCGAACCACCACCACCATGTACCCCCTTAGGTTGAGCCCCGGAAGGAACAGCTCCCCAGCACTGTTAATGTGCTCGAACGCTACCCCCTCTTCCACTGCCCCCGCTCCCAGAGCATATGAAGTAATATGGAGTGCTCGGCCTCACAATGACCTGAAGCTCCTTTATATCTGACATGAGTTTGATTGCAACGACTTTACTTTGTGCATAATTCCCCTCTGAAACTGGCTGAAGGCCCTATATCACCTGGCTGAGGGCCAGGTTTTCTGTTGATTGATGATCTCCGTCTGTCATGTTCCTGAAATATGGAAATCTTGTTGAAGGTGACGTTAGCGTCACCGTATTGCTTGCTTCCGTCGAACTTCTTAGTGGTGTTGTTATCCCCCTGGTTGACAGGGCGTCTGTATTTGTCTATGTGTCTGTTTTCGTTTAGTTCTGCATGCAATTAGTGGTTTCTACTTTGTATATATATATATATATATATATATATATATGAAAACTAAAAGTTCGGGTTGAACCGCGTCTAGAATTTGTTGAAATTCGACGTTTCGGCTCCGATTTTGGAGCCATTTTCAAGAACTGAAAAAGAAAGAAAATTAATAAATGGTTGAAACGTAATTCTACGCTGAGGTCTCAATCTGCCTACTCCTCAGGTATAATTACGTTCGGTTTTTGTGACTTGACGTCGGGGTCTCAATCTGCCTACTCCCCATGTCTCGTCACTGGTTCTCTCTAAGGTCTCAATCTGCCTACTCCTTCGAGAGAACTGAGGAATTGTGGGTTGAGGAACTGTATTTATAGTGGACGTGGCTGTAATGGACGTGTGCAATGTATTGGCGCGAGGTGAACTATGGGCGGGAACTGAGTTGGCGCTAGATGAGCTGTGTGCGGGAACTTGGTTGGCGCTAAGTGAGCTATGTGCGGGAACTGGGTTGGTGGGAAATGAGTTGATGCGTGCAATGAGAGGCTTCCAGGTACTGGGAAGTCTACGTCCGTCGTCGCGAGTGTTGAGGCAATTGGGGCGCTTCTCTATCTCTATATAAATATATATATATATATATATATATATATATATATATATATATATATATATATATATATATATATATATTTGTATATATGTATTTGTCTATGTGTCTGTTTTCGTTTAGTTCTGCATGCAATTATATATATATATATATATATATATATATATATATATATATATATATATATATATATATATATATATATATATATATATATATATATATATGTAGTCTATTCAATTTTAAATATTATTTCGTTAGCGAGCACTTGATGAAGAACCATATTTTTGAAACTTTCAAGTCTATCTTTTCCTCTAGGGGCAGCAGCTGTCTTTGGTGGGTTTTTGTTCCTACCAGTATTTGAAGGTGTCTTGTCTTCTTTCGCTTATTCTTGTAGATTTCGCTTCTCAGACTGAGCACCAAGTTGCAATTCTTCGTCAAAGTTACGTGTCTCTGGCGTCGGTGAAGCGCTGCTTGTTTTTCGTTCTTCACAGTAGCTATTTTAATTTTTTTGTAGTTTCTCTGTATGCGCCGCGTTATTGACATCAAACTGTTGTTATGTATGTATGAATTGTCGACCGTATCATCTCATGGAAGACATTGATGAGTTACTTGTCCAACTGTAAATAATTCTAGATTTTGTTAAGATTGTTTTTTGATAAAATTGTTTTTTCCGTTAAAAGTCGAAACTTGTGCGAGTCAAGGATTAACGAGGTCTTACCTTTCAACGTGTGATTCCTAGCACTTAATTTTTGGAAAGAATCTGAATTTCTTGTGATTTTTTATTTTGTGAATGAATTATAAATCAACATCTTTTTGGAAACACGGAATGAAAACTAATATTTCCTAGTAACTCTATATTGTATGTATCTGTGGGGTGAATTAGGTCACCACATAGAGAGGAATACTTGTTGACCAATTGTGTTATCTTTCAACTTGTAGGCACCAGAAAAAACCCCTTTCGGGACAAGTCCGAATTTTTCAGTTCAACAGTTCACACATATTCGTGTATTTTGTATCATTGTGTTTAAGCATCATTGAGTATTACTGAAAAATGAATATTTCTTGTCGCAAAAATATCATTCGTATGAAATTAATGAAGGACAAATGCTTACTTTGAATTTGTGATACCCAGTTAGTATAGCACATATAACAAATTTCATAAAGTTGAAAGTTCATCTTACTGACAGTAAGGATATCATTCTCAAAATCAGAAAGTAATGAATGTTTCTAAGTAAACTATAAACAAGGTCGATTCACCAGTCCTCATAAAGTGTATTTAATGCATGGACAGATCTTCCTAATGGCTGGAAGTGCTTTATGAGACAGCTGAGTAGCGTGAAAATATTGGAACATTATTGTACATTTATAGTAATAATTTATCAGATGATCGTTGGATTGAACGTAGAATGGCGAAATTCACAGAGATTTACTTCATTTGTTTCATTAGACCAATAGCAATATTCAATTATTGTTTTATAATTTCATCTCACTCAACTATCCCATAAATTATATTTTTCAAGGAACAACATTCTACATTTCACCAAGGCGTAGAAGGGCCAACAACAAAATTTTACTGAAAAACAATATTTGGCGTGGAGTTGGCAAAAAATGTGCCAGTTTAAAGTGACAATTGCCAGATCAAAGTGACAATTATCACATAAAAGTGACAATTGTCAGTTGAAAGTTACAATTGCCAGTGCAAAGTGACAATTGCCACTTCAAAGTGACAATTGTCAGTTGGCCCTTCTACGCCTTCGTTACATTTGTAATTCATAGACAAGATTAATTTCGTCCTTACATTGCCCTTATTCATACTATCTGAAGCTAGAGACAAAAAAAATGCCTGTTATTGATTTCTTAATGTTTTCAAAATTCTGAAAATACAGTGTGAACTTCTTACAACAACGTATCTGGTCACGTGACATTACCTCAAATTTTTTTGTCATTGACAACCTGTGAATTATTATACTTTCAGAGGGCATCTTTCAGACAAATTTCACAATACCCCACTTGTGAAATAATGCTGAATAGGTGGCATTTTCAGTTGTAATTGGTACCTGGAAACATAGATCACTCAGGGTTGAAAGAAGTATTGTAGCGTGCATACAAGTATTCTTTTAACATAACCAATTCCATGTTTCGATAAATTTCATTGTCATCATTAGGGAAAGCTACACTGTTATTTAAATAAAATGAAAAAATTAGTGAATTCTAAAACTACTTACAGTGTTCTTGTGGTTGTGTGCAACAAATGATATAAATTGACGTGTACAGTTACAGTAATACCAAAAATTTTATTTTTTCAAGCTTCCAGTAACTTGGTTTAATAAAAGAATTAAAAAAAAATTCATTTATTTTTCAATTGCAAACGAAAGTAGTCAGGCCGGAACAAGTGTCACTTTCAGATGATAATTTCCCATTCCATTAATGTGTTCAAATTGTTTATGTTTGCAATCCAGTACAGCAACATGCAGGAACGTACCTTATTTAATTAGTTTACCCAAAATAAGTATAGATTGAACAACTCACCTGTAGAGAAGTTCAATTTGAGTTATAGGAAGAACCACGTCCCAGTAGACCAAAATGTAGTTACGCCTCTGGTGGAACAGAATCACTATTATAAATCTGCAAAAATTAAACTATTTCTTGTTCGAGCCCCTCACTCATTACGTTCGACAGTGCCCAGGAAAAAAATCTAAATACACTCAGTAATCAAAATACACTATGTACCCATCTAGGGAGCTATATCAAGCTGTTCACACAAAAATAAAAAAGAAGAAAAAGTGTTCTATTGATGGGTACTACGCGCTGGTACTAGGACTTAGTCCTTTGTGCGGGCAGAAATTATTTTATTCAAAATCCATACAAAATATTCAATCATGTTAAGGTGAAAACATCTATTGCAAAGATGCTGGATCACATTTTCACGAAACATTTTCTACAAGTTACATTCGAATTTGACCCGAACAAATATGCTTCTGATGTCCCCCAAGATGTCATACGTTTCTTGTTTCAGTAATTCTAACATTATTTTGTGTCGTTAAAGAATTATGAAGCCCGAATCCAAAGATCTCCTGCACCATTTTCGTAAAATCTAAGGAATTGAATTCCATTTTATATATTTTGTGTATTTTAACGTAGTTATGTTAAAAACCCTTGAAAATTCCTTGTAGCCAGCGACCCTCTTCTTTGACCATTTTGCTCATTTTTATTCATTCATGCATTATCTACTGCGGAGAGTATTTACATGTATGAGATGAGGTTTAATATCTTATAACATGCATTCAAGCATGTTATCGGTCTGTAGTTCTTCGAATCAGACAAACCTCCGTTTTTGGTGATTAGCACGGTGCACCCCTCGACAAACCAATCCGGAATCTGTTGGTCACCATCCAGCCATGAGTTGAAAAGTCTTGCTAGATAGTAATGGGTGCTTGGAGATGTTTTCCATCGTTAGTTATTCAGCTCATCAGGGCCTGGAGCAGTGAAGTCCTACGGGCATTTGGAGGCCCGTCAAATTTCTTCTGGAGTTATCGAATTTTTTTTGTAACGGATCTTTCAGGTTTACAGAGAGAGAAACCCCGCAGAAGCTCCTAGAAGCTTGTGCGAGCAAGAAAAAGATCCGGGACCGATATAGCCGTGCTGAGCTTCGAACCCACGACCTTATGCTTGTAAGTCGAGCGCTCTACCATACTGCCGTCCTTAGCAAAAATGCCGTATCTGTATCCGCTATCTTGCTTACAATTCTGTAAATCCAATCTTCATACGAAATTCTTAAACTTTTGTACATACGGCAAAATGATTCATTAATTTTGGCTATAAACCTGGAGTATACATCATTTTTCCTTGCTAACACGCAAAATTTATAGGTTTTTAAACCTCAGGCTGACGAAGCCTCCTCTAGAAAGCTTCGAATTGCGCTAGGGCTGGAGTATATACGTTGACGGCCGGCTGGTTATCTACAACAAGTGAAGGCTCTTGAATAAGCGAGAAATAAGCGGAACTTCTTGTATTCCTAGGACCTTCATATTTTCCGCGATGCATCTCGCCCGCCTCACAAGTGGCTTCTTTGCTGCCACCAGCATTCCTATCTTATCAAGACAGTGCAGTTCAACGGTAACAGCACGCCTTGATTCAGTGCGTGGTGAGCTCGTCCTAAATTTGAGGCAGTTCACCACACTGTGGGCGTGAAGGGCCTATGGGCAGCCACGTAGTCCGCCATATACTGGATACGAGATGCGTCTTGTCTTGCTGACTTGATCTTAGTTCCTATCTTGTGTATGTGCCACTCATGCCTCCCTATCAGATGGGTGTTGTCCCTCCTCTCAGCCACTCAGACTTTGTCTGAGCGGCATCTCTCCGCCACTCAGACTTTGTCTGAGCGGCGTCATACACAACAGAGTTGATTTGCCGATAAGAGGACATCGTGAATCTCTGCATCCACCCATGCCAGTTATTTTGGATTTAGGAACTTAGTGTTATCAAGCGCCATGTGGGTTCTGAAGACTACCGTGGCGGTATGATGTGGGACTCTTCTACAGTCAGAACGACACGTGGCATATCTGCCATTTCTGCTACTGCGTTAACCGACTAAGGAGGAGCTCTAACATAGCCTCGACCCCGAAGATAAGATACATAATCACTTAGGTTCTGGGCGAAGAAGACAGCATGCTCTGAGTGTATTCCACACCACAGAGCATCCTTGCCATGTATTCTCTCCGGGCGGAAACACTGCTCTCATATCAATGCGGGAGGCCGTCCGTTAATTCGTCTGTTCACTCAAAGCGTCCGTTGTCATTGCTGTCGTCATTAGGTGACAATGCATCGCCCTGGGCCCCATCACCTTGCCCCTATTCCATGAGGGTCGGTTGAGGGGGCCTATTCCTCCTCGTGTGTTCGTATGCTCCTTTGATTTTGTATTCGTAAATTCGTGTGTTCTCATTTGCAAATAGCTTTGATCCATACAGCTAGCCACTGCTAACTATAGGAAGCCACTGCTAGCCACAGATAGCCCCAGATAGCCTTGGTAATTACATATAGCCATTGATATCGACAGATAGCCACAACTGAGATCTTCATTCACATTCACAAGAGCTGATTAGCAATATGTGGCAATAAATAAAAATTATATAGCATGAGGCAAGAAAAGCTCTGGCCTTTGGGTAGGTCATTGATCCCGTATCGAACTTTACCAACTTGACTAGACAAATTCGAAAACGCAAGAGTGACGTCAGAAGATTCTAGGTAATCTAATAGCTACCCTGCACACTTCTTGACCTTGAAATAGGTCATTGAACTCGTATCGTGTTTATACAGCTTGTTGAGACTTGTTTGCAATCCGAAGTATGACATAAACAAACTTCACGTGATCCGATATCTGGCACGGCACTATTTGACCTTGAAATTGGCCACTCAACCTATCTCGAGTTTCTTCAGCTTGTTGGGACTTGCTTGCCATCAAAAATATGAATATAGTATCAGACACGTGCACTCATTGACCTTGAAAAAAAATTATCGAACCTGTATGGATTTTCAGGAAATATAACCTTGAAAAAGGTTATTAAATCCATATGGAATTTATCAATTTTATTGAGACTTGTTTGCAACCGGGAATATCCCACCAAATTCCATGTAATCTGATATCTCACACGTCCATTTTCTGCTATGCTTTTGATCCCAAAGTTTCAAAGTACTCATAGCTCTGAATCTAATTTTTCTGTCAAAAAATAAATATTCTGTCAAGGTGCTAGTTTTAGCACATACAAAATATTTTACCCACTTTAACAGAATTTACGTCAATGGCGTGATATCACGTAAAATCCATAAAATTTCGACACGTGAAATTGGTCAACGCCAATAATCAATCGACCATGTTGCCTTATATGAGATATGTTTGAAATTTGTCAATGAATAATAAAGATGCTTCTTCCACCCCAATTCTTCCATTCCTAATGGATCCAGTGGCATTTCAATTACACAACTATATAGACCAATTAACAGAAACAGCCGCTGTCATAGCCCATTAACGATTAGTATTTGTAATGATACCCAGTACAATTACTTTATCACTCTATACGGCGATATTAGTCTACAAATTGAATTCCAGCAAAGGCGTAGGTAATCGATGGTGTCAAATCTCAAACAATTTTCGAGGACAAATACTTTGGAAGACCACATACTTAATATTTTGAAAGCTTATTCATCGTTTTAACAGTAAATATCATCTTCATATTCTGTAATCAGATTCACCAGAGTACTCAGTCGCAGAGATATGGATTCAGGCTTTTTTATTTATAATCAAAAAAGTGATAATGAGCAGGATTCAGTTAAAATTCAATGCTTACCAATTTATATTTTCAACCCTCTAGGGTTCACATGTATCAAAACTCTCAACTCTCTGGCCCCAGCTTTTTCACCAACTGATATCAATAACTCATTTATCACATTGTTCGAACTTAACGGTTGCTGATATTTGGTGTAACTGAGTCAAAATGAAAAAATAGTTATTTTGCAATAACAGAAAGAGCCAATATGTAAAAAAAAATTGAATACATTTGATGTTTTCCATAAAGATATTAGTATAGTTGGTTTTTTATTTACCCAGTTTTTATTGATATAGACAAATGAGGATGTTATACAAAAGTATCGCTCACAAAAATCGTTCAATTGCACCTCTTTCGCTAGGCATCCAATACATTTTTGTCGAGGTTTGAAGAATTGGGAAACATATTCATCAGAAGCAGTTTCTCTCAGTAACGGTGGATATTTGGGAAAGCTGAAATAAATTTCACCCTCCAGTCCCCGATTTCAATGTAGTTCTCTACATTCTTTTTTACTTATTATCGATTGTCGTTTATAAAAATAATACATCATCCTAATTCATCTTCACTATCACTACTATTCATTACTCAAAGCAAAACTATTAAATTTGTTTCTTCAATAAATGAACAAACAATTCACATATTTAATTAATCACACAACCTTTCGAATATCAGATTAATGACAAACGGCAGAGTTCCGCTCTCGTGACGCTTCTCTTTCGTGTTTCACATTCATGTCATTCATACGAAAAATAAATAATAATGATTGAGATTAAATTTTTTAGTGGATTCATTTATTGATTCTGCAAATTTCAGAATTCTACATGGAGATTCCAGAACTCACGAGAGGGTTTTCTTAAAACGCGAGATTGGATAGTTAAATGGTTGGTCTGATATCAAATAAAAAGCACATTGTTCATTAAATTTTCCAACCCGATTTTCCAAATGTGGAAACAAAATTATATTTGAGAGACAGGACCATGCCCAAAAACCGTAAACAATGTTTTGCATGCATGGGTTAGATCAAAATCTGCACTCTCTTGTCTATTGGTTTGTCAACTCTTCAAACATTCAACACTACTCCGGTCATTCGTATCCATGAATGTAGTCTCTTATAAGTCAATTATCCTTGCTGAATTCTTCTTCAACTGTTTTCTACGTAGGTACGACACTGTATTTCATAAAAATGTTTAATTTAAGCGTTGCAATTCGAAGTTCTCAATCAATTATCTGTTAAACTCATCGAGACAAACAATTATTTTAACAGGATGATATCCAAGACGGGGGCGATTAAATTAAAATATAATTAAAATTTTTTATTACCGATGTATATGGAATTTTGATGACGGTACCTTTAATGTCAAGGGTGCATATCGTAATTGTTGTGAAATAATATCAAAATACGGAGAAGGAAGATAAAAATGTATAATTCAGGGGTTATAGAGTAGTACTTTCTAAGGTAATACAAGTGTAATTGGGATAATTGAAAGACAAGTTCTTTTGATTTAGATTTTGTTACTGTGGGATGTAGATAATGATAATAATGGTTGTGGATAACCCGCCTGCGGCTGATTTGGTGGAAGCATTCTGGAAGATCATAATGAGATTTTGCAACCTCTCAACGTAGATTCTCCTGCCCTAGCGCAAATCAAGGAGGCAACGTCAGTCAGAACACAATGATCTGCGCAGTTCGATAACCCCGGAAGAAATTCGAATGGCCCTCAAAGAAGAATTTCGCTCCTCCAGGCCCAGATGTGTTGGTGGAAGACATTTTCGAGTTCCCACAACCATCTGGCAAAAGTTTACAACTCATGGCTTAATGGGGAGCGAAAGATTCTGGATTGGTTTGTCGAGGGGCGAACAGTGCTAATCCCCAAAAACGGAGATGTGCTTGGTCCAAAGAACTACACACCGAAAACATGTTCATGAGCATCTTATATATGTGAATAATCTTAGCGGTTGATCCGGTGTATGGACGGACATATGAGCAAAGTGGGTCAGAGAAGGAGATCGCTGGCTACAAGGATAACCTGCTCCGTACAGTATAAGCGTAACCTCAATTTAAAGCACTCAATTTAACATCGCATGAGCTCATCATGCATTTGCTCAGATGCTTTGCGATATCCGATCAAATAGTGAGATGCATTGAACAGCTGATGCCGCTCTGGAGGACTCGCTTCACCATAACATCTGGTCAAGTCAGAGTCCAAACAGAGCAGGTAATCTTTAAGAAGGGCGTGTTTCAGGGAGACTCCCTCAGTCCCCTTCTCTTCTGCATCTCACTATTGCCATTTTCCGTTGAAGTACGAAAAACCCGCGGATACAACTGCGGCACTAGAGGTATAAGACCACCCATCTGTTTCACATGGATGACCTCAAACTATATGCCTCCGGAGAAAAGGATCTTCATTTGTCCTTAAGGGTGGTGCAAGAAAACACGCATGCTATCAGAATGGAGTTTAGGATCGACAAGTATGCTATGGGTCACCTTAAAAGAGGACGTTCAGCTCGTAGACGGAAGTATCCTACATCATATGGATGCCGAAGAGACATATACCTACCTAAGAGCTCCCACCGCTACATAAGGATAAGCCAATGCATATGGTTCTTCAAGAACATTTTGCTTTTCTCAGGTCAAGTGGGCTAGAGTCTGAAACGGAGGGATTCATTATGGCATGTCAAGATGATGTCTTCAACACCCTCGTCTAGTGTAGTCGCGTGATGGGTATTATTGTATATTAGTGTGGTTATGTAGGCCGAAGAAATGACAAGACAACGAAGTACAAGATCTATCAATTTATTACTACTATCTTTGTCAAAGTAAATCAATGCGGTAGGCTGCAATAACACAGGGGATAGAGATAACGTGGACAAGACAGGTATAGAGGTCCCTGACATTAGATGCAGAGCGTGTCGTGGCAGCTGAGACCATGATGCATTTGCTGTCAGCTTGTCTAGCTTATGCGGTCTCTGCCCATGTCCACAGGTATGACCCGGTACTACCATTTACGATACTCGTACGGTATTGACGAGATACTGGGGTTGCCTTATGCTCCGGGGGATATTGAGTCCGTTGTGGAGAATTAAAAGTACCGAATCTATTCGAATTACTCATTCCCCACCCTCAGGCAAATACAAGCCAATAAGCCTGATGTAATTCTCCTCAACCATCAAAGTAGGACGAATTTCGTCATAGAGTTTTCGGCCTCTGGCAAAACGTAGATTGTTCGAAAAGAGAAGCAAAAATATCGATATTTACTCTATGAACTCCGTAGGCTTTACCCAAACCATTCTGTAAAAATGGTGGTTCTGATAATAGGGGTCCTTGTTGGAATGATGGACAAACTGCTATCAAGCTGAAAAATCATGCCAGCTTGCCATGATATGGCAGAAATCTTAGCCGGAAGAATGCAGAAGGCCTGGGCGACTTACTGATGTTTGATGACACTTTTCAGCTGTAGGAAAACCCGATGCGAGCTAGAAGATCCACAGTTAAAGACCTTTGTCCACTTTGAATCATCACACACAGTGACCTATTATGGCCCGCCTGTGAAATTCCAGAGGTGATTTCTCCAGCTTGGATGGCTGCAAATCACCTACGTGGAGAGCATTACTGCCAACCAAAACGCGTGAGATGACCCAAAAGGGTGTCAACACCTCCTGAGAAGGGTGGCGTGGGATGACCACCAAGGGTCTGGCTGATACAGACGCTGCGTACGACTTAGCAAAGAATTCGTTGGAGAGCGGATTTACGAACGAACCCATTGGAATAGACTCAGGCTAAGAATACAATGCGAAACAAGCGAATCATGGACAGGAAATAATGCAAAACCTCCTTGAAGAACCACCTTTAAAACGGATTGACTGCAATAACCAGTCGTGGTCACATAGCTGTACTGATTTAAACAGGCTTATAGACGAATAATGTTTACAGAGGAAAAAAGGTAACAACTGAAATGCTTCTTGTTGAAGCAAAAATCTGGATGAATCGCGAAAAGACGTCAGGAGAATGGAAAAACTATAAGTCTGCTCCAGGCGACCCTTTTGCTGCACCCAGAAAAGCAATATCTTCTTGGAGAGGATGACGTATTCACAGCTGTTATAAAATGTACTGAAACTGCTAACTATAAGACTCCTTTGAGCTTCTATAACAAGGACCATGTACCATTCAACTGGATGGGGACTAGTTTTATTTATATTCCTATGGTAGGCTGACTTTCTGGATACCAAGAGAAGTCGACACTTTTTTACAATAAGAATATTCTACAACACATAATCGACTATCAAAATCTGTTCAGCCTAGGAAAAAAGTCTTCATTCACAAACTGATGTTCAAAAGATAACGATTGAAAAATCAACGCTGGATCCCAAAGGAAGTCGGTTATTTTCTCACAAAATGAACATTATATATCACAAAATCTACTACCAAATTCTATTTGTGCTGAAACGTAGTACTCTTGCTGTTGCTAGTTTGATTTGTTTCAAAAATTCAGAAATTATTTCCTATTTCAATTATGTTTCTCGAGTATTAGTTAAATTTCCATCCACTTTTAATCCAGTCGTTTGTGAAATTATTTAAATGAACAATATACTTCCATACTCCCTAAAAATATTTGAATATCATTATAATAGCCTCCCTAAATTTTGATACGCCACTGGTCGATCGTGTATTTCTGGAGATCTTTGGCTGCTGTTTTCACCCCAATGTTGTTTCAATTGTTGTTTGTTAATATTCCTTAATGGCAGATCAGTACTACTTTCTAGATTTGCCCTTCTGTTATCATTTGATTTTTGAATCTATCTTGGAATCATTTCAGTAATTGAATTTCTGGAGATGTACCTCAACTGATTACAAGTTTGAAGTATCTGGGGTGCTAAAGTTGTTGAGGTAGGTAGCAGTTGGAGAAGTTAATGTCTTATATTCGCATAGTTTTCAGAATCATCCAACGATAATTTCAGAAGATCGAAAATGAGCAATTTTGAGTCTGGTTATTTTAAATTACCCCGATATCGAAAGAATATCAATGACGTTTACCATAACTCGGGATGTAGATCAATTTCTCTATCAAAGATACTTTCGCTTTCAGCCACGAGTTGTCTAGACAAGATCTATTCGAAACATGCAGTTCATTCAATGGAATAGATGGTTATCGTGTTACGGATGAATTTACGAAAATGTGCATTATGTTGTGATCGCAGATAAATTCCAGAATTGAGGTGACCCTTATTGCTAATATCGTAAATTGATTCCATCTATGAGATGTTAGATACCACAGCGGCTACCAAACGGTAGATTTGTTGCTCTCAAAGTAAATAACTCTCAATTTTTTTTCAATTCAATTCAATTCAATTCAAAATATGCTTTATGGCCACAAATACATATAGTCTAGTCTACAAGTGCCATTTAGACCAACTTTTTTCAGCAGTCTCCGAAAATTATGATTGAGGTGTCATTCGATTCGGAATGACATCCAGATGATTTTTGAAAAAAATGAAGTTCCGCATGAAAAAATTGTAAAAGTTATTAACAATTAACTAAAAAAAAAAAGATGGCTTTAGTATTTTGTAAATATCTCAAAAACTAATTAAAATTTTTTTAATCTAAAAAAAGATTCAAAAAGAGGAGGAAATTTCCTAAAAAAAAGCTCAATTCCCGGAATTGTAGCATCAATATTTATAATTTTCCCAGAGGGATGAAAATACGGCCGAAAACGGGTACTCTGGCTCGGGCAAGCCACACCCACTTTGGACACTTTAACAATAAAAATTATTTTAAAATACTAAATATGAAAATAAAAAATTGGAAAAATTCAGGCACTAACTGAATAGATTAATGAACAATAATCCGCTTGAAAAAAATTTTTATCACAATTTTTCAATTAGTTAATCAATAGTTAATTAATAATTTTTTTCTGCTTGAACATGAACATTGCAAGTGTGATAATTGTTAAACTATAAATTTAAGATTTTTTTCCTCTTTTGGAGCAATTCTTGAAAGGCTTCAGAATAGAACCCCGTTGGAAAAATTAAAAAGTTTTTATTTTTCAGTTTTTTATTAACAATTTTCGTTGTTGCAAAATTAAATACTTAAATTAATCATTGAAAAAAAAATTTTTTCAAATATTATCAATAATCCGTTTTTATGTTATCAGGAACTACATAGAAATAATTTTTTTAAATTTTTATCTCTATTGTTTAAAAAATTGTTATAAACAAATGCGTTGTTTATAAGATAATTGAAAATTTTTTTATGGAATTTCAATCTTTGATACAAATAATGATTTTTAAAAGAAAAATTGTTCCTTAAAAAAAATTTTTTATTGCTTGAAAACGCATTTGTTAATTAACA
The DNA here is from genome assembly GCA_958502065.1 of Chrysolina americana. Lineage (NCBI taxonomy): Eukaryota > Metazoa > Arthropoda > Insecta > Coleoptera > Chrysomelidae > Chrysolina > Chrysolina americana. The sequence continues at coordinate 59,318,592 of OY293412.1, forward strand.
ATTATTTTCTCCCGCTTCTAATTAATATTAAGGAACCATTTTTTTTTTTTTAATCATTATTTGTCTTTCTTTCTGATATAAAAAAAAAAATTCCATTTTATTTAATTTTTCATTGTTTATGCAATAAACAATTTGTTATAAACAAATAAATATTTACCTTATATTTTTTTTTCTATTCTAATTTCTGTCACAAAAACAGACATGATTTTTTTTCTTTTTTAAAATTTTTTTTATTATTTTTTATTTAATTTTTAAATATAAGTTCTCTCTAACTTCGTCATTCTTACCTGGTCTTCATCCTTAAAATTATTATAATTTACAAACTAATGGAGATACGATGAAAATACTTAAGACTTATTTATTCTCCATTACATAAAAAATAAATTTAGCAGAAAAGTTTAGTTGTTACTTATTTATTTATTGAATTTATAGCAATTGTTGTTGAAAAATACTTGGGGAAAAATTTTTTTTTTTGTTTTAATGCTTAAAAATCTTATCAACTATTAAAAATATGACTACTTCATTCAAGTATCTTATCAATTATTGTTCATTACTCAACATTTTTACCTTTTATATATTAATATCACTTTATTATACTTCAAATTCTGAATATTACCATGTAAACAAAAAAATTTTGCAGAGTTCATTAGCCTAAGTGTTTTTGAAAGGAAGAATGATCTTTAAATTGATTTTCATTTAACAAAATTTATTAATAAGTAGTTATTAACATTTACAATATTTTTTTTTTTCATTTTATTGTACATTCTGTTTATTTTTTGAAACGTTTCTTTGATGGTGGCTCATAGTCTACAGTTTCTTCTTGTCTCATGTTTTCATCGTTCTCTTCGTTCTCCAGCAAAGTTTCCACAAATTGTCCAATAGAGATGTCATAATCAGCACAGGCACTATCGTCTTCATTATCATTTTGTAATGCGTTTTCTTCATCAACATCGCCGAGTTCGTCATTATCATCTTCCATCGCTATCTTTTTGCAATTATCGCAACTCTCTCCTTTGCAATGCTTGCAGAGAGACGAACATGGAAGACCAGCCTTCCTGCATCCGCATCTTTTTGAACAATTTTTGAGGCAATTACAGTGAACTAATTTTAAGAGTTCATCAGGAGCTAATTTATCGGTTGTTCGAACTGGCAAAAAAATTGTTTCTGTCTTTATCCAGCCCCAATTTTCCGGATTGAGATCGTTGTTACCGAGCCAATATTGAACTTGGTAATACACTCGGTATGAATGATAACTCAATGCTGTTGACGTAGGTGGTAGAGTCGCTAAATTGATGGCTTTTTTAGACTTTTTCAAAAGTTCCATAAACTTGGAAACACGGCATTGACTCGCAGTTACGTTGGTTTTAAATTCTCCATACAAAGACAGCATCAATATTTCTCCAGCTTCCTTAATTTCTTCAGTAGATGCACCAGGTGCTTTCATAGATTGCATCTAGTTGTTTAGAAGAAGAATGATAATATATATGAACGTGCATAGAATATTCTGTTCGTTGATAAATAATTAAATTTATTAGACTCTATTGTCTCAATAATATTTCAAAAGAAAAAAATAAAGATTGTCATTCATAAACTTTTACAAACATTAAAGAAACCGAACCTGAAAATAAAAATCTAGATATTAATATTAATATATAAAAGGTAAAAATGTTGAGTAATGAACAATAATTGATAAGATACTTGAATGAAGTAGTCATATTTTTAATAGTTGATAAGATTTTTAAGCATTAAAACAAACAAAAAAATTTTTCCCTAAGTATTTTTCAACAACAATTGCTATAAATTCAATAAATAAATAAGTAACAACTAAACTTTTCTGCTAAATTTGTTTTTTATGTAATGGAGAATAAATAAGTCTTAAGTATTTTCATCGTATCTCCATTAGTTTGTAAATTATAATAATTTTAAGGATGAAGACCAGGTAAGAATGACGAAGTTAGAGAGAACTTATATTTAAAAATTAAATAAAAAATAATAAAAAAAATTTAAAAAAGAAAAAAAATCATGTCTGTTTTTGTGACAGAAATTAGAATAGAAAAAAAATATAAGGTAAAAATTTATTTGTTTATAACAAATTGTTTATTGCATAAACAATGAAAAATTAAATAAAATGGATTTTTTTTTTATATCAGAAAGAAAGACAAATAATGATTTTAAAAAAAAAATGGTTCCTTAATATTAATTAGAAGCGGGAGAAAATAATTGTTAATTAACAAATGCGTTTTCAAGCAATAAAAAAATTTTTTTAAGGAACAATTTTTCTTTTAAAAATCATTATTTGTATCAAAGATTGAAATTCCATAAAAAAAATTTCAATTATCTTATAAACAACGCATTTGTTTAAAAACGGATTATTGATAATATTTAAAAAAAAAAAATTTTTCCAATGATTAATTTAAGTATTTAATTTTGCAACAACGAAAATTGTTAATAAAAAACTGAAAAATAAAAACTTTTTAATTTTTCCAACGGGGTTCTATTCTGAAGCCTTTCAAGAATTGCTCCAAAAGAGGAAAAAAATCTTAAATTTATAGTTTAACAATTATCACACTTGCAATGTTCATGTTCAAGCAGAAAAAAATTATTAATTAACTATTGATTAACTAATTGAAAAATTGTGATAAAAATTTTTTTCAAGCGGATTATTGTTCATTAATCTATTCAGTTAGTGCCTGAATTTTTCCAATTTTTTATTTTCATATTTAGTATTTTAAAATAATTTTTATTGTTAAAGTGTCCAAAGTGGGTGTGGCTTGCCCGAGCCAGAGTACCCGTTTTCGGCCGTATTTTCATCCCTCTGGGAAAATTATAAATATTGATGCTACAATTCCGGGAATTGAGCTTTTTTTTAGGAAATTTCCTCCTTTTTTTGAATCTTTTTTTAGATTTAAAAAATTTTAATTAGTTTTTGAGATATTTACAAAATACTAAAGCCATCTTTTTATTTTAGTTAATTGTTAATGACTTTTACAATTTTTTCAAAAATCATCTGGATGTCATTCCGAATCGAATGACACCTCAATCATAATTTTCGGAGACTGCTGAAAAAAGTTGGTCTAAATGGCACTTGTAGACTAGACTAATAACACTGTTAATATATATGTACATTACCATACAAACATATACATATACAAATTATACAATTAGTTGAACAAAACAGAATTTATAAACCTATGCAGATTTTTCAGAAGAATTACAAGAGTGTTTTCTGAATCAGTGAGTTTAAGCTAGTACTCTATCGTAGTTCTTCAAAGAGGGACCAGTGAAATGATAAGTCGTCAAACATAGGATAAACCATAGGGGATTTGACAATAGACGACTGCTAAAAACAAGAACGCTAAGCTTTGAGTGGACTAGTGATTTAAAGAACGACCTAATGTATTGCTATGATAGCAATGAGTCCATCCGAGGAGGATAATTTGCGAGAATGCGTACCCTAAGAGTACCCTAAGAGCACCTTATCCGCCCAAAACCTCTCGAAATCAATGCTATGTTGAGCCTGCTAACAATGTGGCAGTAGTTATTGATCTAGGGGTAGAGGAGGATCGCATCGTGCTGCCAATATAAACCATCAAACAGCACTGTCTTGATAGGATACTTATGTTAGTGGATGCTGAGAAGTCACTTATGATAATTCTTCAGGCTTATTCTGAGAGTCTCCACGAGTTGTGGATAACCTGTCGTCCGCTGATCGAGTGGAAACCTCCTGGAAGAGAATCTGTGTGTTTCCATATCCACTCAGACTGTATATCTTGGGAGAAAAAGATCTACATCAGTCCTTAAGGGTAGTGGAAGAGTACATGCAAGATATCGGAATGGAGTTTAATATCGACAAATGTACTACACAAGGTTAAACCAATGCATGAGGTCTTCTTGAAGACATTGACTTATCAAAAAATTTTAACTTTTCATTCCAAAGGTCAGTTAGGCCGAAGTCGGAGAACAACGGATGCATAATGGCCTGGTCTACTGTAATCTCGTGACAGGTCTAGAGGTCCCGGATACTATGCAGAACGTGAGGCTCCTAGGACCATAATGGATTTGCTGTTAGTTTGTCCAGCTTATACGGTCTCAGCCTATATCCACAAGTTCTCTTCGATCATCAGAGTGAGACGGTTTTTGTTATAGTGTTTTCTGCTCTTGGCGACACCAACATCGTCCGAAAAGAAGATTTTTAATTGAGACTTACTTCTCAAACTTCGCACGCTCTACCCAAACCATTTTTTCAAAATAGAGGGATGATATAATGGAAACGCTGCTGTCGAATCTGATAATTTACCGGCTTGCCTGTTGGCCATGGTAAATGCATATTACTCTCGGAAAATGTGTCAGAATTAGGATGAAAAATAAAGAAGAAATGGAAATATTGTTTTGCAAAAATTCACTCTCTGAATTTGTTTTCATTATATCAGTACACAGTTTTGAATCATATTTTTTGATGTAAGTATACCGGCCGGCTTGTGATGATGATTGTATTGAAATAAAATGCAAGCATAGAATGTTCATCGAATTTCTATATCCAGTGAAATAATATGTTTCCTTCTCCTAACCCCAGTTATTAATCGCACTCAGGAATTCCGCAGTTTTTGGAGCCTATTTCTGTCTGTTTTCAATAGATATACACTACATCTGCATGATTCGAGTGAAATCTGTCGAAGTTTAGTATGGCTTTGTTGGAATATATACGTTTCAAACTGCCATAACTTTTTTTCAATATGTGGGGATCTAGTTAAGCATCGACCAAACAAAAGAAGATTTTGAGATAATAATTTTCAGACAGTATTTCTTGGAAAGATTGAGTAGATAATCATAATAATAATGATAATACTCCCTCATAAACACTCATAGAGTGTACCCAAAGGCATAGCCTGTGCGGGTAGAGGACGGCTATTATTATTATTTGCCGTGGCGCTCCGGGGCGACTTACTGATATTTTCGTTGGTGTATTCACTTTTCAGCTGTAGGAAAACCCGGAAAACCTACAACACCACCCCGGTTGGTCGGTGCGCACTTCAAGCTAGACCAGACGATATTCGATATCTGCATTTATTTTTGCGCAAGCCTGAAAAATCGATTATATTTACGTTTCATCTGCCCAAGCATGATATCCGGTATGTTTCAAGCATTTCTGAAATTATAATTGATCCCTGTGATACACCATTTTCCAAACTTGTGTTATTAGATTGATTGGGTATTATCGAGCTTGACGAATTGTGACCTGACCCAGAAATAACTTAAGTTTATGGAACTAGTACTGAAACCAAAATAGTGTAACAGATTCGGTAATACTATATTTTTATTTTATTGAAGTCCAACACACAAATGACAATCATCTGTCCACAACAAAATCCATGTTGTGGGTAATAGTGTGTGTTGATTCTCATCGATCGCTTTAATTTTGTAAGCAAGTCGCTCCGGAGCGCCACGTCAAATAATAATTATAGCCGTCCTCTACGTGCACAGGCTACGCCTTTGGGTACACTCTATAAGTGTTTATGAGGGAGTATTATTATATTATTATTATTCCCTAGGTATAACATGTCTGAATTTACCTCAGCTGCGGCCTTTGAAATTGCTTCTAGGAGCTCTTCGCCTGACGAATCCATTAAAACATTGCTTTCATCCAAATTGATTTGAAAAATGCAGAGTCTGTCACTTTGACAACGCTTTGACTTGAAACTTCGATGTCTTGATGACAACTGGTTGTCAAAGTAAATCTTTGGATACCACACCAAACCACTTGACTCAGCTTAGTTTGATTGTTATGTGCTTTGATTTTAAGAAATAAGGGTAGATATTCAAAAGTATCCCAATTTTCATTTAATTTCCATGAATAAAAAAATAACGAAAACAAGAAAAATAGTCTGAACATCGTGAAAATGATGACAACTAGGCTCATTATACAAATGATTGTCAATCTGAACATAATATCGTCCAGTCCATTCAAAGCGACAACTGATTTGTTGATTGGGTCGCTTATCGAATCAATTCAGTGATTCGAAATCATTCAAATAAATGGTAATGATTTCGAACTGGAAATGAATCTGATAGTCAGGTTAACATTGCAAATCTGCCAGATTTCTTCAAATTGCACTTGAACATTATCCTCATACTCAGGAAATGACATTGATATGATGGGTAAATTCAATAACGTACAAGAGTATTGTCAGTTTTCTGCATTGAACTCAGTGTGCCCATATACAGGGTGTTATTTAAGTACGTGGCAAAATCCGAAGGAGTGATTCTTTAAGCGATTTTAAGACTAAAAGTTCATATAAACATAGCTCCGGTAATGCTTTGTTTTCCAGATACAGGGTGTCAACATTTTTAAAAGGAATAATTTTTTTTCGTTAATATCTTTTAATCCTTCAACCGATTTTATTAAAATTAGGCAGTGTTATTAAGGGTCGTAAAGAGCTGATGTAGCCCTAACGATATCCAAAGTATCATGTCGAATGTCGTCCCTGAAGGCACCGTTACCAACATTTTTGACAGAAAAAATGTGTGCTACTGATTTTTTGCAGTTTTTGTATTCGTTTTACATTGAACAACTGAAATTACAATTTTTTTATGTCTAGAATTTTTTTGTATTTTGGTTTGTTTTTGAGCAAAAATATAAAAATCACTTTTATGTAAGACCCTGGGATAACACAATAAAACATTTCATCTACTAAACCATCAAAAACTGTGTTACTGTTATTTTTATCCATATGGATAGTCTATTCCAGTCTTAGAATTTCTATCAAAATAAATGCAATAATAATAATAGTAATAGGAAAATGACGATTTCTTTTGAAAATTTTAACACCCTGTATCTTGAAAACGAAGCATTACTGGACCTATATTTAAATGAACTTTGTGTCTTAGAATTACTCAAAGAATCACCCCTTCAAGTTTGGCCAGGTACTTTCATAACACCCTGTATATCACTGATTGGGTTGGACTATACTGGCACGATGTGAAGATAGTGAAGAACTGTAGCATGAGTGGTTTGAAAAAAAATATATACATTTGTCAGTCATGACGAACTGAAATATAACGTGTGTTTTCGGGTATCGAAATAGTATATTCTGTAACAAGGTTAGAATGAAAATTCGATGCGAGTGGAAAGTTCCGAGCGCGAGCGGGCGGGAGGAGCCACGAGCATCACGAATTTTCATTCTAACCGAGTAGCAGACTATACTTTCTCCACGATCAAAAAATTTAAAATATTTTCATATGGAAACGAACAAAAGATAATTTCCACACGAAATAATAACTATTATTTAAAAACGCTGTTTATCAGAAAAGAATAATCCTGGACTAACCAGAACAAATTTTTTTATCGAAAGATGCATTAAGAATAAAGTATTAAATTTTAAAAAAATTGCCTCTTCGGTGGCTTGAACCCACAATATACCATCTGAGCCATCCGGCCTCTGTAAAAATAAGTTTGATAAATATTATATCAATGGCATTCTCTTCCACGAAAACTAAGAGTCTCAATTATCCACTTTCCACTATATTATTGATTTGTACTCTTTGTAATTTCAGGTGGTGTATTTCAACACACTGTTTCTGAATCACTGGATAAATTCATGATACTTTTTTTATTTTCGAATGAAAACGTGACAACAATAATTTTGACACTACTGAAATTTGCCACTACGTGGACAATCAACTGCGTCAAGGCTAATTTTATTATTGCTAACCAGTGTGAGAATATTATTCTATTACAAGAGAGATAATGTAAATACATTTAAATTGCATGGGGGCAGAGGTGTTACAGAATATTTCTTCAATCTCAAGAGCGAGAATTCCAGCATTCGGTAATCAAATTTCATTTCAGAATTAGCAAATTCTGTGATGATCGTGGAGAAAAAACTTTCTAGAATAACTATTCCGGAAGATGCTGTACCCAGCCTTCAAAACTTCTGATCGACTTGACAGAAGAAGTGAAAAATACTTGATAAGATCATGGAAAATAATCAGGTACCGAATTTACATACAGGATTAATCCAATTAATGTAGTTCCGAAAGTTACTGATTAAATAAACAAACCATATAAGTCAAGAAGATATAGGCCAATATAATTTGCCTATGTTATCTGACATACAGCAGGATACAATCATATTTAAAATAATAAAACTAAAAGGACTAGTTTTCGGTTGTGAACGATTGAATTTCTATCTCTTTAGATGCTTCACGATTGAAACAGACCACTGCTAGGCTTGTTGAAGAAACCTGTCGACGAAATGTCACCGAGGACGCTTTATTAGTTTACTTAGATCATATTACATTAAATTATGATCCAAGAAAAAATCTCAAAGTTCTCGATACTTTGAGTCGGGAACTATCATCTGGAAAACGATAGTGTTCAGACAAAAAATCTTGAATTTCATCAGACAATCACATTATGGAGTTGGATCCTGTAAAACTGGGCTACGGTATCAATTTTTCATCCTGGCTCCGTTCAAATAACACAACATAGATGAGTAACTTGCCGCACACGCATTAAAATTTGTGTGTTAAGGAACATCTTCTCCCAACGGCAGTGTCGTGCGTTGTTAACAGAAATATTGAGGTTCAATAAAATATCTAGAAATAATGGAAACCCAATATGAAATGGAAACCTGCAATTATGAAGGAATAATCTCTACAGGACTTTGAGAACAGCCGATTCTCTAAAAGACATATTTTTTCATAATTCTTTCATTTTACTCTTTTCCATTTCGGTTTCACTTTCCAATGAAATGACATATTTTGATTTCCAGCCTCAAATGGTCTTTTACACATTTCACAATGCTTCACCATTGTTTAATAATAAAAACCAACGATAGTTTAACACAAATTAACTCGGAATTTGTTTTTATTCACGAAAAAACACTCAATAAGCCAAAGACGAAAAAAACAGATATGTTTTGGGTTTTCGTTGCCATGAATATACCCGACTGATATCAAAATCTAGCTGACGTGTTTATCGTATCCTTAAAATGTATATAGAGCGTTTTAATCAAAACATTGCTTTTGAAAAAAATATGACAGCTTCTGTCATTCGTCACATGGCTCATCATGAATAGATAAGAGATGACTGTTAGTTAAAGAAGAAATGGCATATATATTAGTTCGTTGTATAGGTATAAGCGTGTTATCAAAATACATTCTTAGAGAAAAAACATGACGACGCATCATACAGGATGCCCTAAAATCAGGAAAATATTTACAGAGCGTTTCAAGTGTAATTACATATACCGAGTGTTTCGAAAAAATATCACCAAAAATACAAAAAGATGGTTAGTCGTTTAGAGGCAAAAAAACATAGCAGCAATTTGACATCATGAAGGAATACATCGGATCCATCTGTCATCAGGGTGTCCAATATCACATTAACGATATGTCGTATCTGTACGAATCATCATAAAATACGCACTTCCGGTTTGAAAAAATTGAGATATAAGAAAAGTGATAGTGAATTCGGATTGCCCACATCGAGGAGAGTCCAAATTCACAATAAAAAAGAGAAGAATAAACGAGGTGTCTCAAACCGCATCATTTGAGAGAAAAAACATGGTGGCTGATTGTAAAAAGTTTGTACTTATGTGTCAACTTTATCAAATATATTCGGATATGAAAATGCCCCAACGTCAATACAGTATGGTAGATAAAGTGACATCAAAGTGAAATGTACTAACAATAGCATATTTTTGATGGGTGAAAGGCTGAGAACCTCTATTCCGTTTCACAGGGACCTTGGTGGTCGTGATGGTAGAGCGCTTGCCTCTCAATCACAGGAGCGTGAGTTCGATTCACAGCTTGGTCACTGGTCTCGTGCATGGCATCACACGTTAAAAGGTGAGGGCTACGTCTTCCCTACCTCGCACAAGTCTTTCGAAGACTCCTGAATACTGTGCTCGTAAGGGTGCAGCTGGTTGAGGGAAATAATAATTTCAACAAGGATGTGTAGTGTGTAGAAACTCATTTCTCCTATCAGCAAGGCAAGAAAACATAAACATTTTAAGTCAGGCAAAAAATTTATTGTGACAAAGCAACAAAGCCATTAGGCCAGTAACATCCTGGGCGGGTTTAATTATGAATAAAATCGTGTTAGATGATTATACCGTGCGTATCAATGATCAAGAGTTACGAGGAAATGGGCATTCAATGAAGCCGTTAACACAGCCGTTTTTAGTGAAACTGATAGAACAAAAACTGAAAACTGAAATTGAGAGAATTCCCACTGCTCTCTTGACCATTGAAAAGAGGGCATCTGTTTTTATAGTTTCCGTCGAGGAAGTGGTGGAAGAGGATATTTTACTCAAAAAAAATACTTATCATAGAGAATGTAAAGTTGAGAGGAAACCACCTCAACATTTAAAAATTATTTTATTTACAACCATATATGTAATGCTGTTATTACTAACGTCATTGAAGATTGGGAAGTGTCATATTAAACACCTCTACTTCCCGACCTCACATCCCGCCCTCATTTGATCTATTCTAGATGAATATTTTTTATTTTTGAAGAAATAACACATTTTTTTGACAAATTTCATAATACCTTTTTAACGGCAAACAATAAAAAACAACAATGAACTAAAATACAACAAACTACTTATTGATATTAACCGTTAAAGGACCCCGCACCGCATCAATGGGAAATTGGCTTTCGTTGAATTTGCTTGATTTTTTTATTTGTTATAGACCTCATGATGTTGATCAAATGTTTCCATTGCACTAACGTTCTAAATTCAATAGATTCGATTATACGGGAGTTTGCATTTTGGACACCAAGGCAATAAAAGGACTAATTTAACATGCATTTTGGGCACCGACCCAAAAGGTCCCACTTACAAAAATTGCATTTTGGGCACCGAGCCTTATTATTCATTCGTCATTTTTATAATTTTGGGTAGGTTAATAGGTAAATAATACAAAACTATTTTAAAGCATACGACGAAAATATGTTTATTATTGTATTATGATTACATTAATTGTACAAAATATCTTAATCTAAATATCTTATTTATTGACATAACCTTGCAAAAAGGCGAATCTGTCACCAGGTTAGTTCGTTCAGGAACAATCGAGTCATAACAATATAAAAAATCGTCTTTTTTGGTCGTTGGCGATGAACATTCTAATAAAGGGCGGAGAAACTAACAAGAGACAAAAGTTCCTATTAGAATACGTACTTAAATCGTAATTAAATCTTCGGTACCCAAATTGCAGTTTTCATAATCCCTCGAAACTGACCGCAAAGGGTACCTACCTGTTTGGTGCCCGAATTGCATGCGCCCGATTATACAGGGTGCTGAAGTTCACTTTTTCCAAATTTCAAATGGCCTGTACCAGCGCTGGACCCTCTTTGGGCGACAAATTAATTTCATGTTGAATGACGGGTTTGTGAACTACTTGCAAGAGCTACAGAAGATATGGCATATTGGGACAGCATTGTGGCAGTTTTCGTTTTATTCTCTATTGAGCCATCCACATAACCTTCTGCTACAGTACCAGATTTCCATCCTTCCAGCCTTTTTAATTGGAGTACACTTGCAGCACTGTTTGGCAAGTAACGTAGCGGCGGTTCTTGTGAGTGGTTGTCCTGTGAAGCCTTTCTAGTTCAATGAATTCAAAAAAGTAGCAATTTTTTTGGGTAAAATTACCTATTGTATTGTGTCCAATTGGTTGATTTCTTGCTATTCCTCCTCTGAGCTGAACAAAAAAACTATCGATTTCTGTTTTTCTCAAATTTATGAAGTCTCGAATGATCTTCACCCATACTGGATCAGTAATGAGAAATGATCTATTTGTATGTGTTTTAGACTCTGGATTCTCAACCGAAAAGTTTTCTTCAAAAAAAGCCACATCCAACATTTTCCAACATTTTCACTAATTCGTCCGTCCGACAAGCTCCAGATACGCCTATTAATAATGCTACCTAAAACAATAAGAAAAAATAATACCAGTATAATTGTATTAGCTCAAACACGTTCGTTTTTTTTAATACTTATTTAAAGAATTACAAATAACTTACCTCTGTCGGTAGAAGCAACAGGCAAACATCTGTCAGAAAACAACTACTTCCCTGGCTAATACCTCGACGGACATTGAACTACAACTGACAGATATTTGTGCAACGTTCTTCAAAGAAGACCCAATTGCAAGTGCTTGTCTCGTAATTAAACAGAAGATTATCCTTCATTTGGCTGGCAATGACCACCTGCATACATGTTTTTTCCACTTGGTGGAAACGCTTAGAGAGAAGGGTACCCCGTATTCTTTCAACATTGTTGATACCTCTCTGCCACAGTGTATTCGAACTCGTTCGAATTTTACAGATTTCTCTTCCCGGAGACTGTGCTACTTGGGAGTGTTTTGTTTTGTTCCGTGCGGATGGCGCTTCGATCAACTTGGTTGTAGATCGTGGTGTTATCCGTGGGGAAATATTAGTTAAACAGTAGATTATCATTCATTTGGCAGGGACAGGACAATTACAATGCTGTCCGACCTACCCTGTCACTGATGAGAGGCAATAAACCTCGAAACATGCATGTCTGCAGGTGGTCATTCCCAGCCAAATGAAGGATAACCTTCTGTTTAATTACGAGACAAGCACTTGCAATTGAGTCTTCTTTGAAGAACGTTGCACAAATATCTCTCAGTTGTAGTTCAATGTCCGTCGTGGTATTAGCCAGGGAAGTGGTTGTTTTCTGACAGATGTTTGCCTGTTATTTTCCACTTGGTGGAAACGCTTAGAGAGAAGGGTACCCCGTATTCTTTAAACATTGTTGATACCTCTCTGGCACAGTGTATTCGAACTCGTTCGAATTTTACACGAATTTAATATCCGACTTTATCTGACATCTATTGACTTTATCTGACATTTATTTACATTGGTGATTATTTCTTTCGTCAATTAAATATCAGTCATCAACCAATCATACGTTTGTTTCCTGTTTGACAGGACCAATCAACACGCTCTATTAGCGACTATTTACATGATGCACAATAGTCACCGACTATTCAGCATGATACTCATATCAAGGAGCCTGAGCATCTGACAGTACTCTAAATAAATACATATTAAACGTCAAATAGAATCAATCGTGTTGACTATTTATCTTGTTATATTACCCTTGACAATTGTATACCCCGTTGTCACGGTAACAATATATCTACTTAATTATTCTGAGAAAACCGCGTTCTTGGTAATTTGTCGTTAAATGTAATATTTTAGGTATGTTCAGAAAGAAACAGAGATTTATTAATTTTGATCGAAATATAATGGTTAATGGTAAATAAAATAGTAAACAAACCTCGATAGGAAGTTTCATTCCTGTCTCGAGATCATAGCTAACCTCGACGCTTTGCGTCTCGGTTAACTAACTGATCTCACAATAGGAATAAATCTCTTCCCACCTCGGTGTGTAATATAGTATTACTGATTTTGTATAAAACTTGTATACAATTTTTTTCCAAAAATCAGTTCTAGGCATATTGTAAAATCAGTGCATGTTTTGTTTAATTTTCAATTTTGATCTTAATAAATTATGTGAGATGTGATTGGTTTGAATGCCTGTTCAAGATCAACTTGGCGTAGGCGTTGCAGTTGAGTATAGAGTAATCAGGCGAGACAAACGTAATTCTGCAAATCAACAGTTTTTTAAAGAATTCTAAATCTAGATTACTGAAGTCTCTGATTAACACTGCATTTTGCTTTTTATGAATGAATTTTTTGGTCAAATGAAACCAAGTATTTTCTTAGTACCGATAGTGTTCAGACTGTTTGTGCTACGTTTTCTATAGCTGTTTTCTTTGAAGAAACCAGGTAAGTCACTGAAAAGGTGTGATACAAAATTTCACTTCATGCTGTAGATTTTTGAAATCGTTTGAGTACTGGTGGATTTCTTGAGCTTTGGAGGAGTTGACAGATGCAGTGTGTGGGTGTTTGAAAATATCTTTATTCGAAAATTATTTCTCCCAATTGTGTCAGTTTTTTTGGATTGAAGATATATTGGGAGCAGAGTTATTCAGTTCCAAATTGGTAAAAAATGTGAATTAATTTCTAGAGTCATTTGTATGTTTCCGTACTTGAAAAGTCGTTTACACTTCTATTTATAATTGTTTTCTATATCTTCAGAGGGATGAAAAGGAATAGTGCCAAACAATGAAGTGTTGAACAGCCATACTATGAATTATTTGATTCGAGAAAGCTATATCTAGTTGTTTTCCTAGATCATTAATGAAAAATAGAGATTTTGGCCTAGGGTTTCAATAGCACTTGATGAAATATTTATTCCTTAATATTTATTCACTGAGGTTTTAATATTTTTGTATTATAAACTTGCCATATTCAAGATAACAGGAACCAGTAGACTTGATAAACATAAATAACTATTTTCATTGCTGCAAAGTCTTTCTGCAGCCCATCAGAACCTTTTTTATATTCCAAAAAATATGAATATTTAATCGAATATAAGAAGCTTTGGCATGAAAGATTATTCAAGATAATCGAAGAATTTTCTACCAATATATACAATTGCTAATACATCCTACTGAAGCGAAATCAATTAGTAGGAATTGAATAAATTAACATACATCAAACTCTGCTCAGTATCTTGTGAAACATATGAGCAAGCGAGCTCATCGACGTAAAAGAGAATGAGTTTCTCATTAAAGTATCTTACAATCAGACGATTACCCATGCATCTAATGAGTTTTAATTTTCGTAAATGGAAATTGATCTTCAGGACGACATCTGCAGTGGAGCCATTATTTGTACACTTGCAAAATGTAGCAATAAAGGTTAAAAAGTGTAATAACATCGAATTTCTTGGAATACTATTGGTCCAAGGATGAGAGCACTTGAATAGGTTTATTGCTTGTTATTTAGTGCTACTTTATGGATTACGTTCTTCATGCGATGCGCTCTCCCACGTTTATGGTAGGACACGTTCATTGTGTGTAAATAGATCTAGATCACAGGTTCCCATTATAATAAATAGTCATAACGTCTTGAAGAACAATCACCATATGATGATTCAAGATGAGGATATACATCCTTGTTGATAACTTCAGAAAAAAGTACTGCATAGAAATTAACGCAGTGACTCAAAACTTTTCAGCGGGTGACATGTAGCAGAATGAAGTTTTTTCATTTGAAAAGGTTATTATTTGAAATTTACAGGGAATATCAATAGATGATACCCCATTTCCATCGCAGTTTGGCTGTTAAATTACATATAATTGAAAAACATCTAATTGGCTGTGGCCCGAGTTCGATACAGTACGAAGCTTTGTAGGCTTTGGAATCCCATGATCATTGAGTAGCATAAATTATTCACAAATTTTCTATACTCTGATCGATACCTGCAGGTTGTCAATAACTTATTTTGATTCAACAAAAAATTCAACGAAAATAACTCATAATATTGAGGAAACTAGGAAAGGAATTTTTTTTTCGCTGTGGTCGTACTATACTTGTTCCATTTAAAAGCATGAGATAAGTTTTTTCCTATCCTCATTCAATGAATCGCTGTATAGATACAGAATATTTTTCAAATATATTGAAATCTGAACTTCACCAATCTGTATAATGAAGATCAACAAGAAATGGAATTATGGACTGTTTTCTCTCATATCTTGATAAATAAAGAATCCTGGAACATATATTGAAGAGAAGAATATTGTATTTTCTGGATGAACATAAAAGTATCTCAGATATGTAATTCGGATTCAGAACAGTAACAGAAGACGCAATACTTGCTTCATTGTCATGTATACTTATTCGGTTGATCTATCCAAAGCATTTGACTCAGTTCTGACATAATAAACTACTGAAAGAACTTCTGAACTACTGAATCAGCAAAGCAATTTATACAATAGGGAATAAAAGGTAGAAGTTGATTACTAGTACCCACAAAATTGTTTCATGGAAACGGTGCTCGGTCCCTTACTGTTGACAACTTTATTAACGAGTTACTGGAAGTATTCTCTATGAAGCAAATACCTTGCAAGAGAAAGGACCTTGTGGAAACTTGTTTTATTGAAGTGGAAATATGGTTCAGGGAAAACGAACTCACATTGAATTCCATGAGAACAAAGTACTTTCCATTTATTTTCTTTCTATTCCCGAAAATAGGAAAGAAAATGGCCCTAGATCATAACATTTCCTCCTCCAAAATACATTTCGTTTCAGAATGTCATCCTTGGAGTGTGTCGATACATGTAAGATTATCCATATTTGCACTGATGGAAGTAACATTCCAAAGTCTTCATATTCAATTGTGAATGATGGGTACACCACATCAGAATCTTGATGCTATTGGTTCCAAATATCGTCTCCAACATAGGGGATAGCTCAGAACTGATTGACCAAAGCTTCTTTGAGCTTCCTGAATGTGTTTTGGTATTCTTCAGGCCACTGAAAATGTGTCTGGCCCACCGTGAGTCTCGTCTGTGGTTTAGTGATGTCAGGAAACCCCAGCAATAGTAGATGCACAAACGTAAAATATTCTGAAGCTGGTGAATGTCTTTTGGAATGGGCCATTTCTTCACTTTTTTATTTTTCTGTTCATCTACTGCTAGTCCTTCTCCAGCGACAACGTAGCCTAGGAATCGTATTAATTTTTCAAACAGATAGCAGGTCACTTCCAATCCAGATCACCAGTCACAGAAATACCTCCTTCGCATTTTTACTTGAGCTTCGAACGTTTCTGAAAACTGAAATTAAATTTTTAAGACTTTCTAGACAATTCCTCCATGTGAGTCTCTTCATAACCATCTCCACCAACAGCTGAAGTATTGCAGAGGCTAAAGTGACTAACCTGGGATTGAGACAATCGTAGCAGCGGCCAATGTGTCTGGAGTGTCGTCTATTCTCTATACTAATCTTTCTTTTTCATCATTTTTTAATATCTCATCCTTTCTCTATATCGCCGACTATTAGGTCAGCCTGTTTCTTTTTGGCGAAAGTTAGAGTTCAAGCTGATTATCGAATCAATACGGCATTTCTAGTATTAATCTTGTGCTGAACCATCTCCATCTACCTCCTCTTCATTGTCCGGTATCAAAGATTTCTTGGTACTTGCCTTTTGAAGAGGGTGCAACTAACTGTATACACCTCAAGTAAGCAAGGAAGTTGACGAGCAATGCCCTAAACGTTTTCCTATCTCTGAGGTCACTGAATAGTTATTGACATTTATGACCCATACCGGCACAAATTCATCAGCTCGCAACAAGTTCTTCCTAGGGCAATTCTTCGTCCATTTTTCTTCAGGAAGCTTAGGCTCTAACATATCATCTCAGGGAAACAGAATACGGATCATTCCTCTACTTCTTCTAAGGAGCACCACTTCTTCTCCGTGGATAATAATAATAATAATAATAATAACATTGAAGACCTAGGCTTATCCGGAGACCTGACCTTCTCGTTTCTCAGGTCAAGTGGGCTGAAGTCGGAGACCGAGGGATTCATAATGGCCTGCCAGGATGGTGTCTTCAACACTCTCGTCTACCGCAGTCGCGTGATGGGTATAGAGGTCCCTGACACTAGATGCAGAGCGTGTCGTGGGGCAGCTGAGACAGAAAAAGGATCTTTTTGTCTGGTGTCATATCTGGAGTTGTGAGCAATCTCAAGAGTGTGTTTGTTTTTAAACAAGTAATGAGCAACGTTATAGAAATATATTTGTCTCGGATTGAATAGCTGAATTTCATTTAGTAGCTGGTCTGAAGAATAATTTTGGGGTTTTCTTAAAATAATTTTATAAAAACGTTTCAATAAATTATCTAATTGGAGCAAATGGGTTTTCAGTATTCCACCCCAAGCAATTATTCCGTATGTGAGGTGTGGTACTACCAAGGCATTATACAGGGAAATCAGATCATTTTGGGAAAGAAATTTTCGGGATTTGTAGAATAAATAAATTAATGATCTAAGTTTTTTTGTGATGAATTCTATATGAGTATCCCATTTCAAATGACTATCGATATACACACCTAAGTATTTTACGCTCGTGGCTGAATTTATCTCAAGTGTTTTGTGATTTTCCTTGATTTCTAGAGTGTTGAAATTTGGCAGATTTGTTTTGCATGAGCTAAAAGGGGTAAAAAAGGTTTTATCAAAATTCAAAGTTAGAAATTTATTTTTAAACCATTTTTCAATTTGAAGGAAATCTTTTTCTACTTTTATTTTAAGTTTTTCCAAGTCTGAATCGTGATAATATATAACCGTATTGTCTGCAAATGTAATAATTTCCCCAACTGTATCCAAGAAAAATAAGTTATTCACGTACAGAATGAATAGCATGGGACCTAAGACCGTTCCTTGGGGTACACCGTATTTTAGAGTTCCTGGAGCACTGAGAGATCCATTTATGTTCACAAATTGAGTTCTGTTCTGTAGATAGTTTCGAAATAGATTCAGTTGTAAACCCCGTACTCCAATATCCTCTAAGGATTCGATCAAAAGTGAAAAATTTACTGTGTCAAAAGCCTTCGCTAGGTCTAGAAATATAGCTAGCGAGGGTTTCTGTTCATCCAGATCATGATATATTTTTTTCATCAGGTGTGCTATTGGATCCTGGGCTGAGATTCCTTCTTGGAATCCATATTGTTTGTCGGATATTATTTTGAATTTTTTTAGATAACACCACAGTCTTTGTTTAATGATTTTTTCAAATATTTTAGCAAAACAAGTTATCAGGGATATAGGCCGGTAGTTAGTTGTAATTAACTTATCACCTTTTTTATAGATTGGTTTTACCACTGAGATTTTGAAGATGGACGGAATTTCTCCAGTATCAATTATAAGATTGATAAGAAAGGCTAGTGGCTCTGCAATGAACTGAACAATTTGTTTTACTGTTTCTGCTTTTATGTTGTCATAACCGGTTGCGTTTTTATTTTTGAGGATAGGCAGGACGACGACTTTGAAGTTAAGCTCTTACCCTCTGGAGTTTATTATGTCCATTCCAATGATAGTATCTTCTTCAAGGTCTCCTACTGATGTCCGGTGTTTCAAATATAGTGATTGGCTTTCTCTTTGCTGGGCGTAGCTTTTAAGTCATCGGTTCAATTCGTGCTGGTGTTCTGACAAAAGTACGCCCAAAACTGTCCAAGTCGTACCTGTATCTACCAGCATGGTGTAAGGCTGACACAAACTACGTAGATACTCTTGTTTTTTTATTGAAGAATAGCAACATATGCGCTGATTCCCAGCCAACGATTGCCCCCCCCCTCATCAACCTTTATCACCAACTGGGTGAAAAGCCCTGTGAATAATTTATGGATATATACTATGAGTAATGGGTACAGATAAGTACATACATCATTTCATAATCAAAATCACGACGCTGGTAACCTTGCTCTAATTACTATTCATTTGGAAGGATTATATTGGCGAATCGTATTACCTAATGTGTTCCGCGACACGAAGACGCAGTAGTTTATTTGTTCATCCTGCGACAGTTTTATGGCACGTTCTCTTCCCTTCACGGATGGAGGCTCTTCGGTAAACTTGGCAGGAAAGTTTCAGTTTATTTTGATAGGAAATCTCACAACATCCATAACCAATCAACTACAGGGTGGGTTATATATTGTTAACAAATTAATGTTATACATAAATTAGGTCAAAATACAAAACACAAGACACCTATGTCATTTAAAGAGTTAATGTGAGATGAGCATTTACTGATAATCTGTGTTATTTGGGACAGAATAGCGTACTCTATTCAGGAAATGTATGTACTGATTATATTATACTTTTGCGAAATTTTGTACTATGATAAGAGCAAATTTATTCAAGCTGTACTCTTATTATTTTAAAGTTACCAGATGAACAGAACAGGAAACAATAACAGTAGTTCTAACTTCTCGTGAAATTGTTTCTAAGCTCCGGTCTTGTAATTTAATTAAGTATATACAGAATGTATAGAAGTTTCTCGAGGTCGATGGGTTACCACATGCCTTGTAGAAAAGCAAGTGAGGTGTGAGTTTACTTGATGCTATTCTGTCGTCTCGTGCTTCCTTGGAGTGCTAATCGACCACCTGAGGTTTTTTTATACCTGAAAAGTGAAAACGCCAGCAAAAAAAATCAGAAAGACACTCTGGAGCACCAAGACAAATAATAATAATAGCTATTCTTTTCCCGCACATGCTATATGTCTGTCTCTTGGTAAATTCTAAGAATATTATTACAGTTTACGTTTTCCAGTGTGAAACTTGGTCGTCGTCCGATATCTTTTCATACAGATTTATTTAAATCAGGAAAATTTTGTCTATATCTTGTATGCTCTTGATGAACTTTCTTGTTCAACAGGCAGTATTGAAATGTCGTCCTTGCTTACATCCTTTCCTATAGTGTACGGTCGTGAATCACGTATAGTATCGTCTCGTCCTGTAATCTGCAGTCGCATGTCTTTTTCACCTGTCTTAGTCTAATTCTCTCGTAGTAGGTTTGTATATGTTCCGTTATTAGTTGTGAAGTTTTCCAGTTCGAGCTGGTCAGTTGTATACAGTTCGATTATTTTATCTTTACCCATCCGTCATCAATTTATGATCGAAGAAATCTCACACCCCCTATCGAACATCTCTTTCTATCAACCGCTATGAGCGAATCAAATTTCGTTAACATTTGTCTTCTAAGCTAAGAATTATGGTATTGTGATGGTCGATTAAAACTCAAATCAGTGAAAAGAGATATAAAACCGACAGTGTTGTATTACATTTCAACTGAACTTGCCAACCATCAATTGCGTCATTGTTTTCTGTCATTGGGGTATTGTTTGTCGCCAGTTTTACTTTGTTTTGCTGTTGAATATATTATAAAAACTGTTTTTTTCAAAGCTAAACGTCTCTTGGAATCAATACTTCCAAAGTAAGTACAATACAATGTGTTTTATTCACAAACACTCTTTAAAATTTCTAGCGCACAATTGACATTTGTGACTATAATCCCGTACTGCCGGGATATTTACACAAGAGTTATTCATAGTGTGAAAATCCTAATGAGAGAAAAAACATCACCTAAATCTATAAATGCAGGTAAAAACATTCACAATATATTTGAACTCTTGGTGTATTTTTACTTCTTATATATTAATTTATTTATCATTATACAGTGTGTCCTTGCATCCATGCACGAATAGGTAATTGAAAAAGTTTGAATGCCTAAGTCTAGAAGATTCCTTTTCTGATTTTTAGTCATGTTTGAATGGAAACTAATTTTTTGATATCAAAGTATGAAAAGGTTTTGGAAATATTGCACTCCAATCTAGTTTTCTGAACAACTTTTTTCTTTAACTCTTACATAAAAAAAAACTCTCATTGTCTGGTGGTTCGCCATTTCCATGAATTTGAAAATGTTAATGTAGTTAATTTTTCATTATCCTATCTCATTACCTACACGTTGTAATTTTATCGGGATATTAGCCACGGCATTCTACATTTAGACGTTATTTTGACTGAAACGTCTCGACTTATTTCATAAGCGTAACATTGATGACGCACGGGTAAAGAACTGTATGTATGTCTGAGAAGATAGATACTGTGGTATGTGTGCCTCGTGTGTGAATGGTTCCACTGTGTTTCCCATTTTCGGATAATTTCTATTTTTTTTTTTCATATTTTGTTTCGTGTGCTATTTTTATAAGTGTTTTGTTTAGCCATTCTTTCTGATTTTTTACTACCGTAGTGTGTATGTGTGATTTGAGTTATATGGTTATTGTCTGATCTATTCTGTATGTTTTTTATAGTGAATGATCTGATATCACATCTATCATATGTTCTTTTTGAATACGTGTTCATTTGAATATCTTTACTTTTTCTTTTGGCAGTTTGATGACCCACTGAAGAGTCAAGAGTCAAGAATATTAATTCGTATTTACTTCACCCCAGGTCTCTCAATGTTCCATGGTCATTTCAGGATTTTCCTTTTCCTTGAAACTTGAATATGAGAAGAAGTTGTTGATATTATTGCCATTATGCCACTCTATTGCCTTCATTTATCCAAGTTATAGTCATCGGTTCCAACTTGATTTTTTGTCAGTTGTCACATATTATATGTCTAAGAGATATATTCTGACTTCTTTGAATTGTCTGTATTTCATGAGATGTAATTTATACCCGTGTGTTATTCTATGAAGCCTTCACCTCCGTTATCGATTTAATGTATTGGTATTGGTATTGTAGTGGTTTTTAGAATGCAGATCACCTGCTATAATACTTTTGTTTATTAACTGGCCGACTGTCGCTTCTCTTTCAATAAATATTCTGTTTGTGATATCGCCTGGCTCATCGTTAAATTTTTAACTATCATGATTTTGTCTTATTTGTACGGTTGTAATATTTTCTTTGGTTTACATATTATTTATCTCTGACATGACCACTTTGATATTTACTCTTCCACCCTCGCGACATTTGGTTCTATGCTGATTTTGTTCCATTTCATCAGTGTTAGGAGTGCATCCCATTATTTTTCCTGAAGTTTCTACATTGACGGTCCTGTGTCAATTTCAGGACATTCTTAATGACTTCTTTTGTGACGTCACTTAGTAGGTCCTCAAACATCGGGACATGGATCGTTCAGTTTTCATTCAATATTTTGTTGCTGTATTTCACATATTTTTTCATTTTTATCATATTTTTATTCTGTAGCATCGAGGGGTCTTTTATTCTTTTTATTTTGTTTATGTCAGTGAGCGTTTGGTTTGTGAGTTTTGTCCTGTCAGTATATACTAGGGGATATATCATGTCTACTTCCCGTACGTGCTTTCCTTCTTTTCAATCGTTTATCATATGTCTTTTTTCTTCATCGTCTTGTCTGCAGTTGTGTCTGAGAGTTGTCGTGTCCTGAGTGGGTATTCGTGTTGTGTGGATCTTTGGGAATATACCAGGTGGCTACGGAAGTATTGCCTACGGAATATGTCAGTTATTGTATGAAGTAGGTTTGTGAAATTTGGAGCGTCGATATAATGACATAAGAGCTAGAATTTGAGCATATTGACATGTCGAAGTTAACTTCCGGTCTGACCGGAAGTAACATCAACTTTCTTATTTTATGGAAACCCTTTTTTTTTTTCTTTTCGCTTTATTCAGCATTCAATTCCCTTTCTAATGACATATCACAAGTTGGTATCTAACCAGAAACTAGATCAGAAAAAAATTATTATTGAAATTCACCGAGTAGGCCGTGGAAGCAAAATGAAAGCCAAAAATTGAAAAGTTGGCTATGGAAACCATACGTCACTTGATAACAGTTGCTACTCTGTGATAAATTATTTTCATTCGTCGGCGTTATAAAAAGCCGCCAAAAAAAATATTGGAAAAATTGAGAAAAAAACAATACTCTGTTGGTCCATAACTTAAATAGGAACATACAACTTTTTCTTGCCTGTACTATTCAGCATAACCATTCCTTTCTAATGATATATAGAAAGTAATTTTTTGAAATGAAATACCAAAAAATCCAATTATTATTATTCAAATAACAAAACAGATTGTCGCCATACGCAAAAATAACATTAAAAATAATGTGGAATGATAAATTATATCCTCTAGGTTCTAGTTAAAATAGGAACATAAATGTACTTGGTCTGTGCCATCGTCCATAGATATTCTAATATCTACCTATGGACGATGTTTGTGCTATTCAGAATAATCATTCCATTGCAATAATCATTCGAACCAAAATATTAACAAGTAGGCTGATTAAGATGTATTTTGGAATGAAACAAAAAAGAAACGAGAGCTCTCACGAACGCTGCTATCCATATTATTTTGACGTTCGAAGTAGTGTTTTTGATTCTGCCATTTTAAAAGGGTTTGGAAATCGAAATCAGTTAGTGGAATATTCAAAAAATGCCCCGTTATTCACGAACCGAACAAATTGACATGCTTCTCATTTATGGTGAATGTTTAAAAAATTCTTATGCCGCTGAACGATTGTATTTGGGGCGATATCCAGGGAGGCAGCAACCGTCAAGAAGGTAGTTCCAGTGGCTTGAAGAAAAATTAAGAACTGAGCCTGATGTTCACGAAGACCAAGAAGCATTTGTCATTAATGAGGAAACTGAAATTAATGTATTAGCTTTAGTACAATATGATAGCACAATTTCCTCAAGGCAGATTGGCGCCGAATTAGCTATAAGTAAGGACTCTGCTAGGAAAATTTTGATAAAACATCGATTTAAATCCTTCAAGTATCAGTTGCATCAACATTTGTATGAAAATGACGGTGAAAGGCGCCTGGAATATTGTAATCGGTTTCTTCGACAAAATGCTGAGAATCACCTATTTAACTATTATATCTTGTTTACGGACGAGTCAAGATTTACCAACAATGGATTATTTAACAGGAATAATACAAGGTAGGTACTGTACTTTATTTGGATTATTGTCGATAGTTGAAGTGTAAAGTGCTAAAAGTGTGAACGGTCTTTTGTTTCAGGTACTGGGCGATAGAAAACGAGCATCGGTTTCGACGAGGTGGCTTCCAGGATAGATTTGGTGTGATTGTTTGGGAAGGAATAGTTGGAACTCATATTGTTGGCCCCATTCTTTTTCAAGGCCAACTAACCGGAGAGAGATACTTTGATTTTTTAACGAATGAAATTTCGGAATTCATTAACAACCTACCAGCGGAAATAACTGAGAGAATGTACTTCCAGCAAGATGGCGCCCCTCCGCATAATTCAAGAATAGCGAGAAATTATCTTCAAAATCGCTTTCAAGAGAGACTTATAACAACCCATGGTCCAGTCAGGTGGCCACCAAGGTCACCTGATCTTACTCCGTGCGACTTTTTTCTATGGGGGCATCTTAAAAATAGGGTGTATTCCACACAGCCTACAACTAACTCTACATGAGCTAGAAGTTAAAATTCGTAGAGCTTTCCAAGATATCACGCCCCAAATGTTGAGAAACGTTTTACATGAAAATATCACCAGAGTCAATAAATGTATTGACGCTGAGGGAATGCATTTCGAACATTTGTTTTGAATTTATTTTATCTTTAATCCTATCAATTTGAACTATTTTTTTTTCGATAAATCTGTTTTCTTGTTATTTGAATAATAATACTTGGATTTTTTGGTATTTCATTTAAAAAAATTACTTTCTATTATATCATTAGAAAGGAATGGTTACGCTGAATAGTACAGGCAAGAAAAAGTTGTATGTTCCTATTTAAGTTATGGACCTACAGAGTATTGTTTTTTTCCCAATTTTTCCAATATTGTTTTTGGTGGCTTTTTATAAATATCACAGTAGTAGCAACTGTTATCAAGTGACGTATGGTTTCCATAGCCAACTTTTCAATTTTTGGCTTTCATTTTGCTTCCACGGCCTACTCGGTGAATTTCAATAATAATTTTTTTCTGATCTAGTTTCTGGTTAGATACCAACTTGTGATATGTCATTAGAAAGGAAATTGAATGCTGAATAAAGCGAAAAGAAAAAAAAAATAGGGTTTCCATTTAAAATAAGAAAGTTGATGTTACTTCCGGTCAGACCGGAAGTTAACTTCGACATGTCAATATGCTCAAATTCTATCTCTTATGTCATTATATCGACGCTCCAAATTTCACAAACCTACTTCATACAATAACTGAGATATTCCGTAGGCAATACTTCCGTAGCCACCCGGTATAGGGAGTCCCGAAACTATGGTTCCAAATTGAAACAGAAGATTCCCCTTGAAAAATAAATAGGACTTTCCTGATATTTCTTTGCCCAAATGTCGTTCGTTGCAGAGATACAGGGTGTTGAATATGAAAAATTAAAAGTAATTTTTATTCATAACTTCCACAGTTCTGAAAATTTCTCAAAAAAATTTAAAGAGTATTTGTGTTCAATAGGTGCTTTATTTCGAGAAAGAAAACACATTTTCAGTTGTTATTAGTGGCGTACAAGAAGGGTATCATGGTCCCTTTTCTCCCCTAATTTTTACGCCACTGGTAAAATCAGGAAAATTATATATTTTTCGCATTTCTCATTCAATTTTCAGTAAAAATATATACTTGTTTGAATCCGGAAAAACTAACCGTTTTCAAGATAATTGCGCTTTTATGAATGAAAACATACTAGTAACGAAAAATTTGTTCGGCAGAAATTAATTTTACAATCCTGAGAAATATTTCAATTTGGAACCATAGTTTCTCCATATTTTTTATGTATTCCAATGGTCTTGCCATGATGATGTTTGATGGTTTTCAGCTTTTTTTGGGTTTATGTGAGGTGTGAGGTATTTCTTGGCTATTTGTTCCGACATTTTTGTTCTTCCATGTTAGACATGTGTGTATGATTATTATTGTGTGCCCTATTTCTTTTTTATCCTATATGTGTTTTCGTATGTCAACTATTATTTCATTTGTAATTTAAGTATATATCCCTGTCCCACATTTGTATCTCCTGTTTGATTAGTGTATTGCAATTATTTCTTTGTTGTGTATGTTTGAATGAATGTAGATGAGGAATGAACGCGCTGGTTGCAATTCTTTTATTTTGATGAATATAAAAAACAAAATATGAAAATTTTAAAACTCAACTTATTTATCATTTATTTTTGACATCGTCGACTTGGGAAGGAAATTGGACATGCCCGCCACCTTGAAAGAGTGACCTTTCAATTTAGCTTCATCAGGACAGCCTCAAAGCTGCGACCCGAGGAATGTCATCCGAACCAGGATACAACTGGATGACTCTACCAAGCTTCCATTGTAAAGGACTGAGGTTGCAGTCTTTGATTTCCAATATTGAATCGAATGCAATGTGTAGTGATTTTTTGAACATAAAACTAATTAAAATGTGCTGTCCACATATTATTCCATACATAACACATATTGTAAACTTTCGCCTCATGAATGATATTTTTCCATATGTATGAAAGAGGGCACTTGTGAAAGTGTTGCCTAAAAAAACGAATCCATTGAGATCTACGTGCTATAGGTAAGCATATTACAAACTTTATCTAAGCTACTTGAAAAAGCCATTGAGGAACAACTAAAAGAACATATTAACCATTTCTACCTACTTTCGAATACTCAATCTGGATTTCGTAAAGGTTACAGCTGCACAACTATACCCTGTTGCATATAGTTGATGACATTATAAGATCCAGTAACTTGGGCGAACACACTATACTAGCTCTTACATCTTCGATACAATCAACTACAATTTAATGTTGTCAATATTGGGTTGCATTGGAATATCTAACAGTGCAGTATCTTTAATCAGATCATTTCTCAATGAACGTTAACAGATTGTCTCTATTGATGGACATCACTCACAATATTTAAATCTACGTTATGGAGTGCCTCAAGATTCTATTTTGGGACCCTTGCTATTCGCTATTTATACTTCGCAGCTTATGAAATGCCTTCAGTTCTGTAATATTCATCTGTATGCAGACGATACACAGTTATATTATAGTTTTTCCACAGACATGGTGGATGATGCTTGTAGTAGAATAAATAGTGATTTGAATTCATTTGTGGAGAAAGCCTCTGTCTAATGATAAACAATAGTAAATCTAAAGTAAAGTAAAGTATTTTTTTGGTCCCAGGCATACAAGGAATACTGTTCGACTCCACACTAATGTAAAGATAAATGATGATCAACTGAAGGTAGTACATGAAGCAAAGAGCTTAGGGGTAATTTCAGATAAAGACTTAAGATTTGAAAAGCATGTAGCTCAACTTGTCAATCGTGCATATTATTCACTTAAAAGTATTTTTCACCACCTAAAGTGAGGACAACATTATATGAAGCCTTGGCCCTTTCTGTCAATTATGCTGATGTATTGTATGGACCATGTTTAACCGTTCAGTTCAAACAAAAAATCCAAAAGGTTCAGAACTCGTGCCTAAGATTAATTTTTGGTATCCGAAAGAGAGAGAGAGAATATCTCACAAATTAAAAGCTATCGGATCGTTAGACATGGAAAATAGGAGAAAACTACATGCTGCCACTTTATTCCACAAAATAATCATGGAAAAAAAACCTCCTTACCTACATGAAAAGATTTCTTTTATAACTGATGTGCATAATCTCAATTTAAGGCACAAAGGCCGACTTACTCCTCCAATATTTCGTTTGGAGATTTATCGAAGATGTTTCACGTACCAAATATATTCAATATATAACGGATCCTGATTCAATCAAACAACAAAATCTATATCGGTTCAAAATTTTTTTCGATAAATTTCTTTTGCGGTAACTGATTCTGACATTCAAACCACATGTATCATCCCTATATTAAGATCCCCCTAATCATAACTATCATTTAGCGATTAGATTGTTCATTATTATTTTTTTCTTATTTACCAATTGGAAATAAATAATTATCTTTATATTCTAAAGAGTAGCATTAAGCGATATGTTCGAGGTTGAGTGGAAGAGCAATTTCCACGGTGATTCGTCACTATTGAAATTCAACTCCGCCTTTAGTTTTCTTCCAAAGTTAAATATATTATATATTCAATTTTTTTTAAATTTTCATTTGTGACTTATTTCTTTCCATTTCTGTCAGCTTTGACGCTCTGATA
The DNA here is from genome assembly GCA_958502065.1 of Chrysolina americana. NCBI lineage: Eukaryota > Metazoa > Arthropoda > Insecta > Coleoptera > Chrysomelidae > Chrysolina > Chrysolina americana. Next base: position 59,347,130 of record OY293412.1, read on the forward strand.
TATACTTGAGAGACCATTTTTTACAAAAATACTGACCGAGTTGCTGGAGTCCCTCAAATTAATCCAATCGATTCACCTTGATGTCGATGAAGCTATACTCAGGAATAGAGGTGAGGGTGCGGCCGATTAGGAACTGGGAAGGAGTTAGGGTGGTAAGATCTGAAGGGTCTGAGGTTGAAGGAGTTGAAGGACGAGAGTTTAAAATAGCCTTCATTTGCAACAAAACAGTTTGAATGTTCTCATATGTGAGAATTAAGTACTTTTTATAGAACACGTTTCAAATGTCTTTTCATTGACTTCACGCCAGCCTCCCAAATGCCACCGAAATGTGGGGAGTACGCAGGAATGGAATGCCATGATATTTCTTGACAATATGTGACTATGAAAGGGTTGATGAAATTGAACTATATTGTATTGTTGAAGACAAAATTACAAATGCACTATCTACATCTAATTGAGATGAGAAGCAATTATATTTTCTCTGGTATTTTATAATATCAACCATCTTTACAACAACCTGGTAGTGAAGAACTTGTATATAGATATCGATTTTGGTAAAGAATGAGGTGGTCGGTGGACCAGTGGCTAAGGTATCTAGCAGTTGTATTGTCCAAACCACCTTAGGATACGGACATACTCCTATCGACAGTCACTAAGGATTATCAGGCAATTACTACCAGCGAGCTGCAAATCTCGACTCCATTGAATAGTACCATCCACTTTCAATAAGTAGTCCCAATGTAGTCAACCGTCGCTCCCTCATGAGCAGTTGGTCAGAGGGAGGGAGATCAAGGAACAACCCCCTAGGTCGCGCCAGGTCACCACCGGTTGGTAGACTCCTTACCGCCCGGGCACCACGGTAAATGGTACTTCGGCCACGTCAGCAACCTCTGGCATTGAAACTGACTGGAAAACTCCAATGAAGAGGAAACAACAACCCATCGCCTCCAAGACGACCAAGGACCAAAGTCATACTTCACCAGAACATCGAAGTTCAAAGTGCTAGTGACAGAGACAGAAAAACCCCTCGACAGAAACGCAGTGAACCCCGCCGCGAGCGACAGTGACATTAACCGAGTGCCTAGTGCAAAGACGCTCGCATTTTTGTCTGGCAGTCCGCCAGACAAGAAGATTAAAGGCAGAGAGCCCTCCTTGGAACCTGAGGATGCAGAGAACACCAAAGGTGAGTCCTCGGTATGTGATGGGGATGTGAATGTCCAAGTTCATCCTACCACAAAATCCCTCGACGAAGTTGCGTGCAGCGCTCCACAGGACATCGACATCTGGGGAATCACTCCTTCCTGAAGCAGGGCCAGTACTAGATAACACCACCACCAAGCCTACCACTACCATGGCAAGCACCCCGAAGACACTAATGGTCGAGGTGGAAGGCATATCTTCGAGCCCCATCTCACTCGACCTCTAACGGCTCGCTGAAGGCAACATCTTCAGCACCGCTAACGCCATTAGCATTCACGGGCGTGGACTCTTCGGAAGGCCTCGTTCTAGAGCAAAAGAGGAAAATCATCCCTCCCCCCACCCAGAGACCATGGAAGTGCAGCCACCCTCTCCCCCACCCGGAAAAGGTAGGTACACCCTACCCCCACCAACAGATAACAGCCCTCAGCGACTCTGCTAAAAATTCAATGGAAGAGGAAGTTCGCAACAATTCCCAAAACTGACGATACACAACGAGGAAAGTGATGTTGCTCCAAGTACAATGATGCAACACACTTTCCAAAAGTCTTGGAGAGGCCGTGGTTCACCACACTTCCCAAAACACTCTTCTAATGAAAACGGTGGTGACCAACATGAAAACTGTTGCAAACAATTTGGAAAGTGAGGCGAACCAAGGTGCCAGGGCTGTTCACGATACTTTCCATCTTGGTCATATTCGCGACACTTCCCAATTAGCAGAGGACAAACTTGACCGAGCCATTAACACTTTTCAAGAGAGGATGAAGGCGCTCCAGAATAATGAGGGAACTTCGAGCAGCAGCGGCTTTCGACACACTTTCCATCCGACTTGAGTAGCAGACTGCTTTAGGATAATTTTAATACAGATCAGAATACGAAGAGAACGACAACGCGAGGGACAAGCACCGAAGCGGCGGAGAAAGTAGCGAGGCAGGACCGAGAAGGTTTCAATACACATTCCGTTCGCTAGGAGGCGAAGCCCTCGTATATCCGACAAGAATTGATGAAGAGCAGTCTGAACCGCCGACGCCACCAACAAGAACCATCGGCAACATCATAGTGCAAGCCCTAGTCCACGCAGCCGAAGTTAACGAAAATCGACAGCACAGACCATGTCCATACATAGGAGAAACTAATACGGACCGGTTTCCATCCAAAAATTGGAACGACATCATTGAGATGAAAACTCCTCGAAAACGTCAAACTCCGGAAGCAGACCCTGGTGGCTCCGAAATCACAAGATCTAGATAGGATCAAAGTTATGGAAAATATGGCGAAACCAACATCCAGAAAATTCGCACACAGTCGGAAAGTGTGGCGAACGCTAAATTCATAACAAAATTCGAAAGTGTTGCGAATAGCAACAAAATGGAAAGGGTGGTAAAAACTGCAGAATTGGAAAGTGTGCTGAGTGGAAATGCAACCGCAACACCTTTGGAAAGTATGGCGAATGCAATGGAAACTGTCACGAACCGCAATGAATTGGAAATGGTGGTGAGAAACCACAGATATGGAATGTGTTGCGAACCAAATGAAAGGTGTCGCGAATGGAATGGAAAATGTCGCGGAATTCGAAAAATTCCAGAAATGGCCTTCCAAAGAGCTGTGCTTCGAATGAAGTCTGAGAAAGAGGAAGAAGCGGCTAGACAGAGAGCTGAACGCGAGGTGCAGATCGAAAAGGAAAAAACAAGAGGACGAAAAAAATACTCTTGAGCTGGAGAAGAAAATGGCTGGAAACCGACGTCTACTTGAAGCCCGAAATTCTCTAGTTCAGAGTCAGACTCTTCAGGATCGGGGGGCAGAAGAAAAGTCTTTAAAGGAAGGAAGTCCCGGGAAGTATTGACAAGAGAATCCGCGACCTTCAGGAACTCATCGAGGTTTTAGTTCAGGAGGAAATTGATGCATACAGCAGGACTGTCATTGATGAACCCACAGAAATTAGAGACGTCCCAGAGGCAGTAATCCCGTGCGGCAATGATCAAGAAGAACAGAGACTTCTATACCAAGAAGTACGAGGCGGTCTTCCACCAGAAAATTGAGATTGGGTGCAGGATGCATTCCCCCCCTCCCCAAGAAAGCGAATGAAGACGTGGAAGGCTTCATTACACCGAAGTCACTAGGCAAGGCACGTGCATCGGTGAGTAAGGAACCCGTACCCACGAGAAATGCCTACGAATCGTTGAATGAGGACAAGTCCTTCACCGAGGATTTGGGGCGCACCTTGGGGTGGAAAAAAAGACGAGCAAAACAGCCTACCAGGAAGTGGACACAAAAGCCCAAAAAGGAAAAATGCTCCCTCCTATTGTCATCCAAGGGAGGTTGAACTTGGACCGATCGTTGACGGTCCAGTTAAAATCTGAGTTGAAGGGTGACTTCAACTTGAAGCACACAGGAAAATAAAACAGGTTTTCACTGAACAAGAAAAAGGTCGATCCAAGATGATCGAAATTCTGAAAGCTACGGGTACAGAGTTTCACACGTACACCCTCCCGAAAGACAGGACGCACGCATTCGTTCTGAGGGGGCTCGAATCTGATGTCAGCCAACAGGATGTCATTGATGAGATGATGGAAAAGTACGGAATTAAAATGGAGAAAATGATGAGGATGAATACGCGCCACAGGCCGTTATACCTCGTCACTGCCCTTCGCAACGTTACTCTCTCCGAGCTGCAGATATCCGTAAGGGTGCTGCAGCACATACGAATGTCCTGAGAGATGAGGCGCAACGAACGCGTCATTGATCAGTGCCACCGTTGCCAGCGATGGGGACACACAACCTCAAACTGCCAAAAGCAATCAAAGTGAGTATAGGATCATCCTACGCACACTTGCAAGGGTAATCGAGAGGTTTAGGAAACCTGCGTGAACTGCGGTGGTCCCCATACTACCAGCAGTGTGGAGTGCCCTAATTGTAAGGAGAAGATTTTCTTTCTCGAGGAGAGGGAGGAAAAGTCGAAAAGCCAGAACCTGTGAAGTACGTACCGGCCCCTCCATCAAATTTCAACCCGTGGCATAAGAGGATTCAAGAGCAAAAGCCTGAAGAGGCTGAGAGAAGAATCCAAGAGGCACCTTACCTACGCAGTCGCCAGTACATAGGTACACCCGGCAAGAGGGTATGGCGATCAACAGCCACAATCAGATAGCGGGATTGGTGAATAAAATCCAGCAGGTTGGCTCGATGCTCAACATCGCAGAACTGCGCCGCGCCATGGACGATTTAATCGTCAGGCTGGCACAGGTGAAGTCCCTGCTTGAAAAGGCGATGGCTGCCCTAGAAAAGATATAATTTTTAGCAGAGGATGAAGAGGTGCATGTTTAATGCCAGTTCAGTGAGTAATAAGCTTCCGCTTATTACTGACTTTATTGGAAGGCACAAGTTAGACCTGATGTTAAAATCGGAGACTTGGCTCAGACAGGATCATCGATTGAAACTAAAGGGCTTCTCCACTGTCAGGACAGACCGCCCTCAGGTAGTGAGGTGGGGCATTCTTGCCAAGGATGGACTGCGTTCACGTGCCTCTCCGCCACAGCAGAGCTCGATAGAGCATGTGGACATTGAACTGGCTGACGGGATCTGCATGATTGCAGTCTACAACCAGCTCAGAGATATATTTAGATAGTCCGACTTGGACAATCTGTGTAATACTGGTCATACGGTGTTGCTGGTTGGAGACCTGAAGCCCAGGTGTCCTGAGTGGAGCGGAGGCTCGCAGCCCTACGCCAACGGCAAAATACTGTGGGAATTTTCGCTCAGTAGCGACATGGTTATTGTACACTCGGATGAGCCCTGGAATGGATCCACTCCGACCATAATTGATTTACGAATTTGAGCGAACTCAATGCCGTTACACGAGATGACTTCGGATCACGACCCAGTGCTGTTCAGTATGAAGTACCGAGGAGAGAATATTCCTCCCACCCTTCGGTTCCGAAGGGTCATGAATGAGCGGACTGAAATCAAGTCCTCGCGATGAAATTGAGGAGGTAACAAAATCGTCATAATTTTATACGATGACCCAGGCGAAAATACGAACATAATATTTATTGAAAAAACAGTCAGCTAGTTTAAAGGAAAAAGTATCATTACATCTCAAAACATAATATGAGGATGACATTAAACCGATAACAGAGGTGAAGACCTCATAGAATAACACGGAATAACACACGAGTATGAAACACAACTCAAAAAACAGATAATTTATATAAAATATCTCTTAGAACACAGAGCATGTGGAATATCTAGAACGTTGGCTAGAATCGATGATACTATATCTTGGTTGAGTAAAGGTAATATAGTACATAACGGCAAAAATATCAATAATTTCCAGTTCTTTTCTAGTTCCGACGTAGAGGAATATCATGTAATGATTCAAGAATATTGTGCATACAAGCATATCAAGCATACAAACCACGGCATTGAAAAATAAAAAACAATAGATAAACACGATACTCTCGTAAAAATAGCACACAAAACAAAATATGAATTGAAAGAATGAAAAACGACCCACAAATGACAACATGGCAAGCACATTGGGACAATTTACATACAGGGAACACATCATACCAGGGTCTCGATTTTTGAATCGTTAGCCTTAAACCGTCAAGAATACGGGCCCAGAGCATCTACTCAGACATACATATAGAGAACTGACCTGCTCAAACTGAAAAATACACAACCCATCATAGGATACGGGCATACAGATCTGGAATGAAATTATGGGCATATCAGTCCAGTCGACCAGAACAAAATATATCAGATACATGCGACGGATGGTTTAACATAATTTGTTGAACTTTTTATAATTAATAAGTAGTCCTTTAACTGGCATACATTGTATATTGTTATCCAATTGATTTTCATTGAATAATAGTTACTTGTGCAAACAAAACAGTTGTAAAAAAATAAACAATTATTTCAATTTGGAAAAATCGACTTTTGAACTTGGATAAAGAGAATAACTTTCAGGTAAACTCTTCAACATATGGTCCTTCGAACCGGATAAAGGAAATTACTTTGAGATAAACTCTTCAACATATGGTTCTTCTCGTCTATTTGAAATACACTGAAGTAAATAAATGAAAATGATGATTCTGAGTCGAGTGTGTCATATAAGAGGTCAAATGCAGATTCAGATATTGGAATCGCCAATCAGTGAGTGGAAATCAACATTGGCAAATGCCAGAAAGGGTGAAAAAGGGTAATATCAGGTACGGGGATCTTGTTCATCCTTTTCTCGCCATTTCCCATCTGCGAATGTCCCAAATAAATATTCAAATCAAATATCACCAATTAAACAAACGAACGGTTTGTAATGGATTGCATTTTACGAACGATAGTAGATGCGTGGTCCTTCAATGGAGTATATGCCCAAGAAAATAGGAAATTTGGAAATTAGTGATGGATAACTCAACTTGTAAATAAGGAAAGTTTTTATTTTCCTGAATTTCGGAAAATGTGTTTTGCCAACTCCTAATTCAGAAAGATTTTCAAAATGGTCTCGTCTTGTTAGAGCTAGGGATGGATGCTGAGGTTCAGCGAACGATGAAAAAGAAAAATGCTTCAGATAAGAACTCCAGATATTTCCTTGCAGAATTTGGTTGAACTTGAGAGCGATGAAATCTCAGTAGCTGAAAATTTATTATACAGGAAGAGTCAGCAAGATACTCTCTATAGAGAAATTCAAACTCTAGAACAAAATCGTCAAATTGATAAAGCACGTAGATTATACACTTTATTTTGCTCAATTGATGGTAGATATAAAAATAAAAAAAAAAACTGAAAAACAAAAATAAAATATACAGTTCAGCATCAAGTCTTAAAAATAACAATTATTACATACAGAACTTCACAGTAATATTTATAGTCAAAATGCACAAAAACAAAGCATTTTGAATTAAAAACAAATGCAGATTTCAATGCTGCAGTTAATACCAAATACTAACACTGGTATTTTAAAATTATTTTAGTACTGAAAATCAACTGCCGATATTTCCATCTGACTAGAATTCGTCTGATGAATAATAAGCCTTCGGTATCAGAAGCTTTTTCACAGATTTTCTAACTGTAGTGGAACATGTACGAAAGACCTCTCAATTTTTGAAGATATTAGAATCGGTAAACCTATGTTAAATTTATTCCTGGTATTTTGTCGAGGCATGCTGAAAATTTCATTCCTATTTTTTTTTTGTATTAAATATACCAGTACTCTGACAGCAAAGCATCCTTATGAAATTTCTTTAAATATGGTATTTATGTGACATCCAAAATAGAAATTGTTATCTATTTGCAATCCTGAAAATTAGTAGGGGGTACTTGGGGGTGACGATGCTAGTTTCCAAAATGTTGAATGATAAGAGATTGGCATCACACCAGTCTTTTATTTTTATAGTATCCATGCTGATGAATTCATGCAGTTCTATTTCATTCTTGCAAAACCAAAATAACGTAGTGTCATCTGCAAATTGGGGTATATCTGCAGCTATATCAATGTAGGATAGGTCGTTCATGTAAAACAAAACGTGAATCTGGCCAAGAACAAATGCTGGTGGAACTCCAAAAATTATAGTCTGGAGCTGAGTTATGTTATATGTTATATTTGAGTTCGTTCGTTGTATCTACGAACTGATTTCGGTACGGCATGTAATAGAATTCCATTTATTAAAAGGTTCTCCAAAGATTTGTTCAATCGATAGTAACAACCCCACATATCGCAATAAGCTTCAAAATTGCATATCTTAGAAACGCAACATACAAAGTTGATAAAACTTGCATACAGAATCATCAACATTTTCAAAATGGTAAGCGCAAATTGAGGTCCAAATCAACTGAACAGATTTTGAAATATCGAGATGTATCATACCTATTATGAGAACTGAAATCATAATCACACATATCAATGTATCAATTAAAATTAAAAAATGCCATACTGACAGGTATCGCATTATTTTATTGAGGGTTCCGATCTATCAGAAAGACTAGACCGTAATAACATAAAATGCAAGTTGCATCTCGAAGAAGATACACTTTTATGCACAACCGCATAACAATAATCTATTTGCACATGTGAAAGTCACTTTTGAGCATCTCAATGAAATGTTGGCCATGTAATGCAATCCCAGCGGGACACAAAACTTCATTCCGTCGTAAAAATCTATTACCCACTAAAATTATTGCAAAAATCCAATACGGTGGATGTACCAAATACAAGACAGTGGATCACGATTCAATAAGTATATATAAACGTAGGTCTACTTCAATTCATTCATCAGTTGAGATTCCTCGGGGTCTATAGTCGTCTCTTGCATAGTTGGGGTTGTACAGTTTATTTCAGTTAGGTGATTCATTGATACTTTACTAATATGGACAAGGTGAGGAAAACAACATTTTTTTCAGATATTATTCATTTTCTCAATATCTTCCCATTCAGAACCACTTCATAAATGGTGTTTCAAGAATTCTTTGCATATTTGTATCTCATTTCGTGTCATGTGCAAATATCTCTAATTATAGTAAACATTGTTTGTATTTTTCTATATAGATATAATTGGACACTTTCATCATTAAAATGTTTTGTTAAGTCTACTTCGAAGTGTAATATGACGAGTATATCTTATTCAATAAGTACCACATTCATCAGGAATGATTTTTTTAAATGTGAACGGTATACATTTGTTGTACACTTTTTGGGACACGTAAAATTGTTGCTTTTTCTATTTGGTCATGACGATATTTAATTTCATATTTCTTGTGCTCCAGGAAGATGAGTTCAACATCTGGCATTGAGAATAGTATATTCTGTAACAAGGTTAGAATGAAAATTCGATGCGAGCCGAAGGCGAGCGGGAGGAACCACGAGCATCACGAATTTTCATTCTAACCGAGTAGCAGACTATACTTTCTCCACGATAAAAAAATTTAAAATATTTTTAAATGGAAACGAACAAAAGATAATTTCCACACGAAATAATAACTATTATAAAACACTGTTTATCAGAAAGGACTAATCCTGGACTAACCAGAAGTAATTTTGTTATCACAAAGATGCATTAAGAATAAACTATTAAATTAAAAATAAATTGCATTGTCGGTGGCTTGAACCCACAGCCTCTCGTCTACTATAAATAAATAATTAAATAAATAAAATTTTATTGCCTATAAGCCAATGCTTTACCATCTGAGCCATCCGGCCACACGTTTAAATTTGCATGATAAATATTATATTAACGGCATTTTCTTCCACGATAACTACGAGTCTCAATTATTCACTTTTCAGTATATTATTTGTACTCTTTGTAATTTCGGGTAGTGTATTTTCACACTCTGATTCTGAATCACTCGATAAATTCATGATACTTTTTATATTTTCGAATGAAAACGTGACAGCAGTAATTTTGACACTACTGAAATTTGCCACTACGGTGACAATCAACTGCGTCCAGGCTAATGTTATTATTGCTAACCAGTGTGAGAATATTATTATTTTACAAGAGAAAGAATGTAAATACATTTGAATTGCATGGGGGCAGAGGTGTTGCAGAATATTTCTTCAATCTCAAGAGAGAGAATTTCAGCATTCTGTAATCAAATTTCATTTCAGAATTAGCAAATTCTGTGATGATCGTGGGGAAAATATGTTAGATTCGTGAAAGGAATTATTCTTCCATCATATCACTTACAGACGTTCATCTTTGTCGAATGCTTTACTTTTGAAAAATCAGTAAACGCTATTTTTCTTGTAATTCTAAAATGTTAGAAAGCCTTCTTCATGATAGAATATACAGGGCTATTCAACTTCGAGTCTATGCATCGGAGCAAGTTGTGTATTTCATAGGTCATTTACATGAAATAAAAATTGAAGGGGCAAGTGGAAGAAGGAGTTATGTTACAAATATGTGTTTGTGAGAAAAATAGGTTTTAGAAAAGTTAGCGTCCTTGATGTTTAATGTAACACAGCCCCTTCTACCAATGTGTATCTGCTCAGATATGAAGAATAGAAGCAAATCCTGACGTGGCAAGTAGGACATAACACCATCTTCCATGACAACCGAATATTTTCAGAAAATGTTACTTGACCCCTTCTTCCACTTGCCCCTCAAATTATGATCTGGCTTCTTTGGTTCTGGAGTTATACAGGAAAAATCGAAAATGTCGAAATTGTTTCTTCGCCTATATCTTTTTATTTTGTGAATATTTTTCAAAACTTTTGGCACTTTGCCATAGCAACTTTCTATAGATTATCCAAATATGCAAATAATTATTATATACCTACAAATTATCGGACAACTCTTCAACTTTTTATTTTCAAATACGGACCTGTATTTTTTATTGCATTTTGTCAAATGCTAAGAGTTATATTTCATACTGACGTAGTATTTTCATCTGGTGTAGAACTTCTTATTTTTCAATTATAGCTATTATGGAAACTTTCAGAACCCTCTGTAGTTCAGATGAAAATATGAAAATATGAAACATGACTCTTAGCGATCGGCAAAATGCAATTAGAAATACAGGTCCTTATTTGAAAATGAAATATAAGGGTGGCACGGGTTGTACGATACTTTGTATATAATAATTATCATTTGCATATTTGGATAATGTATACAAAGTTGCTACAGCGCGTATACCTCTTTGGTTCGGGGAAAGGGGATATTCGTGGCGTGGCAGTAACAGAAAAGCGCCGCAGGTGATTTTTTTTGTTCTAGGTCAAATGCCTTTGAATTGATAGTTAGGTTTGTCAGTGTGGTATCATAAAGGTGTGGAAAAAAATATTTCAGATTCAGTTTATTCTATTTTATATTAAAAAAAAAAACGAAATTAACAGATGCATTCTGAAACTGAATACATTCAATTTTTACATATATAGTTAAATGAATTGGGATTCTTCTTGATAATCTTAATGTTACTTTTGATTAAAACACTGAATTTTCGATCGTTGGTAGGGAGGGTAATTACCCTCATTACCCCTCCTTGTATACGCGCCTGTAACCAAAGTAATAAAATCCACAAGCATATGAATCTTACCGATATGTTTGAATTTTTGAAGACCTTATGTGAAATTACCCTTTTTTTTAAACCAAGAGAAATAGAATGATTGTTTGTGTCGTTTCCGATAAAAAACAACTAACTGTTTCCTCTGTTTTTGATTCTCACCACCCACCGCCACCGCTCAAGGCTTACCGCTGATAAATAGGTATGCATTTTATTGAAGCCCCAAAAATAATAATTTTTCCTCTGTCGTAATCTGTTTTGCCGCCTGTATTTTTTTCACATATTCGCACTGCATAAAAAAATATTTCTGTTTCATGGTTGTATTGAATGATGAATAACTCCTATGAAATTCAAAAACGTGTTGAATTGGGATGTTTGAATGTTTTGATGAAACATTCAATACGAAAAATACAGATACGAATAATTTTGGTTTGTATAACGTGTGTTTTCTTGTTGAAAATCAATCAAGGTTTCATTGCATATCCAGACTGGTTGTTGAACCAATATCAACATTACCAAGTACTTATTCAGAACTCTACGGAGGCCATAGCCCCCATGCCCCTCTCTCTGATCAGCCAGTACATCTGAAATATGCAACTTCACCCCCATCCAACCAACCTCCTATCTTTTACCATTACCGATATCCCCATGCATAGACTAGAATATGAATATCCCTGTATATTCAAAGACACAGTTGTTACAAAATGGAATGACATGACTCACTACCATCATATTCCTCCCATGAAATATACTCCACGACTGAAAATGTCATGATATCATACACCATCTTATAGTACGCCCTCGTACAAAATCTGAAGTGATAACCAGCAAGTTGTAGGTAACTTTGTATACTGTTCTGACAAGATGTCGCAGAGAGGATACCTTGAAAGTGGTAAGTTTTCCTTTGTCGTGAAATCGACACCTATGGAGCGTCGGAGTGCTGAAGATCCTTATTAATTTTGTCTGACGATGGTGCCATTGAAAATCTCATTTAATATTTGTATTTTCCTAGAAAAATTAGATTGCTGCTGCCAAAACAATAATAGTACCAGCAAGTTGCAACTTTGTATACTTTTTGAGTGTGATGAGTCTGACAAGATGTCGCAGAGAGAAAAACTTGAAAGTGGTGAGTTTTCCTTTGTCGCCAAATCAACATCTTTGGAGTGTCGGACTGCTAAAGATCCTTATTAATTTTGCCGGAAAATGGTGCCTTTGAAAATCTCATTGAATTATTGTATTTTCCTAGAAGAATCAGATACAAATGTTCGGTACTTCTAGGTACCCCACTCTAAACGTGTCGATTTCACTGCTAAGGTAGGCTAGCAGTGAAATCGACACGTTTAGAGTGGGGTACCTAGAAGTACCGAACATTTGTATCTGATTCTTCTAGGAAAATACAATAATTCAATGAGATTTTCAATGGCACCATTTTCCGACAAAATTAATAAGGATCTTCAGCAGTCCGACGCTCCATAGATGTTGATTTGGCGACAAAGGAAAACTCACCACTTTCAAGTCTTTCTCTCTGCGACATCTTGTCAGACTCGTCACACTCAAACACTATACAAAGTTGTAACTTGCTGGCACTATTATTGATTTGGGCTCACTCATTTGAGAAAAAAATTGTTGATTTGAATATATTCATGATTTAATGAAAAAAATTTCCAGTAAAGTTCCAATGATATATTCCTTTGGAGGAGTATAAATGTCCAAGGCTGAACCCCACACTTGCCAGTTACAAAATAATTGAACTAGCCTTATGCAAACTTCACGATAACATCAAACTTTACCTTTCTGATTATTTTTTATTCACAGATTTTGTCGCTACTACTATTGATATGGGTCGTGTCCATCAAGACGGAGCCTCCAGTTAACTCCTACCTTCCGCCTACACAAAGTAAGTGAATTTCCTAAATGATTCAATAAATCTCCTATATGTTTGAATGGGTTCAACTTATGGACTTTTTTCACCACTCTATTTCATAAGAATCATCATTTTCTGTTTTTGGGCGGTCCGGGTTCAATCCACACTACATGCCACTGAGGTAAAGTGGTTCGGAATCCACTTGTACGTAAGTTCTGCTTTTGAAGGATTTTCTTCGAAAATCTGGATGATTCGTAAAATCAAGTTTTACAAAAATGTATTTACAAATATACAGAAGTATGTTGTATACACGGCTGAAGGAATTTCCTTTCAGCTGGAATTAGAGATCATCTTGTTCTACAACACTTCTTGAACTCAGGGTTTAACGTACTGTTTACAGTACGTAAGGTGATACTTTTCATCACATCACAAGTGCGTAAAAAGAATCAACTGGGAGTAAAATCAGCCATAGCAGGCATCAAGTTATTTTTTGCGCACTGTTTATACATTTTCGGATTCTTGGAGAAGACAGTATTTTGTGTCAAATTATATTCGGTAGTAATTATTTTATAATACTACGAGTATTGAAAACATAAGATAAAACATTCAAAAATTGCTGCAATTTGTCAATATAATAACTGAACAAACATCAGGATCATAAAAGAAAAGTCCTACTTCACGAACTTGTAATTTCATTTCAATAGGGCGAGTTTTGTTTACATCATGAAAGATCACATGCATATCATAAATATAATTTTTTTTTCATCAACTGCTTTCAATTACTTCGGTAATAAATTAAAAAGTTGATTATTTTCTGTACTTATTAGAATCACTCATTTTGTTTTTGCAGCGGATTTTATAGTAATAACCGAAAACTGATAAATTTGAATGGAAAGACAATCCCACAGACACTTTTATATAATGTTTGTGTATATCTGAAAACTTTTCAATTCACGATTATATCCTGGCAGTGTCTCCGCCACCGACTACTTGGCAATATAATCATTCGAGACTTGTGTCTGTATTCAGTATCAATTCAAACAATGTTCGAAACTATGTGCTGGAGATTATCACCAACATGAAACGAATGAAATCGACAAAGTTGAAGTACCCTTTCTCTCCACACGTAACCACCAAGTGGAAAAATGAGGCAAACATCTGTCAGAAAACAACTAATTTCCTGGTTAATACCACGACGGACACTGAACTACATCTGACAAGTATTTGTGCAACATTCTTCCAAGAAGACCCACCTGCAAGTGCGTATCTTGTAATTAAACAGTAGATTATCATTCATTCGGCTGGGAATAACCACCTGCAGACATGCATGTTTCGAGGTTTAGCCTCTCGTCATTGCCAGGGTAGGTCGGACAACATTATAATTGTCCTGTTTCTGCCAAATGAATAATATTCAACTGTTTAAATAATATTTCCTATCAGATGAAGCTACGACCCAAAACTAAGTTGATCGCAGCGTCATCCACCTGGAAAATCAGAAACTACATACACTCCTCGAAAAGCACAAACTCCAGGAAAAGTAAACTGTATAAAATTCGAACAAAGTTCGAAAATATGTGCTAGAGATTATCATCAACATGAAACGAATTAAATCGACAAGAAGTACCCTTTCTCTCACACATTTCCACCAAGTGGAAAAATGAGGCAAACGTCTGTCAGAAAATAACTACCTTCCTGGCAATATAGGAAGTAGGTTTTTTATGGACGAGTAATTCTTTGGTGGTAAAAAGTATGAAAGGACTTCATATATCATAAACTTATCCATCACTTTTAATCTTATAACAAAAAATAACATAACGTTCTGTCATCTTCATAAAATCTTGATTTTATGGTAAATTATTACAGCTTCTGAGTATTACGCTGGCCTTTTTGATTCGTTTATATTATATTCGAAACTCAACAAAAAATTTTCCTGCTGAACTAGTGAAACATTTCATATCACACTATTTTTATTGAGTATCAAAATTCTAGTGATCTATTGAAATAATGTATTCATGATATAGCCTTTTTAATTATACACTCATCGTCGTTATGTATGCGATATAAAGGAATTTCCTTGTTCGAGAGAATAAAGGAATTATGTAAAACTGAAGTTATTCCGCGATAATGAATTTCCTTGTGAATATGCCACTTTTCGTTACATATCGTTTTAAATCATAGTATTCAACTGAATCTTGATTGTTCCATATTTTACTCTTTAATTATTTTTGAATTGAACATAAAGCGGTTGGTATCTTCTGTCGTTTTCTGTAATACAATGAAATCAACCAATCGATTGCTGGGCTTGAAATATTTACAGCTCATAAACTAAAAAAAAATGGTATTCTTTCAGTTAAGTTTCAGTTAAGTGGATTTCAACTCCTATTGAATCCAACACCGGCATAACAAGGTGTAGTGAATTTCATCATAAGTTCTATGATGCCGTGTTTGGTGGTGCCAATTCTTAATATAGTAGTGAAAAATAATACAGAGGTGGTCATTTATAATTATTCTGATTACATTCTTATTTGAAGCGAAGTGGTCGTGGTGTTAGAGCGTTTGCCTCTCACCCAGGCAGCCCGGTTCAATCCCCAACGCCTGCCACTGAGCAAAAGAGGTTCAGAGCACTAGTTCTCCGAAAACCTGGGTGATCCGTAAAAACAAATCTTACAAATTCTCAAAAAAAATTATAAAAATAGTTCTAGAGTTATACTTCCGATAGTGCAAAACTAATATGGAATGACCACCTAGTCGCTGTTCTGATTGTACCACAGTTTCAAAAATTCACCAACATAAAGAAAATTATAATGGTTTGAAATGAAGACTTCCTGACTGTTATTCTGCGTTATTTTGATTTAACGGTATTCAGATGACAATTGAAAGTTAATGTTAACAGCCTCCGTCTGTTGAGATTCTTTAAGTTTACCTCAATGTAACCAAAACTCTGATACTGGTGCTTTCGAAACCATCTACAGTCAGCTTAACAAGTTCGTCACTTCTACAGGCGCCAAAAATATCACACATTAATACAACCTTTTCAAGCAACCATGTATGATCACCTGCTCCAACAAAAACTCAGTCACCTCTTCTTCAGACAAAAGTTTTGCTTTCTCTGGTGTGTATTCATCAGAATTTTGTTTCAAGAACAAAATAAATTTTACAAATCTGAAAATAACATTTCTGCAGGTAATACTCTAATATGGTGTACGATTTAAAATAACTAACCTTGAAATGTCAATGTTGTCATAAACTTTCAAAGCAAGTTTCAACATTGAAATCGGAATCAAAATGTAATCTTTCATCGGGATTGCGAAAAGTCTTGAACGAGACACAGCCGATACGCAAATGCCGGATTTGGTTGTTATAATCCTCGGCTGAGCCTTGGATTGCAACATTCAACCTCATTCGTTATTTGCTACATATAGGCCTTGTAACGTTATTAACTATCTCGTAATCCCATACTGTTATTTTGTTATAAGGGTATTCAAATGACAATTGAAAAGTTAATGTCAACAGCCTCCATCCGTTAAGATTTTTTAACGGCCGGCGGTCGTTAAGAAATCACTTGTTTAAATATTTTTTTTCAAAACTATATTCTGCTTACAGTAGGAATACGAGGTACGGGGTATGTTCTTTCCTCGGAATCGAAATGTAATCTTTCAGCGGGATTACGAAAAGCCTTGAACGACACACGGCCGATACGCAAATAACGGATTCGGTTGTTATAATCCTCTGCTGCGCCTCGGATTACAATATTCTACCTCATTCGTTATTTGCAACGTCAATAACTATAACCTAACATATGTCAGTACGGAAATAATTGATTCAAACGACTTCATGCAGACACATCTTCTGGATTGTTGATCTCCAATGTCTTCAAACTATCATTCAAATTATTTGCTGATATGATCTTGGTGAATTAGTCCGTCAGGTTTTCCTTTCACTCCTCATATTTCTAAATTATTTTATTGTGATATATCAAATCTTCTGTCTGTGTTCGGATCTATCGGATGTTGAGTTGTTTTCCGCTGATTTTATTTAACTATAAGAATTGAAAATGGTTCTTCAACGATATTTTCTGTGTTGATTTGCATGTACCAGCTTCTGAATTCTTTAGCGACCCCATTATGAGGAACGAATTCAGATTCTACAGTACTGAAGGCAACCAACGCTGCCATATACCAGCTGATGGCTCATCCTACAAGAACAAACACATATCCGCTGAATAATTTCCTGTCAATTGAATTTGAAGCCCAGTCTGCATGTGTGAAAGCTTCGACCGTTCTCCCTTTCTTCTTATATTCAACACTATACGCTTTGGTACTATTCAAATATCTTAGCATATGTTTCATTTCCATTCAGTGGTGCTTTGTAGGATTTAGTTGAACTGACTCATGAAAGTTGCTGAAGATATTGGGTCACGTCTGGTCGTTACAGTGAAGTACGGAATACTTCAACTACACTCTTTTGTCATTCGTCCTTTCTCATTATTTACGAAAAGAAAGGGTAGCTATGATTTCATTTCCTTCATAATGTAGTTCTACACCTTTTCCAGTAGTATTTCAGAAAGCGTCATTTGAATTTCAGAATAGTCACTTATATTTCGGAAAATATCAATTGTATTTCAGAATAGTGAGTTGATTTTCGGATAGCGTCAATTGTATTTCAGAATAGTAAGTTAGATTTCAGATAGCATCAGTTGAATTTCAGAAAAGTGACTTTTATTTCAGAAATCTTTCATTGTATTTCAGAATTTGATTTCAGAAACAGTCATCTGAATGTCAGAAAAGTCAGTTCAGAAAATAGTATAAGCATTTCAGAAAGTATCATTTGCATTTCGGAGTCATTTTGTATTTCGGAGTCATTTTGTATTTCAGAGAACGTAAATATAATTCCAGAAAGTATGATTTGTGAAATGCAGAAATCAGAAAGTTCAATTTGTATGGCTCGATTTGGTGAATATTGGAGGGGATTTTGCACGTGCAGAACAACATTCAACATACACCATGAGGCTGCAATAGCTATGGAAGATAAACCGGAAGGGCGTTAAATTTGTTTGCTGTGTCTAAAGAGTAATAAAACTTCACTTGATAGTATTTACAAAAATTAATTTTCAATTTCAGAAGAAGTAAGAATTACTTCAGAAAAAAGGATTTGAATTTCGTAATAGTGATATATATTGATAAATTCCGAAGAACATACGATATTTTCTGAAATCCTATTAACTGATATGAAATTCAAATGATGGTTTTTGGAATCAAATTGATAAATCTCAAATATAATTGATGCTTTCTGAAATCGAACTGAGTTTTCTAAAATGCAACTAACACTTTCTGAAATTCAACTCACTATTATGAAAATCTATTGACGCTTTCTGAAACTGAAGTCTCCATTCTGAAATACAATTGAAACTTTCCGAAATATAAGTAACTATTCTAAAATTCAATTCAATTCAATAAAATACAACTGGAAAAGGTGTAGTCTTGAAAACCGAATTTGTTATTATGATTCTTTTATTTTGTAATTCTTCTACGAAAATTCAAGTTTGATTTCTAAGATATTCTTTTTCTTCGAAAATGGTCTTTTAACAGAAAATTTCGTTTTCCCCTGTTCAATACTTCTCTCTATTCAAAATTGCTTAATTGCAACTTCGAATTGTATAATACATTCTTTCAGGTTTTCTTATTATTTTTCCCGATCTTATTTCAATTTCTCTGTTCTTTCTCCTACTATAGTTTCAATATTATCTTCATCTGAACTCATTTCTACTGTTGTTTGTTTTGTTTTTTCCTCAAAAGAATGATCTATATTCGTTCCTCGATCAAGAAAACCATTAAAACTGTTTCTACTTTGGAACAACTATCTTCATGATCCACATTGTTTGTGAGTGTCTTACCTACCCTAGCTCTGACGAGAGGCAAAACCTCGAAACGCATGCCTGCAGGTGATCATCCCCAGCCAAATGAAGGATTATATACTCTTTGATTTCAAGAGAATTCCTTGCGATTGGGTCTTCTCGGAAGAACGTCGCACACATATATCTCAGATGTACTTCAATGTCCGACGTTTAGTATTAGCCTGAGAAGTAATTGTTTTCTGTCAGATATCTGCCTAATTATTCCACTTTGTGGAATAGTGTAGAGAAAAGGGTACTTCAACATTGTCGATTTCATTCGTTTCATATTACCAAGGAAGTAGTTGTTTTCTGTCAGATATTTGCCTTATTTTTCCACTTTTCGGAAACGCGTGGAAAACACATGATTTACCCTGTGATTAAAAAATCAGGATTTGTTAGCACCCAGATGGTATAAGCTAGTGTAAGCTGGTGTGAATAATTTTTTGACTGTGTACCTACTGACAAATGGATTGATAACAATCCATACTTCCACATAAACGTTAACAATACGGAAATTTCCTTCAGCAAGTCTCCAATAGTCTTCAATAATAATCTCTCTTCAAGCAATGTGTACATATATTTATACAACTGAATCAAAATTGATATCAAATTCATAAACTTCTACAGATGGTGGTCCTAATCCAATCTATGGTCCCCCAGGATATCAACCAGGAACACCAATCGGTAATGGAAATGGCAATGGAAAATCAAACGGTAATGGAAATGGTAACGGAAATGGTAAAGGAAACGGTAATGGAAACAGTAATGGAAACGGAAACGGAAACGGAAATGGATACAATGGATCCCCACCAACAACATTATACGGTCCACCCCCCAATGGAAACGGAAATGGTGCTGGTGAGATATAAAAAATAATAGATATTTGATTCAGAAAGTTGTGAAATTTTCTGAAGACATATATGCACAAACTGTGTCAATAATAAATATTTATATAGGTAATGGCTATAAGACTGATAGTGATCAATTACCAGGCACCAGTTATCTTCCGCCTGCGAATGGCAATGGTAATGCAAATGGTTATCGCCATGGCAATGGAAATGGCAATGAGAATGGCAATGGTAACGGAAATGGTTATGGAAATGGTAATGGTAATGGTAATGGTAATGGAAATGGAAATGGAAATGGAAATGGAAATGGAAATGGAAATGGAAATGGAAATGGAAATGGAAATGGAAATGGAAATGGAAATGGAAATGGAAATGGTAATGGAAATGGTAACGGTAATGGAAATGGTAAATCAAATGGAAATGGGAACGCTAACGGTCGACCAGGAAATTTCTACCTTCCCCCAGGTAAGACTAGAAAGATATTGCAATAACGTCAGGCAGTATTTATGAAGATCTTGTTTCAATGCCATTGAAAATAGAGATATTGTAGCTTTGTCTACTCCTCCTTTATTAAGACATGAGGAAGACAGGCATTCGTAATTCATAACCTAAGACTAATCCCAGTTTCTTAGAGTTTCCTTTGTACATAATTCATTTTAGAATTGGATAGAATAAATTCTGATTATAGAATGACCAAACGGGACTTCGAAATCGATTCCTTTTGAAAATATCATCTGTTTATCGGTCATGAGTCAAGTCATCGAAGATCTTGCCCGAAGTGGAAATGGAAAACCAAAAACCCTTGCCTTTGAACGTCCACTGAGCTGCCAACTCAATTTTGGTGATCATAGTCTAATAGCTGTTTAATCTAAATGATACTTCAGTTCATTATGACATTAGGCCTAATGAAGTTGGCGTTATTATAGATTCACGATGCGCGTGCGTACATGTCAAAATAACTTCAACTACTTGCTGACTGTTTTCATTGAGTTAGGAATTGTCAAAATTGTTATATCCGTTCAACCGGCTGTACCCTTACGAGCAACCCTCAGAAGTTGTGGGACCTTTTGAAACGTGCCATGCACTAGACCGGTGATCGTATTATTTCAAACCCATGCACCAAAGGGTGATTGGAATGAGAAGCGAGCACTTAACTCGCACGCCACCACGGTGTGTTCTGCAATGTCACTGGACTGGAATTCTCATAATATGTAATGACTTGACTTTATAATATGAATTTACTGATTCTGTAAAAGACAATGTGAAGTTGAAATGCATATGGTAATCAAACTACCAGAAAATTGTGAATAGAGCACTGAGGCTATTCATATCCTCATGTATTCCCCGACTTTACATTTTGAGAATCGCGGCGATCTTGACTGAATCTATCGAATAACATTAGATTATATGACTAGAAAATAAGAAGAAATTAAATTTTCGTTAGATAAAAAAATATATATTTTTATAGCAAGTGCTGAATGATTCTTTAGTTTTCGTCCTACAGAAATATCAGCTTTTACATTTGGGTTCAATTATACAATATATTCTTACGATTTCATCATATTTTTCATTGATTCATATCCATTCCATTATAACTCTTTAGGAAATGGCAACGGAGGAAATAGAAATGGCCTGCCAGCACCGGTGTATGGTGCTCCTCTGAATGGAAATGGTAATGGTAATGGAAAATCAAGCTCCACAAATGGAGCACCAACCAATGGCAACAAAAATGGAAATGGCAACGGAAATGGTAATGGTGGACAAGACAAAACATATGGACCTCCAAGAAATGGAAACGGAAATGGTAGTGGTAATGGAAACGGTTTTGGCAATGGAAATGGTAATGGAAACGGAAAACCTCTACCAGTTTATGGTCCACCCAGCAATGGTAATGGTATAAGAAATGGTAACGGAAATGGACAACCCTCGACTTCATATGGACCTCCAAAAAATGGGAACGGAAACGGTAATGGCAACGGAAATGGTAATGGTGGACCAGGCTCAACATATCTACCACCAGCAAATGGCAATGGAAATGGTATTGGAAGACCGATAAGCACGTATGGAGTCCCTAGCAATGGTAATGGTGTAAACGGAAATGGTAATGGAAAACTAGACAAAACATATGGACCTCCAAGGAATGGAAACGGAAATGGCAATGGTAATGGAAATGGGAACGGAATCGGTTATAGCAATGGAAATGGTAACGGTAATGGAAACGGAGTACCAATCCCTGTATATGGTCCACCCAGCAATGGTAATGGTATAAGAAATGGTAATGGAAATAGACAACCCTCGTCTTCATATGGGCCCCCAAAAAATGGTAATGGAAACGGTAATGGTAATGGAAATCCAAGTTCTACATATGGAGCACCCAGCAATGGCAACAAAAATGGAAATGGCAATGGCAATGGCAATGGCAATGGCAATGGCAATGGAAATGGAAATGGTAATGGAAATGGTAATGGAAATGGTAATGGAAATGGTAATGGAAATGGTAATGGTGGATCAGGCTTAACATATCTACCACCAGCAAATGGTAACGGAAATGCCAACGGAAGACCAACAAACACATATGTAGTCCCTAGCAATGGTAATGGTGTGAACGGGAATGGTAATGGAAAACCAGATAAAACTTATGGACCCCCAAGTAATGGGAACGGTAGTGGCAATAGTAATGGAAATGGAAATGGTTACGGCAATGGAAATGGTAACGGCAATGGTAATGGTAACGGTAATGGAAACGGTTACGGTAATGGAAATGGTAACGGAAACGGTAATGGTAATGGAAAATTGAGCACATCATATGGTTCACCCGCCAATGGGAATGGAAACGGTAACGGAAATGGAAATAGTAACGGATACACAAACGGTTATGGCAATGGAAATGGTAACGGCAATGGAAACGGAATACCTGTTCCTGTTTATGGTCCACCCAGCAATGGTAATGGTATAAGAAATGGTAACGGAAATGGGCAACCCTCGCTTTCATATGGACCTCCAAAAAATGGTAACGGAAACGGTAATGGTAATGGAAAACCAGTCTCTACATATGGACCACCCACCAATGGCAATGGTAATGGTAATGGAAATGGCAATGGTAATGGAAAACTGAGCACAATATATGGATCACCCGCCAATGGAAATGGAAATGGCAATAGAAACAGAAATAGTAACGGATACAGAAACGGTAATGGTAATGGCAATGGAAATACGAACGGAAATGGTAATGGATATGCTAATGGAAATGGAAACGGAAATGGATATGCTAACGGGAATAAAAATGGTAATGGTAATCAGAATGGTAATGGTAATGGTAATGGATATGCAAATGGTAACGGAGGATATCCCAGAGGACCTAACAGGGAGGAGGAATCAAACGGGGTAAGTACACCTGATTGGGATGAGTTATATCAGTTTTCTATTATATTTCAGAACTGCGAATTGATCATGTCAATGAAAAACGTGCAAAGTCTCAGCCAATCAATTTTCATTCAAATCATAGACGGGAGAATTATCTGGATATGTGTTTCAATTGATGGAATTATTCAACATTTTTCTGAGTACCTGCATAATATTTCAACTTGGTTTTACTAATTCAGCTCATAAAATTAACTGAAGTGACATTTAATACAGTGCGGCTTTCAATAGTCACATGCCCCCCACTGTTAACTTTTGAACGGTTTGACGTACAAACATAGAAAAACCGTTTGGAGGGTTTCACCGATACTACTTTTTGAAATTGAACACATTGAGATTGCCCGATAGATGACGCGGGGGTAATATCAACTAAAAAAATTTAAATGGCAGGGGGAGTCATGTGTCACATCGTTGAAAAGATAATTCAGTTCCCTTCAAATGGTAAATGGCAAATGGCATATCTGAATCCTTATTTTCATTCCGTCAATAGGAAATAACACATCATCAGAAGAGACTAACAACTTCTTCTGTGCATGGCAACAACTCTGAAGAATGTCACTTTGCCCCCTCCCCCAAGAAGTCGAGCAAAAAAAATCGTTTGATAACGCTTTTTGTCTTGATGAACAAATAGCTATTGAAGAATGTGAGAAGACTTTGTTTAATAAATACAAGTTGGACACCAAAGAAGTCCCCATATTTTGTGTCTAGCTCAAGAATATATTATTTTGATGTAAATTAACGAACAATAATTGATGATAGGAGAAATGAATAGTGTTACCATCGGAAATGTAATTGGAAGTTTTCTTGAAAATTTTGTTAAATACATTTGTGTGGATACTATATAACGCCCTATTTTGAGTTAGTAGTATAGTCAGATAAATACAAATAGTCGGCATGAACTTCAAACTGAAAATTAAAGTGTATTCGTTTTTTCAGGCTCCTGCCAAATACGAATTCGAATACAAAGTGGACGACCCAGAAAGTGGAAACAATTTTGGACACAAAGAATCTAGAGACGGAGACTTCACACAAGGCGAGTACTTTGTGTTGTTGCCAGATAGCAGGAAACAGATTGTGCAATATGAAGCGGATACTGAAGGCTATAAACCAAAAATCAGTTACGAAGGTAGATTCGCCAAAATTCCGAATATTTTGCTTTTCGCTTTCATATTGCACGTTTACAAAACTCGTCAGGTTAAATACGTGTAGCCATAACTTTTTAAAAAATGCCAAGAAAGTTTATTCTGAAATAATTTTTTGATATCATTCATAATAAGGTATGCAATTCAAGTAAAGAATTACCAATAATCTTGAATAATGCTTTGTAACACATATGAACATTGATCCAATAAACAGCATATTATCTTTAGTCAAAAAAAAATTATAAATAAGGATGAAAACATATGAATCGAATGAAACAGTTAGCAGAAAAAATAAATTCAGTTTTTATCGATGTGATGTGAAGTTACTGAAATAGCAGGGTCCCCAGTATTATTTTTTGTTGGAGTGTTTTCACAAAAAAGTTTCTAAACTGTGAAATTTTAATGGCTTGAACTACGTTCTAGCGTTTAAATTATCTTGCGTGAATAAAACGCTTTCAAATTTATAACGCAAATAACAAAATGTAACCATTAACAACCTCAAAATACTTGGTAATTCTAAGATGTCTCAAATTTTTCATTTTGATCGTGTGTAGGTATAGGTGGCAATGGAAATGGAAATGGTGGGTATCCAAGTGGAGGACCAGTTAATGGCAACGGAAATGGAGGTTATTCGACAAATGGTAATGGAAATGGAGGTTATCCATCCAATGGAGGAAATAATGGAAATGGAGGAAGTAATGGCAATGGAGGGAGTAATGGCAATGGCAATGGAGGCAATGGAGGCTACACATATTAGATGTTCAGACTTATTATTTTCCGACAATATACAAAAACTGATAAATTTATATTTTTTTGCAATCGATTGACAAAGTTATAGTTATATTTCGTCGAATGATGGAAAAGTTTTTTGATTAATTATTCCTTTTTGTGATTATTAATGGAATACGCTTATTATATTACTTGTTCCGATTTACATTTTCTAGGGTTAGCTAGTTAAGGTAATAGTCAGTAGAGCTGGAAGTAATAAAAATTAAATTTCCCTAATCGAGTAAATAATGGGCCTCAATAAGAAACCCAAATATATTTTTGCCTCATTATAATGATGTTTAATGCAAATTGTATATAGGCTATTGTCCAAATTTTGATATTATTTATTTTATCAATTCTAGTATGTAAATATATTTGATACGTTATTTAGGAATAAGATAATTGGAAAATTAATATTTGTAAATAGTATTTAATGTTGACGACTGCATTGCTCATGGAACTGGACTGAATTTAAAATTGGCATAGATATATGTTCGAAAAAACTCTCCTAAGAATTTCAATAAATGAAATGACGTGTGAAACTGTTTTCATTTCCATATTTAAAATACCATGAAATACCACAATATGACAGAATAGATTTTTGGTTGTGCATCGTTTATTACCTTGAAAACAATTCATAGTATGAAATGAAATCAGCATATACAGAGTGGCCATTGAAAACAAAACAGTGGATTTTACTATGACAGCACTGGATTGTGAAAAAACACTCGGAAATGTCAACTACATTTTCATCGTTTGCGATGAAACCCACGAAATACATTTCATTTCTCGATACTGTGAACGTCACCCCTAGGATTCTCAATAGTGACTTACGGGAAGTGATACCTCATTTGAAATATATTTGTTTTCTGAATATCAGCCAACAAACACAATTGAATTATTTTGTTTCTCTTTCGACATATTCAATATAGGACTTGTGAATTCACTCTTTGCTTATTGAATCAATAAAAACAAGGTTGAATAATGCAACTTAGTATGATTATCATTGTCTAGGAATTGAATGTTCCAACTGTTCACCACCACATTCATTCCTTCACATTAACTTAATAATTGAAAAATAATAGGGTTCTTAGCAATCAATGAAAAGACTCTTTGTCGAATTGGAGTCAAATACAACAAAAACATTTTTGATAGTTTTTTTTATGGCGTGATTTTTGACGTATGTCAGTTTGAAGTTTGTCTTCAGTTGAACGAAATTTGAGTGAATTACTTGACTATAAGACTGCCAAATAATATGTTTCCTCAATGACGGTGTAGGTATATGATCGCGGAAACTGTTGAAATAATAACAATTTTCATTAAGAATCATACGAGTGCAGTAACCGTATAGCGAATTTGTTCAATGAAACGCGTCCAGATGAATTTCTGTTCAGTAAATATGTCCTAGAAAACAGCTTTTCTAATGAGTGTTGTATATTCTTTTTCAGTTTAACTATGAATCGTCGATATCATCAGTATTGATCAGATGCCAATCCACATATCTGCCATGAAGTCCAATCTCAAACACCCGATGAACTGAATATCTGGACATGTATTTTTAGAGATCGTTTGAATAAACCAATTTTTCCCGAAGGTATTCTGACAGGTGAAACTTATTTGGAACTGATAGATCAGTTTATTCATACACAATTTGTAGACATCATTAGGAATAACTATCGTTGAGGGCAGTGAATTTTCTTAAGAGCTATGACTCATACCGTCGCAGAGAACAAATTTACGTTTCGGCAGTAGTCTGCTGAACGTGGGCTGTTATAGGCTAGGTCATATTCATATATTCAAGGTCATAGCTCTTAAGAAAATCCACTACAAAGAAGATCACTCGATTTTTCAATACAGGATACCTGCACATTATGCATAGCCTATCAGAATATTTTTGTATAGGATGATTAATTGGATTGGAAGAAAAAGTTTTAAAGCGTAGCCAGACAGATCTCCAGATTTAACCCCACTAAATGGTGGACTCACTCGAAAAAGAAGATGCAACGGATTCTGAATTTTTGCTAGATCTGCGACATCGAATTATTGAAGAATGCCGTCGGATAAAGCCAGAAATATTATGAAATGTATGGTCTCATTTTGAACAGAACTTGTTTCGCCGAGTGGCAACTAAGTATACCAAGTACCACTAATTGAATAAACAAAGACTGAATATTAAGAAGACGAATACTATCCAAATAGAGTTGAACTCTTTTTGTGTAATTTTTTTTTTAAGAATCACCTAGGTTTTTGCAAAGCTTGTTCGAGCAAGGGCTATAGAATAATGTGTCAAATTTTAGGGGTAGTCCTCACAACACCGAGATATAAAATGTATCCTAGGTGAGTTTCATCGCGAACAATGTCTCCCTGGAGAATGTAGTTGACTTATTCGAGCATTTTTTTTTTCAAATCCGGTTCTGTCGACCGTTATTTCGTTTTCTGCGGTCCACTCTGTATAGTCAAAATGTAATCTAGATGATGGTAGGGTTATAAAACATATCAAGGGGTAGGAAAATCAAATCATGGCCATGCAATGCATATGTAACCAATGGAAAAATGACTGAATGCACAGCATTGTTCACTATCAATAATAAAAAAATTTATTCGAATAAGAATATTATTATGCCCTAATTTTTCCACAATTTTCAACCATTATCCATGATACCATTCAGGTGATTGACGATAATGTTGTTAGTAAATAGCTCTGACTCCTCTTGGTGTAGTTTAGATGAAGTTTTGATAATAATAAGAATAATACTATTCTTCATTAACTATAACACAATAAAAAATGTTTGCATAATATATTTAACTCATTTACCTGAGCATTTATACGATTGCTTTCCTGTACGTCTGTAAAATTGAACTATCAATAGAGTACCTACCAAGTGCTAAGTGCTCATTGTTGTTGGGAATAAGTACATTTTTATAATAATCCTTATACTTTCAATCAGGGAATAGGGTAAAAACATTTCATAGGGTACTTGTAGTAGTGATTTTTCGGATAGGGGACTAGGTTCCTTTCGGTATAAGGCTTGATTGCCGCCCACCGTCTCTCTAGCGCAACCCCTGCCAGAGGCACCCATCCCAACAACCGCACTCCCAATTATTGTCGGTTCAAATTTCATTTACGCTTTTTTCTCCATTTCAGTAACATGATTCTTGATTCGGTATTTGATAGTCCGAAAGGGCAATTAGAGCCTGCTGCTGCCATCATCCGAAACGTGGTCGTTACCCCTGGAATACAGTTTCTTCACTGAAGCTGTGATTGGCCTCCTATTATTGTCATCTGTGAGTAAGTGGGTCGAACCTATATAATCGTAACCGTTGTTGAAGGAATAACCGTTGGAAACTGTATACCGAGGAACTAAGTTTAACAAGCACTGAAGGGTACAGGGATCATTGTTTTACCTGTTTTCTGATCTTCATAGTACCAAAATATCAAGAAAAATCGAAACCTGTCATATCGGCAGACATCTGAAAAACCCGAGTATCATATCGTTTAATAGAGATTTGTGAACAGGGAATCAAATACGGCTAGTCCGGAAGCGCTCAGCCTCATCGTTTAATAGATAGGAATCCAGAAAACTAAGGACTTGATTGAGAAACCAAAAGAACCAACATTAGGTATCTTACAGGCATGCAGAAGACGTCTGAAACTTTCACAAAATCATCGTTGCCACCAGTTTCCCCGCCACTTCCGTTGGGCGCAACTTTTCCTATCGATACAAGGGTAGGATGAATCTGCTTACTCCGTGAAGATGAGCTAGATGCAGAACTGAGGAAATTTCCCCTGGATGTAACCGGAACCATGGATGATAAACGAAAGCTATTGATAACGTTCATTTAGGAAGTGTACAACCCATTATCACTCCTTTCGTAGTTTCGCAGCCGACGGTCACTGTAACCTGTAGGAACCCCGAAATACCTACTCGGAATTGGCCACAGAACCGCCAGGTACCGCCGGCCATAAATGTTTCAAGAAGAGTAGGGGATTGTCAACCGGTGAGAACTACCTCTGTACTGACCGACCATACTCACCAACAATATCCAGATGAACCCAGTCGGAACAGGGCATCAATTGAGAATGATGGAGGTGTGGCCAAACTAGACTCTTCCGACAATATTACCGTGCCTCACAGAAACTATTTTGCTCCCTATGCAAAAAAGAGGGTGTGATGTCTAGGGATTATCCTTATCAGTATCCGGGACCAAGTTCGGGAAACTAGACAGGTGTTGTACCCTACTGAGGCAAGCACAACACCGTGAACAACCGGCCTCATCTGCTCCGATGCCATTGGACGATGCAGAAAATCGTCCACATATAAAAGTCCGCTCACCAGTAGGAACCTTCATGATTCAGGAGCGGCTAGTTCATATCTGGGAGACCAGGTGATAACTCAGTGAAAGAAACTAGGGTTACGCCGCGTATAAAAATCAGCCAGCTCGGTCCGATTGACAGAGGGCCGTTTGGCGACGGTATCCCAGTTGTTGAGAACGGAAGTCACGATAGAAACATACCAATTCACCAGAGAATTTGAATACCTGTGAGGTCTCTCCGGTAATAAAGTGTTAGGGATGGATATCCTTCGAAGATCTAGAAACTGGCAATATTTTTATTAGCATGCAGTAGCGTCCGTCCGAAGCACGAATTGCTCAGTACGAATCACTCGGAATGCTGACGCCGGTACCGACACTCAAGCTCACCACAGACGAACTGACCCAATTGATGGCTTTCCTTGATGAAGAATGGCGTTTGTTTCAAGACGTCCGTGGTGGCTCATAAAATCTGCCTCTCTGATCCAAAACTCATGAAGCAAATGTATCGGCCACAAAACCCTCGTATGCAAAAAATTATCAATCTGGAAGTTGACCGAATGTTAACAGAAGGAATAATAGCACCGTCCGACAGTTCATAGAGTTCACCAGTGGTCATAGTCAAAAGATTGTGAGCCCCAATCCTTTATAGATTTCCAGAATTCCGTACCGCTGAAGGATAGTTACCCTCTACCTTTCAATAATTCCGTCCTGAGACGAACTCCGGAGAGCTTGATATATTTCCGATATAGACCTCAACCAAGGATACTAGCAGGCTCCGCTAACAGAGCATAGCAAAACGATCACCACCTTCACCGCTTTGGCGTGGTCTACTTCATTTGAACATTATGCCTTTTGGTCTGCATGTAGTCGTCGCCACATTCCAACGACACATGGATCACATACTCGTTTTCGATATGGATCCCTACTGCTTTGACTTGGACGACATCATCCTCATGGGAGACACTTTCGAAGAACATTTGAAAAAACTTTGTCGTTATCGCACGGCTAACCTGCGTGTCATTCTCGAGAAGTGCTCATTGGGCCAGAAATTCCTTAGTTACTTGGAACATTTGGTCACATCAGAAGGAATAGTTGCCGCTCCCGAGAAGGTAGCCTCGATTATGGAATTGACACCGTCCACCAATGTGCGAGGATTACGTCATGTCTCAGGTATGGCATCATGGTAACGCCGATTCGCCGTATCATTGCTGTACTATTGCGTTAGCTGATGAAAAAAAGATATCGATGGCGGTGGGAAGTTGCATAGGAAGAAGCTTTCCACAAACTCAATGATGGATTGACTGGACCAGAGTACAGTACTTACCTTTCGTCAGGAGTTCACTCTGCAGACGGATGCGTCAGATAATGGTTTGGGGCCTTTCCTGACCTAGCACGTCAAGGGCGCAGATCATGTGATGGCCTTCACTAGCAGTTCTCCTACTTTACCGAAAAAGGCTTATTTGACGACCAAGAAGGAATGTTTAGCAATAGTGTGAAGTATAGAGAAAAAGCGATCATACCTGGAAGGTTATAATTTTAAGGTTGTGACCGATCATCAAGCACTTCGTTGGCTCCATTCCATCAAAAGTCCCAGTAGACGACTCGCACGATGTATTTTATTGCAACAGTATGATTTCGACATCCAGTATCGGCAAGGAGCCCTGAACAAAGTGGCAGATGCGATCTCGCGCGAACCCATTGCCGGATGTTCATGGTATGCTAAGAAGCTGAAAGAAGTATCTCAAAATCCAACAAACCGCCTGGACTCAAATGATATGACTGAACCCGACCTTTTGGATGTCTGGAAATTGTGTGTACCAAAATCCCTTTGTAGGAAAATTATAAAAAGAAACCATGACGGGATAACTGCCGGTCATATGGGTATATAGCGAAAGCAACCTCTCGTATCGTTCACCGTTATTACTGGCCGGGAATGTTCCGGGGGGATATTGCTATAAATGTTGAAGGATGTTTGACTTGTCAAAAGTATAAGGTGCCACAACAACAAACCCCCGGTAAGATGCAGCTGTTTCAGAATGTAAAACAGGCATTTTACAAAGAGGTATCATTACGTTTTGGTCGTACGGACACCGTCATTGGTGATAATGGTTTCCAATATACCAGACGAATGTGTTCACAGACCTGTTGAAAGAGTAAGGTATCCAACATCGTTGCACATCACCATATACACCACAGGCTAATCCCGTAGAACGAGCCAACAAGACCATCAATACGATTATTGTCACTAAATTGTCCACTAAATTCAACGAGCGTTTTTAAAATTCGGCCAAACAGGTTATTGTAAAAAAAAATTGAATTATTTTTATGCTTGATGACTTTTGTTTTCATTTTGTTACTTGTTCTTTTTCGATTTCTTAAAATGTTCAAAAAACTCATCAGATATTTCTTTAGGGTAATTTTCGTTTACCCAATTGATATTGTATAGCTGTTGTTTCACCTTGTTCAATGCCTTGAATTTAACAGGTTGCTATGACGACAAACAAAATTTTCTGAATTTTTTTTCGGGCACGTGACCCAGCTGCAAAATTAATAAATGATAAATTCCCTGGCATCACAGCTGTCACGTGCAGCTGCCAGAATAACAGAAGCGTATATTATTTTTGACAAACATTCATTTTCAATTGAAAAAATAAGTACATATTGTTTATTATTGATATCACTTATTAATTGCAAGTGTCTTTGAAATCAATTTTCTACTTCTTTTTTCGTCAAAGACGAATAAAGTAAAGAGGTATGGGTTTTCTTCACTAAATGTTTATATTTCATAAAATAAAAGTCATACTTCGATATTATTTTGATTTTCTCAACACTGGATTCATGGGCGAAATATAATATAATTTCACAGAGGATAATGCTCATGCCGTTAAATGAATCTTCTTGTTCGGGATTCAATCCAGAATTTTTCACCAAATACGTTAAATATTCAATATTTTTATGATAACTTTGAATATGCCCAGATTGAGTACAGAAGGAACAAAAATTGTATGTTTCCAAACCGCTGCAGTCACAGCCAACTTCACAGATTTTATGTTACCTTCATTAATTACCTTCATTAATACCTAAATTTTCATTAATTTCGCATGGGTCATTATCAATTTTCCTTTCTCTCTTTTAGTATAAAATTATTTATAGTACCTATGAATGAATGTATTTATTTGATTCCTACTTTTTTTACTAGGGCAAAGGGAATATAAAAAATAAATTATTTGAAATTCACTATAGATATAGGTACGGTTATCAATAAAGGAGGTAACTATCGTCCAATATAACACGTACCTATATTTTTCCCTATCCTCTAGTACTATAATATTGTATGATTTTAATAGAATATAACTTGATTGAAAGATTCAAACCTAATTCTACCCGATAACAAGGAAAATTTAAAAAAAATTAAATAATGGTATAGCCACAATATACCACTGGTAATATTGAGTAAAATGTGAATGTCAAGTATAATGAAATATTTTTTATATGATTTAGTAGTGGTCTGTATGTATATCAAAAGTCAACTTTGGTAAAAAACAAAATACAATAAGAATCAATGTAAACCAGGTTGACCTTTCCTTACGGATATTCATTCTAGAAAATTGCCTTTCCTTATCAAAGAGAAATAGTTTCAATTTATTCTTGAACTTAGTATCGAAGTTATATTTTTCATATTGTGAGGTAGTGCGTTACAGAGCTTACCTGCAGAGGAGTTATGTATGCTCTTTGAGAGAATGACTTCTTTGAAATAATTCGATAAGTAAGTAAGTTGCGTATGGTGACGTGAGTTGTATTGATCATCATCAAAAATATTGCGTGCCGTTCTATGCCATCATATCTACCTTCCCAACTTTTTTCTGTTTATTTTGTCTCAACCCTATATCAATACATTTTCCAATGAACTATTTGTATCAACAACCACATTTTCATAGCATCTGTGTATATTAACCTCATCATTTAGAAACCGAAATAACATTACCTGAGTCCAAAATTATGATGTCATTGTTACACATATCCACAATCTGTGAATGTAACATCTTTCAAGTCGTTTTAAGAGAAAGTGTCCTTGAAATTATTCATTCATGAACATCATATACCAGAAAACTTTATTATAGCTATTTAATTTGCCTTATATGTTGTATCGAATCAATCACAATTTGTAGTTATATAAAATTCTTTCCCACACCTGTTATTATCACTAAACAGAAATCATTACAGTGAAACCGTTTTGTATAGTTCCACGAGATCGAACTTCCATTACAAGTCCTCGTTTGATAGAATCAAGTACTGAAGTTGCTCGGGGTTTGTTACACCTAAGCTACTCCCAAATAAAAAACATACTTATTAAAAATCATATTTTCCATTCGCAAAATGTTTCTTCAAGGACTTTTGACACATCCAGTTACTCTAGTATTGTTTTTGTTTAGCAGTTTGCGTTGACTTTTAAGTGATCTCCGATGTAATGCGAAGTCTGTGGAATTGGAAAGCTGGGAAATAAAGAACTAATATCGTAAAAACAACAATTTTACCTTCTTGGAGATTAACGTCTTTTGTATGTTGAATATACAGGGTGAGTAAGAATAAGACCGACAAAATCCGACTACAGATTCCTCACCACACAAGGTATGTCCTAAAATGCATCCCCTCTGAGAAACAGGGTGTCGAAAGTACGAAAAAAAAATTGATTTATTTTTTTTCTCCAAAATTCCTGAAGCAAAATATACCAAACTCGGTACACTAATCAAGGTTTATTAACGTGATAATTGGAAATTATAATTTTTAATTTTCGTAATCCAGTGACGTAGTTACATTGGTATGTGTAAATATTTTCCATCATATTTTCTATGGATAAGTGAATGGACAAGTGAGTGTTTGATATCAGTTAGGCTCATCGATACCCAACTCAAAAGTCATAACATTCCATGTATCTAAAGTAAAGGTTTCTGAGAAAATTTAGAAAAACTGAAGATATGTCCTGGAGTAGCAAAATAATTTCCTCTGTAAAAAAAATCTCATTTTCTCACAACATATTGGAATATTTGTCAACCTCCTCAACATTTTAATGTTGGGTGAATCGGAAAGATAGTACGGGTGATTCGGAACGAGACCTAACTCAGTGAATCAATTTCATCAAATAATATGATGAATGAATGACCTGTACTAAGTAAGTAAGTAAGTAAACGATTATTTCTTGAAGACAGCTATAAAACAATACAATACAAGTACAAACATATATATATATATATATATATATATATATATATATATATATATATTCAGATAGGTTTCCGCGGTCAGATATTTGAAAACTAAAAGTTCGGGTTGAACCGCGTCTAGAATTTGTTGAAATTCGACGTTTCGGCTCCGATTTTGGAGCCATTTTCAAGAACTGAAATAGAAAGAAAATTAATGAAAGGTTAAAACGTAATTCTACGCTGAGGTCTCAATCTGCCTACTCCTCAGGTATAATTACGTTAGGTTTTTGTGACTTGACGTCGGGGTCTCGATCTGCCTACTCCCCATGTCTCGTCACTGGTTCTCTCTAAGGTCTCAATCTGCCTACTCCTTCGAGAGAACTGAGGAATTGTGGGTTGAGGAACTGTATTTATAGTGGACGTGGCTGTAATGGCCGTGTGCAATGTATTGGCGCGAGGTGAACTATGGGCGGGAACTGAATTGGCGCTAGATGAGCTGTGTGCGGGAACTTGGTTGGCGCTAAGTGAGCTGTGTGCGGGAACTGGGTTGGTGGGAAATGAGTTTATGCGTGCAATGAGAGGCTTCCAGGTATTGGGAAGTCTACGTCCGTCGTCGCGAGTGTTGAGGCAATTGGGGCGCTTCTCTATCTCAAGGGCTTCTCGGATGATCCTGGTTTGCAGAGTTTTCTCGGTGGAAATTGTTTTTGTGTTTTGGAAGTCTATTTTGTGACCTGTGTCTTCTCGATGTTTATAAAGTGCGGAAGTGGAAGATGCCTGACGCACAGCAAGTTCGTGTTCGTAGACTCTGGAAGTTACTCGTCTATTAGTCTGGCCAATATAAGTTCTCGGGCATCCAGCACAAACAAACTCCGTATTGAACTCCCTGATATACAGATCAATTCAGCTTACCGACAACCAGAATAGACCACAAGAACTGGACAAACTGAAATCAGCCTTACTCCAAAATGGTTACAACAATTCGCTAATCGACAAGTCTATCCGCCATCAACTGACCCGTCCTCCAAAAACGAACGATCCACTAGAGAGTATTCAGCCACACAAAGCTTTCCTACCATACATCAAAGGTGTGACAGACAAAATCAGTAATATCTTGAGAAAACACGAGATAAAAACAATATTCACGGCCAACAACCAAATATCCAAATTCCTCAGATCTCCCAAGGACACAATACCAAACGATTCTCAAGGTATATATGAAATACCATGTTCAGACTGCCCGAGAACTTATATTGGCCAGACTAATAGACGAGTAACTTCCAGAGTCTACGAACACGAACTTGCTGTGCGTCAGGCATCTTCCACTTCCGCACTTTATAAACATCGAGAAGACACAGGTCACAAAATAGACTTCCAAAACACAAAAACAATTTCCACCGAGAAAACTCTGCAAACCAGGATCATCCGAGAAGCCCTTGAGATAGAGAAGCGCCCCAATTGCCTCAACACTCGCGACGACGGACGTAGACTTCCCAATACCTGGAAGCCTCTCATTGCACGCATAAACTCATTTCCCACCAACCTAGTTCCCGCACACAGCTCACTTAGCGCCAACCAAGTTCCCGCACACAGCTCATCTAGCGCCAATTCAGTTCCCGCCCATAGTTCACCTCGCGCCAATACATTGCACACGGCCATTACAGCCACGTCCACTATAAATACAGTTCCTCAACCCACAATTCCTCAGTTCTCTCGAAGGAGTAGGCAGATTGAGACCTTAGAGAGAACCAGTGACGAGACATGGGGAGTAGGCAGATTGAGACCCCGACGTCAAGTCACAAAAACCTAACGTAATTATACCTGAGGAGTAGGCAGATTGAGACCTCAGCGTAGAATTACGTTTTAACCTTTCATTAATTTTCTTTCTATTTCAGTTCTTGAAAATGGCTCCAAAATCGGAGCCGAAACGTCGAATTTCAACAAATTCTAGACGCGGTTCAACCCGAACTTTTAGTTTTCATATATATATATATATATATATATATATATATATATATATATATATATATATATATATATGAAACAGGGATATGCTCTCGAGGGAAATTGTGAATAACAAGAAGGAACATTTTATTATATATATATATATATATATATATATATATATATATATATAATAACAAAGTATTCTCGACCGAACTCTATTAATTAAGTAGGAATTCTCGGGTAGCGGTCTGTTGAACAAAGAAACTCATTCGATTTAAA
The DNA here is from genome assembly GCA_958502065.1 of Chrysolina americana. Lineage (NCBI taxonomy): Eukaryota > Metazoa > Arthropoda > Insecta > Coleoptera > Chrysomelidae > Chrysolina > Chrysolina americana. Next base: position 59,383,990 of record OY293412.1, read on the forward strand.
TCTTCAATATTTCGTCAACCTTTATTGACTTCTTCAGGAAGAGCTACAATTAAAAAGGAATATAAGTTGTTGAAGGATTACATAAAAATAACATGATAACTTACAAAATTCACAGAGTTAGTTCTAACCTATGGAACATTTGGGGGGACAATTGTTATTCTCCGCTGCAGACTAATCGCTTAATTTACCTGACTGGAGTGTTACTATGGTTTGAATAAGGATTCGTTTAAATACACTGGTGTTAATTAGTGTAGGTATTCCATTGGCACCAACTAACTCTGTGAATTTTGTAAGTTATCATGTTATTTTTATGTAATCCTTCAACAACTTATATTCCTTTTTAATTGTAGCTCTTCCTGAAGAAGTCAATAAAGGTTGACGAAATATTGAAGATTTAAATCGAATGAGTTTCTTTGTTCAACAGACCGCTACCCAAGAATTCCTACTTAATTATATATATATATATATATATATATATATATATATATATATATATATATATATATACTCATTCGATTTAAATCTTCAATATTTCGTCAACCTTTATTGACTTCTTCAGGAAGAGCTACCCGAGAATTCCGAGAGTTCGGTCGAGAATACTTTGTTATTATATATATATATATATATATATATATATATAGATATATATATATATAGATATATATATATATATATATATATATATATGTCCAAGTGACTGTAAAACAGTCGATAACAATCCTTTAGGAAGTGACTATAACTTTGTATAGTATGTATGGCATGTGTCCGACAGAAAACAACTACTTCTCTGGCTAATACCGCGACAGATATTGAATTATATCAGTCAGACACATGTGCAAAGATCCTTACTTTGAAGGAACAACTTTGCAAGAACTCTCTGAACAAACAGCAGGACTTCACCCGATTCAAATGGTAAACCAACTACAGACCGGTTTCGGAATGTTGTCCCTCATCAGTGCAGTCCAGGTTATCACAAATTGTATACACGCGAGGTCTCGCTGTCCGTCACCGTCCGCCGAGATGAATACTGCAATTGCTTACAGGATCCACCTTGACGACAGATTAGAGAGCACTCCAGAAGGACATTTCGGATACGAAATGGTATATGTATACCATATGTATACCATATACCATTTCGTATCCGAAATGTCCTTCTGGAGTGCTCTCTAATCTGTCGTCAAGGTGGATCCTGTAAGCAATTGCAGTATTCATCTCGGCGGACGGTGACGGACAGCGAGACCTCGCGTGTATACAATTTGTGATAACCTGGACTGCACTGATGAGGGACAACATTCCGAAACCGGTCTGTAGTTGGTTTACCATTTGAATCGGGTGAAGTCCTGCTGTTTGTTCAGAGAGTTCTTGCAAAGTTGTTCCTTCAAAGTAAGGATCTTTGCACATGTGTCTGACTGATATAATTCAATATCTGTCGCGGTATTAGCCAGAGAAGTAGTTGTTTTCTGTCGGACACATGCCATACATACTATACAAAGTTATAGTCACTTCCTAAAGGATTGTTATCGACTGTTTTACAGTCACTTGGACATTATTTGCTCCTTGAAACAAGTATTTTACATATATATATATATATATATATATTGAAGATTTAAATCGAATGAGTTTCATTGTTCAATATATATATATATATATATATATATATATATATATGTATTGAAGATTTAAATCGAATGAGTTTCATATATATATATATATATATATATATATATATATATATATATATATATATTGAACAATGAAACTCATTCGATTTAAATCTTCAATATTTCGTCAACCTTTATTGACTTCTTCCTATGGAACATTTGGGAGGACAATTGTTATTCTCCGCTGCAGACTAATCGCTTAATTTACCTGACTGGAGTGTTACTATGGTTTGAATAAGGATTCGTTTAAATACAATGGTGTTAATTAGTGTAGGTATTCCATTGGTACCAACTGTCAAACTACACACAACGTTGAATGGAATTTAAAATATTACAATATATACTACTTAGTTGTCCTGTATCGGTTTTGTAGTTAACTGTGTTAGGATTTTTGTGGATATGATATGGAAATATGTGGATGACATCATTTGTGCAGTACCGGCAGACACTATACAGATGACACTTGATACTTTCAATTCGTTCAATAAACATTTACAGTTTACTGTCGAAAAAGAAACAGATAACAGTGTCCCCTTAGATACAAGGTTGATACGTACTGAAGACAACACTATTTTGTTGGATTGGTACCAAAAAGAAACAGCATCAGGACGTTTCATCAACTTTGCCTCTCACCATCCCTTAAATCAGAAATACAACACCGTCATTGCTATGAAAAATAGAGTCACCCACATCTGCCATGAAACGTTTTTGAAAGCGAATCTGAGAAAGTTATTCGACATTTTTACACACAACGGTTACCCAAAACACATCTTAAAAAAACTAATCTATAACTCCAACTTTTATGACGGACACCCACATCTGCCATGAAACGTTTTTGAAAGCGAATCTGAGAAAGTTATTCGACATTTTTACACACAACATACCCAAAACACATCTTAAAAAAACTAATCTATAACTCCAACTTTTATGACGGACACCCACATCTGCCATGAAACGTTTTTGAAAGCGAACCTGAGAAAGTTATTCGACATTTTTACACACAACGGTTACCCAAAACACATCTTAAAAAAACGAATCTATAACTCCAACTTTTATGACGGACAAACTGATGACGTTACAATACAATATAAGTACAAGTCAATTCCATTCATCGACAAAGTATCCAACCGCATAACAAAAAATTTTCAAAGACTTTCCACAAATCAAAATAGCCAAGCGTAATAATACAAAACTATCCAACTTGTTCTCCAAAATCAAAGACAAAACAGCAACTCCACTCCTTAGCAATGTAATTTATGAACTACCATGCCAAGGTTGTGAAGGTAGTTTTGTGGACCGGTAACCTTAAGGCATCAAAAAAGTATTGAGGACAAAGAGTTATCATTGATTCAAATCCGGCATATTACGCCGCAATTAGAACCATAGTTGAATGTTAGTCAATTACCGGAGTCCTTCCTTTTTAATTTTTTTTTTATTTGTTCATCCACGAAAATCACTAAAGAAACACAAAGTATATTGTTAGTCTCTATCTACAAACAAAAAAATGGCGGGAAAGAAGTGACAGATCTACTTTATATTCCGTAAAACTCCCGAGAATGTCAGTATTGTTTTCTAAAATAGCCGAGTGTGAAAGGTAAGTTTTAGAAACAGAAGTGTACGCCGCAATTGAATTATAACATTCGTTTAAGGTCGCCGTTTGGTACGGCTTGACAAACTAATCCGACAGAGGAGCCACCATGCCTTCTGTTTAATATTTATCCAAGTTTCCCTCCGTGCAAATGAGTAATGATAGTCAAAACTAATGTCCTACGACTACGCTTTGCAAACGCTGGGGATGGGGACGGCGACGGGTCTGTTGCCAATACTGTTCCGTATTCCGTATAATACATCTCTGACTATCAATTATCATTTGGTTTGGAGATTATTCAAGAAGAAATGATTCATTGAATACTTATTCCATCAACTTTTTTTTTAAATGAAATTTAATGTTGTTATATTCATTACTATCAGGTACAACAGCGACAAAAAAAATAAGCCTAGAGATTAGTAATTATATTGGCGCTCTTGGCAACATGCCAGCAGGTGTGCTATTCTCGAGTTTGTACGTATCTATGCGATTTCGATTTTCTGTTTCACATCAATACATATGAAATACTTATATAGGTATATTTTTCTCTCTTATTTTTACGCAAATTAAAAGCGAATTATTTGAGAATAGCCCACCTATTTATTGCGTTGTGTTGTACTGAGAAGTATAAGAAAATCCTATATCATGGAATTATTTCAGCACCATCAGTGGCATGGAAACGTTATTGGGATTTTGTTTTTTATTTTTTTTCTCTAAGTGTAACCGTTTCTCTATGCTTTTAAAAGTCGCAATACACTACATTAGACGACGCCCACCTTAAGTGTTGGCTACTCAAAGAATCATTTTTGTTTTTTTTCTGTGACGTTTGAGCAATAAGAAATTCGTTCAAATAGAAGTCATCAAAGATCCAAACCTGGCTTAATACGCCGCTATTTGATCCATAGTTGAAATGGTAGTCCATCACCGGCGTATTTCCTTTTTGTTTTTTTTTTATTTGTTCATTCACGAAAATCACTGTAAGTCTTTATCTACAATCGGTAAAAAAATCAGGTAAGAAGTGACACATCTACTTTATATGCCGTAAAACTTCCGAGAATGTCACTATTGGTTTCTGAATCAGTCGAGTGTGAAAGGTAAGATTCAGAAACTTGCAAAAATGTTTGCGTCAACAAAAGTGTACTCCGTAATTGGATTATAACATTCGTTTGAGTGTTCGCTAATCAGAAAATATTTTTTTTTTCTGTGACGTTTGAGCTACAAAAAATCCGTTCAAATAAAAGTCATCAAAAATCCAAATCCGGCGTAATACGCCGCAATTAGATCCATAGTTGAAATGTTAGTCCATCACCGGCGTATTTTTATTTTAATTATTCAAATAAGTTTATCTACGAAAATAACTAACAAGACACACAAAATATATTTTTTGATTTTGTATCGATCCACCATCGCAAAAGTTTGGAAATAAATGACTAGATCCATTTTATTTTTAGAAATATCCTTAAGAATATGAAACAGTTTACTTACCAAAATAATAGGCTTTGCCCGAATCCTGCCACATATACGCACCTCTCCCACTTTGAGACTGATGCAATATTCAGCGCAATGTGACAATCATGTAACAAATGAGCATTTCGGAAGAGCGATAAATTTCCTCCTGAAAAAGTGGCGCCTCGGTCTAGGATTGAGCTCCTAATTCAAATAAAACGAAACTAAAGCTCATTCATTTCTATATGCCGATAATACCTTAATGTTTTGTATACGCCGTTATTAGCTCAATTTACCTCTTCAATTTTTCTCAATTTTTTCAGAAACCTTTACTTTTAGGTACATGGAATGTTATGACTTTAAGTTGAGTATCGATGAGCCTAACGAAAATTAAGAATTACAACTTCAAATTATCACGTTGATAAACCTTGATTAGTGTACCAAGTTTGATATTTTTTGCTTCAGGAATTTTGGAGAAAAAAAATTAAATATAATTTTCTTTTGTACTTTTGACACCCTGTATCTCAGAGGGGATGCGTTTTAGGACATACCTTGATAGGAACTTTTCACCTCGAAATAAGGTGAGGAATCTGTAGTCAAAGTTTGTCGGTCTTATTCTAACTCACCCTGTATGTATGTATATGTTTCATACTGAAACATGGTTCCGCAATAGGTAATCTTTCAAATATCGTGGTGACCCATTTTGCTACTGATGGCTAGCTGCTACGATAGTGCTCATTGATTTTCCTGGTTTGTGAATATTTGGTAGGCCAAATAATTTTGACACTTTTAGATTGAAAACTTGTGATCTCCGTTTCAGTTGTTACATTTTTTAAGACGTCTTTTTCATCGGCAGTCATGTTTTCTAAAGACTTCCTGGATAATTTTGCACAAGATACTTAGATAGATAGTTAGATTTATTGACTATGTTACACATGTAGAATATGGTTTATAGTAATTCAGTTCAACAGAATGTATAAAAATAGTAAAAGGTAAAGAACAAAAAAAATCACATGTATTATAAATATTATTGACTACTTGTTTATATAAGTTTGTAGAAAGTAATGTAAAAATATGATCTAATTTGAAATCACGGACATTCATATATAACATGTTACGTAAATTGTTTGACAGTAAACCTAAAATGACTGAGGAAAGGAATAGCATTTTTTACAAGTCATCAGCCATGAAAAAGTAGGTAGTTAAGAAGCTTTTTCGCTGAATGAAAGCATTTCTTGAGTAGGAATGATTTGATCTTTCGTTTAAATTGAAAATCATTGACTTGTTTCAATTTTGAGGACTTTCTTTGAGATACTACTAGCCCGTATCTGGACGTTTTCAGTGAGTTACCTTTTAGCAATTTTTTGTAGACCATCCAAATATGTGAATAAATATCAAGTACAGACTATCGTACAAATTGGCCACCATCAACTCGATATTTTCAAATACGGACTTGTACTATTTATTGTAATTTTTTAAATGCCAGTTATATTGAAAAAAAATCCCATAACAGCTGTAATAAAAAAATGTCAACTTATCATTGATTCACTTCTTATTCTTTGATAAATTTCAATTGAGTATAAGTAGTATGGCAACACCGACTCTAGGACCGGAGAGTGTCTTAGAATCGGTGTTGCTTCACACGGGGATTTATCTCTCGACGTGTTCGCCGAAGAGTTTCGGGGGTGGGGGGTCGTCAGCTGCGTTTCACCCTAAGTGGCGCGCGTGTTCTCTGCAAAAAAACCTGGCGGCGATGACGCGGGAGGCAAAAAAACATGGCGGCGATGGCGGAAGTTATGAAAAAACGTCCCCTCACGTGATTCGCTGAGAGCAATTGGCTGGAAGAGAAAAAACGTCCCCTCACGTGATTCGCTGAGAGCAATTGGCTGGAAGTTATGAAAAAAAAGTCCGTTCACGTGATTCGCTGAGAGCGGGACATGTTTGATAAGTCGTATAAAGCAACGTTTGGTCCTCCTACCTCCACCAAACTCATGCGATACGATTTTTAAGCGAATTTACCGGGAATTTTTTGGCGGGTGCGAAAAATCTAAAATCCAAGCCCAAGTGTTTATTTCGACTGTCAGTTGTTTATATTAGCATATTCGAATAATTGATATATTGAAATCAGTCAGTTTTCGTGAGTACACCATGTATAAATAGTCTCAAAACGCTTCATGAGAGTTCGGTAGGTTATAATCGAACTTTCAGGCATTTCATTCATATAGGTACCACGGTATATTTATTTTATTATCAAAATACTATGTGTGAATTTTTGCCAAATAATCAAACAAGTATTCACCAAATCTGACGAGTACAGGAACAAAAAACATAATTCAAACATTCAAGCGAGTGGGATAATTTCAATTAATCACGTCTTCGAGTATTTCAGAGAAGTAATCGAGTTAGAGAACAAGATTTCCGTTTAAAATAGAAAATATCTTCAAAATGCTGAAGACAGTATCAAGATGACTCGACATATTTCTGAGTGAAGTGTGTGTTATTTCAAATACGCCAAGATGGTTCCGCAGTAGGGTTAAGTAAGACATATACATACAGATTTGACACATAGTTGAAACGAATGAGAAGATCGAACTAATAAGATCGGTTTCAAATAAAGAATTCTTTTGTCCAGAGAAGTGAGCAAGTTCGTGAGAAAGACATCACCAATGGGACGAATGACTTCAAATTGCTGAAGGCACTATCAAGATGACTTGCCATATTTCTGAGGGAAGTATGTGTTATTTCAAATACACCAAGATGGTCCGTAGCGAAGTAGTGTTAAGACGTATACATATACATTTGATGCGTACTTCAAACGGGTTGAGAAGATCGAATTAATCAGATCCGTTTCAATTAAACAAGTCTTGTGTCCAGAGAAGTGGGAGAGTTCGTGAGAAAGACACCACTGACGAGAGGAATTACTCAAAGAGGCTGAAGGCATATGGGTATATGGGCCGCAGTGGTCATGATGGTAGAGCGCTAGCCTATCGATCAGAGGGACGTGGGTTCGATTTACAGCATGGTCACTGGTCTCGTGCTAGGAATCGCACGTTAAAAGGTAAGACCTCGTTAATCCTTGGCTCGCACAAGTTTCGAGTTCTGAGAGTTGTCGTATGTAGGAGGATGACAGCTAGTTAACAGAAAAACAACTTTAAAACAAACAAAAAAACAATATTGGCATATTTTTTAGAGAACTACATGTTATTGGTTATGAGTGAAAGTGGTCTCGTAGCGAGGTAGGGGAAAGACATTTGATACACACTTGCAATGGGCGAGAATTATTCAGATCTGATTCAATAAAACAAGTCTTGTGTAGTGTTCCGGAGGAGTGAGCGAACCCGTGAGAAATATACCACTGGCGAGACGAATAACTTCAAAAGGCTGAAGGCATGTTGACATATTCTTTAGAGAACTACAGGTTATTGGTTATGAGTGAAAGTGGTCTTGTAGCGAGGTAGGGAAAGACATTTGGCTCATACTTGCAATGGGCGGGAATTAATCAGATCGGTTTCAATTAAGCAAGTTTTATGTCAAGAGTAGTGAGCAAGTTCGTGAGAAAGACATCACCAACGAGACGAATAACTTCAAAATGCTGAAGACAGTATCAAGATGACTTGGCATATTTTTTAGTGAAGTGTGTGTTATTTCAAATACACTAAAATGGTTCCGTAGCCTAGTAGGGTTAAGACATTTGACGCATACTTGCAATTGGCGGGAAGATCAAATTAATCAAAGCAGTTTCATTTAAGCAAGTCATGTGTTCAGAGAAGTGAACGAGTTCATGAGAAAGACATCACCGGCTCAAAAAATCATGACAGCGATAGTAGACGCAATGGTTAATCAGTGGAGTATACAGAGTATATCAAAGAATAATAATCGAATTCAGTATACTAGATGTGCCAACATATAAAGTGGGAAAAAATATGGCAGCAATAATTGACGCAACAGGTATTCAATGAAGTATACAGAGTGTATTGAAGAATAATCATAAGAAAGAAAAAACATGGCAGATACCCCGCCAACACAGAACGGTTTTTCAGCGAGTTGAAATGTACAGGGTGTATCAAAAAAGTAATCATGGAGAAAAAAAACATGGCGGCTGCTTGTAGAATTCAGTGTAGTCAGTGTGTCAACATATACAGCGAGATAATAATAATGATGATTGAAAAAATCGAAAAATAGATATAGAAAAAAACATGGCAGCAATAATTGACGCAACTGGTATTCAATGAAGTATACAGAGTGTATTGAAGAATAATCATAAGAAAGAAAAAACATGGCGGATCCCCGCCAACACAGAACGGTTATTTACTGAGTTGAAATGTACAGGGAGTATCAAAAAAGTTATCGTGAGGAAAAAAAACATGGCGGCTGCTTGTCGAATTCAGTGTAGTGTGTGTGTCAACATATACAGCGAGATAATAATAATGATGATTGAAAAAATCGAAAAAGAGATATAGAAAAAAACATGGCAGCAATAATTGACGCAACAGGTATTCAATGAAGTATACAGAGTGTATTGAAGAATAATCATAAGAATGAAAAAACATGACGGATACCCCGCCATCACAGAACGGTTATTTAGTGAGTTGAAATGTACAGGGTGTATCAAAAAAGTTATCGTGGGGAAAAAAAAAACATGGCGGCTGCTTGTCGAATTCACTGTAGTGGGTGTGTCAACATATACAACGAGATAATAATAATGATGATTGAAAAAAAAACAACAAAGAATAAGTATAGAAAAAAACATGACAGCATTAATTGACGCTATTAGTATTGAATGGAGTATACAGGGTGTATCAAACAATATTCATTGGATGAACGGTTATTTAGGCTTATAATAGACGAGCGTGTAACACGCTGCGTGCAGAATGCCGCGTGTCCTCCGCTGGAATGGATAGTTCATATTTAAATTGAAATAAATACACAAGCGTTGAGCACGCTCATATCCGCTCGCCGAACGCCGGTGTTTGCGTGCTCCGCGCGTCGTGTCAAAAACGCCGTCCATGGGATACATTATTTACTATGCACACGGATACACGAGCAGATATTTTACGCGGACAAGTATACTCCCCTCCACAATTACATTTTTATGTTAGACCTTCGTCATTTCATCTCGGGAAGCAGGCAGTAGTGTTCACGTTATTTACGCTCCTGTATTCCTAGCCACACAATGTTCGACACTGAAAAATTTATCGTAGAGGTGGAGAAAAGACCAGCACTTTATGACCAGTCTTTAAAAGATTATGCTAATAGGGACCAGAAAACGAAACTGTGGAATGAAATTGGCAATGAAGTTTATGAAAACTGGAATGAATTAAGCGATGAGGAACGAAACAAAATAGGTAAGTCACGTAATTTTTTAATAATATAAACATTACTTATGAATTATATCAAATTCTATTATATTGCCATGGAACTGCTCCCGACGGACTATTAAAGTAGGCCTTAAATTCATTTCTAACTGTGATTCCTGAAGACTGTCCTCCTGTTCCTCGAGCTGTTATATCTTGCATTGAGTCGGTCAAAGTATCATTGAAATCATAACCATCTCTTCTTCTGACATAATTATGTAAGACACATGCAGCTTTGGTAATATCTACGGCAAACTGTTCATTAACCAATAATCCTGTAAGAAATATTCTCCATTTATGTGCCAATATACCAAAGCTGCATTCTACCATTCTTCTGGCTACAGTTAATCTGTAATTGAAAATTTTCTGACTATCATCGAGGCTAGCTCGTGGGTATGGTCTCAGTACATGTTCTGATAGTCCGAAGGCCTCATCAGCAACGAATACAAATGGTAATGTTGGCTTGTTAGTGTTAGGAAGGGGTTTACTTTTCGGTAGTTCAAGTTGTCTTTTCTGTAATAGCTTCCCAAATACAGAGTTTTTAAAAATATTGCTGTCTGATTCTCTACCGTAAGAACCTACGTCGATAGCGGTAAAACAATAATTAGCATCTGCTACAGCTAACAGAACTATTGAAAAATATTTTTTATAATTAAAATATTGACTTCCCGTATTCCTCGGACACATAATACGGATATGTTTGCCGTCTATGGCACCTAAACAATTAGGGAAGTAACATTTTTCATAAAACACATTTGATATCTCCATCCAATTTTCTTTAGTTGGCATAGGCATTTCTCTTGGTTGCAGAATTTCCCAAATAACCTTGCATGTTTCCTCCACAATATTTCCAATAGTTGACTTTGCTACATGGAAATGATATTCTAATGTAGAAAAACTTGAACCTGTTGCTAAATATCTGAAAAAAAAAACTGTTTCAGGAAAAGAGCTACAGACGAAATGGAAATCCATACGGGATCATTTCAAAAAAGAGGTGGCATTGGAAACTAAACTAAAGAGTGGACAAGCAGCCAAATCCAAAAAAAAGTATATATATTACGACCAGCTACTGTTCCTGAGAACACACATCACGAACAGACAAACATCATCAAACTTTAAAGAACAAGATCTTGACGAAAATGCAGAACATAATCCAGGTAATAGCCCAGAACAGGAGGCTGGTTCATCAGAACTCAACACAAAAAAAAGAGCACGTAAGCGAAAGGAAATATCACAATCTTCAAAAACAAGACAAGGCTGGAGATCGCATGGGAATCAAAGCATTTTTAATGTCGTTGTTACCTCTCATGGACAATATGCCTCAAAATCAGTTAATTGCAATTCGCTGTAAAATTATGGAAGTATTCCAGATTTTTAGTTCTACACAAAATATGCCATCATATGCAGCTCAAAATCAATCTCATACATCCTATTCCAGCTCGTTTTCCAAAAATGTTTGGGAAGCACCTTATCCAGCCACCTATAATTATTCACAACCCCAGACCTCTCGGCAATCTATATTTACTACACAGCCACTATCAGTCATTGCAGCTCCAACTCCATCGCCTGGACAGTATCTTGCAAGCCCTTCAACTAATTCAGACGAAACCCAAATGAGTGAAAGTAGTAGTCTACTAGACTTGTATTAATCAATTCAGTTTACTTTTATAAAGTTTCAGTTCATTATATTTTATTTTAATTTTTGAAGAATTATAAGAAGGAAAGTTTTAATAAAGTTGTACTTACCTCAAAGTAATGACTAATCTTTCTGTTGGGCCTATCGAGCTTCTCATAACAGTATCATTTTTCTTCAACCTATCTTGTATTAGTGACAACAGCTCGTCAAAGCTCTTAATTGACATGCGATAATAGGAAAAGAACTTTTCCGGATATTTTCTGTGATCCGAAAATTTTAAATGAAAATGTCCTGTTTGAAGTCTAGTACTGATGAGTGGATGTACCCACCAACGACGATGTCTACGTTTCCGTTTTTTCAACAGTATGCACAATGCTGCAACACAACCAATTTGCACAGGGTCCATTTTGATACTGACTGTATCTGCCGTTTCGTGAAACTTCACACGCCAAAAACATGCACGTGTATTCAAAAGCTGGCGGGGCGGAGCGTGCGGCACGCGGCGTGTTGTACGCTCGTGTATTCCTGGCCTTAGCGAGTTGAAATGTACAGGGTGTATAAAAAAAGGAATACTGAGAAAAAAACAATTGTTTCAAAGCGCACACCACCATGGTAGACACTTTGAAAAATGTATGCTGTCTGCAAGTAGTCGGATGTACATCATCAATAGTTGAATTCATCGAGGCCTCACCTCTACCATGGACGCTCACTGATTGAATTTTGAAAATGTTTGCGAATGAAAAATGGGTTCAAATCTATAAGCAGGCTCAGAGCGTCAGACGAAATTTCAGTGATTTGGACCACTTATAGTACACTAGGGAAATAAGCTTTAAAGATAGGTGTGAAGTTCTCAAAATTCAAGGCTGGGAGGAGAATTTGCACGAATACCAATACTGTGTATGGGCGAATGCATATCGTATTCCAAAATATAATTTACGATTTTGAGGCATTTGATATAAAGCATTCAGAAGGGCTATGCAAAACCATTCAGTTCACAACATCAGAGGCCATCAACATATGGTGTTCGGTGTAAAGCACATGGACAATATATACCAATGCTGCAAATTTTGGTGTCACAACCGATTTAATGAGGTGTTATTCACTTTGAAAACGAGCAGCCAATGCTACTGTGACCTACATCTGCGTGGTGGTGGTGAGTCAATAGGATATCGCGTACGAACCCCCAATCCCATTCAAAGTCCCACATATTTTTGTAGGTCATTTTTGTATTGAAAAAATTGTCACTTTTTTATGCAAAAAAGTGCCACTTGTTTATGCAGAAACTGTCACTTTTTTATGCAAAAACTGTAACTGTTTTTAATGAAAAAAAGTGTCACTATTTTTATGCAAAAAGTGCCTGTTTTTTGCCCTAAAAAGTGACACTTTTATTGACATGGTGGAAAAATCTGAGTGAAAGCTGAGTGATTCACTCAGCCACTCAGCTTTCACTGAAAATGCTCACTGAAATAGTACCACCATGTCAATAGAGGTGTAATTTGATATACTCTGTATACTCCACTGATTACCCATTGCGTCTATTATCGCTGTCATGATTTTTTGAGCCGGTGATGTCTTTCTCACGAACTCGCTCGCTTCTCTGAACACATGACTTGCTTAAATGAAACTGCTTTGATTGATTCGATCTTCCCGCCAATTGCAAGTATGCGTCAAATGTCTTAACCCTACTACGCTACGGAACCATTTTGGTGTATTTGAAATAACAAACACACACTTCACTCAAAAATATGCCAGGTCATCTTGATACTGTCTTCAGCATTTTGAAGTTATTCGTCTCGTTGGTGATGTCTTTCTCACGAACTCGCTCACTTCTCTGAACACATTACTTGCTTAAATGAAACTGCTTTGATTGATTCGATCTTTCCGCCAATTGCAAGTATGCGTCAAATGTCTTAACCCTACTACGCTACGGAACCATTTTGGTGTATTTGAAATAACAAACACACACTTCACTCAAAAATATGACAGGTCATCTTGATACTGTCTTCAGCATTTTGAAGTTATTCGTCTCGTTGTTGATGTCTTTCTCACGAACTTGCTCACTGCTCTCGACATAAGACTTGCTTAATTGAAACCGATCTGATTAATTCCCGCCCATTGTAAGTATGCGCCAAATGTCTTTCCCCTACCTCGCTACGAGACCACTTTCATTCATAACGAATAACATGTAGTTCTCTAAAAAATATGCCAATATTGTTTTGTTTTTTTTTTTGTTTGTTTTAATATTGTTTTTCTGTCAACTAGCTGTCATCCCCCTACAAACGACAACCCTCAGAACTCGAAACTTACCTTTTAACGATTCCTAGCACGAGACCAGTGATCATGCTGGAAATCGAACCAACATCCCTCTGATCGATAGGCTAGCGCTCTACCATCATGACCACTGCGGCCCATATACCCATATGCTTTCAGCCCTTTTAAGTAATTCGTCTCGTCAGTGGTGTCAAATCTATATGTATACGTCTTAACACTACTTCGCTACGGACCATCTTGGTGTATTTGAAATAACACACACTTCCCTCAGAAATATGTTAAGTCATCTTCAGCAATTTGAAGTCATTCGTCCCATGAACTTGCTCACTTCTCTGGACACAAGAATTGTTCAATTAAAACCGATCTGATTAGTTCGATCTTCCTATTCGTTTGAGCTATGTGTAAAATCTGTATGTATATGTATTAACCCTACTTCGTTGCGGAACGATCTTGGTGTATTTGAAATAACACACACTTCACTCAGAAATATGTCGAGTCATCTTGTTACTGTCTTCAGCATTTTGAAGTTATTTTCTTTTTTAAACGGAAATCTTGTTCACGAACTCAATTACTTCTCTGAAATACTCGAATACGTGATTAATTGAAATCATCCCACTCACTTGAATGTTTGAATTATGTTTGTTTCCTGTACTCGTCAGATTTGGTGTCTTCCCAGGATCGTAATTTTTTTGATGCGGACCTCGTCGCTTCGAGACCATCGTTGACTATTTGAATTAACATGGACTTCACTCAAAAATATTCCAACCTTCGAAGTCATTTATTTCTTCGGCGTAGGTTGGTTTTCCACTTTCCACGTCTAATGGGAATAGTTCAACTCTTTTCAACATTGTCTTCAGGTGTTAGATGCTAGACCATTACAATTGCCCACGTCGTTCACGAGCTCACTTAAATAAAAAAAAGCATGAATTTTACTCAAAAATGTTTGGTGATTCCCCAAAGGTCTTTCCACGCCATCTCTTGCCCATGTCTATTTCAACTATTCCGTATTCAACTTTGTATGAATTTGTAACGCGCCGCCGCGCTATTAGGCTGGATGTCGTCTGGACAATCGGAGCATTCGGCTCCGGCTAAACAAAGTGGAGGTAGAAGCGGGTAAATATAAATGATGTTAAATTGATTGGGCGCCAGGTGACTTCACCTCGGCGAATACTCGGCAGGAATTGATCTTCAAATCACCGAATCTGAAGATACACTCTTGTCGCAATACTAATTTATGTGATCAGCCTTAGAAATAAACGAACGAGTACCCAAAACAGCTTATATTGCTCATCACAATACACTTAATGAAACAAAACAGTTTAGCGATCCGAGATGATATCAGGGATCAAAGAGAATCAATAACGTAGTTATATAAATTATTACCCTTATCATTACCTTTCAACAAGGCACATAATTTTCAAATTTATTCACCAACAACGCATATTATATTAATAATAGGAAGCTTAGTAACACCACCTACTACCTATATGAATATATACATATACGATTATCAGTCGTTAGGCAGGGGCAGAAATTAATAATAAAAAAAAGAAAATCATATGTCAAGTTATTGAACGTTCAACCATAAACCAGTAGAGTATACGCCGCTAGCTAGGGGCCCGAAGCGGATGGCACGCGATATGTGTTCATAGAGTCGTTAAAAACTCCAAGGCAATAAGGAAACCCAACGACATTAATTTCCACCGTACAATTATGTTGAGATAATCGATAAAAAAAAAATTAAAGAGAAACAATCAATATTAAATATGTACTGAACCAAATAGGTATGGTTCCGTCGTGATATCTACTTGCTCGTGTCCAGTTGGTCACTCAGTAGGTCCTCAAACCTACACCAATTGGCAATAGGGTTGGTGGTATTCAGGTCCTTGACATACGTATTGAATGTCCTGCCGACCGAGACGACGCCCCAAAAAGAAACCCTTTAAAAAGAACAAATCCAAATCAAAACACTGAATGACAATAAATTAAATCATTTCCCGATATCAAAATTTAAACTAATGACTTGATGGATTATAGAAATATTCCTGAATACCGAACTTATGACCCGGGTATAAACTTGGTCACCCTGTATACCGGAAACAAATTCATTATTGCACTAATGAAAATTAGGTAAACACGAGTTTCACGTCAGTAATTATATACAGTTTATTATCATTATTTCTGAAGTTGAACTTCAGTTTCCCCGATATTCAAAGAAGTACTGTCTAGTTTGCTAGAAGCGAACGCTCAGAATACTAACAAACATAAAAAACACCGAAAGTTTAAGATCCAGTAAAATATTCAAGAGAAAACCAGTATTTCTCCAGCTTACCGTATTTTCTTCAAGAGTTGGCAACATAGCAGCGTATGGTAAAGACGATTCCTACTCTTAGTTTAAAAAAATAAAAAATACATATCACCCCCAATTTATTTTTCATATTTACCAAGCTTTTTTCGGCGAACTGGCAACGTTGCAAAATAGTTACATTATATCACCCTTAGTAATTAGCAAATAGACATATTTAAGATCGCCCAAAATAAAACTCTGTAAACGTTTTTTTTAACAGTATATTATGTCTGACCCCGTATATTAATTACTAGAAACCTACCCAAAATAGTTCAACTAATGATGTCAATCAAAAATATTCCACGATTTGTTCGGTGAATAAAATCAAAAGAAACACACTATTGAAATGATCTAGTGGACGGAACATTTCAAAATCATTCCTCAATCGAGAATTTAAAAAAAAATTGAAACAGACCAGGAAAATTCGTGTCCAAAAAAAACATAACAATTAAATTCACTCATTGACACAATTCATGAAACCTACCTTCCGGCTCAGAAGGGTTTTCTTCAGAGAATATCGTCGGCCAAGGAAATGCAATTTTTCATTGAATTTTTACAAACTTCGAGTATGATATGGGATATTATTGAAAGATCTATCTATCAGCAATCAGCTTCCCAAGCAGGTTCTAAAATAGTGATGAAAAGTTGTGAGATTTCCTTCCGGGAGAGAAAATTGACTGAAAAGTTTTTATGAAAACGAGGTTACTCACGTGAGAATCCTATAATCCTCCGAAGAGAGTGAAATTTTGCTTCCAAACTAACAATGCAGCTACTTAGTGGAACTACTTCAGACACCAATTTCACTTGGCAAGAACCTCTGGAAAATTCTCCTCAAAGAGTTGTAATTCAACAATGTTTCTAACAGGTTCGTGTTAGACTTCTCACGTCGATGAGTAAGTATACCGGGTGGCTACGGAAGTATTGCCTACGGAATATCTCAGTTATTGTATGAAGTAGGTTTGTGAAATTTGGAGCGTCGATATAATGACATAAGAGCAAGAATTTGAGCATATTGACATGTCAAAGTTAACTTCCGGTCTGACCGGAAGTAACATCAACTTTCTTATTTTAAATGGAAACCCTATTTTTTTTTCTTTTCGCTTTATTCAGCATTCAATTCCCTTTCTAATGACATATCACAAGTTGGTATCTAACCAGAAACTAGATCAGAAAAAAATTATTATTGAAATTCACCGAGTAGGCCGTGGAAGCAAAATGAAAGCGAAAAATTGAAAAGTTGGCTATGGAAACCATACGTCACTTGATAACAGTTGCTACTACTGTGATATTTTATTTTCATTCGTCGGCGTTATAAAAAGCCGCCAAAAAAAATATTGGAAAAATTGGGAAAAAAACAATACTCTGTAGGTCCATAACTTAAATAGGAACGTACAACTTTTTCTTGCCTGTACTATTCAGCATAACCATTCCTTTCTAATGATATAATAGAAAGTAATTTTTTGAAATGAAAAAAATCCAATTATTATTATTCAAATAACAAAAAAACAGATTAATCGAAAAAAAATAATTCAAATTGATAGGATTAAAGATAAAATAAATTCAAAACAAATGTTCGAAATGCATTCCCTCAGCGTCAATACATTTATTGACTCTGGTGATATTTTCATGTAAAACGTTTCTCAACATTTGGGGCGTAATATCTTGGAAAGCTCTACGAATTTTTACTTCTAGCTCATGTAGAGTTGTAGTTGTGACCTTGAGTTGTGACCTTGGTGGCCACCTGACTGGACCATGGGTTGTTATAAGTCTCTCTTGAAAGCGATTTTGAAGATAATTTCTCGCTATTCTTGAATTATGCGGAGGGGCGCCATCTTGCTGGAAGTACATTCTCTCAGTTATTTCCGCTGGTAGGTTGTTAATGAATTCCGAAATTTCATTCGTTAAAAAATTAAAGTATCTCTCTCCGGTTAGTTGGCCTTGAAAAAGAATGGGGCCAACAATATGAGTTCCAACTATTCCTGCCCACACATTCACACCAAATCTCTCCTGGAAGCCACCTTGTCGAAACCGGTGCTCGTTTTCTATCGCCCAGTACCTGAAACAAAAGACCGTTCACACTTTTAGCACTTTACACTTCGACTATCGACAATAATCCAAATAAAGTACAGTACCTACCTTGTATTATTCCTGTTAAATAATCCATTGTTGGTAAATCTTGACTCGTCCGTAAACAAGATATAATAGTTAAATAGGTGATTCTCAGCATTTTGTCGAAGAAACCAATTACAATATTCCAGGCGCCTTTCACCGTCATTTTCATACAAATGTTGATGCAACTGATACTTGAAGGATTTAAATCGATGTTTTTTCAAAATTTTCCTAACAGAGTCCTTACTTATAGCTAATTCGGCGCCAATCTGCCTAGAGGAGATTGTGCTATCATATTGTACTAAAGCTAATACATTAATTTCAGTTTCCTCATTAATAACAAATGCTTCTTGGTCTTCGTGAACATCAGGATCAGTTCTTAATTTTTCTTCAAGCCACTGGAAATACCTTCTTGACGGTTGCTGCCTCCCTAGATATCGCTCTAAATACAATCGTTCAGCGGCATAAAAATTTTTAAAACATTCACCATAAATGAGAAGCATGTCAATTTGTTCGGTTCGTGAATAACCAAACCCTTTTAAAATGGCAGAATCAAAAACACTACTTCGAACGTCAAAATAATATGGATAGCAGCGTTCGTGAGAGCTCTCGTTTCTTTTTTGTTTCATTCCAAAATACATCTTAATCAGCCTACTTGTTAATATTTTGGTTCGAATGATTATTGCAATGGAATTATTATTCTAAATAGCACAAACATCGTCCATAGGTAGATATTAGAATATCTATGGACGATGGCACAGACCAAGTACGTTTATGTTCCTATTTAACCTAGAACCTACAGGATATAATTTATCATTCCACATTATTTTTAATGTTATTTTTGCATATGGCGATAATCTGTTTTGTTATTTGAAGAATAATAATTGGATTTTTTGGTATTTCATTTAAAAAAATTACTTTCTATTATATCATTAGAAAGGAATGGTTATGCTGAATAGTACAGGCAAGAAAAAGTTGTATGTTCCTATTAAAGTTATGGACCTACAGAGCATTGTTTTTATCCCAATTTTTCCAATATTTTTTTTGACGGCTTTTTATAACGCCGACGAATGAAAATAAAATATCACAGTAGTAGCAACTGTTATCAAGTGACGTATGGTTTCCATAGCCAACTTTTCAATTTTTGGCTTTCATTTTGCTTCCACGGCCTACTCGGTGAATTTCAATAATAATTTTTTTCTGATCTAGTTTCTGGTTAGATACCAACTTGTGATATGTCATTAGAAAGGGAATTGAGTGCTGAATAAAGCGAAAAGAAAAAAAATAGGGTTTCCATTTAAAATAAGAAAGTTGATGTTACTTCCGGTCAGACCGAAAGTTAACTTCGACATGTCAATATGCTCAAATTCTAGCTCTTATGTCATTAAATCGACGCTCCAAATTTCACAAATCTACTTCATACAATAACTGAGATATTCCGTAGGCAATACTTCCGTAGCCACCCGGTATATAAGCCAACTTTTCTCTCACAGTTCCAATATGGGAGGGCCGGAAGTTTGATGGGGGGAGTAGATGA
Organism: Chrysolina americana; assembly: GCA_958502065.1. Classification (NCBI taxonomy): domain Eukaryota; kingdom Metazoa; phylum Arthropoda; class Insecta; order Coleoptera; family Chrysomelidae; genus Chrysolina; species Chrysolina americana. The sequence continues at coordinate 59,403,939 of OY293412.1, forward strand.
TCAAAGGGGGTTTTGGGACCGCATGCGCAGTACGGTCGAGCTTGCCACGGGCCATCGGAAATAGTCGTGGAGGAGATCGGTAGAAGTCGGCCGTCGCTGGTCTGCGTTCATCGTGTGACGTAGTCGAGAGAGATCCAGTTGATTGATAACATTTTGCCAATAGAGCGCGCATCTTGAATATTTTTAAATTGAATTTAAAAAGAAAAAAAGATTTCCGAGAACGAGGTTTGAACCGGCGGCGAAAGTTTGGTAGCGAGTGACGCAAGCTTTGCCTCCACGGAGACTTCGTACAAGTTGTTGTACAAATGTGGGATATATATTTCTCCAGCTACCAGAGCACGGTGTTTGAATATTTTAAAAAAATAATGATTGAAAGTGTGATGATAATAGTGGTGTTTGGAAAATGGGAAAAAAAAAATGGCGGCTGTCAAATGTTATACAGGTCATAACATAATATTTAAGTGAAAAAACATGGTTGCCTCGGCCATTTGTCGAATTTTCCATTGGGGGTATGGGGGGAATCAAAATGTTTTCGTGAGGGGGTCCGTCATTTTTAACGTGCGATTTGGAGTGAAAATTAGCATTTTAAATCTTACTCGTTTTTTGAAACGCAAAAAACGCTTATTGCAGTAACATTTTTGCATGTTTGAGCGTTTCAAATTTCAGTCGTTTTATATCCAATTTTACATTTTTGCATACTAATAATTTTCTACGTGCGTCCATTTATCGAGTTCACTTGAATATTTTGAATTGTTTGCATTTAAAAAAATAAAAAAAGTTTTTCGAGAATGAGGTTTGAACCGTCGAACTGCTGATTATGGAGCACCCACTGAACACACTAGGCTATGAATCAAGGTATTGATGTGAGTGTTGCCAGTTGTAAAATTAATCGTATAGGTTGACTGCAAATAGGTGTTGTCAGTGTTACGAAAAATCATCGCTCGACGGTCTAAGTTCATTTGTGACGTAATCGAAATAGATCCAGCAACTGATTGTACTACATGAAGCGCTCGATGTTGCCAGTTGTAAAATTAAGCGTGAAGTTAGGGGGAAAGAGTGTTGCCATTCAGAGAAATTTGGGGGTTAGGAAACATTATTTTTGGAAAGTATGTAGGTAGCATTGAGCAGAGTTGAAATAATCAGTAGCATAATGACATCGACAGAATACAGACGTACATTAGAGAAATTTGAGAGACGTCTTCAGGAATTAAAAAAAGACATTAAATTTTTTGAAGATAAAGAGAATGTTTGGAAGCAGTTGAATAATTTAAACATTCAAGACAGAGTTTTCATGCGAAAATTACCTCAAACAAGATACCCGTTACGAAGAATCCAACCTCAGAGTGCAGAATATGTCTCCGCTGTTGAAAACAAATTTTGTACTTTTAACTGCAATAATAAATACTGTTTTGTACGTGAAAAAGCCATTTGGTGTGAAATACATGGCAATATGCGTAAAAACCGATGAGTTTGAATGCAACCGGACCCAATGGAAAACAATGCGAGTAACATCAGTCAATGATGGACAGCTACTAGTATTTGCCAGTGATGTTCCAAAGTCTTCAGCATTCAAGTATAAGCTGAAGATGATATTTCAAGATCTTCGAGAAATAGACACAAAAACTGAGGAGTTTATTCCAGCAGGGCGAGAGAAAAGCAAGTCAAAAGTGGAATTTGATCTTTATAGAATTTTCATTATAGTATCCATTATATTAGCATGTATATTAATGAGGCTTGTACAGGAAATAATTGTAGAATTTAATAAAAAATGGAGTATTTGGTTTAAACAAAAATTGCAAAAAAACAAATCGAATTTCATTTAATATTTTCGCTAGTGAATATATGAACAAACAGCTTGATATCAACATCCGTTATTCATTCCATTATCAGTTGTGAAACGCGCAATTCGAGCCAGCGCTATCGCAATGAGAAACCACCTCAAACAGGAAATTTAATATGCGCGATAAGCACTTTGATGGCCGAGTTGAGGTTGCCAGACGGGTTTTATGCAGACCGCAACGACCGAAGGTTATCGGCAAGGCGTACATGAGAATTGGTATGTAAACGCACAGCGAGACACGAAGGAAAATCATTTTATGTTTGATTGTGCTAGTAGCAAGTTACCAGTGTGCCAACTTCATTTGAAAAGTAAGTGTTTTCAATTGTTTTTATATGTGTCTGTTGAGTTTCTCATTTAATTTTCAATTATTTTTATGCCTGCCTTTTTTGGTTAATTTTCGGTTCAAAATTTGTGTGTTTTTAGTTTAGCTTTTTACTCAGATGAATTTACGTAAATGTTTTATGTTTGCCTTTTGAATCTTCGTTTAATTTCCATTTCTTGTGCATGCCTTTGGGCGCTTTCAAAATTCATTGTAATTTCCAATTCAAAGTGGTTTAATAGTTCAAAGGTGCATTTGATTTTTGTGTATTTTTTTTGGGTTGTAACAAAAATTTTTATTATGCTTTTCCTCAGATGGATCTACAAAAATTGAACGCCGCCGGGTCAATCGTGAGCAGGAAACCAATCACCAAACTATCCGATTTACCTGTGGGGGCACCGCAAAGGATATCAAGTGCGAAGATAGTCCGAGGGAAATTTGGCGAGGCTGTGCTGCTGTATTTGGGGGAGAGCGTCACCTTTTTGCCGCAGAGAGTAACCGAGGTATATCGGGTATATATAGAAGAGTTCTCGAGCAGCAAATATTCTGTGATATTCAAAGGACTGATGAACACTGGGAAAGCCAATCCAGCGGCGTCATTTGAGATTGTGGAAAATTAAGGTTAGTATTATTTTTGCCATTCGGGTTCGTTCCTTTGTATGTGCCAAAAGTTCGTTTGAAAATAAAAAACAATTTCTTTTTCATTTTCAGATAGTAATATTATACCCTCCCTAATCACAACAGCAGCATTTTTCATTAAGCTTCCCTTTGGGCATCATCTCCGTTCGTCACTTCGCCATTCCAGGAAGCTTCAGTTTGCAGCATCATCACCGAGCTGCCACCGCACCCTGCAAGCATCCGTTTGCCGCCGCCGACACACACAGCTGTTGCCCCCCAACCATCCACCATCGTCATTAGGAAAAATTGTAGTAAGTTGAAATATTTGTTGAAAATGGTGTTTTCAAAAACTTTATCACAAATTGATGGATTGCTTGAAGCGATCAAGCAAAATTATTCAAGTGCCATTGCACGAACGTCTCTGAATTTGATAAGTAGGCATATTAGAAAATGTGAGTTGGCAATGAAAAAAATTAAATTTTCAATAGGGGAAAAAAAGAAAATTGTTAGTAAAATTGGGGAATTGAAACGTATTAGATGTATAATAAATGTTATGAAAAATGATAAGTATATTGGATCAGGCTTGAATAGAAGCAGTAGGGTTAAATGGGAAAATATCAATGCAATTTTCAATGGTAGAGTAAGAACGGGTGTAATAATAAATTTAGCTCACAAAGAAGCGCGAAAATTTTTGAGCGATGCGTATTTTGTTTTCAAATCGAGAATTTCCAAAATTTTGAAGGAGATGCAATGCCTCAAGGTGAACATGACACTGTTGGGGGATTTCATCAAAAAGTCAAATGACGGCGAAATAGTTGATCGAAAATTTTTCAATACCCCTAATGCAATCATTGATTTGGGTACGGACTTGACGGCTTGGTACAATAAACATGTTGTGGATGTTATTTTGAACAAATTAGAAGAATTTCAAGAGAAAGACTCGGGGTGGGCGTTGAGTAAATTTCTTTTGCTTGAGGTATCAATAAATAAATACGGAATAGGGAACGGTTCAGGCTATATATGGTTACCTGAAGAAATTCAAAATAGGCATGCATGCATCAATATTGATAATCAAGATGATGCATGTTTTTTAGAGCGATCGTGAGTGCTTTGTACCCTCCCAAAGGAAATGTTTCACGTGCATCTTCATATCCAAATTATGACATGGTTTTGAATACAAGGGGTTTGGAAATTCCTATGCCAATTCACCACATTACAAAATTTGAAAAACAAAATGATATTTCCGTAAATGTATATAGTTTAGAAATGAATATTGTCAAAGAAAAAGCATTTTACGAAGTAGTACCTGCACGATTGACCAAAAATAAATTGAATAAACACGTTAATTTACTACTAATTCAAAATATATATTTCCCTAAATTGAACGAGTACGACGCCTTACCTAGGGATACAGATGATTCGCAAATTAAATATCATTATTGCTGGATTAAGAATATGTCTAGATTGTTATCAAGTCAGTTGAGCAAGCATAAAGTTAAAAAATTTTTTTGCGATAGATGTTTGAATTATTTTCATAGCGAACAAAAATTGTCAGAACATATCGGGTTGTGTGAGAATATTAACGAGTGTAAAATTTCATTTCCAAAATTTGATTATGTAGAATTTCGAAATTATGTGTATAAGCAAAAATGTCCATTCGTTATATATGCTGATTTTGAATCCGCTTTGGAAAATTGTGAGGAAAAAATGTCTGATAAATCAACAAAATATCAAAAGCACAAGGCATTCAGTGCAGGTTACTACTTGAAATGCTCTTACGATGACAGCTTGTCCAAGTTCAATAGTCATCGCGGCAACGATTGCATCCAATGGTTTACAAATGAAATGGCAAGTATTGCCAAATTTGTTGAATCCAAAATCAAAAATATCGTACCAATGATATGTAACCCCGATATTGTTAAAGCTAGAGTGTGCCATATTTGCGAGAAGCCATTTTCCAAGCAGGATATTATCGTTAGGGACCATTGTCACTTTTCGGGGTTGTTCAGGGGTTGGAGTCACCAATCTTGCAATCTTGCCTTTAAGAAGCTTTTTATGGTACCATTATATTCCACAACCTTTCCGGATATGATAGTCATTTTATTATACGGGATGTAGCAAAAAAGGGGTGTGTGAGCATACTTCCCATCAACAAAGAGAAATACATTTCATTTACTCAATACGATAGTGAAACCAGCATTAAATTTAGATTTATAGATTCTTATCGTTTTATGGGAGCTAGTCTTGATGAGTTGGTTTCCACAATGGATGCAAAAAGTTTTAAAATTTTGAAAAAGGAATTTGCGCAATTGGATGATGAAAAATTTAAGCTTCTCACTAAGAAAGGGGTATTTCCTTACGATTATGTTAATAATATGGAAAAACTCCTCGACACCGAGCTACCCTCCAAAAAACGCTTTTATAATAAACTCGACGATGTTGAAATTGACGATGAGAAGTATGCTCATGCTCAAAATGTTTGGCAGCAATTTGATATTGAAACTTTGGGGGAATACAGCGATTTATACATGAAAACAGATATATTGCTTTTGGCAGACGTTTTCGAAAATTTTCGTGAAATTGACTTGAAAACTTATGGGCTGGATCCTTCGTGGTATTATACCATGCCGGGGTATACGTGGGACTGTATGTTGAAATATACAGGGTGTAAATTGCAAATTTTAAAAGATGTTGATATGGTTATGTTTGTGGAAAATGGTATAAGGGGCGGAATTTCAGTTTGTTGTAATAGATATTCGGAAGCGAATAACAAGTATATGTCAACATACAATCCTACAGAACCGTCCAAATATATCATGTATTTCGATGTGAATAACTTGTATGGGTGGGCAATGTCAGAATGTCTACCATATGGAGGTTTCGAATGGGTTGATACGAATATTGATGTGACTCAAATTCCCGACGACAGCCCTGAAGGTTATATTCTGCAAGTTGATTTAGAGTACCCTGCACACCTGCACGATTTACACAAAGATTTTCCGTTTTGTCCTGAACACCGCACACCACCAAATTCCAAATTGAAAAAATTGATGCCAACCCTGCATGATAAAAAAGAGTATACGCTTCATTATAGGAACTTGAAACAAGCTCTGGAACATGGCTTGAAATTAATAAAATCCATAAAGTTTTGAAATTTAAACAATCTGCGTGGTTGCGCCCTTATATCGAGCTGAATACTCGATTGAGGACTGCAGCCACTAATTCTTTCGAAAAAAATCAATTCAAGTTGGCCAATAATGCTATTTTTGGTAAAACCATGGAAAACATCCGGTTGCACCGAATCGTAAAATTAGTTTCTTCCTACGAGGGTAGATATGGAGCTAAAAATCTCATTTCCAGCCCTCGATTTCATAATCGTACAGTTTTCGATTCAAACTTGATGGCTATTGAACTGAAAAAAGCCGAACTAATATTCAATAAACCAATGTATGTTGGGATGGCTATTTTGGATTTGTCATAAACTTGCATGTTCAAATTTCATTATGAATTTATGCTTCCCACTATGGGTGTGGAAAAATCCAAGTTAATGTATACCGATACAGATAGTTTCATTTATGAACTAACGTGTAACGATGTATACGAAGAAATTATCAAAAAAAATATTTCCAAATTCGATACGTCTGATTATTCAAAAGATAACGAGTTTAACATTCCACTTGTGAATAAAAAGGTACCTGGACTAATGAAGGATGAAGCAAATGGCAAAATTATCACGCATTTTGCAGGGCTACGTTCAAAAATGTATACCTACAAAGTGCAGCGAGGCAAAGTATGTAAAAAAGCGAAAGGAGTGAAATATAATGTCGTTAAAAATAAAATAAGTTTCGAAGATTACGTGGATTGTTTGAAAAATTGCAAGCAAAAGAAAATTACTCAGTGTACAATCCGATCATTCGCTCACGATGTGTTTAGTATCGAGCAGTCGAAAATAGCTCTTAGTCCGTATGACGATAAACGCTATCTTATCCCCAAATCATTTGATACATTACCGTGGGGACACTATAGTCTAAATTAATTTTTTTCACCATTTTTGTTCTAAATTAATTTTTTTCTCCCGTTTGCAGGTAAAATGAATTTGCAACAGTTGTGCATCAAAACCGTTTGCGAAAATATCAAGAGTCCAACCTTGTTCCTCATCAATTCACATTCATCCTTACCTTCAATATTAACAAGACAAATTATTCAAAAATATGCCCATTATTTCAAATGGCTAAACATTAATCGTCAAGAAATTGTTTATGATGAGGATGAGGACATTCTCATGAATTTCGAATATGGTGGGAGGTTTTTTGGTGGTACACGAAAAGAACAAATACGTGCAGCATTATTAAACATTTATAATTTGGAACTATATTGTCGTCATGATTCATACTGCATTTGGATGAAATTTTACGAAGTTGTTGACTTTAACTTAAGATTGTGCAAAGATTGTTTTGAACAAATCCAAAGTATGCTTAACATATGCAGGTGTGACGAAATAAAAAATTTTGAAGTTAAACATTTACATGAAGTTTTCACAAGTAATGAATTACATAATGCCTACCAAGATAAATCATATTGGTGTCAATATGATTTTAAGCACGTTCTTTTCACTTTACAAAATAAAGATTAATGCATTGATCATTTACATAGAACGAAATGGGCGAAATTTTTTTGAAAAAAATTTAAGCTTACTCCAACTATTTGTGATGTTGATAAGAAACATTATTTTCAACTATATTTCAACAATTCATTTTTCATTTATGTTTTTATATATATATATATTATATTTTTTTTCTTTTATTACTGTATTTTAGGGAGGGTATTTTTTTTTAATATAGAAAAAACAAAAAATATTTCTTGTTTTTTATTTCCAAAATATTTTTTGAAAAAGTAATGAAAAAATGGAGCGATTTTTTGGACCGTAGATGAAACGTCTACGGTCCAAACTCCAACATATTAGAAATATAAGGAGTAGATATTTCATCTACACCTCCAAAGTGATAAAAAACAATATGAAGCAGCACCAGGCTTTGTACAGTGTTGAGCAAAATAAGGTAAGTTGAATATTTTTTCTTCAATTCCCGGTAAAGATATAATTCGTTTGATAATCAAAATGCCTCCACTTCAAAACTGAAAAAAATTCGACAGTTCATTGACTTGTTTTTTAACCAATAATTGTTGAAATATAAAACTTGATTTCTTTTTCTCATTTATTACATAAATCATACACAAATTTTTGTTTATAATAAAATAAATATTCACGTATTACCTATTGTATAGGTTTTATTGCGGAAGATTGGATTACGTAATCCACCATATTTCATTATAAGTTTTATGGTCTTCCGTCAAGTGGTGTCGCCCCTCTTTCATGATGTTTCTGGCTTCATGTTGAAGTCGACACGTAGTCGGAGTGCATTTTAAACTGGAACCCAGAGATGGCGCTGAATTCATACCTCAGTGTTTGTCTCAGGGATTTCCAATTAGGATGAAAGGATTTTTCGATTCAATTGGGTCGAACTAGCCTTCGCTGATGATTGGCAATGACCATGAAACCGGTACGGAGGTGTTTCCCCAATTAAGTCGAAAAATAATTTCAGCTTTGATATTTGAAATGCATTGCAAAGTGATTCTTGTAGAAAACTTAGCCAAGTATTAAACAAATATAATTCAATGGTCGTAGAGGGCAGTAGTTGTTTTTTGTTGAATACTTGCCGACGACTTTACCTATTGTATAGGTTTTATTGCGGAAGATTGGATTACGTAATCCACCATATTTCATTATAAGTTTTATGGTCTTCCGTCAAGTGGTGTCGCCCCTCTTTCATGATTCACGTAAAGCATTAGCCAACATACTATCTAAAGATGAGGCTTGGCAAAATCCTTCTATAATTTCTTCCAAACTTAAATTAGTCTTATTATCGCGTAACCATGATTGAATAATATCAAAAACACCGCGATAATAGTCACAAAAGTTCATAGCATCCAGCATAGCGATACGGTCAGACAGCACCCCCAAGTGTGTATTTAGAATGTCGGTTACATCTTGTTGGGACAGTTCCATGTTCGTGACATCCTTGGAAATGGAAATTTGTTTGGTATTACTTTCGATGTACTGTGTGATGTAAATATAATCTCCGCAACGTGTTGTGATTGGATCATACTCATCTACATACTCATCGATTTGTGATTCAAAGAAATTTTCCTTTATTTCTTGTAGGATGTCAATGAGGGTTGCCCATTCAAAAGAAGCAAAATTGATGGTTCGAATGGAGAATTGCTGCTTCAAAATGATGCATGGACTAAAATCTCTGGGTGGACTTATGCCACATCGAATTTCGTAGGATGGCATAGGGAAGACCATCAACATCAACTGATGTTCGTTCCGAGCTGCCATTTCGTATTGCCCCAATGCTCTGTCGATGGCACTTAGAGTTTCGTTGTAATCTTCTCCATCACTATCGCACATTACTTCAACTTCACTGACGTAACCACTGTCTTGAGACATTTTCGTTTTCAAACTGAATATTCGTCTGTGCTTGCATACGCTTTTATAGCTTCAGATCACGTGGTCAATTTTAAAATTGTTGTTGCATGTTTGTTGACTGTGAAAAAATATTTGAAAGGCCCTCCCAATAGTCTTGCAGAGTGTGCTTCTTTTCCATAAGATTCTATACAAAATCAACGTTTTCGATCCAACTGTTATGTTTGTTATGCAAACCGAGCCATTTAACGTACATTTTTTTGCCTTTCTTCCTCAGAACTTTTTCCACGAGATATATATCTGGATTTGCAGTTTTTTGTAATTCCTCTGCATAAAAAGCACCCTTGATAGGAGCACCCTGCATATCTTCCAGCATGAAGGTGGCAGGGTTGGTGATATTGACTTTGATGATTTTGAATAATTCCGTAGTCCAATTGGGTGTGTAACCTTTTTCGAACAAGTGCTTTGTCTTACTAATCTGCACAACATCGTCCATAGCGAATTTTCTCGGTCCAGCTATTTTCAAGTGTGAGTATGTTGATTTGAGAATTTCTTTTTCGTTGGTTTAATCAATTTCCGAAGGTTTCATACCCGTCTTTGAATGGCGCGTATCATTGTAAGATTTTGTGATTTCAGGTAATATATTCAACCATTTGTAGGTGCCATTCAAACTGAAATACTTGTACAATCTTTCTTTTAAAGTCCTTATAATTCGTTCGGCCATAGAGGCTTTGAGGATGCTGTACGTATTGTAGTGATTTATCTCGTGTTTTTTCATCAAACTTTGAAATTTACTGTTGGAAAATTCCGTCCCCTGATCAGTTTGTAGATTTTTCGGGCATCGTTTCGTGTGTGCCAAAATATCTGCAAACGTTTTAGTAGTTTCCTCACCCGTTTTCGTTTTCAGCGGGCGAGTCCACACGAATTTCGAAAAACAATCTATAACAACTAGAATGAGTTTCGATTTTGATGGGCGTACGGTTTCATTTCAGCCAAGTCCATTTGCCATAAATCATCTAAGCCTTTAATAATGGTGCGACGGCGAGGATAACTTTTTCTAACAGGTTTATGCAGTTCACGGACAAGTTGAATCTTGTCTGTGGAAGCCATCATACGTATGTGATGACGTAACTGTGAAACCTACTAATTTATCATGGTGATGCAAACACAACATTTTGTCTTTTAGTAATTTCCTCGACAGCAGATTTGACACTCGCTATATCTGAATTTATTTTGGTGATTTGCTGTAAAATATCAATTCGAAATTGGTTTAGTTCATTCTTGGTTAGCAGCGTTTCCTTGTGCTTGATATCCCATTTTAAATTGTGTGCATGAATCGAATCGGTTATTTCGGCAATATCAGTGTTGTATTGTTGGTTGAATTTTTCGAAAAATGACTTTGTTTCATTATAGCGTACCTCACTCTGTTGCATTATTTGAACGAAATTCTGATTGAGGGTTTGAATTCTCTTTTTCAGCTGTTTGTTTGTTTTATTCGATTCATTTTTGATTTCATGTTGCATTTTTGCCATTTCATCATTCACTTGAGCTATTTCCGAATGGTGTTGTTCACTCTGATGTCGTATACTTGCAGTAATTTTTTCATGAATTTCATCAACATATTGTTTATTGGCAGCATCAGTATTTTTGGTGGGCCTCTTTACATTACTCAATTTCAAATTATCAAAATCGATGTCACCATCTGGAGTGTGCAGCAAGCCGCTGCCTCCAGAGGGCGTGGCTAATTTTCGCTTCTTATCGGCGGTGCTGTCGCTACGTCCAAACTTGTCGATAACCATTTTGAAAATATGTAAATGGAGGAACGTACACCATCTTATACGATTATATTTGCCTCTTTAAGTTCACTCAAAATGGCAATAATCTCATTGTCATGCGAAGTGTTTCCAGCATCCCGAGAGGCTATCAATAATTTGAGGCGTTCGCATAGTTCGTTTGGGTCATCCCAATAAACAAACTCCATAGGTTTGGTATTGAATGTCATTGCAATAGGTATATTTTTAGGCAAACCGCTACCTTTTGCTGCAGATGTTTTAGATGAACCGGTACGTGTCGATATTTTACGTTGATTTGCTGGGGGAAACATCGGTTTAATTATTTCGGTATACTTGTATCTTTTACTACCTTTCGGATGGCCTAGGGAGTTTTTGTGAATGTTTGACAAATCTACAAGTGATTTGTATGTCTGCATATCTTCATTATTATAGTTTTCAGGCGTGTTTAAAAATATGAGTTCATGTATACCGGGTGTTGCTTTCCACTGATATCCACCCATTTTAATGTATCCGCTGCGTTTGTCGAAATCTATTTCTTTGTTACCTAGGAACCATTTTGAAGATACACCATCATATACAGGACCGTATACTTTATCTATTTCTTTGTCATTACTCCAATGTTTTATAATGTACGGTTGAGCCATTATAGGATATTGATCGATATATTCCTGTAAAACTTCTTCATTCATGTCTGACACAAAGCTCTTATCTTGTTCCTCTTGTGTACCTACGCCAAAGATATCCTCATCATCAGCATCATCTGTACCTGCAACATGTTCGAGGGATTGGAATGGAGACGTTTCACGCTCTTTCACTTTCTCTTGTTTGACTTCAGATTTTGTCTCACTTTTCATTGTGGTAGTAGGAGATTGCGATGTCGGCGGCGGCATTGCTGCTATTTTCCTCAATGGGACAGATACAGGTTTAAAGAATTTTTGCAACGTCTCATCTTCAAATCTACCCAATTTCAAAGCCAAATATTTTTTTCGAATAGCTTTTGCAATTTCATTGATTTTAGTCTTTCGAATAACATCAACTTCTTTGCTCAACGGTTTCATGATGATAACTGCGGGATACATCAATCCCTCTGTATACTTATATATTTATCGAATCCTTGACGATAACGTCCAGCATTTATATCAAAATCTTTCATAATCACAACGGTTCCATATCGATGCTGTCGCCAACATTCTGCACACATTTCCTTGAATTCTTCGAACGTCATGTCTGGGGAAACGTGTTCATCGAATACATGTTTCAAATTCATTTCATCCTGCTTGAAAAGCACAATCATATTACAATTGTCTCGTATCAATTGTTTTGGAATTTTTGAATATGTCTGACAAAGATATGCAGCATCAATATTTCGGTGTCTACAAAAGGAGTAGTATTCTCGAATTTTCTGTTGACCATCGCATGCAACATCATCGAAAATGAATATGGAATTTGATTTGGCTTCGTGAGGGTTTATGATTTCCTCATTTTCCCTGAACGGATAATATCCCAATCTCTTGACTTTCCCCAAATTTTCTTGAACCACCTGATATTTGGGCTGGTACAAAGATTTTGAATATACGTAGATGTTTTCAAATTTTGCTCCATTCGGGTGGAATAACAGTGTTAAGATGGCATTTGTCTTTCCACAACCACTTGGTCCGCAAATAATTGCACGAAACGAATTCGGTAATAATTTACCATGCTTCCCAGCCATACTGCTATCGAGGTCTCCATTCAAAAAATCTAAATTTTCAATAGGCAGTGTCTTGTCTTGTTGAACGACCTCCATGATGTGATGAAAAAACATGAGTGCGCCACGGTTATAAATAAACGCATTGAAGGTATCTTTCATCATTATCAATGTTGACTTACTCTGGTGCAGGTGTTGTCAATTCAATCATCAATAAGCTCCCGTTCGAATTACATCTACCAGGTTATTCGTTTTGCGGTCCAGGCACCAAATTGAGGCAGAGATTACAACGCGGAGAAACTGGCGTGAATCCTTTGGACGAAAGCTGCAGAGAGCACAATATTGCATATTCTCAATCCGACTCTCTAGAAGACCGTCATAAAGCAGATCAAGTGTTGGAAAATAGAGCTTGGGAACGAGTTAAATCTAAAGACGCTAAATTTGGGGAACGGGCTGCAGCTTGGCTTGTTACTTCCACCATGAAAGCCAAACGTAAGCTAGGTATGGGCGTGTCCTTTCGCCGTAACTTGCTTCAAAAAATTATTAAAAATTGGAAACACAATCCTACTAATATTAAGAAATCTAGTGCTTCGGCTTTGCGAGCTGCTAAAATGACATTGAGTCAAGCTGTGGAGGACGTAAGAAAATACGCGTTCCTAGAATAATTCCATTCGATGCCAAATCTGGAGGACTCCTACCCTCATACCTATATTTGCTGCACTTTCGGCTTTGGGTACGATGGCAGGCGGAGCGAGCGCCATCGCAAAAACCGTGATAGACGCAAAAAATGCTAAAAAGAAGCTGGAAGAAGATCAGCGTCACAATAAAGCCATGGAACATTTAGAATCGGGTCTGTACCTGCGCAAAACCCCTCGAGGATTTGGACTGTTCCTGAAAAAACAACAACGCGAAGGACGAGGTCTTTATTTGAAGAAACAAAAAAACTGCTAGATAAGCTACCCCATAGAGCATTATACGATTTGGAAATTAAAAAATGTGCTCGTCAGATGAAAATACCGCATTTTCGTGGAGTCTTTATGCGTGATACGTTGCCAACTTGTGGTCCTTGGCTGCGAGAATGCGCTGTATTGAACTTGGATTCTCACTTGAATGCGGGCACTCATTGGGTAGCTTACAATAAAAACGGCAATGCCGCACAATATTTCGATAGTTTCGGCAATCTCAAACCTCCAATGGAATTGGCAAGATATTTTGGGAGGGGTGTAAGAATTACATATAACAATAGTCAATATCAAAATTACAATCAGAGTAACTGTGGACATCTTTGCCTAAAGTTTCTACTTCATAATGTCCACCGCTGAGATGTATAAATCGCTGGCTGAAATGCATAAATATAAATCTTTGAGAGATTTCACCGATGCTGAACTGCGAGCTTTGTCAATCGAATATTTGATTGGGAACGCAGGACCTTGGGAGTTGCTGGATGTATGGCATAGATTACCACAAGACTACAAAAATCGATTCGCTTTGCAGATTCGTCTACCGTGTTTCATTCATTACAAAAATGAGTGTGGATTGTCAGCCCAATCACTAGAAGAAGCAGAGTATCATGGTCCAGTTAGCTCACAATATGAATGTTATTATTGTAATAAATGATTTTTCATCCAAGTTGTTGTTTATTATTTAAAGCGTGTTGCTTCTGACACTGTATCAGTCATGTCTATGATATTGACGTTAACGAGTCGTTCTTCAACGCTTTCCATCGATTTCAATCCGCCCATTCAATTGGATTCTGATTCAGAATACAGTTTGGCTTTGCTCAGCTTCCATTCGTACAACAGTATACCAAACATTGAAGAAAATACGAAATTCCACTACTTTGAAAACGGTGGCAAAACTAAACAGAGTATCGATATTCCTGCTGGCTCCTACGAAATTGGTGATATTGAGGCTTTGATTAGCAAACACATCACACCCAAAACGTACTGCTGAAAAGCGAAATATTCTGCCTGAAACACTCAATTGATTTCCGACCTGAAAACAGTTTGGCTCGCATTTTAGGGTTTTCGTCTACCCTTCTCAAACCCAACTTGCATTACGCATCAGATCTACCTGTGGATATCATTAAAGTACGCACCGTACACATAGATAGCAACATTATGTTGGGAGCATTCTACAACGACGTACCGTCTCATAAGATATACGAATTTGCTGTTGGTGTTGATCCTGGTTACGCAATTGACGAAACACCCAACCACCTCATTTATCTACCCATTGCTCATAGAGACGAAATAAACAATATTACGCTGCGAGTGCTCGACCAAAATTCTCAGCTGGTTGATTTTCGAAACGAAGAAATAATCGTTCGTTTGGAATTGAAGAGAAAATATGGTGCTAACTATTCATAAGAATAACTCACCACCATACCCCACCTCAGTCTTCACCAAGACCTTCAACGTGCGTCAACTGCTGTCACCTGCAAATAAACTGTTTTTGGAATCTCTCGGTTATCATGTTGTCCAATCAAGTGTTCAACATTTTTCGAAAACCACACAATGATGAATCCATACAGAAGGTGGAATGGCGGACTTACTACCCATATGTCAAGTCCTTTCGCAACAATGACGTCATTGAAATCAATATCAATCAATCTGACGCTTACGATGCTTTGTATGATAGTCTGTTATTCATCAGTGGAAAAGTTGTGAAAACCAAAGGAGATGGTCGTGTAACATTCGTAAACAATGCTAGTGCTTTTATGTTTCAATCTGCTAGTTATGAACAGAGCGGTAAGAAGTTGGAGACGGTTCGTGAAGTTGGAATTGTTAGTACTGTCAGAGGCTTTCTCACCTACACCGACGAAGATATCAAGCACTTGGCCAATTCAAGTTGGACTTTTCCCAGCAACGCTGGGGTTATCAACACCACTGATCTATCATTCAATATGCTCATACCCATAAAGCATTTTTTGAATATTTTCAATGATTATCAATGTGTTTCCTATGGCAAACATACCATCCGATTTGTACGAGCTGCAGATGATAGCAACTGCTTCAAAATAGAGGAGACCGCTGGATCGCCGGCTGGTACGACAGCAGTCAAGTTGGAAATTGAAAATATTGAACTCAAAGTTAAGAGAATCTTTCCGCACGATCAAATTAAATTGCAACTCTTGAAGGCCATCCAAGCTGATACTCCTATTCTCATGCCGTTCAGAAAATGGGAACTTCATATGTTGCCTGCTCTCACACAAGGTGCAAAAAGTGAAATATGGGCCGTCAAGACTTCCTCGTTTCTCGAAACTCCTCGCTATGTGATTGTATGTTTCCAAAAAGACCGTCATTACACCAAATTCAACAATAATCCAATAATATTCGCTCATTCGAATATCGCCAATATAACGCTCACTCTAAACGGCGAGAATTATCCCAAAGAGAATATGCATCTGAATTTCGTAAAGGGGAATTTTTCGCAGGCCTATTTCAACTATGCACAATTCGGTCTCAGCTACAAAATTACTAATCAACATAATCCTCTGCTGAGCTCCACCGAATTTGTTGGTAAGACTCTCTTTGTCATCGATTGTTCCAGAAGGGATGAGAGCATAAAAAGTTCCACTGTTGATGTGAAACTCGAAATCGAGGCATATGAAGGATTTCCTCAAAATACTAGAGCCTATTGCATCATTGTGCACGACACTGTTATTGAGCACCTCCCACTCAGCGAAATCATTAACAAATTAAACTGAACATATGCTTGTCACTTCAGTATCAATCACAGAGTCAACATGAGAATAGCTGTTATAGATATTCAAGGCTTTACCATCGAGCAACAATTCCATCCTAAGGAGATTGCCATTAGGATTGGAATTCAATGTAGTAATTTTCTGCTGCTGCCAACTATACCATTTTCCTCTTTGAGTAGAGCAGATAAACGTACTGCCTGGTTCTTGGAGCGAAATGTTCATGGATTGAGGTATTCCTCTGGCTTTGTGGAATATCATCAATTAGATTCCATCCTCAAGAAAAATTTACAGAATGTTGATATCATTTATGTGCGAGGACTTCAAAAACGTGACTACCTTACAGAGAAATTTCATCAATTGAACCTACCTACACGTGTTGTGAATTTGGAGGACTATGATAATACGTCATGGATGGTTACCACATTCGGCGACAATGATGGTATATCACCTTGTATGCATCACATTGGGAACCGGACCAACTATAATTGCAGTCTCCGAAACGTAGATATTCTATACAAATGGCTATGTGATATGTTACCAAAATGAAACTGTACAATAAAATTTTTCTCCTCAAACTGTTTTATTTTTTACCTAAATGTTAGGTTGGTCAATTTGAAACTCTAAAACGCACAAAAATGTGATCTATATAGACGTTTTTCACGTTCCAAAAAACATGTAAAAATACGAACGCTTAAACGCATAAAATATGTGACAAAAATATGCGTTTTAGCGCCCCAAAAAACAAGTAAAATTAGAAGCGGTAAAAATACACTTTTTACATTTATTTCTTATGGGGATTTGACATTTTAAAGCATACAAAATAGTCGTTTTTCGCGTTCAAAAAAACACCTAAAATTTTAAACGTCAAAACGTGCAAAAATGTTAAGTGTAAATAAGAGTTTTTTGCGTTTCAAAAAACGAGTAAGATTTAAAATGCCAATTTTCACTCCAAATCGCACGTTAAAAATGACGGACCCCCTCACGAAAACATTTTGAATCTCCCCATACCCCCAATGGAAAATTCGACAAATGGCCGAGGCAACCATGTTTTTTCACTTAAATATTATGTTATGACCTGTATAACATTTGACAGCCGCCATGTTTTTTTTCCCATTTTCCAAACACCGCTATTATCATCACACTTTCAATCGTTATTTTTTTTTAATATTCAAACACCGTGCTCTGGTAGCTGGAGAAATATATATCCCACATTTGTACATCAACTTGTACGAAGTCTCCGTGGAGGCAAGGCTAGCGTCACTCGCTACCAAACTTTCGCCGCCGGTTCAAACCTCGTTCTCGGAAATCTTTTTTTCTTTTTAAATTCAATTTAAAAATATTCAAGATGCGCGCTCTATTGGCAAAATGTTATCAATCAACTGGATCTCTCTCGACTACGTCACACGATGAACGCAGACCAGCGACGGCCGACTTCTACCGATCTCCTCCACGACTATTTCCGATGGCCCGTGGCAAGCTCGACCGTACTGCGCATGCGGTCCCAAAACCCCCTTTGATCATCTACTGGAGATGGAGAGATGAAATGGAGAGTTGAGCCTACTTCTGCCTATTGGAAAAAAAAATTAAAGGTCAGACGCATGACTCTACTTCACCAGAAGGAGGTCAATGGGCCAATCAGAGTTCGAAATGAACAGCACGTATTTCCGACTGCAAAGTCAGCGAACTTGCCACCAATTGTTACCCAACCATCCACGCAAAAAAATATATTCATTATACACTAAAAATATTTACAAAATTGGAAAACTTATTAGTTTTCATTCCACGGGAAATTTTCAGAAATCCAACCGAGTTTTGTCATGAAATGACCGCGGAAACCTATCTGAACACATATATATATATATATATATATATATATATATATATATATAATATTGAGTGAACTGGTCAACTTGCGTGCCACATCAGATTGGTTTCAGCTAGGCATTTACGGTGGAATCTAGCAGGTGGAAGGATTCCAGTAGTGAAGGTGCGAGGGACAGGTCAGCCTTCAGGGCAGTGACACCTGAATGAACGATGAGTTCTCCAATCTAACAATAAGGATGCTAACACCAAGATGAGTTTCCTTCCAGACGGCTAGTGCTCTGGGATGATGATAAGTACACCGATACAAAAGATAAGTTTCCTCCCCAGACGGCCAGTGCTCTGGAATGACGATAAGTACACCGAGACAAAAGATGAGTTTCTCCCCAGACGGCTAGTGCTCTGGGATGATGATAAGTACACCGAGACAAAAGACCCTTTATCTAGGAAGGCCTGGTGCTGACTGCGGAAAAGATCCTGTTAGAAGGCTCCTCTGCAGATGTTATTTTCATATCATAGTCCTAGTCAAAGTGTCAACGACGTCAGGCTTGATTTATACGATTTTCCGAATTTATGCCCGAAGAATATGTGGTTGGAAAGTGAGGATATAATCCCCTATTGGGTATGTTTTCCAAAAATTAACCAGCTTCCCATCAAATCACCAACGTGACAAAATACGGAAAACATTAATTCAGTTGAAAAAATAGTCCCATTAACTGGATGATTTCAGAAATCAATAATCAATATTCAACTAAAAATATCAATCACTTCCACATAGGGCAGAGACCCAAGGTAGGCAAATTCAAGCATCAGTCTAATGAATAAAAATCGAATTCAATTTTATAACTAAAACTCTGATTAGCTGATAGTGGAAAAATAATAAAGTTACAATTCCCCCCTTACTTTAAAAGAAATTTACCGAAGTCGGGAAGTTTATGCGCACTCTAATAAAAAACAGACTTAATATTTCTGACAACAAATCGCATTGAATTTGTTGTTTTAGCAAAAGGCTTGCAACGCATGACAACAAATCGCCTTAGTTTGTTGTACTCGCAAGCAAAAAAAATTATCACAAAGCTTGAAACGCATGACAACAAATCGCCTCAAGATTGTTGTACTCGCAAAAAAAAATTCACAAGGCTTGAAACGCATGACAACAAATCGCTTCAAGTTTGCTGTACTCGCAAAAAAAAATCACAGTACCCTACGATAATTTTAATCCAGAGATAAAACAGTCAACAACACGTTGTTAAACTGGTGCTTATGAGTCGCTGCTGGAATTCTCCACCTGAAGCAAAGAGAAGGATGGCCGTTCAGCACCGAACTCGGATCAGGCAATCTTTTCGCTGCTGGATAGAATTGCTGCGCCGACGATATACCTGATACCACTCGTCCCCCAGTTCAAGGATGGACTAACCATCAGTACCCCTCAGTACAGCAGAAATAGAGAAACCCCACAGGAACCCACATGTGGAAACAAAAATAAATTCAAAGGAAATTGAAAAATAACCAATTGGCCACTTCAATTGGGGTGACATATAGCTCCACCAAGCTGAAAATGGCTAGGCCATAAAGTCTCGACAATTCGGAGATGTTCCTAACTGTGGCACTGCGAGCAAATTCCTCAATCGCGATGAATCCATGGAGCTCAGGATCCCCCAGTAGCGTCGCCCGACCGCCCTTAGGCGAGCTTTACACGATGACCGGCATTGACCTCCACGATAGCCAAACGACACCCCCCAAAGTTCACCCTTCCATGGACCCTGCTCAACAGTCTCGATCTCGGTAGAATCTCCGCTGGATCCTCTAAGACATGTTAGGCTGCCGGACTGAGCCGTGCTTGCACCCAACACAATCCAAAAAAAAGGGGAAAGGCATTTAAAAGGCAAAACCAAACCGCCCAAGTTTGGTATCTCAGCACACTAGCGACATTCTATAAAGAATGGGAGGATTAAAACCCCGATAGAAAACCTCCTCCAAATATCCTATCCCCCAAAAATCAATGTGGAGTGAATTCAACCCGTTGAACCGATTCCACCGAAGAAACTCCAGCCAAAACCCCAAGGACATCAGACATTGCATATATTTATTCAGAAGTCTCATCTACTTCATCTAGTCAAGTGGACACCATAATCACTTGTTGGAACTGTAAAGATCAAGGGCATATTTCAAGGCAACGTCCCGCATCTGCTGGTAAAACGAAATATTGTTTCAAATGTGGTCTTCCAAATTTTACTGTAAGGACTTGTCCTAAATGTAATGCCCGGTCGGGAAACTAATTGAGGAGTCCATAAATAGCCGCAAATGTGCCTCCGTACCCTACTCGGCTGATCTTTGTCTGTCCAATAAACAGAAATTTATTCTTTATTATATTCTGGCGCCTGCGCTAGTTGATGAACGACCCTATTTGTCAGTTTCGATCTTTGATATCAATCTGCTTGGCCTTCTAGATTCAGGAACTTCAAATACAGTAGTCGGTTAAATGTTGAAAAGACTTAACCTTAAAATAAATTCAGATAATACAGTCAATTGTCGGGTGGCCAATGGGCAAAAATGTTCGAGCATTGGCACTGTAGATCTTCCCATGAAATTGGGAAATCATGTGAAAATTATTTCAGCTTTGATCATCCCAGCTTTACCTCATGTTTTGATTTTGGGTATAGATTTTTGGAAAAAATTTGAAATCATTCCTGATCTTCGAAGGGGAGAATGGGTCTTTGCAAGTGATCCTCAAGTTTCTATTGATTCAATAGCGTTACAGTCCGAGGAACAATTAACACCTGAGCAGTCACAAATTTTACATGAAGTTGTGCAATAAGCTTTTCTTGAAATGGGCGACAAACTTGGATGTACAGATCTAGTCCATCATGTCATCAAAACTTCTGCTCCACCTATCAAGCAAAGGTAATATCCGGTCAGTACGGTAATGCAAACACACATTGATGCAGAATTGAACAAGCTACTTTCAGAAGGAATTGTTGAACGATCAATCAGTCCTTGGTCTTCTCCCATTTTATTAGTTAAAAAGAAGGACAACTCTTACGAATTTTGTGTTGACTATCGAAAGATAAACCAAGTGTCAGAACGAGATGCCTACACATTACCCTATATTTCGGCAACCTTTGACAAGCTTCGGGATGCAAAATTGCCAATGGACATCAAATCAGCATATTTTCAGGTCCCTTTGGATGAATCGTCTCGGCCTTTGACAGCTTTTACTGTTTCTAATCGAAGTTTATTTCAATTTCGTCGCTTACCGATGGGTTTATCCAATAGTCCAGCTACTTTTCAACGTTTTGTTGACCAGATATCAGATCCAGAGCTTGAGCCAAATGTTTTTGTGTACTTGGATGACATCATTATTGTCACTCAGACGTTCGAGAAACATATTGAAATATTGACTGAAGCGTTTTCGTGTTTGAAAAAGGCCAATCTTACAGTTTCAAAGGAAAAATGTCACTTTTGCCGACCAGAACTATTATATTTGGGTTACATTGTAGATGCTACTGGTTTGAGAGTAGATCCTGAAAAAGTCTGAGCCATTATAGATATCCCTATTCCCAAATGCGTTTCGGAAGTTTGACGCATACTTGGTTTCGCTTCATGGTATAGGCGATTTGTACCAAACTTTTCAACCCTATTCGATTTGTTGCGCAAGAATAAAAAGTTCAGTTGGAGTTCAGAATGCAATGAAGCCTTGAATAAATTGAAAGAATGTCTTATAAGTGCACCAGTATTATCGTGCCCTGACTTTTCACTGCCTTTTGTAGTTCACGGAGACAGTTCGGGATATGGCCTTGGCGTTGTTTTAACGCAATCGCATCCTGATGATGAGAAGGTGATATGCTATCTATCTAGGTCTCTAACTCGACAATAACGTCACCGAACGTGAATGTTTGGGAGTTCTGTAGGGAAATGAAAAACTAAGACCTTACCTTGAAGGATCCCATTTTACGGTCATTAGTGACCATGTGGCTTCACAGGTTAAAATCCCCTACTGGTCGACTGGCTCGTTGGGCTGTACCATTATTCATCGAAAGGGGAAAGAACACGTCGTACCAGACATGTTGTCTCGTGCTGTTTCTATTGTTGATGCTCTCAATTATTCCTGTTCAGATGGAAACAACTCATCTTCCGTTGGTGAAGGCGATAAATGGTATCAAAGAATGTGCGAGAGAATATCTAAGTCACCACAAAAATTTCCTTCTTGGCAATTTTTCCAAGGGAAACTTTTTAAAAATATAACACCTCGTATCCCAGAACTTGCTACCGTTTCTGATCATTGGAAGGAAGTGGTGCCTCGTCCTTTGAGGAAATCATTGATTGCGCAAACCCATTCTGTATTGCCTCATGTTGACGTTTTCAAAACTTTTAATAAACTTGCTGAACAATATTATTGGCCAAAGATGCGTTCTGATGTAGCTTCTTTTATTCGTCAGTGTAAAACTTGTCATTCCATCAAGCCAGAGCAGAAACGCCCTCCAGGATTGATGTTATTCAAATAAGTAGCAATATCGCTCAACTGAAAATATCAATCACTTCCACATATGACAGAGACCAGAAGAGACTTTATCTTCTTCTTTATTAAGACCGATATCAAGAACCTTAGCGGAGTTGCCAAGTAACTTCATTCCTCGAAGTGTCCAAATATCAACAAAGGATTCTAAAATGTTCCGTGCAAAATTTCATTACCTAACATTATTTAATACTCCAACATACGGGAATTCGTCGAGACAGGTAACTATTATCACGATATGAAGTCTTTCTAAATGCATGTCACCGACGGTCTTTGAAGGTCATTTCCACCGATACATCACAGAGAAGTCGTATCTACGTGGAAAAGTGATCTATGCCCCAGCGACAGTCACTGAACTGAATAGCTGTTCTCTGACAACAGACAGTGCTAAAGATACAAAATCACTGTAATATACCAAAGTAAACAAACTACGGAAGAAATAATGCTTCAATGACAATTAGATTTTATTAAGGTAGGCAAATTCAAGCATCAGTCTAATAAATATAAATCGAATTCAATTTTATAACAAAAACTCTAATTAGCTGATAGTGGAAAAATAATGTTACAAACTCCAAATACCAACTAAGATGTGCGCCAGCAATAGAGGCGACTTTAGTTTCGATATGACACCGTCCAGCTTCACGTCCAAATACCTACCAATGGTACTAACTACTAATGTGAAATGACAAAAATATGCAAACGGCAGTAAGCAACATAGCCTTGTCACAATTAGAATGTAAATATTCGATGAATTCGCAGTAATTGTACGAAAAACCAGATAAGTTTGAATATGATTACTCTTACGATGTTACAGTAGAGGTTCATTTATAACTTGTGTTGTATTATTTTTTTTTGAGATACGTCAAGGCAGTCCTAACCTATCAATCTTTTGTTTCAGATTCTCAGGCCCATTGGATCCGATGTGGTGTGACAATGCTCGAAATAAACTAGCCATCAACCCCAGACAGATCTTAAAAGTACACTGCTCGTGAGGAAGAAATCCAGCAACAATACTTATTGTTTTTCCTTAGCGCTGAAGAACGACAAATGGTCATCACGAAGAATCATTTTCTTGTTCGATTAATGCAAACAGCCAATTCCTCAGTACACAGTAAAGTGGTTCAATTTTGAGGGTTTGAACTGAATTCACAGGGTGACTAGACTCTGGAAAGCGGTTTTCACTAGACGGAGATGATATGGAAGAGTAAAATGTTATGTATTACTTTAGTTAGGTAACAATAGCAATTATGTACATGAACTGAAGAATAAAGTATATCCCTCAGTGCATACTACTCCATTTATTACAGGTGAGTTCTTAAGACAATTTGAACCATTACAAATTCGCAAAAGCAATCGACAAGTGGCAATTATTACTGCGATGTTAGTTTAGCTTTTACCTAATAGGTGCTGCTGTATCATCCTCCAATCCAGGTATCACGTGATCAGACTCTAATTTCCAGAAAATTCTGAGCTATTTGATTTCAAACTCTATTCAAATGATGAATGCAAAGGGAGATAGACATAAAATCCAATGGTATAAAGTGAGGTGATATACAGACCCAGAATCGAGTGCTTTGGTCTCAAAATCCGATTGGTTTTGTTTATTCAGTTGTTCGATTGCATCAACATGTGATCGGGAATTCTTTGGAACGCAAATATGGTAATAAACAAATTTCTGTACCAAATTCATTCACAAACACTTAAGAAATTCGCTACATATTTCAACTTCCGATTCTTGCAAACAAATTCTCGGAATACAAAATTCTCTTAAAAATCATCGATAATGGTGTATTGAGGAAACAGCAATGACAAATATGTATCAACTCGAGCATTAAGATCATTCCAGCCACTGGACTTATTTCTGCTGTGCCAGCAATACCTACCTACGTGCTTGAAATCGTTGACCACGCATAGATATGAATGTTGAAATGGTAAATAAACTCAAATTATATGCGGATAAATACTTGTTTGATTCTTTGGCAAAAATTCACATAGTATATTTTGATAATAAAATAAATTAATATACCGTGGTACCTATATGAATGAAATGTCTGAAAGTTCGATTATTACCTACCGAGCTCTCATGAAGCGGTTTGAGACTTTTTATACAGGGTGTACTCACGAAAACTGACGGATTTCAATATATCAATTATTCGAATATGCTAATATAAACAACTGACAGTCGAAATAAACACTCGTGAGAAACATGCATTCTCTCAAACACTTGGGCTTGGATTTTAGATTTTTCACACCCGCCAAAAAATTACCGGTAATTTCGCTAAAAAATCGTATTGCATGGGAGTGGTGGAGGTAGGAGGACCGAACGTTGCTTTTTACAACTTGTCAAACATGTCCCCGCCACTCGCCATCTCCCTAAAATGTCGATTCGAGTGCATACAAGATGAGGAAAGTCTTTCACAACGAAACTTGCGAAGAAACTGACTGATTTTTGCTGCAACCGCCAGCATCTCAGGTGGTGGAGGAAGTAACCCCTTGCACGATGCCTGCAGTGCCCCGAGTAACGACGACGACGACAAGATGCCCTTCAGATGCCAACGATGGATGGTTTTTGTATCTTCAGCACTCATATGCCAACTGGGTGAATCATTGTACAAGCTGTTGCAATCAATTCGACAAAGATACATATTCAACAATTCGAACAAAGATGGTGAATATTACCATGGCACTGAAGTGTAATTCTTTATTTGAAAAAATAGATGTATTTTTCTCGAACTGACGTTATTCATTTCAATAAATGCGAACAGACAAAGACAGACATACAATGCCATGGGTTAGAGTGAGACACTTGAAATGCCTTGAATCAAACAATTTGGCTTCAAACTAAACTTTCTTATCTTTGCTGACTCATCATTTTCCTGGAAAAACAACATCTGACTGTCGTGAGTCACACAACGGCAGCTAATGTGTGCATTATTCTTAGAATTTCAGATCGAGACAGTAAACAAGTCCTAGGTCAAATCGTGATTTCTGAGAAATTTAGATCAAGACAAAGTGCAAATAAACACCGTATGTGCCTTATCGCTATTTCACGGCGGAGACGTATTTTTCTTTTGCAATTTCATTCGAGAGAGTGAATAATTCCATCATAATTTTCTGTTCTAAGACAGGCATTTTTCATATTTAATTTTTTCGTTTTATCAATTGAGGCGGCGGCCTTTTTTTTTTCTACACAACGAATAACGTGACGTTTTTTCTCTTCCAGCCAATTGCTCTCAGCGAATCACGTGAGGGACGTTTTTTATAACTTCCGCCATCGCCGCTATGTTTTTTTTGTAGAAAACACGTGCGCCACTTAGGGTGAAACGCAGCTGACGACCCCCCACCCCCGAAACTCTTCGACGAACACGTCTTCTAGGACACTCTCCGGTCCTAGAATCGGTGTTGCCATACTACTAGTACAGTTAAAATTAAATTGAAATAATGTTGAAATTTTACTGGAAATAGTTTAATATTTCCAAAACATTCTGTGGATCAGATGATAATACTACGCCAATATAGAACATGATTATTGAAAGAACCCCGCACTTCTCTTATGAAAAATGGCATTCTGTTAAATTCCTTGAAATTTTAGTATGTTGTAGTATTCTATCACCTTCTCAAAACTGTCCATTGACTCAACACGATTCTATGACTAGTTTTCGAAATATGGGGTGTTGAAGTTTAAAGTGGCCATTTTTATTTCATTATTTTGTACGCCATTAGAAGATTCGATGTCTTTTTTTCTGACAGTCACCATTCATTCAATTCCAAACATTATTCTGATGCTTGAATGAGACCTATATTTCAATTATCTACAGGGTAATCTTCAAAATAAAATAAGCCTAGTCGATTACCAATATTTTTTATTCTATCGATGATAATATTTTTTAGTGAAACATATATGAGAATTTGATGAACTGACCTCCATCGAAAAAAAATCACGACTTGTAATCTCATACTGGGCGATTCAAAATTTTTCACCATAAATGTCTCAGTATTTTTGAGTCATACTGTATATTTCGAAATGATTACAATTTCTATGGGAAAGCAATTCTGAATTTATATTAATTTGGAGAAATCCATCAAGTGCTACTTGTATTAAAATATTGTAACCTGTAAATCATATTAAACATCTGCAAATGAGCACTATTCTATTCTATTCTCTTCTACAAAGGGACCGAAAAATATCTTATTTCTTGGCTAATCTGTGGTCGACTATTTCAGGAACATGAACAAAATTTTCTGGCGGAAATCAGCATCAACAAGAAAATCTAACAGTGTCGTTGATGGATATCGAATATTTCATTCATGCCTTCTATATCCCCTAAACTACATAACTTCTTAATCCGGACTTACAAGTACAGTAACACCTACTCACTAGTCATCTATATTATGAGCATGTATCGTTGACACTATCCCTTTAAATGAATTTCAAGTTGACTTCAGTTGACCATTTATGGACTCTACAATTCCCCTAGTCCTTGTTATCTATCAAACGTGCTTTGTTTGCGTCGGTTGTCGTCGTCATTATTTATTTGATACATTGTGTCCCTTTTGGGAGAAATTTTCAGTTCATTTATATGTTACATGTACATATTCATATTTTGTTCGATTTCTACCAACTTGTTCTCCTGTATTCGATATGAAAGTTTCCTGGTATGTTTTGTTGTCACAACCCATGTTGACCATTTTAAAATATAGGATAATTTCAATAAAAAAACATGTTTTCGAATTTTATTTTGCTTATTTGTTTCAGATCACTAGGTGGATTTTTCCAAATTGATATATACATGGTGACCACGAGGTGAGGTACGCCCCCCAATTTTTCTATAGTTTTGAAGATGCAGGTTTCAAATTTGGTACGTCAATATATTACTCAAATACGCAAATTTTGACTCCATCACCAAAAATCCACCACTTCTGGTTTAACCGGAAGTGACCCCAAACTTTTTTTTCAAATGACACCCTGTACAATTTTTCTCATTATCCGGAAGAACACGCAATTTGTGATAACACTGTTCTTCAAAATTGAAAATCGGTATAAAAAGGGTGGAGATACAGTTGATTGTACAATCGAACAAAGTTGGCCATTAACATCAAACTCAAATCATCACAACTGACGAACGGTGTCAACATTTACGAGAGGAAGGTTCGAGGTAAGATATAGCAGTAATTGCAGCAACCATATTTTCCAACAAATAGCAAAAATTTCCTCAAAACGGAGTAGTACCCATAAAGAAATGCTCACAACTGCCATTTCTCAAATGGCAATATACTCTTTTCATATTGTCGTATTGAAAAGTTATGAATTATCCAAATATTCGTGTCGAGTTTCAAGAAATTCTGAAAGGAATCGAAGATACGGGATGTTTCATTATGAGTGTTCTCAAAATTTAATATTCTTAAACAGAGGCGGCTTGAACCTACGAAATCTTAGCAAAAAATCAAATCTTTTGAGTAATCTGAAAATTCATCATTTTCCAATACGACAATGTGAAAGGAGTATATCGCCATTTGAGAAATGGCAGTTGTGAGTATTTCTTTATGGGTACTACTCCGTTTTGAGGAAATTTTTGATAATTGTTGAAAAATATGGTTGCTGCAATTACATGAGAAGCACAATTTTCAGCTGTATCATACCTCGAACCTTCTACTCGTAAATGCTGACGTCGTTCATCAGTTGTGATTATTTGAGTTTGATGTTCATTTCCAACTTTGTTCGATTGAACAATCAACTGTATCTTCGCCATTTTTCAACCGATTTTAAATTTTGAAGGATAGTGTTATTACAAATGGCATGTTATTCCGGATAATGAGAAAAATTGTACAGTGGTGAATTTTCGGTAATGGATTCAAAATATGCGTATTTGAGTAGTATATTGACGTACCAAATTTGAAACCTGTATCTTCAAAACTTTAGAAAAATTGGGGGTCGTACCTCACCTCGTGGTCACCCGGTATATATTCAGAATTGCTTTTCTATAGAGATCGTACCCATTTCTAAATATACAGTATGACTCAAAAATACTAAGCCCAGTATGAAATTAAAAATCGTGAATTATTTTCGATGAAGGTCAGTTCATCATATTCTTATCTTTCAACCGGTTTTCGAAGACCATATTTAAAATCGCAATCTGATGAAAATTTTGGTCGATCAGTGTGAGTTTGAAAGTTTTTATTGATCCCTTTCAATTTTTGGTCGTTGGTGGACGGTCGCGGACGGTCGACGCTGGTCGGTCAGTGTGATTCCTAGCTAAGTAGCAGTGTTAT
Organism: Chrysolina americana; assembly: GCA_958502065.1. Taxonomy (NCBI): domain Eukaryota; kingdom Metazoa; phylum Arthropoda; class Insecta; order Coleoptera; family Chrysomelidae; genus Chrysolina; species Chrysolina americana. Next base: position 59,432,993 of record OY293412.1, read on the forward strand.
ACGGATTGCCTAAAAAATGCTGGGGTAGTCCCTGTTTCGTAAAACTGCAGGTAAATACACTTTATTTCCCGTTATCACAAAATATTTTACTGGGCTTGCCTTGTCGATTTATCATCCTACGGATTGCCATAATGTTAAACTGTGAGCAACCTCCAAGTGGATAGCCCTTATAGCCAAACAAGTGAAAAGGACACCCCACCTTTTTTCTTTTCTTCGGCCAACAGTGACAAAAAATGGGCCAAAGTAGTCCATACCGACGTTTACAAAGGCTCGAACGTCTGGACTCACTCGTTCTATTGGAAGTTGCCCCATTTTTGGTATAACAGGTGTTGCTCTGAATTTCCTACATATCATACAGCGACCAAAGGTAGATTTCACAGCTGCCCTTCCATCTATCACCCATTATTTCTGGCGAACAGCGTTCAGAATTCTTTCAATCCCAAAAGCAGTTTCGTATATTCATGGTTTGGACTCAAAATGTATGGTTTCTTTGTTCGAAAACTCATACAATCGGCCAAATCCGTTCTTCCGTCCAAAATTATCAGTTCATCTTGGTCTAGTGTCGGATTCAGTGACTTCAATCGACTTTTTCGGTCCAGTACATTTTTCTTTTTCAATTTTTCTATGTCCTGTCTGAAACTTTGAATCTGTACCTCTTTGATCTAATACCGCTCAGCTTCTTCAATTTCGTCAACTGTGATATCACCTCTTAGTGGGTTGTCAATGCTGGTCTTTCTGATTTTCTGGACTATTATTTTCCTAAATTTCAGGATCCAAGCAGTGGTTCTTACTAATCGTGTCCATTTTGAAAATCTTCTAATATCGGACAAGAAATTTTGTTCAATGTGCAAAATTATCGCAGTATATTCAGCTTTCATTTCCGATATGTCTTGATGGAGCTCATTTTAATTTTTTCCAATCTTCCAATGACTTTCTGGTTCTTTCAAAAAACCAGGTCCGTTGAACCATCTCATTGAAAAAACTTCTTGGGAACCTTTATTAATTCTTCTCGTTGCCTCATCTGCTACATTGTCCGATGTATTTATCCATCGCCAGTCCATGAGATCCGTCAGCTCCTGTATTTCACCGATACGATGTGCAACAAACTGTTTATATTTTTGACCATCATTCCTAATCCAGTTGAGAACACAATTTGAATCAGTCCAAAGAATTACCCGATTAATTTCCAATTCTAAATCTTCCAGTATCGAATGAGATAGTCGGCTTGCCATTACCGCTGCTTGTAACTCCATTCGAGGTATTGATAGAGGTTTCAAGGGAGCCACTCGTGTTTTTGATGAAACCAAAGAGACATCAATACTATCCGTTGATACTGTTCGAAGATATGCTACGGCTGCAAAGGCTTCTTCACTCGCATCCGAAAACATATGAAGCTCAAGCTCAAAAAATCATTCGCCAATCCCTTGTTGACACCAGCAACACTTCTTCTTGGTTTTTTGACTGTATTTATTCCTTCTCTATCCATAGTTTGAATTCAATTCGGGCTCGATGTTCCAAAATGTTTAGTACAACTGGTAAATATACTTTATTTGAACCAAAAAAGCTTTCAGAATATGTATGACTTTACTTCAAAATCTTTATTGACAATTATCTATCAACAACAACAAATCAAAATTTTTTCTATATAGTATGGGACGCCACAGTCGCTATCCTGAAGCCTGCTAAGGATGGCCACAAGCTCGAGCCTAGTCACAGTCATGATGCTGCTGAATATACAGACAGCCTTCGACACCGTTTGGATTGAAGGTCTGATCGCCAAAATGTTTAGAACCTACATGCCCACATACTTGGTTAGGCTGTTCCTACGTAGTAAGCAGAACTTTTGAGGTGAGAGTAAACCGTACACTCTCGGAATCGTGTCCCATCGAGGCGGGTATACCACAAAGCTCGAGTCTATTACCACACTTATACTCCGTACACAAGCATGATTTTCCTCGATCTAAGGGAATGGAGACGGCGATGTATGCGGATGATACCGCATTATATTGCCACTCCTTCTCTAGCGAGGTCGTAGCAACGCGGATCCAGTCCTGGCTGGATAGGGAGGTCTTGCCATATCTAAGGGAGAATAAGATCGTGGTGAATCCGACGAAAACCAAGGTCATCAACTTTACAAGAAAGTATAAGTTCACTCGTATATATCGTGGGTTGATAATCGACGGTCAAGTCAAAGAGACGTCTAGCCTTGTGAGATTTCTCGGCGTGCAGCTGGACAGACGTCTAACAATGAACGCATATGGGTCGCAGTGGTCATGATGGTAGAGCGCTAGTCTATCAATCAGAGGGACGTGGGTTCGATTCCCAGCATGATCACTGGTCTCGTGCTAGGAATCACAAGTTAAAAGGTAAGACCTCGTTAATCCTTAGCTCGCACAAGTTTCGACTTCTGAGGTCTGTCGTTCTTAGGGGGATGACAGCTGGTTAACGGAAAAAACAATTTAAACAATTATTTAACAATAACTCTGGCGATCCAGCGGGCTGCCACGGCAGTGAAACGCATTAGATCGCTAGGACATCGCCGTTGACGCAGGACCACAAGGTGCTTATGTATAAGCAAACTGTTCTTTCTTCATTGTTATACGCCTGTCCGGTGTTCTGCAACCTGTAAAGACCCAAATTCAGAGGCTTGATAGGATGCAGAACAAGGTACTCCGTATGGTTACCAAAAGCGACAGCTACACTCTATTGGATGCTTTGCGAGCGCTTGTCGGTGCCGACTCCATCCCGACATATGTCAAGAATGTATCTTATGAATTGTATAAGTACTTTTTCCCCAGAAGTCCACTAACTAGAGACCTCATGAGGCTTAGGATTTTCGATAACCCCGCAAGCACGGCGGGGTTATTTATCAATCGCTGGACCTCTTCCTAGAGTGCTGGGAACAACTGATTCCATAGGGAACCTAAGTTAGCAATCTAGAACGCCCAGTACCCTTCTCCGGAAGCTCACTCAAAACAACACGCCTGACAAACCAATATCTGACAGTATCTGCATGGAATGTGACATCCAAACCCATCCATGAGCGCTGCAGGAGGCGTGGAAACTACAGTTAGCTCCGTCATATAATAAATATTAGACCTATTCGCATAACATCCGCGAAGGTCGTAGCCAGCGCCCTCTCACGAGGACCCTCGGAACGACTGGGCACGGTGCACATTCCCCGCCCCTGGAAACAGGACCGGGAAGATGTGACGCATACAAGCAGTTCCTTCCCCATGTCCCTTCCTACCCCCTCGGAAGAAGAATCAGTGGTGCATATATGAACGAAATGTATTTTTAAGATTTATAATTTGATAGGAAATATAATTTTATTTATTTATTTATTTATTTATTTATTTATTTATTATTCCAACTCCAGGACTATGGGGAATTGTTTACAAAAATCAATCAAAGTAAAAAACCTATCAGTTTTCTTGTTGTAGGTATCAAATATTCAGGAATAACAATTTTGGAGAAAACTCAAACATAAACCATGATTTTATAATTTTTCAGGTGTAGGAAAACCGGGAAAACCTACAACACAACCCCGGGTGATCGGTGCGCACTCCAAGCAAGCACCAGTTGTTGGAAGTGGAATCTAGAAAAATTACATTGCTTGTCGAGTTCTATGAAAACCTCCATCTAACTGCCTCGTTAATGACCACCACGATAAAATAACTTATTGCATAACATTTCTTTGTTGGATATTACAAAAAATTTATAATTGGCAAATCAGAACGTTTTCACATCTAATAAAATTGGTATATTTACGATTGGAGGACAGAAATTGTAAAATTATCCTTTGATGTTCATTGAATACAAACAGAATATCACAAACGGCATTTTTCGGCAATTTGGGTCAGGATATAATATATAAAAAAACTATGATGACAGATGTTTCTTTTTCGACATTATTTCGTACTACTTATAACTGAATGAACCTACCTTTATTTACCATATTAAAATATGTTCCAAATCGGAAAAAATATGAATTAGAGCGCTATATATTCGAATATTCCATAGTTTACCCTTTACATTAATTACTAGGCATATATGAAATGAAGAAGTACTATTATAATAAAACGAGTCTACCAGTTGGATCTGGTTGGACCTAATACCCAAAGTTAATACCTGAGATTCCCAGAGATTTTCAGTTCGCGTTTTGGTTTTTGAGATGGCCTGGTTGACACTGCTCTCATGATGACCGTGTGCTTTCTGGTCGAAGACTCAATCTAAATTTTCATCACCAATCGATAATGTATCTATCGTGTTTCCCTTCATCAGAGCTAATAATTTTTTGTCTGTTCAACGTAACAAATCAGTGATTATGGGTTGTTCATTATTTGACTCCACAACTATTATATTATTACAAAATTATATCATTATGTCGAGCATCCCGTCATTGTATTATAGTTGACTAATAGAGCGTGAAAGTGTATTGTTTATCTCTGTGGTAGGTGACTTTGGACTTACAATATCAATAGGCCACCAAATGACTGAACTGAAAGTTATTGTGAATAAGAAATATGTGGGTATTTTCAAATTATGTCATTGGTGAAAATGATAATAGTAAAATTGCATTAAGATCATATACATGATATTGAAAAGGTCAGAGTGTATGGATAAAATGAACATGAAGATAAAAATTTAAATAAACTGTCCGAATGGATTTGTGGACAATTGTATGTCAAACTCAGTTGTCAATCTTTCATAGGCGATTTGAATGATTTTCGTCTTTTCTCATTTTTCATAGTTTGTGATGGAAAGATAACTTCATTTTACGATTATGAAAATTAAATAAATTTTCATATTTTGGTAATATGGCATATTTAACTTTCCTTGATATAATAGTAGCATTGCAAGAATATAAGATACTGATGACTACAAACGCCACAGATATTCGTCACTTTTCGAAATTCAAACAAATCAAAAATTGTCTTCGTTTATCAATGTATTAACTGATTGAATTCATTACCGATAAATATTGAAAAAGGTTAACTTTCAATAAGTTTTAAACGATTCTGTATGTAAAAAAGTTAGCAGAGTTGATAATTAAACAAATTGTACTGTACGAAACGATTTCGTAAAAAATAACGCATATCATTCTTTTATTTTTTTTAATTCTTTTACTGAATAGGGATCCTCCACTCGGAGGACTGGGGGCTTTTTTTCAAATACTGTTAATATATCAAAAAGATCGATGTAAAGGCACTGGCGGATCTGAGGGGGGCATGGGGGCCATGCCCCCTCCTAGATTTTTGAATAAGTACTGGTTCAACAACCAGTGTGGATATGCAACTAAATCTGAATTTATTTTTAACAAGAAGAAAACACACGTTTTCGTATTGAATGTTTCCTCAAAAAAACATCCCAAATCAAAACGTTTTTGAATTTCATAGGAGTCATTCATCATCCAATACAACCATGAAACAGAAATATTCTTCTATGCAGTGCAAATATGTTTAAAGAACACAGGCGGTCAAATAAAAGTGCGGCAATTACGATAGAAGAAAAATACTTTCGGGGACTGGGATTCAATAAAATGCATTTTACCATTAGCGGTAAGCCATGAGCGGTGGCGGTGAGCGGTAATATTCAAAAACAAAGGAATTAAGTAGTTTTTTTTGCGGAAACCGCACAAACAAAGAATAATTCTATTCCACTTGGTTTTGAAGGAAAATGTCCATTTCACCTTAGGTCCTCAAACATATCAGTGAGATTCAGTTCATATTTCATTAGATTTTATTACTTTTGTTACAGGCGCGTTTATAAGTGCGCGTAATGGGGGTAACCACCCCCGCAATCGAAAAACATTCAGTGTTTCAATCAAAATTGATATTTACCTATATATGTTAACGTAAAATGTATTATTTAGTTTCAGAATGCATCTGTTAATATCGTTAAACTATTTTGTCTTTTTCCATATTAAATAGAACAAACTGAATATGACATCCTTTTTTTCCCACCTTTATGATACCCCGCTGACAAATCTAACAATCAATTTAAAGCCATTTGACATAGACCAAAAAAAAATTCGCCTGCGCCGCTTTTCTATTTTCTGCCACTTCCGCACCACGAATTACCCACCCCATAGAACAAAGCTGTATACGCACCTATTTGGCAAGAAAAAATTATTAACTCATGGCCCCCCCTGAAAAACTCCCTAGATCCGCCAGTGAGTGAAGATACCTTCTAGAATTCTTCCAGAAGATATGAAGGTTTATGCTATTGTCCTTGAATTGTGAACTTCACAAAATCGTTTTGTCTTAGGTAGATAAAACTTAAATATACCTTTTATTCTAGTATGATTGTACTGTTTTCTACAGAGCATTTTATTCCATCGTTATTTTTTTTATTCGTGGTATCTTATTGCAGTTGGATTTTATAAGTTAAACCACAAATAATGAAGAAAATAAACGGTCAATTAAAATATTTTTGATTTCAGTAGTAATGATATTATTTAAATTTTCTCGATAGATACAGCGCAATTCGTAAATAAGTATATCAATAATACAACTACATTTGAATGACTATTTGAATAAACTGAAAAATGAAAGAATGTTTCAATATATTATTATCAGTGACTGGGTAAATTTGTTTTTTGGGGGTTAGGTTATTCGTGATATTTGTATGGTAGGTATCACAAAAGTGTGCTCCAGGAGTACCTCATAAATTTTGAATCATTACTTTCAATTTCAAATTATTTTCTCTATGACGAGATCAAAATCATAATTTGATACACCTTACCTAATTTTTACAAATCCTAAATATTTTAATAAAATGAATATCAGCTTAGTTTTTAATTATGTCTCCAATCCAATAGACGCGGGTATTCGATTGTTTTTGTCCTATAAATGTAAATATTACCTAGATATATCTAAATAGAAATAAGTATTTGACAGCGTGACAGCGTAAATCTAAGCAGAAATTATGCAATTGACGTATTTAGAATAAAATTTAAAATATCTTTATGAAAGGATATGAAACGTAGGTTATTGAAAAATATTCATTCACTATAATCCCGTCCAACTCAGATTTGTAGGCATATACTCATAAAAAGTGGTAGTAATGGTGGGGTCAAGGCTCGATTCATTACTTTATTTATGAATAGAGACACACAACTGACATGCCATCCACGCATATATCATACAGAGATTGGTGTACAGGTCTTGGAATTATTTAACAACTGTTCTATATATAAATATAGGTAATTAAATGTAAGTAAGGAGTTTTGTCCTAAGTTAGTTCTGGTGTGCCTTAAGTAAAAGAAAGGATTATTTCTTAGCAGTCTAGGCAGAATGTATATATCAATTTCAGATAGTCAACAGGTCGAGTCAACTACAACCATTAGAAGCTTCTACAAAAAATTATATCAATTTGCTCTAGCTTTTTCTTCAGTTAGTACATCATTATATTTTATCTAAATAATGAAACTGAAAATATAGGCTTCAGGAATTCATTTTGTATGGATTCCATTCTATTCATATCAACATTTTATTGTAGACACGAAGTTATAGAAGCAAAGGTTATTCCACTGTAGACAGGAAATATGTCAGTAAGTTGACTCTCCTGAAGTCTTCGCATGTTCTCGTAATGTAACCTAGCATTTGGTTACTTTTAGTGATAGTATAATCCATGTAGTGTAGCGTTCATTTTGTCGCCATATCGTCACCTCTATTTCATGAAAGATATTTGCGAATATTATCCTCTCTGCTACTACTGCTATTGCCTAGCAGATGGCGCCCAGTTCTGATTTGCACTTAGAGTTCATTGAAAATGCAAATACCTCAGGCATAACACATCGACTCACCCCTACATGCTCATCTGACTAACTTGCTAACGGCATTGTATATTTTTATTCCACTGAGGGGATAAAAAGGTTACAAGTGGCGCTGCCATCGTGAGGGCCTGACTGTGCAATTTGTTTAAAAAAAGCAAATATTTTGGAATTTTGTTCAATTTGTTTGAAAATAAATAAAATAAGAAATCTTCTGATAGTTGATTGGATTTAACTTTTGGAGACTGAGGGTGGAAGTGCACAATACACACTCCCTACTTTGAACTTAAAAGGCAGAATAATAATAATTTTACTTGGATCTCACATACAGGGCGAACCGAAAAATTTTTTTTTGAAAATTTTGAATTTAAATGACTGAAACTTCTGAGATCATTGGTATTTGATTTTTGTGGTACTTACGGAGTGTGACAGTTTCCTGGTGATATAACCTGTTTGATTGTGACAAATTTATTTTTTTGAATTTTTGCATTTTGGTATTTCTTGATTTTCATCAAAATGGCTGATAGTTGACTTATGAATTAGCAATAAGAGGGGTCCAAACTAGTAAAAATCGGGATGACAGACGAAAAATGTTGAGAAACCTCCTTGAGAAAGAAAAATTTAAACCAGGTTGTCTAATTCAAATGGATGAATACAAAACTGACTTCGATACTGAAAAGACTGCTATTGATATTTCATTATCTTCGATTAGGTATGCTATAGGTGAGTTTGAAGGTACTGAATCTGACTCAACATTCAAGCGATTAAAGTCTAGGTTGGCTCATGTATCTGGCCGCGCTAAACGTTTGCCAGTTGTACCAGGATCAGAACAGCTAATCATGCTTATAAAAATGAAGCCATAGCTGACTGTCTACTTGCTGAGACTGATTTACTAGATAAAGTTCAAGTTGATATTATTATACCAAATTCACAAGGCATTTCAAATGTTATGCAACCGGTAATAAATATTCCTCCTCCCGTTGTTACATATAATACGAGACAAATACCTATTTCTGATTGGAATTTAATATTCAGTGGTAATCCTAAGGAGATTTATACTTTTGTTGATAAAGTAACAGAGTAATCATTAGCTCGCGGGCTTGATAACTCTGAACTTTTTAAATCAGCTGCTGAGTTATTCACAGGGGATGCTTTTTTATGGTTCCTCCATGTAAAATCTAGTTTGACAGATTGGGACAGCTCAATCAATAAATTGAAAACTGACTTTTTACCTCCTCATGAGGAAGATGACCTTTGGGAATCTATCAAATCTAGAAAGCAGGGTAGGAATGAATCTATCGTAGTATATTCCGCAGTAATGGGAAATTTATTTAAAAGACTTCCTCGTCCACCTCATGAAACAACAAAAGTCAAAGTTCTTCGTAAAAATATTCTTCCTGAGTATATTTCTCATCTAGCCTTGACTGATATTGGAACAGTGTCCGAGTTAGTTCATATATGTAAAAGACTAGAAGAATCAAATTATTTGAAAAATAAATCTACTCCAAGAACCAAAGCTACTGAGGTAACTTGTTCTTGTCAGCATACTGAAGTTTCAGTTTCTTCGATAAATTCTAATCAGTCAAATAGCTCTTCAAGCTCAAATTTGAAAACTTTTGGTAGTAAAAATTTCTCACATCCAAATTCTAGAATTAAGTCAAGAGGTAAAAATGTCAAGCCTCATAGAAACTCCAATAAAAGTTTCAATTCAGATAAAACAGAAATTCCTTCAAATTTCTAGTGAAAATACTGCGTCGAGTTCTAAAACTGTGATTTGTTGGAACTGCAGATTTCCTAACCATACTTTTCATAATTGCTCTATGAAAAGAACTGTTTTTTGTTATAAATGTGGGAGTCAAGGAGTCACCACTAAATCTTGTGAAACTTGTTTGGGAAACTGAACAGGAGTAGATGTTATCAAGGCCGGCATCTCTCTCCAAATTTCAAGGCCGATAGTTTCAAAGCTCCTAGGAGTATAGAACGTTGCTCAACTACCTGGATTGGACTGGTTGAGGACTGTTGGTAATTTTTATTCAAATAGAAAGTGTTCAAAAGACGCTGAAGTTGCTCCACTTTTTGTTGAAGTGAAAGATGATAATAGACCTTTCATTTCCAATAAATTATTTGACCAGGTCATAACTGTTCTTTTTCATTCCGGTTTCCACTGTAAGTTTGGTGGGCGTTGCAGGACTTAGTTATGTGAGTCGCTTAGGATTGGAAGTTACTTCCAATACTACGACTTTGAAGCATATCACTACAGCTGATGGGACTAAGAATACCATAAATGGATTTGTTGACTTGCCCATTTGTATTGCTTTAGTTGTACCTTCGGTAAAACAGCCTTTCCTTCTAGGCAGTAATTTTGCTAGACAATTTGAAATTACAGGTAGAGAAAGTTAATAGTAATTATGAGTTTAATACTGAACTTTGCACCTTGGACAGTTTGAGTGTAAAAGATAGGCAGGATGCCGATGAAGTCATTCATTTGATATAACAGACGGTGAAAAGAAATTGGGTCGGACAAATAAAATTTCAATGATTATTGATACTGGTGATGCTCGTCCAGTACGCCAAAGACAATATGCTATGTCACCTTTTATGCATAATCTATTATTAAAAGAACTTGATGAAATGTTACGCTTAGGGGTAGTCGAAGAGTCAAAGAGTGATTGGTGTTCACCAGTTCTTCTAGTGAACAAATCAAATGGGGAAAAGAGAGAAGAGAGGTCAACGAATTGACAAAACATGACAGTTATCCACTACCTAGAGTAGACCGAATTTTAAGTATGCTCCGGTATGCCAAGTATATTTCTTCAGTGGACCTTTCTAAAGCATTTTGGCAGGTTCCATTAGAAAAATCGTCACGTGAGAAAACCGCTTTAAGTGTAGCTGGGCGAGGACTTCTTCAATTTAAAGTTGTTCCATTTGGGTTACGAAATTCAGCTCAAACTTTATGCAGGCTGGTAGATACTATTTTTGGTCCTAAGTATGAACCCAACATTTTTACATATGCCAATTTGACTGTAAATTTGAAAAAGTGTCAATTTTTTAAACCATCTCTCAAGTATTTGGGTTTCGTCATAGATGAAAGTGGAATCCACACGGATCCAGAAAAGGTTTCTACCATGGTAAATTATCCGAGACCAACTACCGCCACGGAGGTTAAAAGATTCATAGGACTCTGCTCGTGGTGCAGGAGATTTATAAATAATTTTTCGAGTCTTGTTTCTCCTATAAATGCTCTCATTGTAGGACGCAAAAAGTCTCAGACAGTCGTTTGGACTGAAGCTGCAAGAACAGTCTTTTGTAAAAATCAAAGAAGCTTTGATTTCAGCACCAAGTTTTTGTAGCCCAGATTTTTCAAAACCATTCACAATAAGTTGCGATGCTTGTGACACGGGTGTCGGAGGCGTTTTGACGCAGGAATTGGATGGAGAAGAAAAGATTATTGCATATGCGAGTCGTTCACTTACAAAAACTGAACGAAATTGGACTGTAACTCAGCGTGAGTTAATGGCTGTCATTTTTTGCATAGAAAAATTCCGCTCATATGTAGAGGATTCTCGATTAACGGTTTATTCCGACCACCATGCACTCTTGTGGTTAAATAGCAGGAAAAACCCTACAGGAAAACTTGCCAGGTGGGCTGTAAAACTTAGGCAGTATACTTTCGATTTAAAACATCGAAAGGGCACTGCAAATGTCGTCCCAGATGCTTTATCTAGAATACCCCAAGACTCTTTAGAAACTGCTCTTATAAATGTTGATCCTAATAAATCTGATACTTGGTATGATTCTTTGAAAGAGAAGATCCTCAAAGATCCCGAACAATATTCTTTTTGGAGAGTTGAAAATGGAAAAATATTTAAATTTATTTCTTCACGTTTACCTCTCAAGTCCAATATTCCTGAATGGAAACTAGTGATTCCAAAACACGAAAGATCAGCTCTTATTGCTTCTTCACATGATTTACCTACCAGTGGTCATTTTGGCTTTTATAAGACGTTACGACGCCTTCGTGAATTATATTATTGGCCAAAGATGCGTCAAGATATCTTAAAGTATGTAAGATTATGTAAAGTTTGTGGTTCTCAAAAATTACCATCTACAACGAAATTAGGCAAAATTTTCCTTGGCAAGTGATAGTTGCAGATTTGATGGGACCATTTCCACGTTCAGGAAAGGGCAACCAATATCTACTTGTAATAGGGGATTGGTTCAGTAAATATACTGTAATCCATCCATTGAGAAAAGCTATGGCTCAAAGCATTGTTAAATTCGTTGAAGATAACATATTTTTAGTGTTTGGAGTTCCTCAATATTTCATGGTAGATAATGGAAGTCAATTTGCAGGTTCTGTGTTCAAGAAATTGTGTGAAAAGTATGAAGTTCAAAAAATATAGCAACGCAAGGTATCATCCACAAGTCAATTTTGTAGAAAGAATAAATAAAACAGTAGGCACTGCCCTACGATGTTATGTTGAAGAACATAAAGATTGGGATGTTCAGTTACCAAAAATTTCTCTGCAATCAATACTGCTCGACATGAAGTCACAGGTTACACACCTTGTTTTTATTGAATTTTGCTAGACACATACCTTTATCTGGAAAATTTTATGGAGAAATACAGACTACGTCTGATTTAAAAGTCCGTCCAGGTGATCGCGAATCTTATGCTGCAGACTTGCATTTTCTAAGAGATGTATTAACTTACATAAGTCTTATGACAAAAATTCGAAGAAATATAATTTAAGACGGCGAGATATTTCTTTTGATGTGAATGATAAAGTATATAGACGGAATAAATTCAATCCAAAGCTGCAGATCAGTTTTCTGCAAAACTTGCTCCCAAGTACATGCCTGAGCCATGTACCATTGTTAAGAAAATTTCAAAAATTATTTATGAATTGAAAAATGCTGATGGTACGCCTGGTGGTACCTGGCATATAAATGATTTGAAACCATATTTAGGTTCAAACTCTGATGTTTCTGTTGGATAGAACTCCTTCAGAGGAACTTTCCTTTGTTTTTTTTTTTTAAAAAAGTATTTTTATCATATGCATATATTATGTCTATCAATGACATTTTATTCCCTGAATAAATTTGAATCCAGATCTGGACATCCCTAAGTCATTAGACTTCCCCTTTTCTTTTGCCTGGCCGACAAAAGAATTTATATTTTAAAGGAAGTTTCTTCAAATGTATACAGCTATTTCATCTACAGTTAAGGTGTATATCTATATGCGAACAGAATAAGCTAGTACTAATTTTGACTTGAAATTTTAACATTTGAGTCATCGATGTAATTTTAATTATTCCTTGCACTCATGAGACCCCACCGATTACGACTATTAACCGATTGTGACTATTACTGATTATGAGTATAACCGATTATGACTTCACAATTTTACATTTCTTCTTCAAGACGTATAGTACGCGAAGATACTATTGTGCAAGGGCATCATTGAAAATTAAAATTTTAATATTTGGTAAAAAAAATAATGAACTGTGTTCATAATTTTTTTTCTCTTTGGAAGGGGATATCATTCATTACATTTTATCTAAATAATGAAACTGAAAATATAGGCTTCAGGAATTCATTTTGTATGGATTCCATTCCATTCATATCAACATTTTATTGTAGACACGAAGTTATAGAAGCAAAGGTTATTCCACTATAGACATAGACATAAATATGTCAGTAAGTTGTCTCTCCTGAAGTCTTCGCATGTTCTCGTAATGTAACCTAGCATTTGGTTACTTTTAGTGATAGTATAATCCATGTAGTGTAGCGTTAATTTTGTCGCCATATCGTCACCTCTATTTCATGCAAGATATTTGCGAATATTATCCTCTCTCTGCTACTACTGATATTGCCTAGCAGATGGCGCCCAGTTCTGATTTGCACTTAGAGTTCATTGAAAATTCAAATACCTCAGGCATAACACATCGACTCACCCCTACATGCTCAACTGACTAACATGCTAACGGCATTGTATATTTTTACTCCACTGAGGGGATAAAAAGGTTACAAGTCCAGCAGATCTCATTATTTAAAGAGGAGAACGCACCCCTGTTAAGTATTTATTCACAGTAAACTGTTTTGTTTAAAGATCTGACTGAATCATTGTTGCCAACTAACCTGATTGAGTCAGATTTCATTGAAACACCCAAGTGGCGCTGTCGTAAAATTGATTTTTAACGAGTTCTATTTTAGTAATCTATGGGGATATTATTACAGAGAACTGTCTGCGCTGCGTGGGTGTTTCAATGAAATCTGACTCAATGAGGTTAGTTGGCAACAATGATCTCACCAGTCATTCAGTCAGATCTTTAAACAAAACAGTTTACTGTGAATAAATACTTAACAAGGGTGCGTTCTCCTCTTTAAATAATGAGATCAGCTGGACTTTTGCTAGTTTTATGGAAATTGTAATATTGGTGAAATTCTCCAACTTATCTATTTGATTGTGATCAAGTTATCACCAACTTTTGACTTAACAATTAGTTTTTGAGTACTCGCTATGTTACACTTCCGATATCCGAAGGAATCCAAAGAAAATATGTTAAGACATATATATATATATATATATATATATATATATATATATATATATATATATATATATATATATATACAATTAAAATATACAATTTCAAGAACGAAGGAGTAGGCAGATTGAGACCTTAGAGAGAACAAGTGACGAGACATGGGGAGTAGGCAGATTGAGACCCCGACGTCAAGTCACAAAAACCGAACGTAATTAAACCTGAGGAGTAGGCAGATTGAGACCTCAGCGTAGAATTACGTTTCAACCATATATAAATTTTCTTATTTTCTTTCTTTTTCAGTTCTTGAAAATGGCTCCAAAATCGGAGCCGAAACGTCGAATTTCAACAAATTCCAGACGCGGTTCAACCCGAACTTTTAGTTTTCAAATATCTGACCGCGGAAACCTATCTGAACCTATCTGATATATATATATATATATATATATATATATATATATATATATATATATATATATATATATATATATATATATATATATATATATATATATATATATATATGAAAACTAAAAGTTCGGGTTGAACCGCGTCTAGAATTTGTTGAAATTCGACGTTTCGGCTCCGATTTAATAAATGGTTGAAACGTAATTCTACGCTGAGGTCTCAATCTGCCTACTCCTCAGGTATAATTACGTTCGGTTTTTGTGACTTGACGTCGGGGTCTCAATCTGCCTACTCCCCATGTCTCGTCACTGGTTCTCTCTAAGGTCTCAATCTGCCTACTCCTTCGAGAGAACTGAGGAATTGTGGGTTGAGGAACTGTATTTATAGTGGACGTGGCTGTAATGGCCGTGTGCAATGTATTGGCGCGAGGTGAACTATGGGCGGGAACTGAGTTGGCGCTAGATGAGCTGTGTGCGGGAACTTGGTTGGCGCTAAGTGAGCTATGTGCGGGAACTGGGTTGGTGGGAAATGAGTTGATGCGTGCAATGAGAGGCTTCCAGGTACTGGGAAGTCTACGTCCGTCGTCGCGAGTGTTGAGGCAATTGGGGCGCTTCTCTATCTCGAGGGCTTCTCGAATGATCCTGGTTTGCAGAGTTTTCTCGGTGGAAATTGTTTTTGTGTTTTTGAAGTCTATTTTGTGACCTGTGTCTTCTCGATGTTTATAACGTGCGGAAGTGGAAGATGCCTGACGCACAGCAAGTTCGTGTTCGTAGACTCTGGAAGTTACTCGTCTGTTAGTCTGGCCAATATAACTTCTCGGGCAGTCTGAACATGGTATTTCATATATACTTTGAGAATCGTTTGGTATTGTGTCCTTGGGAGATCTGAGGAATTTGGATATTTGGTTGTTGGCCGTGAATATTGTTTTTATCCCGTATTTTCTCAAGATATTACTGATTTTGTCTGTCACACCTTTGACAGAGGTGTTCCATTTTCAGACACTAAACTCATACGAACCCCCGATAACACAATTATATTAGACTGGTATGTTAAACCAACCAACTCTGGGAAATACATGAATTATTTCTCATATCATAGTGAAAAAACCAAAATAAATTTAGTACTTGGAATGAAAAATAGAATAGACAAAATATGTCATCCTATTTTGAAGATGAAAAATTTTAAAAAATTATTCGATTTTCTTTCAGACAATTCTTATCCTAAACGACTCCTCAATAAATTAATATTTTCCTCTAATAATTTTCTAATCCAAATTAGCAACAATACCAATTTCGCTAATAACGAAAATCCTGTAACAAACATCATTAAAAAATTTCGATCCTTTCCATATATAAAAGAACTCACTTCCAAAATTAATAATGTTCTGAAAGAAGAACCTAATATTATCTTATCTAATAAACCAGTTAAAACTGTCAATAAATTATTTACCAATTGAAAAATAAAACTCCTATACTGGATCAAGCAGGAGTTGTCTACAAAATTAACTGTCGTGAATGTGATAAAAACTATATTGGTGAAACATCAAGAAATTTGAAATCAAGGATTGTTTCCAACAAAAGTGATATACGTTTAAGACCCAATGCTTGCGCTTTATCACATGTAAATGTTACAGGACATTCCATTGATTTCAAAAATATTTCAATTCTAACTAAAGAAATTAATTTATTCAAAAGATGTTTTTTAGAAATGGTTTACATAAAAAATGAAAAAGATTCAATGAATAAGAAGACCGATTTTCAAAATTTAAATATAATTTATTCAAATATTTTAGATATTGAAATAAAATTGAGCAACAATAAAAATCATAGAGTATCTATTTCATCAATAACTTAAATCGACCTTTTACAATAAAATTTACACCAATTCTATACACCCTATATCCATCATTCATAAACTTCAAATTGACTTTTCACGTTTCTGTCTTGAAACCATTTATTTTTCTGAATGTTATTTTATCTTATACTCATATACTGTAAGTACCTTTATTTGATAATTTGATATGTTCATGAGCAGTTATACCTATTCTTTTAGAATATATATATATATATATATATATATATTGAAATTCGAATTTCAACAAATTCTAGACGCGGTTCAACCCGAACTCTTAGTTTTCATATATATATATATATATATATATATATATATATATATATATATATATATATATATATATATATATATATATATATATAGTAAGGGAAACTCGTGTATCACTTTCTACTTTTCAGGTCTTCATCAGTTATCCAATCATATAGATCATAACGTTAATTAATTAAAATATCGAGAGACCTTTAGCTCTGATTTGCATTTTCTGGAAAATTAAGAAAACCACTTTGATAAGTATATACTCATTCAATTCATTTGATGAATATTTTCTTTTATTCCTAATTCTTGGCTTAAACATAATATTTTCAATTTAGTTTGTAAGTCAAGTGGCGCCCAGTTCTGATTTGCACTTAAAGTTCATTGAAAATTCAAATACCTCAGGCATAACACATCGACTCACCCCTACATGCTCAACTGACTAACATGCTAACGGCATTGTATATTTTTATTCCCCTGAGGGGATAAAAAGGTTACAGTAGTCATAAGAGGATAGTTTTAAAACCCCTGAGACTTTTATGACCGTGACTCGTTTCACGTTATTTTGTTCCATATCATAATCAAATGAATACAACAACAACAACAAGTGAGGAGTCCGTGACATTTTGTACTTGAGAAAATATTTTCAAGTCATCTGCATACAGGAGAAAAGTACAATATTGAAAACAGGTGGATGTCGTTTGCGTAAATGAGGAAGATTATTGGTCCCAGATGGGAACCCTGGGGTACTCCCGATCTTACTGTGTCGGGAGACGATTTGTGACCATTTGTTGCTATTATTTGTGTCCTGCTGTGATTATATGATGTAGGTGGCCGGTGGCTTAGCGGTCTAATGCACAGGCCCTTCGAAACTCCAGCATAACGATAGTCGGTTCGAGCCCGATGTAGGTACAAGAGAATTTTTCTCATCTACTTTATATCGGATCGATAGGCGACCACATGCCTTTTTGAAAAGCAAGTGTGTTGTGAGTTGTCTAGATGCCAATCTCGTCTGGTGCTAGCTTGGAGTGCACACCGGCCACCCCAGGTGGTGCTGTAGGTTTTCCTACAGCTGAAAAGTGAATACATCACCTAAAATATCAATAAGTCGCCCCGGAACGCCACGGCAAATAATAATAAAAGCCGTCCTCTACCCGCACAGGCTATGCCTTTGGGTACACTCAACGAGTGTTTATGAGGGAGTATTATTACTATTATTATATATATCCATCATCCAATTTCAGCAGTTTTGATACTTACATGAATGTTGTGATTGATTTTGTCGAATGCTTCACTGAAATCGGTGTAGACTGAGTCATCCAATGTTCGACAGTCCAGTGCTTTTAGAATTAATTCTGAATAGGTAATCAGGTTCGATAATAAGAATATTCTGGGTAGAAATCCATGTTAGTAGTTGTTGTTCAGGAATAATATTCATCATGTCAGATCAATTTGATTTCTTAAAAAATCATTTTAACCAAAAATCACTGATGTTTTCGAATTTACACAAATGCGTTGATTAATTTGCAAAAAACAATAGTTTGGTATTAAAAATATCTTTCACAAAGTATAGCAATCCCTGAAACTCTTACTAAAGTCTGCTTCAAGACCATTATAAATAGATGAATGATAATATTGTGTATTGTGAACATTTGCGATAAATGGAATATTCTCGTAAGAATGAATTATATAACGTATCACGTTTCAAATGAACACAATCCAATTAGTACTGTGTGAAAAGTGGAGTATCATCTGCATCTCAAATCATTAAGATGGACTATGTTTTGAGATCGGTACATAACACGTTTACAGGAATGGACAAAAAATAACTTCTAACATAATCACGGTATCAAGAGTGATTCGATAGAAAATTATGTTCTGTCAAAATCACATTCTAAATACACTGAAATGTTTGAAGCAGACAACGAAAATGCATCTTGGTAAATACGCGACAAAAAATAACAAGGAATTCTCAACAGAAAACAATTGGACGATATTAGACACTGGTGCAGAATTGGAAAAAAAATCCATCCAAACAACCTCGTCCAATTGTCAAATTTATTTCAAAGTCAGATTTGCGCTGAGATTTGAACTCGCGCCGGCTGGGTTGGTAGGCGGAGATAAATAAATAAATGAATAAATAAAGGTTTATTGTTACAAAGTTAGCAGTCAGCCTACACATCATCAAGTATATTCGAAACTCCGTCAGCTCATCTTGTCGTCGTCTAAGAGGGTTCAGGAGAGGAAGAGGATCGGGAGGATGCACTCCCCCATCCCCCGAACGAAGAATTGGGGAGCGCTTGTACCAAGGGGTACATAGGGTCCAGTACATAGGGTCCCGGCGAAGGGGCGCTAGTATCCTCCCCCGCTGTTGGTAGCAGTGGGTCAAACATTCCAAACGATAGTGGATGTAGTTCATATAATCTTATGCATGTCGTTCAGTTTGCTTTCTACGCAGAAAATGCTTTGTCTAAGGTTTGGTCAGAGGTAGGTTGTTTCGTGTTAATCCCGGAAAAGGCTGAGGCAAAAAAACGGATCATGGTACTTCGCGCAATATATAAACGCGGCTTGGTTCCCTAAGGAACCGGTTCTTCCCATCTTTCCTGAAAGATGGCCAAAGATTGATAAATCAGCCCGCCGTGTTTGCGGGGCTGATTATCGTGAATTCGGAGTCTGGTAAGGTCCCTCGTTATCGTACTCTTGGAGAGGTGGAACCTGTAGAATTTCTCCGACAGGCTTTTAACATGTGTCGGGATGGAGTCGACGCCAGCAAGGGCGCGCAGCGCATCCAGTCGAATGTATTTATCACTCTTGGTGATGATACGAAGTACTTTGTTCTGCATCCTGTCCAATCTCATAAAAGGAGTTTTGGGCAGGCTGCAGAACGCTGGGCATGCGAACAACATGGCTGGCCGGATGATTTGTTTGTATGTGGCCATTTTGGCCTCTAGCGACATATGTGAACCTCTGGCTATCAGTGGGTATATGCGTTTTACCGCAGCCGCGGCCCTCTGGATAGCCAGGTTGATGTGTTTATGCCATGTTGTGAGCTGTACTCCCAGGTATCGCACATTGGTCCTTACCTCCACAGCTTTGTCCTTGACCTTCAACCTCTGGAGAACCTAAGAGAATTTGAATTTTCTCAAGAAGTTAATTGCTTCGGACCTGGCCGGGTTTACCACGATTTTGTTCCTCTCTAAATACGGAATGATCTCCCTGTCCAGGCGGATCTGGACCTGCCTAGCAGCTGCAATGCTGGAGAACGATTGGGCATATATCGCAGTGTCATCCGCGTATATTGCCGTCTTCGTTCTCTCGCACATAGGGAAATCATGCGTATGTAGGGAGTACAAATGCGGGGATAGGCTAGACCCTTGCGGGACACCTGCTTCGATAGGGTACTCTGCGGATCTTGTGCTGTTCACCCTTACCACAAAAGCACGATTCGTGAGATAAGAGTTCATGATCCTTACCAAGTATGAAGGCATGCGTACCTCCAGCATTTTGCAAATTAGACCTTCAATCCACACGGAGTCGAAGGCTTTCTGCATGTCCAACAGGACCATGACCGTGTTCATCCCTCGATGAGCTGCCTCTTTCACCTCGTGAACAACCCGGACAATCTGCGAAGTCGTAGAGTGACCTGCACGAAAGCCGAATTTTTCAGCAAGGATCATTTTGAGTGTCTCCTCGAGGGAGATTAACCGTTTCAAGAGTATCTTGGGGCGATAGCTATCAACTTGGTGGCCATCCTTGCCTGGCTTCAAGATCGGTATTACCAGTGCCTTCTTCAGGCAATCCGGGCAACACTGCAAATTTAGAATCGCGTTTATCAAGTGAATAAACTGGACCAGGGACTTTTGCGGCAGGTTCTTGAGCAGAACTGCGTCCAGCCCATCCGACCCAGGCGCCTTGTTCGTCGGAAGCCGTTTTATGACTTCCGTCAGCTCCTCATTCTTTGTAATGATTTTGGGAAACCTATGAGGGCCGATAGGGGCGGGCATCGACTGTCTAAAGTCGTCCGTTATCTTAGACTTTCGTCTCTGCTCGTCACTAACGTCCGGCGCCCTTTTATGTACACTGGCGAAATGCTCACCAAACAGGATCCGTCACTGCACGCACGTCACCCCTCACTATGGCTGGGATGGGTTCGAAGCGCTTATGTCGCAGGGCAGGCTCGCCGCGCTCCTACGATGATTTTTTTTGTGTATGGTCACCTTTAGTGAGTCATTTTTGCACTTAATAACTCTCAATTTTCACCTAGAAGCCAGTCGAATAATATTAGATTTTTGCTTTATATTCAGGTCACTAGTCTAGTCTCACCCTGTATGATGTAAAGTCCCAATCTCCACCCAGTGGAACTCCACTGTACGTAGTTTTACCGATTTACCGGAAATTCCTGACTAGTTTTCAATTTTATTAATTTGTGGCCCCAAACAGTCGAGCACCCGGTATACAGAACACTTAGAGCAAGGTTTCGACACGCTAGTCTCTTGTTGGGTGGAAAGATTCCGTGGCTCCATTTGTTTTCACAAATTATTTTATTTCAATTCGATTTCTCATCAGGTTGGCCAAATCGGAAAACGGGTATAGATTCCTCGGCGAAGGAATACGTGTATTTCTTCGGCGTTCAAGAATCACGTTGGTTTATGGTTTTTCTCGGGGCTCTCCGAATATCGGACCGCCCTAGGAATCGAGATATCTGAAATTCTGACTTTCAATATCTCCCTAGATCTGGGGAGTATTTAGTGACTTTTGTCAAATACTCCCTAGAAAACGCAGGTAACGGGACTTTAACGGTCATTTGCCCAAATCCCGCGCGTTTTCGCGAGCTGTCGAGAATGGGAGTTGGTTGAATTATTAAAAAAAATAGAATTATTAATTTGAGGTGCCTCGGCCAGCTCCGGGTTCGACATTCTCGCCGCCCAGAATCTCTCCATTTTTACAAAGAAAATTAAAGAAAATTACAAAGAGAAAATTCTGCAATTGATAGGGAAAATGCCAACCAATGATTATTATAACTAGCCTACTCCTAGCAAGAACCCTGAGTCCCTAATTTAACTTACCAGAGTAGCTGAAAGAGAGATTATGATTAGTCGATAGCTAAACAAAATCTACAAAATAAAACTAAGTGTTTTAACGCGCCTATCCAGGGAGTTTACCCGTGTCTCTCCCGGGAGAGAAGTTGCGCTTTACCGCCCCGTCTCACCTTGGTGCAATGGCTCGTCTTGCTACGGAAGACTCACCCCAGTGGTCCGGTAGGCATCACCTGGCATAGATTCCGGGACCACGCAATCTAATCCAGGCAATACGGAGCCGCTGCTTCCACCGGCGGTGGAGGCCAGGCTAGGCTGAAAGAGAAAAATTGGATTAGTAAATATAAAATGTTCAAGAATACGAATTCTTTTATAGTGGGCTCGCACTGAGTCCCAAAAGTTTAACACTTCTTATTCAGTTCTGAAAAGAACTAAAGTGTCCAGCATTCATGCGTGATCAATCGAATTCTTTTTGGAGGGATGTTGGTTTTTCTTGATATCCCTCCAAGAAACACAAGTTGGCCTAGCAGAAAAATGTTGGCCGAAGATCTTCTTTCTTGAGCCTGCACACCTTCTGGAATCTTCTTTCTTCTTTTGAAAACCCAATATTTCGATATTCAGATTCGTAAAATTCTCTTTCTGGAACTTTCGATTTCACCTTCGTCGAAGGACTTTTCTGGAACACTATTTCGCCGAATTTATACTATTTCTCTTTCGCCAATTATTCTCAGGAACTTTCTGGAACTCTCGTACTATCGGACTTCGACACTTTGAAATTCTCGAAAATACTAATTTTCACAATACTTTGTAACTGGTGAAAATACTGACTTTTCACTATAATTCTCTCAGCTGAGTATACGTGGCTTTTCGCTTTTGGCAGGTAGCGGACTGGATCGCTGTCGCGAATCGCGCAAAGCGCTCTATATTTATATGTGCGGTTCGGAGGGCGTGGCCTGGCTTTGGCCAATCGCGCTCGAGAACGGCGAACAAAACTCGGTCGAGAATTTCTGGAGCTCATTTCTCGACGGAAATTTCTTGGCGAATGCTGAGTTGGATTCTTTCTGAATCTCATCGTTAAAAATTATAATAATATATTGGGTTTTCATGACAGAGCTAGGGTTTTGTTCAGCCAAGGGCGACGCCCACTTTGGCCCTCTAGGCCAATGGGTGTCGCGGATTTAGCAGTCAGGATTGCATAAATATGCAAGCAGCGAAGCAGCAGATAGCCACTCTTTCTTGTCGAATTGCAGTGTAATAATCAATTTCGTGTTTCCGTTAAATAACTTACGTTTGTTTGGCTTTGCCTTTTGTCTCTGCAATTCATCGTTTTGGCTAGCAGTTAGAGTCAGGTTCTCGGTAATAATAATTCAGTTCACAGTAGATTCATAACGTTTTGTTTCTATCTTAAAAGGGGTTAGACTCACTTGTACGGATTACAGGTGTTTTATTCGCGCTACGAAAGTACGTTGATAGGTAGTTTAACTCTCGAGCAATAATCAGTGTAAAGTGATCTTTTGCAATGGACACTTAGGGATTTAACTTCATCAAAGTTATTTCCCGACTTAATACCTGTACGCGACGTTGACGAAAAATCCCCATCGTATGAAAAGGGGTCAGGCACCAAAACGAGATCTCACCTGATACAATCGGCTCGATCGTAGAGTTCCACGAAGATTGTATCGTTCGAGCTTAAATTCCTCGGCCTGTCAAGACATCATTAGCTGCGACTTTGTCGTTGGCGAGCCACATTTCCTGTGGTACCTAGGGGTTTCGCGTCCTTCCCATACCTATTTCCTGCGGCTGCTCTCGGCTTTTCCACCTTGGTTTTTGTCACATCCAGTTGTAAATTTTTGAAGTAAAATTTTTCAAGTTTAATTTTTCCTTTTTGGTGCTTCACACAATTTTGAAGTTAGGAAATTTTATTTAGATAGTTTTTCTAAACCGTGAATCCTTCCTCCCTCGTCCATTTCCCGGCGAGGTCTTGTTAGGTGTTAGGTCAGTTAGCTATAGGGTGACCCTTCTCATCGTCACACTTGAGTTGGGTCGACGCGAGGTCGATTTTAGTGCACTTCTCCTTTGCCACACACTTGCACACGCAAGTAGCCCGACAATACATTACAGCCGTAATTGTTGTCCTTTAGAGCAATGACGAATATGAGATTGAGATCTCATATGCTCGCGGAGGAGAATACCCAAGCCGTGTTCGCCGGCGTTGGGCTTTCTCGGACACCTCCGCCGTCGGGTGACTTAGACGCCAGGCGTCTATTCCCCGAAGCGTCGCGACGCCTCGACGGAGACGTCCCCCAGGTACGTATTACCGGGGAAAATCGTGAGTTGACGATGTCAACTACCTTGTCTCCGAGAAGTGTGCTGGACCAAGGTACTTTAGAGTCGAGCTTAGACGGAGGGAGGCAGCCTTCCCCGTCGGCTCAGTTAGAATTAGAAGTTGATACCGCGGGAGTTGTCACAACTCCACCTCTGGAAGCTCGTTTGAACGTTTTCATTTAATCAGAAATGTATCTGTTCGCAGGTCGGAGGGTTACAGAGGAGTCCATGCTGGCGAAGCTCGAGAGGTACGCCACCTCGGAATGCGCCGAAGCGCTCCGAGGTCATTGGGTGTGCCCCACGCACAACAGCTGAGGCCACAAGAAGCAGAGGTGCATACCCTAAGGGAACCGGGTGATGCTGAGGCCCTAGTGGAGGAACTAGGGGGTGGTGGAAGGCTCTCGGAGGGAGTTGGGGATGCTCGCATTCCCATATCTCTCCAGGGGCGGGTTCAGTATACCTCCCAAGGGAACACATATGCACAGCCTGATTATGCAATAAGAGCTAGTAAGGCAGATTTCGTAACGGGTGTCGGCAGGGACACGGGAGTTGCCACCCGAAATCCCTGGGTGACGACGTCCTTGCCCTCCAGGCGACATGGAGCAGAGCGGTGGGTGGCTGAGGATGGTTTCGGAGAAATCCGAAACTTTGCTAAGGCCGTCCACCCACACCGTGGAACGAGACACTTAGATATGCGCTTCGTCATCCGGGCAGGCGGAGATCTAAACCACTACACCACGGAGGATATTGATTAAAGAAGGTGAATAGTATGTATTTGTGATAGCGGATGGCGGCAGGAGGGTTATGGAATATGTGTTACACATCATTCGAAAAAAAAATATGGCGGTTCAAAGCTGGTCTAGCGTTTCAACAAGCTATGTGTATAGGGTGTCTCAAAACGTATCATTTAAGAGAAAAAAACATGTCGGGTGCTCGTTAGATTTAATATACCAGGTGTACCAACATATTATTTAAGAGAAAATAACATGGAAGGTGATTGTCGAATTTAGTATACCAGGTGTATCAATATATCATTTATGAGAGAAGAAACATGGCAACTGCTCGTTAGATTTAGTATACCAGGTGTCTCAAAACATACCACTTAAGAGAAAAAAAACATGGTGGGTGCTTGTCTCATTTAGCATACAGGGTGTCTCACGTATCATTTAAGAGGAAAAAAACATGGCGGCTGCTCGTTACATTTAGTATACAGGGTGTCTCAACACGTATCATTCAAGAAAAAAAAAATGGCCGCTGCTCGTTAGATTTAGTATACCTGGTGTACCAACATATTATTTAAGAGAAAATATCATGGAGGGTGCTTGTCGAATTTAGTATACCAGGTGTATCAATATATTATTTATGAGAGAAAACAACATGGCGGCTGCTCGTTAGATTTAGTATGCCAGGTGTCTCAAAACATACCATTTAATAGAAAAAAAAACATGGTGGGTGATTGTATCATTTAGCATACGTCTCACATATCATTTAAGGAAAAAAAAACATGGCTGCTTGGGGCAGAGAAAAAGGTATCAAAATATAAGCACTTCCGGTTTGAAAAAATTGAGGTAGAAGAAAAGTAATAGTGAATTCGGATTGTCCACATCGAGGAGAGTTCAAATATGCAATAAAATGGCCACATCCGGTTTTCACTTCCGGTTGTCCGATTTCGATGATTTTGGCATCGATGAGTTTGTTTCGATATCAAGAAACATATTAAAGCATTTTCCAATGCCAAAAGGGCATAGGAGGCTAACTTCGTTATTAGAAAAAGGTATAGAAACGTGCGGGTACTTTAACAAGACAATATTCATTGGATATTGAGGAAATAATGTAATTTTGGCAGTAGTAGCAGATATAACGTTTATAGGGATGATTATTTCCGATAACGTGCTTTTTACATGGATTTCGAGTTTTTGTGTGGATGTTTCAACCGTTTTGCGTGCAATCGTTTCCGTGCCCGACCGTTTTCGTGCAACCGTTTTTGTATGCAACCGTTTTTCTTGCAACCGTTTTTCGTGCAACCGTTTCCGTGCAACCGTTTTCGTGTAACCGTTTTCGTGCGCAACCATTTTCGTGCAACCGTTTTTGTTTACGCTTAGCGCAGTATGGTTGGGTATGGTGCGGTATGCTACGGTTACGCTTAGCGCAGTATGGTTAGGTATGGTTCAGTTACAGTGCCACTTTTTACGAAATTTATCGTTTTTTATTTTCAACGAAGATACGTAGCATTCGGGATATGAGAGATATAAGCTCTATCGATTGCAACTGTAAAATTTTAAATCCGTTCGATGGTTTACCCGAAAATTAAACGTTCAAATTTTGACAATTGACAATTGAGAAAATTCAGAAAATCCTGTTGGCATTTTCCGGTCCTTCT
This sequence comes from Chrysolina americana, assembly GCA_958502065.1. Taxonomy (NCBI): domain Eukaryota; kingdom Metazoa; phylum Arthropoda; class Insecta; order Coleoptera; family Chrysomelidae; genus Chrysolina; species Chrysolina americana. The sequence continues at coordinate 59,459,574 of OY293412.1, forward strand.
CAAAAACTATAGGCTATTGTAGGACATATTGAAGTATATCATCAAAAAAATATGAAGACAAGAAATCAACCACTGATGGGGTCCGTCATTTTTAACGTGTGATACCCAGTATGTGCCAGTTTGATTCTGTTTCTTTTTCGGTGATAGGAGATAGAAGACAGACAGATTGAGAGATAGGTAGAGTGACAGATAGTCGGTTTGATCGAAGCAGAACGAACTACTGAACTAACCTTATAAAACTTCTATTCTTGTCACATTTTTGCATGTTTTAGCGTTTCAAATTTTAGCTGTTTTTTCGAACGCGAAAATAGGTTATTGTGGTCTCATTTTTTTTACGTATTTGAGCGTATTCAAATTTCAGTTGTTTTTTCGAACGCATAAACGTGTATTTTCAGCAATTTTGAAATGTCAAATCTCCATAAGAAATACATGTAATCATACAGTTATTTTCGGTTTAATTTTAGACTGTTTATTAGAACGCGAAAACATTTATTGTGGTTGCATTTTTGCGTGTTTCAGCGATTCAATTTTCAGTTGTTTTTTGGAACGCGAAAAACGTCTATTTTGATCACATTTTTGCAGTTTGACTCTGTTTCTTTTTTTGTATTCATTATCAGGTGGGTGGGGAGAGGGTTATGCAAATTTATTTTCTTCTCGACATAAGACTGGTTTAATTGAAGCCAATCTGATTAATTCCTGCCCATTGCAAGTATGCGGTCAGTTATTTCTCCAAGACTGTCTGAATCCATATTCTCCAGACCAAAGCATTATATTTTGACACCTCAATCATTGTTCTTAGTCTTTCCGTTTAAAAGTTATAGTCTAAATACTGTAGGTCATTTATTGGCCAAGTAGTCGAGATCATTTTAGATGCAAAGTATTATATGAGACCTAGAGGCACAACTGGTGTAGTTGAATTCCTTATCGCATTATATTCTTGAGGAGTTTAAGATTTGAGTGCGATAAGGAAAATTTTGATACTTTCTTAAACTATTTTCTTTGGGGAATGTTGAATAGATGTTTTTCATTCGACCAAATGCGTTTTCATCATCAATAAAGCTGTATAGGTGTGTTTTACAAGGAAATCATCATAGATGTCTATATTGGGGAGTTCAATAAGAGTCCTTCATATCAAAAGTATATTATAGGAAACAGCATAAAATTTTAGGCAGATACTGCTTGACCAAAATGAATGAAAACTTTTGTAAAAATACAGACGCATAGTATAGAGTAATATCCCGGTTGATGAAAATAAAAATGTTATACTCTTAATTGCTATAATAACTAATATAAATTAGTTGGTTGACTGCAGGAATAGAAAGCCCTTCAACATGAAGCTTGAGTCGAAAAATATTTAAATATTCCTAGAATGTTTTCCTTTTAGGCAATATAATGGAAATAACAATGATGCCCTCTTAACACATAGCATTAAGTGTCAGCTCCATATTAGCCTGCAAGTATTGATGAAATATGGTTTGAATAAAAATTATAAAAATTGAATTTTGGTTCATTTTTCACGGTGATAAATAGCAGAAATATACCTCGCTATCAGTTATCAAAAACCGCGGAGACCTGAAGTTCAATTATAATGTTGGATTATCAAAATCACAGAGTAACATTGCATTCATCAGAATTGTTGTTTATTTGAGAAGATTTTGAAACGTTCTTTTCTTATCACCGCAGTCGTTATGAAAACACGGTATTAGACCGGTGAGCTTCATTTGGTCAACGCCTGAAAAACAGTTACTTCATTTTTGTGTGTTTATAAATTAGTGTATTGTTTTCACCAATCTTCTGAAAACTAGATAAGTTTCATTTTATATTAATTGAAGTGCTTGAGTGCATCAACAGTCGAAAAAGACGTAACCCTCACATTTTAACGTGCGATGAGTAAATACTGCAAATGAAAAAACATAGTTATTGGAGAGTAACAGGGCGTTAGCGTTTCAACGTACAATAGTGTTATGTTCATAAATGGGAAATGCTTGAATATTACAGTCTATGAGGAAACATAACAAATATGTGTTATGGATGCAAGAAATGACAAGAAAAAAGTCCAATTATAACATTGGAAATCAGATTCTGGTGGGTTATAATAAAAGTGAGACATATTTTCATTATTTATTCAGCATATTTTGTGCCATTCTAAAGTGAGGGTGTTACAGCGTCGGCATATTTTATCAAATTATTCATAAAATGATGTCAGTTTCCTCAATAAATATCTAAGATCATCCAAAAGCTTATTGTTGGGGCATGCAATATCAAACATGTTCCAATTGAAGTCTTCTTTGGAACTCATTGTGAAACATTATATCTGGTGGAGCTTTAACTTCACATAAATTTTTATTGAATTTAGGTCAATGATGAAGGTGTTGTTGGCGGTATATACTTAGGTATAGCAACAAATCGATTTCACGATTTCTTATTTCGATTTTGAAATTTTTCCTGCATTTTTGATTTGCATTCATAACACATGATTTTCATACTGCTTTCTCATACACTTACATACACATAATTTGAAACATATTTCATATAATAACTTGACACCCCTTTTGAATACTAAAGAAAATGTGAATTTTTACTTGCCCTTTGAAATCCATCCCGAGTGTTGGCATGAGAAGTATTATTATCACAATTTTCATCATGACTTGCAATGACTAAAAAAACTTACATATCTCTGGCGCGATTTTATGTGGGAAAAGTCTACCATTGTTCTTCAATAGCTGAAGTAATTTTGAAAACTACACACCCGATCTAAATCCTATACAAAAACGTATTTATATATAAAACACCCCGTAATTTATGTATTGAATAAGAAATTCCATAATTTCTGAAATTATTTCAACTCTTATCGTCAATATGTCCTAAATTGTCTCTAATAAACCAAATTAATTCACTCAAGCACTTCAATTAATATAAAATGAAACTTACCTAGTTTTCAGAAGGTTGGTGAATACAATACACTATATTATAAACACACAAAAATTAAGTAACTGTTTTTCAGGTGTTGACCAAATGAAGCTCACCAGTCTAATACCGTGTTTTCATAACGACTGCGGTGATAAGAAAGGAACGTTTTACAATCTTCTCAAATAAACAACAATTCTGATGTATGCAATGTTACTCGGTGGTTTTGATAATCCAACATAATAATGGAACTTCAGGTCTCCGCGGTTTTTGATAACTGAGAGCGAGGTATATTTCTGCTATTTATCGCCGTGAAAAATGAACCAAAATTCAATTTTTATAATTTGTATTCAAACCATATTTCATCAATACTCGCAGGCTAATATGGAGCTGACACTTCATGCTATGTGTTGAAAGGGCATCATTGTTTTTTCCACTATATTGCCTAAAAGGAAAACATTCTAGGAGTATTTAAATATTTTTCGACTCAAGCTTCATGTTGAAGGGCTTTCTATTCGTGCAGTCAACCATATAAATTAGTTATTGCAATTAAGAGTATACCATTTTCATTTTCATCAACCGGGATATTACTCCATACTATGCGTCTGTATTTTTACAAAAGTTTTCATTTATTTTTGTCAATCATATGCCTAAAATTTCATGCTGTTTCCTATAATATACTTTTCATATGAATGACTCTTTTTGAACTCTTCAATATAGAAATTCGTGATGATTTCCTTGTAAAACACACCTATACAGCTTTATTGATGATGAAAACGCGTTTGGTTGAATAAAAACATCTATTCCCCAAAGAAAATAGTTAACGAAAGTATCAAAATTTTCCTTATTGCACTCAAATCTAAAACTCTTCAAGAACATAATGCGATACGGAATTCAACTACACCAGTTGTGCCTCTAGGTCTCATATAATACTTTGCATCTAAAATTATTTCGACTACTTGGCCAATAAATGACCTACAGTATTTAGACTATAACTTTTTAACGGAAAGACTAAGAACAATGACTGAAGTGTCAAAATATAATGCTTTAGTCTGGAGAATATGGATTCAGACAGTCTTGGAGAAATAACTGACCGCATAATTGCAATGGGCGGGAATTATTCAGATTGGTTTCAATTATACAAGTCTTATGTCGAGAAGAAAATAAAGTTGCCTAACCCTCTCCCCACCCACCTGATAATGAATACCAAAAAAGAAACATAGTCAAACTGCAAAAATGTGATCAAAATAGACGTTTTTCACGTTCAAAAAAACAACTGAAAATTGAAATGCTCAAACACGCAAAAATGCAACCACAATAAACGTTTTCGCGTTCTAAAAACAGTCTAAAATTAAACCGAAAGAAACTGTATGATTACATGTATTTCTTATGGAGATTTGACATTTCAAAATTGCTGAAAATACACGTTTTCGTGTTCGAAAAAACAACTGAAATTTGATTACGCTCAAACACGTGAAAAAAAAATACGACCACAATAATCGTGTTTCGCGTTCGAAAAAACAGCTAAAATTTGAAACGCTAAAACATGCAAAAATGTGATAAAAATAGACGTTTTATAAGGTTAGCTTAGTAGTTCGTTCTGCTTCGATCAAATTGACTATCTGTTACTCTACCTATCTGTCAATCTGTCTGTCTCCTATCTCCGATCACCGAAAAAGAAACAGAATCAAACTGGTACAGACTGGGTATAGCACGTTAAAATTACGGACCCCATCAGTGGTTGATTTCTTCTCTTCATATTTTTTTGATGATATACTTTAATATGTCCTACAATAGCCTATAGTTTTTGAGAAAGATCGGAAAATGCCAACAGGGTTTTCTGAATTTTCTTCCGATGTCAAAATTTAAACGTTAAATCTTCGGGTAAACCATCGAACGGAACTGAAATTTCAAAGTTGCAATCGATAGAGCTTATATCTCTCATATCCCGAATACTACGTTTCTTCTTTGAAAATAAAAAACGATAAATTTCGTAAAAAGTGGCACTGTAACTGAACCATACCTAACCATACTGCGCTAAGCGTAACCATAGCATACCGCACCATACCTAACCATACTGCACTATGCGTAAACAAAAACGGTTGAACGAAAATAGTTGCGCACGAAAACGGTTACACAAAAATGGTTGCACGGAAATTATTGCACGAAAAACGGTTGCATGAAAAACGGTTGCATACAAAAACGGTTGGGCGAAAACGGTCGCGCACGGAAACGATTGCACGCAAAACGGTTGAAACATCCACACATAAACTGGAAATCCATGTAAAAAGCACGTTATCGGAAATAATCATCCCTAAAAACGTTATATCTGCTTCTACTGCCAAAATTACATTATTTCCTCAATATCCAATGAAAATTATCTTGTTAGAGTACCCGCACGTTTCTATACCTTTACTAATAACGAAGTCAACCTCCTATACCCTTTTGGCATTGGAAAATGCCTAAATATGTTTCTTGACATCGAAACAAACGCATTGATGCCAAAATCATCGAAATCAGTCAACTGGAAGTGAAAACCGGAAATGGCCATTTCATTGCATATTTGAACTTTCCTCGGTGTGGACAATCCGAATTCACTAGTCGATTCCCTAATTCTCAAACCCGCTAACTCCACGTTTTATCAATGGAGTTAGCTGGTTTGCGAATTAGGGCATCGTATCACTTTTCTTCTACCTCAATTTTTTCAAACCGGAAGTGCTTATTTTTTGATTCGTATTTTAAATCCCCTTGTCCCCAATGATACCTTTTTCTTTGCCCCAAGCATCCATGTATATTTTTCCATAGGTGGTATGTTTTGAGACACCTGGACAAAATCTAACGAGCATCCCGTCATGTTTTTTTTCTCTCATAAATTATATATTGATACACCTGGTATACTAAATTCGACAAGCACCCTCCATGTTATTTTCTCTTAAATAATATGTTGGTACACCTGGTATACTAAATGTAACGAGCAGCCGCCATTTTTTTCTCTTGACTGATACGTTTTGAGACACCCTGTATACTAAATAAGACAAGCACCCACCATGTTTTTTTTCTCTTAAATGGTATGTTGGTACACCTGGTATACTAAATCAAACGAGCAGCCGCCATATTTTTCTCTCTTGAATGATACGTGAGACACCCTGTATGCTAAATGAGACATGCACCCACCATGTTTTGTTTTTCCTCTTAAATGGTATGTTTTGAGACACCTAGTATACTAAATCTAACGAGCAGCCGCCATGTTTTTATCTCTCTTAGATGATACGTTTTGAGACACCCTATACACATAGCTTGTTGAAACGCTAGACCACCGTTGAACCGCCATAATTTTTTTTTCGAATGATGTAACACATTTCATAACCCTCCTGCCGTCTGCTTTCACACATACATACTATTCACCTTCTTTAATCAATATCCTCCGTGGTGTAGTGGTTTAGATCTCCGCCTGCCAACCCAGCCGGCGAGTTCAAATCTCAGCGCAAATCTTTTTTCTTTTCAGATACTGATCACACAACCAATTCAAACCTGCCGCTCACAGGACCACACCCGATTTACGCCATCTGGTGGGAAGAAGAAAAACTTAATGTTCCGCGACGACGACGAGCTCCATGATGATGACGTCACCACGCCATATTGGAGTCGCTCACAACACTCGTTAGGTGTACAACTGACAGATGACGAGGAAGACGATATGACGTTTGACAGCTGGCAACGTGGTGACACATGCCAAATGTAGGTTTGGTGGGTTAGGTGACAGTTGACAAGTTAGGTTATGTTACTGATGTTCCGTGACGAAGAAGAAGAACAGGTAAATGACAGGTTAGATGACAGTTGAGAGGTTAGGTTAGGTTACTGATGTTCTGTGACGAAGAAGAAGAAGAGACAAATGACAGGTGACACGATGAACGCAATGCAGCGACGTCCCCTCACTCAAAAAAAAGTCAAAATTTGCAGAATGGACCTTAAAAATCTTCATGGAGATTAACATGTAAAAATGATCAAATTGATTCTTGAAGCCCCCTAGCGTATATACTTGCCAAATCTATTGGAACTACTCATTCCTCACCTTTAGGCATATACAAGCCAATAAGCCCGATGTAGTGCTCCTCGACCATCAAAGTAGGACGATTTTTGTCATTGAGTTTTCTGCTCCTGGTGATACGAACATCTTCCGAAAAGAGGGGGAAAAACAGACTAAATATCGAGATCTACTCTTTGAACTCCGCAGGCTTTACCCAAACCATTCTGTCAAGACGGTGGTTCTGATAATAGGGGTCCCTGGTGGGATGACGAATACACTCCTCTCAAACTCAAAAATCATAGCGGCTTGCCGTAATATGGCAGAAATTTTTGCCGGACGAATGCAGAAGGCCGTAATTCTTGGTTCACTCCGCCTGCTCAGGGCCACGGTGTGGGGACTGGTTAATGGGATGAATGCTCCAGCGTACCCTGACAGGGTCTGACTGGGATAGTCTGAACAGATTAAAAAAAGGAATAGGTAACATGTTTGATTATACTGTTTGATACAATAATGCAAAATGAAGTTGAAAACAATTTGAAAAAGTTCTAGTTCAGCCCCAAGGTAGAATATTATTTAATTACAAACTCGTTCTTGTGATTATAATAAAAAATTGCTATGCTGCGGAAGATATAAGTCATATATATAAGGTTAAAATACTTTCTCTGATTTTACCCCAAGGGTGGCTGAGTAGCGACCCGTGATATTTATCGCACACCCACTCACACATTACAAAGGGATGCGAGAATTCGAAAATCTGCCTTCAGTGGAAGCTAAAAAGCGACCTCAGATTGGGTGTTGCGGGACTGGTAGCCATTAATGAATCACCGGCGGCTGCCGCTCTATCCAGTTGAGAACAGCCCTACCAGGATTTTCACGAGGAGGAGGATCGAAGGAACTCGCTGCGGAATCTGGAAAATCGGGTTTTTGGTGGGAGCCAAGGAAAGGACTTGAATTGGATACCGCACCACCCGATCGAGAACCAGCCTCACCGGGACTTTTACGATGGGGGAGATGGAAGTAACTCGCGGTGAGAACTGGAGAACTAGTCTCCAATGGAAGGCTGGGAGGGGCCTCGGATCTGAAACAGCGGGTCTGGTAGCCGGTGATAGAATTACCCTCGACCGCCGCACCGCCCGACTGAGAACTAGCCCTACCAATACTTCCAGGAATAGGCAGATTGAAAGAACTCGCTCCTTTGACAAGCCCCCACAGTATCAGTATCGAATTGAAACAAAGCCTCAAAATTGCATCATCTGTTGTGATTATAATAATTCAATAGATTTTGGTCAGGTTCTGATTTATTCAATGAAGGTTTGTAAGAAGTGGTGGATGATTATGGATGGAATACTAAGACATTCTGGTATGGAGATAGAAACTATTTGTTGTAAGTATTCAAATTTTGTAAACTTTTCCATAGTACATTACTGGAACTTTTATTATCATGTTTTAGTATTCCTGCCAAGATGACATCATAATTGAATTTTGTTTATCCGACGACAAAAAATGTGTAGGCCACCATATATTATTAAAATGATGGAAATAGATTTTTCAATTTCGGAAATTCCAAGAGTAGTGATATTGATGATGGTTCATGATTGACAATTACAAATACAAACGCATTTGCTCAAGGTAATGTATTTTTTCTACGCCCATGTCTGTAAACGTCAAAAATCGCACTGTCAATATTCCTTGATATTTAACAATAAAATGCACGTAATGAGATCTCATAACATACACGTGCGTTTTGAGAAGAAAACCTAAACTCTTGGTTTAATTAAATTACAATAAAAATTTTATTTACGTTAGACTTTATTTGGTCTATTTACACAAATTTAGTCAATTAAAAAACATAAAAACTTTTAGCATTAGCGAGATATATTTTGGATTGAAAGAGTGATGCCCCTAAATGTAGGCAGCACGTTATGCAATTTCTTTAAAAATAGGACATGTTTTCTTAAGTAGAATGCTATGAATATAAATGTCATGTCATTTATATTGTCAATTTCTTGAACAAAATATAATTGTATAGTAGTAGTAATGTTTTTCATTATTGGAAGAAAATGAATGGGTGTAGAAAAAGTATAGTACGTTACACGAGTTGTGAGCCCATTACGCACTCATGAAATTTATGCACTCGCCGCTGCGCGGCTTCGTGCATAAACTTTTTCATTTCGTGCGTAATAGATTACTTACAACTCTTGTTACGTAATATAATATTACCACCCATGTCACTGCAAAAAATATCACGACTTGTCTGTAAGGAAAATAAATAAAAAATTTAAATAAAATCATTAATTCAATACGTTATTTTATGTTGATATTACTTGAATATGAGAAGTGGTTGAAGAAGAAGTTAGAAGTGATATTATGTGATATTATGAAAACTAAAAAAAAATAAAAACTTGCACGCGATAAAACATGGGCTTAGTCTGCGACCCAATTTCGGTTTCAGACCTTTTTCAGTTCAGAGTCTCATCTCAGGTAGATGCATTCATTACATTTAAGATTATAAATTATCGTTGTATATTTTTTATGAATTCTTAAATATGACCCAGACAGAACTTTTTTGCTAGAGAGTGATTTGCTTCTCACAATTCTTGTTGAGAAATTAAAAAAGCTGGTTCATTCGTAGCAGTAATAAAACAACATTCAACTTTATTGAAAACATGCAATTTCATTCAAATGTTCCATGATCTATAAGGAGTGATGTAATATAGAGCTGTCATGTCATCTTCACTCTATGTTTACTTTGAATTCACCAACAAATGAGGAGAGAAAGCCTGATATATTTATCAAACCAACCATGAAAGTATTAGGAATGAAGAGAATTAAGCAATTATTGCCAGTTAAGACCCTCAAGCTACTTCGCTGAGATACTAAAAGACCATATTTACGACTCACTACAATCAAATAGTTCACATTCGTTCTTCACGACCGATTAAGGTATCTTCTTATGATACCAGTCGACTAAATGATGATTGGTGAGCAATTCACATTTACGATTTATTGACATTGCAGCGAAGGGGATGTATATTATAATTTCTACCATTGCTGTGAAAAGATGCCATATACCGGGTGGCTACGGAAGTATTGCCTACGGAATATCTCAGTTATTGTATGAAGTAGGTATGTGAAATTTGGAGCGTCGATATAATGACATAAGAGCTAGAATTTGAGCATATTGACAAACCTACTTCATACAATAACTGAGATATTCCGTAGGCAATACTTCCGTAGCCACCCGGTATACCTTCTTGGAAGTTTTTATTGTCATATCAATTCATTCTGTTCAACATCTATATGTAAAAACGGTTCAAGGAGATTATAAGATTTAGCTAGCAATTGTTATTATTGAAAACTTCACCACGCATAATGTCTTGAAAACAAAGAAATATTAAATGTAATGGTATGTTCTAGTAATTTGAAAATCATGAATAGAGGTGTTCTTGACTGTTCTACGTTCTGTGATCACTGCCTAGTATACTGCACTTTTGGAATAGAAAAAGTTAAACCGAAACTATATATTTTTAGAGTTTTCCGAAATTTTTCAGTGGAAATACTGATTAATACAGATTTGTAAAGAACAAATCTTGAATATATTTGCATGATCGATAAAAAGGTAGAATATCTCTCCAATTTCAACAGTCATGCTCCTATAAAAATCACTAAGAAGAGAGCACCGTGGCTTACTTCAAACTTAAGAGTTATGATGACGTTGAGATACAGGGCACTGTGTAAGTATAGACGAACTCATTTGATCCATCATTGGAACTACTACAAAGACTTGAGAAATTTGGAAAATCGCACCGTCGAATTAGAAAAGAAGCATTTGAAATTCCAATTGAACTCCGCTGGTGGTAGAAATCTCTAGAGGGAAATGAGAATTTAGATATTTATGATAAAACCCCTATTTGATCAATACATGAACAGTTGAGTGACGTGAATGACATCAATAAATACTTCACTAGTATCACTAGAGCAAACCAAAACCCTGATATGGATCTTATGATATTTTACAGATCAAACATTTAAGATGGCGTTGGTAGATTCACATTTGAGGAAATGTCTTGATTGCTTTCGATCAAATCGCAAGCAATTGAAATAGATCATATGTTGTTCTCTGATTATCGTATTTATCAAGCATGTATTTGAACATATGATATATAACAACTTATTCCCTGAGACATGCCAAAAATAATTCATTATACCCTTATCAAAGACATTTCTCTAGAGTTATTTCCAGATCTGCTGCCAATTAGTATTCTTTGTTGTTTATCTAAGGTGTTCGAACAACATACTAATAATCTAATACGTGAGTTCTTGCATACCTATTCAATTTCACCCCCATGCCAGTCTGGTTTTCGTCCAGGCATATAGTTGCACTACTGCTCTACTGAAATTCACGGACGATATAGATATAGCTACTGATAATAATTTGCCTACATGCTTGGTTCTGCTCGACTATACGCTAGCGTTTGATTTGATGAGTCACTCGCTGTTACTAACTTTTTTGCACTACATCGGGTTTTCGAATTCTGCCTGTACTCTTAAAAAAATCTATCTGTCAAGAAAATCGCAAAGAGTCATCCTCAAAAACACGAAATATGAACTCAATAGTATTCAGGCGTTCCTCAAGGCTCGATTATAGATCCGTTGCTTTTTGTTGTTTACACATCACAGTTTACTCAAGCTGAACAACACCCTTCGGTGCATATTTTTGCTGATGATACTAAAATGTCTTATTTTTTTCTCGAAAGCAATATAAACAATGCTTATAATAACTTGAATGATGATTTAGAATGACTCCGAATTATCTGATAAATATTGCCTCAATAAATGCAATGAAATCCAAGGTTCTCAAATCAAATCAAATTTATTCAGTCTCTCTTCCAGTACATTGTTCATGAAAACATTATAAGTACAACAGATTGAGAAGAAAAGAGATAAATAAGATACACCTTACGAGGCAGAATAATCTGCCTGTGTGTAGGGATATACAAACGAATTAACATGAAACAAGTGGTAAGTAGGTAATTAACATAGAATATAAAATAGAATATAATAAAATAAGTGTATAACTAAATTATACCTGTTAAAATAAGTACAAGTTTAAAAAACATACATACATATATATATATATATATATATATATATATATATATATATATATATATATATATATATATATATACGAAAAAATCCAAACAATACAGATCTACAAGATGAGTATCGAAATTATAAGAAAATCTTGGAAAAAACAATCAAAGAGGCCAAAACGAAATACTACAGGGATCGAATTGAAAGAGGAGGAAATAACTCTAAAACACTTTGGCAAACTGTCAATGAAATGATAACTGAACAAGAACCAATACCTATAAATATGATAAAAACAAAAAACGACGAAACAATCAAAGATCCAATTAAAATAGCAAATAATTTCAACGATTATTTTATTTCTATAGGTGAGAAATTAGCAAATAATATAAACAGAAATGTAAATTACTCCGAAATAAAACGTAAATGTAACCATTCCATATTTCTAAAACCAGCAACTGAAGAGGAAATTAAAAATATTATATCGCAACTTAAAAATAAAAAAGCGCCTGGTTATGACGAAATCAGAGCAGAAACTCTAAAACTAGTGCCTAGTAGTATTTCGAAACCACTCACACATTTAATCAATATGTCGTTAGAGCAGGGGCATTTTCCCACAGCCTTCAAAACAGCAATAGTAACACCTATATATAAAAGTGGACAAAAAAGTGATGTTGCAAACTATAGACCGATATCTCTCATAACAGGTCTTGCTAAGATATTAGAAAAGGTCATCCAAAAGAGATTGAATGAGTTTCTGGAAAAACAACAGCTGATGTCAGAATCACAATACGACTTCAGAGAGAATAAATCAACTCAAGATCCGATAAAAATACTTACACAGCAAATTTATAAGTGTTTGGATAAATCAAAACCTTCGATCACTGTTTTCATAGACCTAAGGAAAGCCTTTGACACCGTTGACCACAATATATTGTTGACTCTCTTAGAAGATCTTGGAATAAGAGGCATAGCTAATGAACTTTTCAACAGTTATTTACTCAATAGGAAGCAAAGGGTAAGAATAGGAGATCATGAAAGTGGAGAGAAAACTATTCTATGTGGTGTGCCTCAAGGGACGGTGTTAGGTCCAATCCTATTCAATATCTATTTGAACAATATTTTTTTACTGAATACCAACTCCAACATTATAAGTTTTGCTGATGACACCGTATTGTTTTGCGAAGACAACAACTGGTTTGACCTAAAACGGAAACTAGAACACGATCTAGATCAAATTATTTCGTGGTTGGACTACAGACTCTTATCAATCAATTTTGATAAAACACATTATTTACCACTGACCAGTTATGAAATATCCCTTTCAAAATATGAATTGAAAATTTCCGATAGAGCGGTAATCAAAGCCACAAACAAAATTAAATATCTTGGCATATTTCTGGATAGCCATCTTAGATGGAACCACCACATGAATCACTTAGTTAAAAAACTACGTTGTATACACTACAAATTCAAAAGAATCACAAACATGCTCAATCATAAACAGAAAATCATTCTCTATAAAAGTTTAGTGGAGTCCCATCTGAGCTATGGCAAAATTGGTTGGGGTGGAGTATCCAGAACCTATCTACAACCTCTTGAGGTCATCCAAAAAAGATTCCTACGATGCATCCTGCAGAAAAAATATGACTACCCTAGCGACCTCCTTTACTCAGAATCTGAAATATTTGACCCCAGGCAGCTATATTATATTAACATTATTATTGTACAGCATAAAAATAAAAATTAACTCATCACGTTTAGCCATCAATATACTACTCGTCGAAATCACAGAATTGTCATACCACTAATGCACAAAAGCACCAAAACTATACAGTCACTTACCTGATGAGTTAAGATGAGAACCAAACTTCAATAAGTTCAAGAAACAAATAAAGTCAATTATTATACACACTCCTCGAGCAGAAATAAATAGACAAATAGAAACCTAAACTGAATTACTACCCAAATATATTTGATACCTTTATGGAATAGTATGTATATATATATATATATATATATATATATATATATATATATATATATATATATATATATATATATATATATATATATATGAAAACTAAAAGTTCGGGTTGAACCGCGTCTAGAATTTGTTGAAATTCGACGTTTCGGCTCCGATTTTGGAGCCATTTTCAAGAACTGAAATAGAAAGAAAATTAATGAAAGGTTAAAACGTAATTCTACGCTGAGGTCTCAATCTGCCTACTCCTCAGGTATAATTACGTTAGGTTTTTGTGACTTGACGTCGGGGTCTCAATCTGCCTACTCCCCATGTCTCGTCACTGGTTCTCTCTAAGGTCTCAATCTGCCTACTCCTTCGACCGGGTGACCACGAGGTGAGGTACGCCCCCCAATTTTTCTATAGTTTTGAAGATACAGGTTTCAAATTTGGCACGTCGATATATTACTCAAATACGCATATTTTGACTCCATAACCGAAAATTCACCACTTCCGGTTTAACCGGAAGTGACCCCAAACTTTTTTTTTTAAATGACACCCTGTACAATTTTTTTCATTATCAGGAAGAACACGCAATTTGTGATAACACTGTTCTCCAAAATTGAAAATCTTTTGAAAAATGGCGGAGATACAGTTGATTGTTCAATCGAACAAAGTTGGCCGTGAACATCAAACTCAAATCATCACAACTGACGAACGGCGTCAGCATTTACGAGAGGAAGGTTCGAGGTAAGATACAGCTGAAAATTGAGCTTCCCATGTAATTGCAGCAACCATATTTCCCATCAATTATCAAACATTTCCTCAAAACGGATTAGTACCCATAAAGAAAGGCTCACAACTGCCATTTCTCAAATAGCAACATACTCTTTTCACATTGTTATGTTGAAAGATGATGAATTATCAGATTACTCGAATGAAAAGATTTGAAGAATTTCGAAAGGAATCGAAGATACGGGATGTTTCATTATGAGTGTTCTCAAAATTGACTATTCTTAAACATAGGCGGCTTGAACCTACGAAAGCTAAACAAAAATTCATATTTAAAAAAAAATAGTGAAAATTTGCGGTACATTCTGAATAATGGAACATTGTGAGTTGTCGAAAAACATTCTACGGCGATGGAGCGAACTTTTTTCTCATTACTCGTATGCTAATCGTAATTGATGGTGGATTCATACAGCAGTTTTAAGATCGTTGTTGGAATAAATATTCCATTAACGAACATTCTTATGACTTCTTACTAGTGACTAAAAACTCATGAATTGGAACTGCTGTATAAATCCACCATAAGAATATACCTGCAGAGTAAAAAAAATGTATTAGATATTCAGTCCAATTTCTAACATTTGATACAACTAATTTCTGAACGAAAAAAAAGGTATGAAGTAAATTGTTTATTGGTTCTGGTCACTTACTACACTAACAGAAATCAAAGTAATGAAAAAATGATTTACAAGTACTGTTCAAAATGTTCTCCATTATCTGCACAAAATTGCACGTCTCACTATTGCTTCCATAACTCCATTTAACTGAGCTTGAGTAATACTTGCAATTGCTTCTCTAAGGCGATGTTCCAAATCCTCCCTTGATGTAGGACTAGAAGAGTAAACCTTGTTCTTCAGGTAACCCCATATGAAAAAATCCAGTGGCGTGAGGTCCGGTGACCTCGGAGGCCATCTTGTAGGACCATTCGTGCCAATCCATCGATTTGGGAATGTTTCATCTAGGTAACTGGTTACTATTCGGGAATTATGGGGAGGTGCACCATCCTGCTGGAAATACATATTTTGGTAGACGCCGAGAGGTAAATTCTCCATGAATCCTTCTATTTCGTTTCGTAGAAATCCCAAATAGCGTTGCCCATTCAACATACCATCAAATATTATGGGCCCAATGATTCGAGTTCCTATCAGACCTATCCACACGTTGAATCCAAAGCGTTCCTGAAAATTCCCTTGTCTTATGAGCCTGGGGTTTTCAGTTGCCCAGTATCTGGTGTTGTTTCTATTGAACATACCAAGATTCGTAAATCTTGATTCGTCTGAAAATATAATGTTTCTCGTCATATTCGGGTTCCTTATGTGGTTCTCAAGTAGCCAATTGTAATATTGGACCCTTCTTTGATGATCATTTTCGTAAAGGCGCTGATGTATCTGATATTTATACGGCTTAAACCCATGTTTTTTTAGAATTTTTCGAGCTGATTCTCGTCCAACTGGTAATTCATGTTCGATTTGTCGAAGTGATATGGTGGGATCTACATAAACAACAGCCAAAACATTAGTTTCCGTCTCTGCATCAATAATAAAACTATCCTGATCATGTACATTGTCATCTGGTTCTATCCTGAATTGCCTTTCCAAACGTGCGAAATAGTTTCTACTTGGTTGGCGTTGTCTGAGAGGGAATCGTTCACTGTAAAGAATGCAAGCCGCAGTTGCATTTTTTCTACACTCGCCATAAATTAGCAGTAAATCTACTTTTTCATTTCTAGTAAATTTTCGCTCCATCGGAATGTTTTTCAACAAGTTACAATTCTCTTGTATTGAATGAGTAGAACAAATTGTCACTTTGTTGACAAAATATGCTTTTTTGTTTAGCTTTCTTATGTTCAAAGCCGCCTTCGTTGAAGAACATTCAATTTTGGGAACACTTATATTATATTTCTGGTTCCTTTCGGAATTCTTCAAATCTTTTCATTCGAGTAATCTGATAATTCATCATCTTTCAACATAACAATGTGAAAAGAGTATGTTGCTATTTGAGAAATGGCAGTTGTGAGCCTTTCTTTATGGGTACTAATCTGTTTTGAGGAAATGTCTGATAATTGATGGGAAATATGGTTGCTGCAATTACATGGGAAGCTCAATTTTCAGCTGTATCTTACCTCGAACCTTCCTCTCGTAAATGCTGACGCCGTTCGTCAGTTGTGATGATTTGAGTTTGATGTTCACGGCCAACTTTGTTCGATTGAACAATCAACTGTATCTCCGCCATTTTTCAACCGATTTTCAATTTTGGAGAACAGTGTTATCACAAATTGCGTGTTCTTCCTGATAATGAAAAAAATTGTATAGGGTGTCATTTGAAAAAAAAAGTTTGGAGTCACTTCCGGTTAAACCGGAAGTGGTGAATTTTCGGTTATGGAGTCAAAATATGCGTATTTGAGTAATATATCGACGTGCCAAATTTGAAACCTGTATCTTCAAAACTATAGAAAAATTGGGGGGCGTACCTCACCTCGTGGTCACCCGGTATATATATATATATATATATATATATATATATATATATATATATATATATATATATATATATATATATATATATACACATACTATTCCATAAAGGTATCAAATATATTTGGGTAGTAATTCAGTTTAGGTTTCTATTTGTCTATTTATTTCTGCTCGAGGAGTGTGTATAATAATTGACTTTATTTGTTTCTTGAACTTATTGAAGTTTGGTTCTCATCTTAACTCATCAGGTAAGTGACTGTATAGTTTTGGTGCTTTTGTGCATTAGTGGTATGACAATTCTGTGATTTCGACGAGTAGTATATTGATGGCTAAACGTGATGAGTTAATTTTTATTTTTATGCTGTACAATAATAATGTTAATATAATATAGCTGCCTGGGGTCAAATATTTCAGATTCTGAGTAAAGGAGGTCGCTAGGGTAGTCATATTTTTTCTGCAGGATGCATCGTAGGAATCTTTTTTGGATGACCTCAAGAGGTTGTAGATAGGTTCTGGATACTCCACCCCAACCAATTTTGCCATAGCTCAGATGGGACTCCACTAAACTTTTATAGAGAATGATTTTCTGTTTATGATTGAGCATGTTTGTGATTCTTTTGAATTTGTAGTGTATACAACGTAGTTTTTTAACTAAGTAATTCATGTGGTGGTTCCATCTAAGATGGCTATCCAGAAATATGCCAAGATATTTAATTTTGTTTGTGGCTTTGATTACTGCTCTATCGGAAATTTTCAATTCATATTTTGAAAGGGATATTTCATAACTGGTCAGTGGTAAATAATGTGTTTTATCAAAATTGATTGATAAGAGTCTGTAGTCCAACCACGAAATAATTTGATCTAGATCGTGTTCTAGTTTCCGTTTTAGGTCAAACCAGTTGTTGTCTTCGCAAAACAATACGGTGTCATCAGCAAAACTTATAATGTTGGAGTTGGTATTCAGTAAAAAAATATTGTTCAAATAGATATTGAATAGGATTGGACCTAACACCGTCCCTTGAGGCACACCACATAGAATAGTTTTCTCTCCACTTTCATGATCTCCTATTCTTACCCTTTGCTTCCTATTGAGTAAATAACTGTTGAAAAGTTCATTAGCTATGCCTCTTATTCCAAGATCTTCTAAGAGAGTCAACAATATATTGTGGTCAACGGTGTCAAAGGCTTTCCTTAGGTCTATGAAAACAGCGATCGAAGGTTTTGATTTATCCAAACACTTATAAATTTGCTGTGTAAGTATTTTTATCGGATCTTGAGTTGATTTATTCTCTCTGAAGTCGTATTGTGATTCTGACATCAGCTGTTGTTTTTCCAGAAACTCATTCAATCTCTTTTGGATGACCTTTTCTAATATCTTAGCAAGACCTGTTATGAGAGATATCGGTCTATAGTTTGCAACATCACTTTTTTGTCCACTTTTATATATAGGTGTTACTATTGCTGTTTTGAAGGCTGTGGGAAAATGCCCCTGCTCTAACGACATATTGATTAAATGTGTGAGTGGTTTCGAAATACTACTAGGCACTAGTTTTAGAGTTTCTGCTCTGATTTCGTCATAACCAGGCGCTTTTTTATTTTTAAGTTGCGATATAATATTTTTAATTTCCTCTTCAGTTGCTGGTTTTAGAAATATGGAATGGTTACATTTACGTTTTATTTCGGAGTAATTTACATTTCTGTTTATATTATTTGCTAATTTCTCACCTATAGAAATAAAATAATCGTTGAAATTATTTGCTATTTTAATTGGATCTTTGATTGTTTCGTCGTTTTTTGTTTTTATCATATTTATAGGTATTGGTTCTTGTTCAGTTATCATTTCATTGACAGTTTGCCAAAGTGTTTTAGAGTTATTTCCTCCTCTTTCAATTCGATCCCTGTAGTATTTCGTTTTGGCCTCTTTAATTGTTTTTTCCAAGATTTTTTTATAATTTCGATACTCATCTTGTAGATCTGTATTGTTTGGATTTTTTCGTAGTTCACGATACATATAATTTTTTTTGTTCACAGAATTAATCAAGCTACCAGTAATCCACTTTTTTCGTTTTTTTTGTTTATTTTTTATTTTTATGTATTTTGAACACTCTTCCAAATTTGTTTTTATGATCTCAATAAACTTGTTTACTCCAAGATCAAGACCGTTGCATAAAAAAATATTACCCCAGTCGACACCCTCTAGCATTTCCATAAATGTTATCTTGTCTAGCTTTTTATAGTATTTTTTATTAATATTTATATTTCCAGCGATATTTTCATCAGGTATAACTATTTGTGTTAAGGTTGAGAAATGGTCTGTAACGCATGTTTCAAAAGTGATTGGTAGGATTGTCTCATAATTTAGATTTTTTGTTTTGATGAAGATATGATCTAAACATGTGTGGGATTTTGTTGGACTCTTGTCGGTGTATTTATTGCGGAAATATACCCGTGTTCGCTCATGGTGTTTAAGTAGTGCTCGCTTTCGCGAGTATTAACCGATATGTCAATGTTCATGTCACCAATTATCACATTAAAATCAGTTTTTTCATTATCCCGATTCAGAATAGAGTTCAACTCATCAACAAAAGGTTCAATTTCTGTCGCTGGTGATCTATAGATAGCGTTAATAGCGAAAACTTTATTATGCACGTTCATTTTGACTTTGAGTAAAAAGCTTTTATTTAGTTCGATAGTCTTGTGCGAGTCGTATATCTCTGACTTGACAAACATTATAACACCATCGTTTTGATTTAGTTTCCCAAAATTGTATAATGTTGTATAGCCTGGTATATTGTAGATTGAGATGTCTGGGATGATACGAGTTTCGGTGAAAACTATACAGTCGAATGATAAATCTAATCCATCTAATGCTTCTGTAGTTGTTTAAATAATTATTTTTGTTTGAATTGTTGAGCAGTTTTGTTTATTTTGTAATCACATCTTTTTTTCCCTTCAGGTAGCCCATTGTTTTAAATAATGATTAAAATGTTATTTATAAATTGTTATTCTTTATTGACATTGTTTTGATTAGAATATTATAAAAATAAAATAAAAAATAATAATTATAACATTAAAATGATAAAACAAAAATTAATAAATAAAAGTGTAAATCATCTCTGCTCTTAAAAGAGAACATATGACCCTTCGCCCAAAAGTGTTTTTGGTATGGTAGTTGGTGACACCAGAGAGTCGATGTACTCTTGCCAAGTATCTGATTAGAATAAGTTCTACGTGGTTGAGTGAAAGAATAAAATCCGCTTACAAAGGTAATTTTAAACTCTGCCTTTTGACACCACCTTCATGCTTGTATTATATTTCTGATTTTAATATGTGTGGTTATTTCTATATTATTTTTATTAATATTATGTTTTGCTATATTCCACGTTGTAAGGATTGGCATCTCTACCGACATCATAATCCTCACTCTTCAACTATTCAATCATACTATAACCTCAAAATCATAAACGACACCATATAATGAAGCAGATGTACACGTATCTAGTAGCTGTCAACAGTTTCACTGTCACGCCAGCTAAGACACAGCCACCGCTGGACCAGGGGTGCTATTCTCGAATCGTTTCGTATGAAAATTTGATCAATTTATTCAAACCAATACACATGAAATATGTACAGTGTCCGCCAAAAACTTGGAATCACATGGGAAACTTTTTAACTAATAGTTTCTCAAAAAATTTCATTCTACATAAAAGTTGGTGCATTCAATTAGACTTAATATGCGTAAAGCCGTTTTTATCAGTGGCATGCGGTTAAGCGGGAATCGGCAGATATTCTAATTTCACTAAGGAGTAAAGTGGCATACCTATACAAGAAAATGCACCAACTTATATGTGGAATAAAATTTTTTGAGAAACCATTAGTTAAAAAGTTTCCCATATGGTTTCAAGTTTTTGGCGGACACTGTATGTTTGTCTTTCTTATTCGCATAAGAATTAAAACCGAACGATTTGAAAATATCACCCCTAATCGTTTACATGAGTCCAGTTTGTCGTAAATGTGTGCTTGCGATCAGGTGCGCTACCAAAATTAATGTGGGGAAAAGACGGCTGTTTGAAAGGAAATGTGTCAAGAAAATATCCATAAGAAGCTTACTGATATGTTGGAAGAAGTATAAGGGAAAAAAGAATATGGATTAAGAAATGGATCACGGGTGGTGTCCCGTTTTAATTTTTATTATTTTTTTTGTATTGTCTGAATATGTTTCTTTACAACCGGAGGGCCAGTAAACACTCCCCACGTTCGTGATTACTGGGTCCGAGAATCATGTGCCCTGAGTAAACGGAGTGAACCAAGAATCACGGCCTTCTGCATTCTTCCGGCTAGGTTTTCTGCCGCATCACGGCAAGCCGGAGTGATTTTCAGATTCGAGAGCCACCATTTTAACAGAATGGTTTGGGCTAAAGCTTGCGAAGTTCAATGAGTAAATCTTGACATGTGTCCATTTTTCTCCTCTTTTCGGATGATGTTCGTTCGTCAGGAGTCGAAAATTCTATGACGAAAATCGTCCTTCTTTGAATTTGATACTATTTTCATTATTAGTATTACTTCTATTCATTTTAGGTGGTTTGGCTTTGCTACAACACCTAAAAGTACAAAATGCCTCTGATTATATGTTAACGTTACGCTCAACTAAGTTCAACTAATTCGCTTATAAGTTTTACTGCTGCCACTGTTCACTCTATATTACAGAGATGCACCAACGACTGGGCACAACTTATTCTCGTTTTAGCAAGATTGGCTCCGGTGTTGAGGGGGACGCAGGTGAGGGCTACTGGTAGCAAAAATTGAAGGGATCTCTATCTGAGACAGTGCTGGCGAATTGTTGCAAATGGCACTTTGGAATACTTCATATTGTCGTTCTTGATTCAATTTGAATCTGACAGTTTAGAACATAATTGATCTTCAATAAAAAGACCTATAATTCCATCGAATTTACTTGCGTTGATGAAATTTTGTTTTGTAATTATTCCTCCATCAGAGAAGATACGGGTAGGTGATTTTGTATAAAAAACTCCTTAATATTGTGGCGACCATGACAGGACTAACATCTCAAATGGAGAAAACCAATAATGCTCGATCTGCGAAGAGAACGGCATTCACAAAGATTTACAATGTCATGATGGATATGATAGTAGACACGATGCCAGATTTAGTTGAACTAAAAGGAAACTTGAGAAGTTTAGATTAGAAATTCGAACGTCTAAACGAATTGAACACAGAAACATACGATGATCTCCTGGGAGCTGATTGTGGTGCTCATCAACTTCTTGATTTTGAGATTGCTGGTGTAGATGATTACTTAAATAAATATAATAGAGTAGGTACCAACACGAGTAGGGAGGCTTCTCAGAAAAGAAACTGCCGAAAGTACTTCTGCTAGTGAAATGTCTGTATCGACTCGAAAAAAACTGAAACTTCCCACATTAGAATTTTGTTTTGGTGGAATAATAAATAATAAATGAAGAAAAGATCTGGTTATCATTCAAAGAATACATGAGGATTAATCAATCCACTGAAATAAGTTTCAATATCTCATACAAGCGACACTTCCAAACCCACGAGCACGGCATTTAATGGATAGTTACCCGCCCACTGGGGACAACTATCCAAAAGCTATAGATAGTTTGCAATCGAGATTTGGAAGAAATGATCTTTTAGTAGGGGTATTTGTGAGGAAACTTTTATCACTACTCTTTTTTCAGTTGTGATTCAGAAAGTGTAATATGTATTTCAGAAAGTATAATTTGTAATTCAGAATAATAAATTGTGATTCAGAAAACATTAAATGAAAATCAGATTGGTAAAATGAAATTCAGAAACTGTAACTTGTAATTCAGATTACTGAATTGTATTTCAGAAAGTGTAACTTTTAATTCAGAAAGCGTTGTTATTCAGAGAGTACCATCTGTAGTTTATTGTTCTATTTCCTATTCTCACTTATCAAGTTTTTGACAAGTATAGAATGAAGGGTTTCACGGCCGGAAGTATAATCAAGGAGTATGATTTCCCAGCTTTGGTTCACCTCCATGGAGGCGATTTCTATGGACAATTCGCTTACAACTGCGGTGAGCATCTTCAGCGTGGATTTTGTCGTATACTGATGAGTATTATGTCGCTCTTCGAGAAGGCAAAATTCACGCTGATGCTCACCGCAGTTGTGAGCGAAACATCCATAGAAAGCGCCTCCACGGAGGTGAACCAGCCACGGCCCCAAAGTCTGGAAACCATACTCCTTGATTAAGTCCTTGACGGTTTCTGAATTACAAGTGATGGTTTCTGAATTATAACTGACGCTTTCTGAATAATAATTCACTAATCTGAAATTAAAGTTACACTTTCTGAAATACAATTTACTAATCTGAATTATATGTTACGGTTTCTGAAATCCAATTAACAATTCTGAATTATATGTTATATTTTCTGAATTATATTTTACTAATCTGAATTTCAAGTTACAGTTTCTGAATTATATTTGAAAAAGGTGTAGTTCAACACCATGCACGAAAAGATCAAACTTAGGAGTCGCAACTGTTAGCTCTTGAGACACTCAGGATACATTAACATAAACTTATTAGAAGATGCTGACTATGTCGAAGAATATAAAAACATTTTGAGCTATTTTGGATATATATCGTATTTAAATGAATATACAAGACTACCGAGTCACACTTGTCTAGACCACATTCATATAAATGAAAGAAAAAAATCGAAACAATTAAATTTCAAATCATATATTTTTCGATACAATATCACAGACCATAATCCCATTGCAATCACATTTCAAAAGTACAGTACAAATACACGCAAAGGATCAAATCATAAATTCAAACTATACACTAACTATAAAGAAATGAGATCTGAATTGGAAGCAGAAACATGGAACGACGTTTATCAGGGTTATAATGTGGATGACATATCATGTGAAATCATAAATAAAATAAAATTCTATACGGAAAAGCATACAAAAAAAGTTAAAATAAAAAATAAAATAAAGTATAAACAGGAATGGATGACACCCGGATTACAGAAGTCAATTAGCCAAAAAAATTTATTACATAGAATTTCTTTAAAATATCAAAGGAATGAACAAATCACAGATATTATATTATAATATACAAATATACAAATATTATAAGGCCAATCTTGATAAACTAACAAAACGAGCAAAAAAGGAATACTTTGCAAAGCGGATTGAAGAAAATAAAAACTGTGGGAGACTGTAAATGGCTTATGTGGAAAAAACAAAATCGGAAACAAAAATTGAGGTTATTGAGATGTCATATAACAAAAAAAGAAGACATCGCTAATGAATTCAATGAATATTTCAGTAACCTTGGAGCAAAATATGCCGAGAAAATTCCAACTGTTGGAAATTTTACAGATAATATAGATATTCTGAATAATATCACGTATCTGCATCCAACAGATGAAAGTGAAGTGATATCAGTCATAAAACAATTGAAACCGAAAAAATCACCCGGATTTGACAAAATCAGACCGGAAACGCTGAAAGAAATAGCTTAAGAAATAGCAAAGCCAATAACTTTTTTGGTGAACAAATGTTTCATGACGGGGCGTTTTCCAAAAAATTTTAAAAGTGGAATCATCAAACCACTTCATAAAAGCGGAAACAAATTGAACATAGATAATTACAGACCAATCACACTTATATCAAATATATCTAAAACAATTGAGATATTACTGAAAATAAGGCTCTGTAATTTTCTAAAATAGTTCAATATTCTCTCAGATCGTCAATATGGTTATAGAGAAGGTAGATCTACAAAGAGTGCTATATATAGGATGACCTCTATCATCTATATGAATCTTTAGATAAAAAATTCCTATAATCAGCATATTTCTTGATCTTTCCAAAGCCTTCGACACGGTATGCCATAAGAACCTCCTCGGAAAACTACAGAAATACGGAATTAGAGAAAATACTTATGAACTTCTTGAAAGCTACCTGTCCGATAGGGAACAGAGAGTAGAGGTCGAGGGAACTCTCAGTACACCTAGAAGATTTACTTTTGGAGTACCCCAAGGAACTGTCCTAGGTCCACTCCTGTTTATCATATACATGAACGGTATGCTTTTTCTGAATACTTCCGAGGAAATAATCAGTTTTGCCGACGGTACAACTATAACTACAGCACCAACTTGGCAAAAATTAAGAGATAAAATAGAAACTGACTTTCCAAATATATCGAACTGGTTACAAGCAAATAAATTAACACTGAATTATAAGAAAACAAATTACTTACCGTTCACATCCTATTCAAATGGTCTACCTAATTTAGGGACTCTAAATGTCGGATTAAACTCGCAAATTCCCGAAGCTGAAAAATACAAATATCTTGGTATAACAGTAGACCGCCACATGAGGTGGGACCTACAGACTAAAGAAATCGTCAGAAACCTAGAGGATTCTTATAAAAATTTAAATACCTACGTGATTTCCTGAATATAGAAAATTTGAAAACACTTTACTTTTCACTTATAGAATCTATACTGTCATATGGAATATTGGGCTGGGATGGAGTAAATGACTGTTACTTGAATGAAGTTCATGTATTACAAAAATGGTTATTAAAAATAATATACGGTAGGAAGATCTCTTATCCCACAAATTCTTTATACCAGGAATCTCAAATAAAAGATGTACGACAGATCTTCTGCCAAAAAATACTTCTCTTTATAAAATTAGGCAAAATTGAACTCACTGTTCATGAACACCCGTATAATACTCGGAGAACTAATGAAATTCTATTTCCACGTTGCGAAAAAACTATTGGTCAACGAAATACAAATTATCTAGCACCCAGAATACATGCTTTGTTAACACAAGATCTAAAACATATTCATAGTTATCAAGCTTTCAAAAAGGAATTAAAAAAATGGATCATCAAAGATAGGCTAATATTTACCGATATTGTAAACCAGAGACCATCATGAGTGATTATTTATATATAATATATATCTATGTATTTAAAGTCAATTTTATGATGATTTAAAGAAAAAGACTGCAACCCTCGAATTCATGTAATACTTGATAAGACTTTTATTCAACCTCATTTATTATATTAAAATAGGATGGTTGAATAAAAAGAAAACTAACCCACTGTAACTCACCCTTTGAATTTAAGTAACATTAATTATATGTCTTTATTCAATCATATTTAACTGTTGAACCCCACCGATTGATACTATAATAATTTTTTATTATTATTTTATTGTAGAAATCACAAACACAAGTAGTTAAAACAACTTCTGTGATCTACCACTGTTTATTCCCATGTGCAATTTATATATGTATAATTTTAGTATTCATAATTACTGTGTATTATCTATGATGTCTTTGTATATGGAAATATGGCGAATAAACATTATTATTATTATTATATTGAGACACTTGGCCTAACCTAACCTCTGAAACTTGTGCGGCTATGCTATACCCTATGGTAGAATCGTGTTTACCTGAAGAGATATTGAGAGTTTGGCAGCGTAGTAGTCTGTATTAACAAATCTTTATTGGAAGATCGTCTAAAAAAGCTCGTCGACACTCATGAATTCCACATATTTATCGAAAACCAAGTCAACACACCGAGCGGTATACTCACTCCAGTTGTGGGTCTTCTCTGGGACAAAAATTAGGATACATTGATGCTCAACATAAAATGTTTCAAAGATATTAGCAAAGAAGTCGTTAGAAGAAAAACTATTTAATCGTATTCTCACCGGGTGTTCGTCCCAATCAGCCCCACATGTCCAGTTACACAGTTTTTAAAAATGATACACCAACACTAAAATTGGATGGTAGACAGAAATAGAGGGTGATATCATAATCCTCTTTCGTCGTTGGTTAGATGAATTGTCTGTTTTGAAAAATTTTAATTTGCCAAGATGGTTAGAATATCAACCACAGACGAAGACGGCATGCAACCCAGGATGCCTATGCAGTTGCCATATTTTTTAAGTGAGCGATGGAAAATATGGTGAAAATCAATCTGGTTCAAACCAAATCTGAGGTTAGAATTGATGGCAGCAACAATCGGAGCCAGAATATGTGTTAGTATCAGAAAATATCCACTTAAAATTTGAAGATCAAACTAGGATACAGACAGAAGATATATATGGAAGCCATAAGGAACAGGCATCAAGAAAATATGTAGATTAACGAAGAAGAACTCGTGGTACCACGTTCCTGGAGATTGTAATCCGAATAAGTTGTTCGAGTTCAGATACTAGGAGGAAATAGTTTGGTTGCAAAAACCTGTAGAAGTATGGCCAATACAACAATATCAGTACCATAAAGATATGGTATATTCCGAGAAGGGAAATGTGATTTCATCTCTCCTGAATTCAAAAAACAAAGCTACTGTCAATTGCTCCTACGAATATTCTTTCAAATTCAATAGCATTGTCAGAATGATTGGATTAATTCGTAGATTGATTTACAATTGCTGAAATAGGAACCGAAAGAGATTGGGGGTACTTTCTATAGACAAATTTTCGGAATTTAAAACACAGCTCATAAAATGTATAAAATTAGAGAGTTTTGATGGTGTTGTTGATAACAGATTATCCTCCCTTTGTTAATTTCTTGTAGATGGAGATGGTAGCGTCAGAGTAAGAACAAATAATTCTGAATGCTTCGACACCCCAGAGTTCTGCAATCCAGTCGTTTTACCGTCAAAACAACCTGTAGTGACTCATGACAGTCATTTGAAATATCCACATACAGGGTTTCATGAGCATTATGCGACAACGATACTGGATTATTCGTGGCAGAAAAACGATCAGATCTGTTTAACACAAATGTGTTGTGAAGGTGTGGATATGCATCTTCACTTGTGGTGTATACAGAGCCCTTCATCTGTAGAGTTGGTTTCAACATCATCAACTGATACGTTTCTTCAGGCATTCAGAAGATTTGTTGCAAGAAGGGGTCGCCCTTTGGTTGTATATAGTGACCACGAAAGCAATTTTGTTGGTGCAGATGATTCATTTGCAAAGCTTGACTGAATAGTCATCGCAGAATACAGTACCGTTAAAAAATTTGACTGGAAATTCAATCCCGTAACCGCTGCGTGGTGGGGTGGCGGGTAGAAGCGCTTCATAGGATTCGTCAAACCACTTCTGCGAAAAGTGTTAGTACGAGCTTGTCCTACTCATGAAGAGTTGTCAACAATTTTATTGATTGCGAGTCAGTGCTGAATTCGAGACCGATCACGTATGTTTTTGAAAGCACATCTGAACTGATTATCTCGATACCAAAAAAGTTTGTGAGATATAGGTCCTAAATCATGATCAACTAGTGAACTAGTGTCGATAGTATTGAGTCATCTGATCTGAATAGTTATATGAGATACCGACAAAAGATACGAGAGAATTTTGTGATGAAGATTTCGACGAGATATTTGGGAGAACTGATTGATCATTTCAAAAGGCGAACTAGTATCAATTCTGTGAAAATTAGTTTGATTGGAAGGTTCGAACTTTTTCGTTTGAGAACCAAAACAGGTCATTTGCTAGGGCCTATTTAGCGTAATTTTCCATTAGAAGTCGACGCAGAGGATCCAAATGCAAAAGTATCTTGAAATTGGACAAACACGTTTTTCCACCCCAACAGCCCCGTCAGTTTTTGAAGACGAGAAGGAGGCAGATCCTGAAGAAGAGTCGCGATCTGTTGTCACCCGATACTGAAGAAACATTAATTCGCCAAAGAAATTAAGTTATTTTTGCAAATGGTACTTTGGAATAAGTACCTAACTTTGGCGTTTTTGCTTCACTTTGATTCTGACAATTTGGAAAGTAGTTGACAGCTGTCGAAAATAAATGTATTTCAGTCGTCAATAAAAATACGTAATATTCCTTCGAATTGACCTGCGTTGATAATTTTACAATAAAAATTCACAAAAATAAATTGAAAATAAAAATAAAAAAATTACAAGAAGTAACGAATGATACATGGTTATATTCTAAATGTCCTATCGAGACAAAAAACTGAAAATATACCAGGTGTCCCATTTAAAAATCGAAAGTTTATGTCACTTTCTGTGAATATTAAGGAATGTGCATGAAGTTGAGATATTTGTCATAAGTTTTATGCATTAAACAGATCCTTCAAATTTCATTCCATTATCTACGAAAATAAAAAAGTTATAGGGGCGAGCTACCTTCCGTGGACACCCGGTATATAATGACTGAACACACAATATTCATTCAGTCTGTACTACCAGCTAGCTCGAACAGTTGTATCAATACATTAATCAATAATGGGTGGTCGGTAGCGAGGCGGTTAAATACCGGCCTTTGAAACTTCCGCTTGCATTTCGCCAGGATCAAATTCTGGGAATGGGACAATTTTTTTTAATTTCATTGGAGTCGATAAACAATGTAATTTGTTTAGATACTAATCCCGACGCTTGGTGCTTGCTTGGAGTGCGCGCCGTCCACCCGAGTGGTTCCTATAGGTTTTCCGGGTTTTCCCACAGCAAAAATCAGTAAGTTGCCGCGGAATGCCACGGCAAAATAATAATGATAGCCGTCCTATACCCACACAGGCTACGTCTTTGGTTACCCTCTATGGGTGTTTATGAGGGATTATTATTATACTATTATTATTATTATAATGAACGTTCCGTCAAGCATCAACACCAGTATTTCTCTGATGAATCGTCTGTATATACTGCTGTGGGAATAGAAATTCGGTCAATTTTGAAAAATAAAACATGGACAATTACGGATCGATTCAAAAACCATAATATCATAAAAAGTACTCTTGAACAAAGAAAAGCATGTCTAGTGGCTCAAGATTTCAATCAAAAAGCCTGGTTTTCATTTCAATCATACTTTCGCGACTGTTGCTCACTTGAGATTCGGCTTGTTGTAGCTCTAGGATGTCAGCAAGTTGACGTTACAAGTACTAACTTGGATGGAGAGCTTCATAAAAAAATTCATATTGAATCTCCTAAACAACTCAACGAAATTCTGATAATTATCATAAGAAATGAAAATAATGAGTCAAAAATCCGATTAAATGCGAGAATTATGTTGAAAAACGGAAATAAAGGACCAATGCTGATCCATGTGTGTATCGTTTATGCAATGGAGGTAATTGAGCACTGATTACCATCTGTGTAGACGATATTTTGATTGCTTGTCATGGAGTTATTTCCGATGTGAAAAACCAACTTCGCAAGATATTAGAACTAAAAGATACTGAAAACGTGAGTTACTGTATTGGTATTGAAGGTTATTTAATTGATATACTAAAACGTTTTGGAATGTCGGATTCAAAACCAGTTTGCTGGCGATATCACCAAAGTCTGATACATATGAAGAACTGAAGGTAACGTATTGAGAGCTGGTGGGCGCTTTAACATACTTGGCCGTCAATACAAAACCAGATACTCATTACTTTTGTTCCTAGCTGTTTATGTCGATTCAATAACTGTTTCGATAAAAATCAACTGCCGCAAATAGCAAACCGTTACACTTCCATCCACCGAAGCTGCGTATATGGGATTGACAAAAGCTACCGAAGAAACCATATACTTAAAAACATATTTATCTGAATTAGAATTGAAGAACTTGGAAAATGTCACAGTTTGTAACGCACATCGAAACGCCATGATGCTTGTAGAAAATTTGACTTTATGCCATGCAAGGAGCAAGCGTATAGATATGGTACACCGCACTAGTGCGGGAAAGTTAATATGTCAATTTTATAAAAATTGGGATACATTCATATATTTTTTACGACATTAGAACTTAACGCAGCAGTCAATGACTATGATGTTATTGTTTTCACTGAAACTTGGCTCTACGAAAATATCCTTGATGAGGAACTTGGTCTATCTAAATATGATTTATACAGGAAAGATCGGTCAATACTAACAAGTCAAAAATCCAAAGGCGGAGGCGTTCTTGTAGCGGTGAAGAAGCATTATCCAGTAATATCATATATATCAACAAAAATAACGTGGAACAAATATTTGTCAAGGTATCTTCGTATGGTGAAGATCTAATTATTGGTGGGATATATATTCCACCCAGCTCTCGTCAGGAGTTATATGAGGATTATTGTACAACTGTAGATAGTGTCATAGAAGATTTCCCAAAAAAAAACTGCTTCTGTATGGTGACTTTAATTTACCAAATGTCGAATGGTATAATGACGAATTAGGTGTATCTGCAATATATAATAACAATAATACAGCTCAAATTCTTGTTGAATCTCTAGCATTTCATAATCTCTTGATTAAATTCCACTAAAAATTGTTTTGGTGTTACGCTAGATTTGATATTCACGAAAGATAAAGTCATTATCACTGTAGATATTGCGGACGACTGTTTGCTGCCTTCTGATCCATATCATCCAGCCACAGTATCATCAATTACCTTCAACAAAGATTTCAACGATCTGAAATTTGACAACTTTTACTTCAACTTCAAGGGAGGAGATTACATTGGACTAAACTTCTACTTGCCTGTAGACTGGGATAACCAGCTAGGCAGTATAGCAGACGTCAATAATGCTACAGAAATTTTCTATAATATTTTGTATACAGGCATCAATTTCATTCCCTATATTCGCTCTAGCAAGCCAAAATTGAATGAATGAATGAATGAATGAATGAATGAATGAATGAATGAATGAATGAATGAATGAATGAATGAATGAATGAATGAATGAATGAATGAATGAATGAATGAATGAATGAATGAATGAATGAATGAATGAATGAATGAATGAATGAATGAATGAATGAATGAATGAATGAATGAATGAATGAATGAATGAATGAATGAATGAATGAATGAATGAATGAATGAATGAATGAATGAATGAATGAATGAATGAATGAATGAATGAATGAATGAATGAATGAATGAATGAATGAATGAATGAATGAATGAATGAATGAATGAATGAATGAATGAATGAATGAATGAATGAATGAATGAATGAATGAATGAATGAATGAATGAATGAATGAATGAATGAATGAATGAATGAATGAATGAATGAATGAATGAATGAATGAATGAATGAATGAATGAATGAATGAATGAATGAATGAATGAATGAATGAATGAATGAATGAATGAATGAATGAATGAATGAATGAATGAATGAATGAATGAATGAATGAATGAATGAATGAATGAATGAATGAATGAATGAATGAATGAATGAATGAATGAATGAATGAATGAATGAATGAATGAATGAATGAATGAATGAATGAATGAATGAATGAATGAATGAATGAATGAATGAATGAATGAATGAATGAATGAATGAATGAATGAATGAATGAATGAATGAATGAATGAATGAATGAATGAATGAATGAATGAATGAATGAATGAATGAATGAATGAATGAATGAATGAATGAATGAATGAATGAATGAATGAATGAATGAATGAATGAATGAATGAATGAATGAATGAATGAATGAATGAATGAATGAATGAATGAATGAATGAATGAATGAATGAATGAATGAATGAATGAATGAATGAATGAATGAATGAATGAATGAATGAATGAATGAATGAATGAATGAATGAATGAATGAATGAATGAATGAATGAATGAATGAATGAATGAATGAATGAATGAATGAATGAATGAATGAATGAATGAATGAATGAATGAATGAATGAATGAATGAATGAATGAATGAATGAATGAATGAATAAATAAATAAATAAATAAATAAATAAATAAATAAATAAATAAATAAATAAATAAATAAATAAATAAATAAATAAATAAATAAATAAATAAATAAATAAATAAATAAATAAATAAATAAATAAATAAATAAATAAATAAATAAATAAATAAATAAATAAATAAATAAATAAATAAATAAATAAATAAATAAATAAATAAATAAATAAATAAATAAATAAATAAATAAATAAATAAATAAATAAATAAATAAATAAATAAATAAATAAATAAATAAATAAATAAATAAATAAATAAATAAATAAATAAATAAATAAATAAAAAAATATCTACCCTATATATTTCTCAAAATAAATCCACATAACAATCAAACTAAGCAGATTCAATTGGTTTGATGTGGTAACCAAAGAAGTGCTATAACAACCAAGTTGTCATCAAGACGTCAAAGTTTCAAGTCGAAGCGTTGTCGGAGTGACAGATTCTGCATTTCACAAATTATTTTCATTAAAAGCAATATTTTAATGGAAGAGCCCCCAGAAGCAATTTTAAAGGACGCAGATGAGGTAAATTTAGCCTTTTTACCTAGTAAATCACGAGAAAGATACGAACAGCAAGACAACCAATTTTCAACGAGCAGGTAAATATCACAATTTGAAAATTACGATGAAATATACCTGATGAAAATTACTCCCGAATAAAATTGTTCCCAAATATCGTTTATCGTATATTAAAAAACCCAAAATTATAAAGTTAACCTGTGCTCTCAAATCAATTGACGAATGAATGTCAACCAAGACTGTGTGCGGTGTAGCCAATATTTCAACGGTGATATACAAACATGAGAATGTGTGCGCTTGGTCCCAAAGAATTATTGCGTTATTGTATAAACTTTTGTTGGCCATGATTGAGTAGACTAGTTTCGTGCTCACATTGCCTGGAGAATTCTAAATGGATCAAGCATAGAAAAGATGAGATATTATTCTGAGACGAACCACGTAGAAAAATTGTTTATAATTGAATTGAGTCTTTCGAAACAAGAAAAATCAAATATGTCTGGGTGAAAGGGAATAATGAGGGTTGAAACAATATTCCAGGTGAACATTCGTTAAAACCAGACTGAGAAAAATTTTACACAGAAGTTTCAAACATAATCGAAATTATAATACTACGCTAAGATTTTAAAAACCGTACATTGACTATAATTATCCATATGGGCACGTATGTGTGGCGATAGTACTGAGGTCATTAGCGACTTTGCATCTGTACTTCCTTAGGAAGGAGTTTATCAGTATTACCATGGGTGTTTCGTACCCTGCGTCTAACAACTTCGTTATGAGTCCATCATACCAGACTCTGTCTTGTCAAAACGTTCAGTAGTACCACGCCGGTCATCTTTCCTTGGTGCCAGTGTTCCAGCCTTTTATGGCCGTGTCCACTATGCACGTGACCTGTAGCTCAGTTGAGTGTTCGCGCCTAAAGCTGAACTGTTCGTTCAGTAGAATGTTTAGGGCGTCTGTTATGGCCTCTAGTCTTGTATGGTTAACCCTTCCCGTCTAATGAAGGATACAAGAACTCTCTCCAGTAGAAGACGAGGAGGGGCCTAGGAGTGGATGCTGCGGGACTGGTAGCCGGTGAACAGACTGGTAGCCGGTGAACGAACTGCCCGCTGCCGCCATCGCACCCTGCTGAGAACCAGCCCTCCCAGGGCTTTCACGAAGGGGGAGATGGAAAGAACTCGCTGCGGAAACTTGAAAATTTGTCTCCAGTAGGAGCCAAGGAGGGGCCTCGGATCGGATACTGCGGGACTGGTAACCGGTGATGAAATAACCTGCGGCCGCCGCACCCAACACAGTATGTTCTGGTGCATGATTGGTCAGTTTGGGATATTGTTTTGGCTGCTTCCTCGTATTTTTCAAAATTGTTTCTTTAGGATTCCGCGAATGATTTCATTGACATCTTGTTTGTAGCGTTGAATCGCTCCAAGATATCGTTTCAAAAGATTGCAAATAAAGTGAATCATTCATATCTACAAACAAAAAACGGAGGATACGAGTATCGACACGATAAGACGGGGAATAGGCCAAATAGGCTTGTAAAATCCGCAGAAAATACTATAAATTCCTCATCCAAACTGACAATCTTTATTCTATTGTGGAAACACGTGGAAAGGCAAATGGCTAGAGCGAAAAAATATAGATGAATTGTTTCTTTTAAATACTTAAGAACAATACATATAATCATGTATGTACAGAATACTGTAGGTAAAGTTGTTAACTCGTCGGAATTTGAAGGATTTTTTCCGAAGTTTCTATTTTGGGGGACCCTCTTTTGTGGAGGCCCCGGAGCTCTAGCCCCGGATGTTCTCCCCCCTTAATCAGGCCCCGCAGTCGCCATAAAGATAAATAAGGGAGTTAGGAATAATATAAGTGAAAAAACAGAGCAGATATGATACTGCTTAGGTAGAGGTTTATATTACAAATGGAAGACGAATGATTCTACATAAGAACATGAGTAGTCAATTATGAATTTTCATTCTCAGGACCAATTGCACTTCTTTTGGCAGAACCCTTTCCCTAGAATCAATTTCAATGCAATTCGAAACTGTAGTTTATCGAAATTTTATATTCAGCTGATTAGCATATCCGTAAAACCATGAAACACTAACAACATAAGCGCATGCACATAATCATCTAACTCATGATTTAAAGATACAGTAGTATCCTATTAATGGATTCTCGCGATTCTCATTTACAAAGCTAGAGTAAATTCTGAATCTCAACCAATTAAGTTCCTGATTTCACTCGTCAATTCGAATCAAATGACGCTCTTGACTTTGAAAAGTGCCTTGAATGGAAGATGCCACAATGTATACTATAAAAAATCATCATATTCTTATTTTATATATAATTTACAAGCGTCATCAAGTCACCGTGAAGGTGACGTTAAGTGAAGCCTTGATTATCCACGTACCAGATATTCGTCTTCATCACGTATGTCTGAGAAGTATCAAACGGTGGAACATTATCTTGAAGTTAATTAAAAATAAATCATTTAGATTCACAGATAGGAGAAGAATTTCAATCAATTACAGAAATACTTTTTCCAGCAAGGAATCTGGTGCCATTTCTTTAGAACGATGATCTAATCCGTATTTTCAGTTATACCGTAATTGGAAAAACCGTGTCTTCAAAATAATTATTGTGTACCTAATTGGTCTCATTGCCAATCATACCCAACTGTTCCATTATCGATTATCAGATTACATGTGGTAATTTATAATTTTTATCGACTCAAATGTGGAAGAACCATTTATTTATGATGCCGGCGGTAGTCATGTAGGTATTACGATAACAATTTTTATCGTTATACCTATGCAGTGGTCGATATTGGACGGACAGGACCCAGGAAAAATGTTCATCTGTTGATTTATTAATCATTTCTGATATAATACAGAATTTGAAACTCAGGAAAGAGTAATTTTTATTAAATAATATTGTGCTTAAATGTTCAGCGCGACTAATATTGATTACCTACAAGGCGTTAATTTTAAAGGTAAATGCTTTATTGACCCTATTAAAAGTGGATTTGGACAAACCCAGTATAAAATGTTCATTGTTTAATTTTGTTAAATTTTACGAATTACATTTTTTTACTGGGTTAATCAAAATGTCGGAACATTTTTTGTGATATTTCGCAAATATCTTAAAATATATTTTAAGCTCTGTGGATACATGACGTATTTATAATACATTTTGTCCGAAATTGATATGCACATAGTATACGAGTCCAAATAAATCTGTAAATAGTCGAGTGAATTTTTATTACAGTGGTGTCAGAAACAGATTTTTGAAATAAATGATTGTTGGCATAGTGGACAGTCTCCATGTCACAAAAAAACGAATAGGCCTTTTTCAATTAGATCTAAATGAAATTCAAAAAGTCAATAACAATATCAATATATTTGGAAACTAATGGTGCATTACATCTTTTAACATTTATCAAAAAACATGTTCATCATTTCATAAAATGAATTATCGTAACATACAAACTGTAAGAGATATGAATGAGGAATATATACAGAATTTTATAGGAAAATGTCTCAGCTCCACAAATAAGTAATAATATACAAAGTGTTTTATTCAAAAACACTGAATTTTGGTCAATGCCATGGGTTCCAGGAAGGAAAGGCCGCAAAGGTCGCAAAGGCCTTCATAGAAGATGTGATTGATAGCTAGGCATTGAGATCCTCTGGAATGACATACCTCCAAATTTTAGTTGAGGCATAAAATGGTTCAGGTGTAAAGAATACTCGTGAAACACCCTCCATCCACATTGAGGTGGAATGATTGAACTACATGACTACCAGCTGTTTATTTCTGGAACTCAAGAGGATTGGAATGAGTCGGTACCACTATTTCTCATATCCTGTAGATGGGTCCAGAATGAATCCATATACACAATCGTTATCAACCTTCAGGCGAAAAATGAAACTGCCATGAGAACAAGTATATAAAATGCCATCCAAAATGCAGAGGATAAAGTTATTTCAGAATATGACAAGGAATTGGAAGAACAACTCCGCAGGCATTGTCTTCAAATCTTCAATGAAAAAAATCCGATAGAGATTTGACAAACACACTCCAGGGACTCATTCATCTTTAACATCATGATCGTGCTGAAGTTTAAAATTTTTTAAACCCGTTTTTTCATTATTCTTTGGTATTTTCTTCAAGTACCGTCATTAGTCCATTTCATTTATACTTCATTTATATTTGAACATTCATTTATACAGTAAGTTTCAAAAAGGTTGCATCATATGGAAATTGTAATTATCCTTTGGTTAGAAAATTTTATTCTTCATAAAACTTTCAATCATCAAATTTGAAAATTTCCAGTGACCAGTTAGAACAAAAATAGGAAGATACCCTAATTTTTTACAACAAAAAAGTTGTTTGGAACTAAAAAACTACTAATAATTTATTTATTTTATTTATTTATCAGATGAGCTTATCATCCAATAACAGGATAGCACAAAGTTACAAAAATATGATAGCTGATACAATAACTAGATAGTTAAAATGAAATAGGAAAAATTAAAAGATAGAAAAACTATCCATCTGGGAGATTATTATAAAATTGCATAAAAATATTTTTCAGTGATGGAAGATATCGATAATATAAGAGTGACATATTATGTTGTAAGAATTCATGCATCGTATTACAGGTGAGTTACTGTAGTAATTAGTTGTACAAATTGTTGGATAAAAAGTTATTCTATTCCTCACAATTCTTGTTTGACAGTTCACATTGAAATACATAATTGAAGATTCAGAATCAAGAATATTTTACACGTTAATAATAAACCCACATATTCTCTCCTTAAGAGAAGACGGTCTAACTAGAACTTCAAGTTTGTTTCATAATCGATATAGTGTCGATATCGGAAATATCTGAAGTTAAGGTTGTGGATGAGTTTTTCTTGGGCATATTCAATTTGTGTGACATATTTTTCGTATATTGGATTCCAAGCCGATTAACATATCCAAGAATTGATTTGACTAGTGATTTGTACATAGTGATGATATAATTGTGGTTACGAAAGCTTCTAGAACTCCTAAGAATGATTCCAAGAGTACGAATCGCCTTACTAACCATTGCATCAATGTGGTTTTCTAAAGTTAGTTTTGTGTCCATCAATACTCCTAAATCACGGACTAGATTGGTTCGAGGGATCATTTGATTGTTTAGGAATACATTCTGTGTAGGAGGACTTTTCCATCGATAGAACAGGATGTGATGATATTTTTTGACATTTACGAATAATCTTTTCACAAGACAGAAGTCATAAAGTCTATCTTAATCTTCCTGAAAATGTATGTAATCCAAGATATTGCCTATTTTTATATACACTTCCAGGTCATCAGAATATATTACAAATTTTGAAATCCTGAAGCAACTCTCAATGTCATTGACAAATATAAAAAAGAGAATTGGGCCAAGATGAGATCCTTTAGGAACACCAGATGAAACAAAACATTTTCTTGATTTAGAATTATTCAATGCCACATACCTACTGATCGGATGCGTATGATGTTGAAAGTCTCAGCAAGTAGACGCGTATACCGAAATTCTCTAGTTTCTTCATCTTATATCTCATATACACCTTGGGCGTCTCTCTTATATTACTGTAATAATATTTTGATTAAATATTTGAAAGAATTTGTCCTTTGTACTAAAATATCGACGTTTGCTTAATGATTTAAATTTTTACTAGTCTAGTGCCTATTTGATATTTCATACTGTATGTATGGCCATAATAACTATCAGTATTATTTAATTGAAGAAAATAATTGAATAAATTGACTATTGAATAATACAAATCTGTAAGTTCACTTATTGATAAAAATGGGATAGAATATTTCTGGCGTAGGGTAATTGTTGTTTCTAAAATTAATATTGTTCTGGATTCTGAACAACTTTTTAAATAACCTTTTTTTAGTACTTCGGAAAATTATGGTAGTTTACTCGTGATCAAAATTCCTATTTTTTGTTCTTCCCTGTACACCGTACGGAAATTTGGAATTTTGACAACTCAAATACAAGTGCAATGCACTTGTTTTCATCAAAAATAAAATTATACAACAAATGGAAAATAAACAAGTTTTTCATATTAAAACTCACTGTATCAAAGTATTTTGGTAACAATGGACTGATGAAGGCTAATGAGGAAATTGGCTGATTTCTTGACAATATACTAAGATTCATGAAATAATTCAAAGATGACTCTAAGTAGTGAAGTACCTTGGAATTTAAAAGATCTATTTTGTTCCCTCTCGCGGATATAAGATGGCTTCAAGTTGGATGCATTTCTCTCTTCTATTCCATATGCTCACAGATGTTTTTCTCTGGAGATACGCAAACCTCAAAGTTTGCTGATAATTTAAAACCATATGCATGTACAATATCAACAGAAACTGGTTACCGTGTTTTGTAAAGGCTGAAACACAATTAGTTTTTGGTATTGATTTTCAAAATTTCAGATTTGGTTTTAACATGAAACTATCACTTCCACATTATTATTCTGGTCACGCCCCACAAACAATCTTGTTGGTAGAATTTAAGCTTTATATTTCAATTCTGTTTTGTATCCTGTTTTATTTCTGAAATTGATATCCGAAATATCAGAAACTTGAAACTATTCAACAGTCCGTATATGAATTACTCACACAATTTATAACACTACTCTTGTCTAGATGATATTTGAATGAAATCTGAGCAGTTTCACTCCAATTCAGAGGTCATTTGTGGTTAAAGTATTCTCGAAATTGAAAGGATCCAAAACAAGTTTCTCATTAGTCCCGCTCAAGATGATACTGAATAAATGTAAACGTATGTCAAAGTATTCATTAGCTCACTTATGTAAGAGAGATATGAACATAATTATATTCTTCATGAATTAAAAAAGGAGTATTGAGATCATCGGACCACATAGTAAAACTATCGAAAGCAATTTAAAATTTCTCGAAAGTTGAATCTTCATAATCGTTTACAAGGTAGTTGAGTAACAATTTGCGATACTATGATATCATGAATTACTGAAGTAAACATCTGCATTACTTTTAATAACGAAATAAAATTCAGTATGTAGGAATGAGTGAATATATTTTTTTTATTTGAGAGTTCTCACTAAAATTATTCGTTCTGGATTCGTATAACTTCTTAGCATGAGATTTGAG
The DNA here is from genome assembly GCA_958502065.1 of Chrysolina americana. Taxonomy (NCBI): domain Eukaryota; kingdom Metazoa; phylum Arthropoda; class Insecta; order Coleoptera; family Chrysomelidae; genus Chrysolina; species Chrysolina americana. The sequence goes on from OY293412.1 coordinate 59,500,294, forward strand.
TTTGTCCAAACCAGGCGCACAAAAACTATTGTCACAGAGGATTTCGCGAGCACTTTATCAGAGAACGCTTAATTTAGAAGCCTAGTGAGGCGAGCAAGAGCTGTCAATGCCCAGAAAACTACTGTCTTTGCTTCCACTAGGAAAAGAATACTCAAAGGTCTGAATCCGCCAGTACTTGCTCATCAATGAAGTAGAGATCCCATTCGTTATGGAACCACACCACAAGATCATATGGAATCTCAAAATCGAGAAGACGGCGCATAAGGCTAGTTTGACCCTAGAGACTTGTAGAAGAATGTGCGGGTACGAATTCAAAAAAATTACCTCGTCATAAGAAGGTGTTGAGGAACATACGGGTCAGTAGAGTAGTGGATCAAGGCATTATGGTCGAGGACGTTGAGGGCAGGGCTGATGAGTGGTAGTCTAGCAAGCCTAAGTGTTGATGGTACCACAATGATAAAAACCCCAATTAACTAAAAAGAGCATATGAAATTGCGCCTATCTAGTTAAGTATTTATATCAACTAGCAAATAGTGGTTATGCATATTCAGTCATCATAATATTTCTATCGTCATTTCAAACAAGAATACTAGTTCGTTATATAAGTAACCATATTTTTATGTACCAAAACAAATGTATTCGATTATAGAAACAAATAGTAGTTTGTAGTTATTATCATACTGTTGCATAACAAAATTAGAAGTACATCAACAATTTTTTTTAGTTTTTCATAATTTTTTTTTTAATGATCCTAATATTTAGAACAACAACAAAATGAGTAGTTTATTGACCATTTTTTGTTAGTTCAACAATTTAATCAAGTATAATATATCTATTTGTTTGTTACCTGACCGTATTTTGTTTGGCATGCCTGTCACTTTTTCACCGTTTTGTATGTAAAGAGTGTAGATTCTGCCACGAAAAAAAAATTAATATCACAAATTGATAAATAAAAGCTAACATCAGTTATGAATGGAACGCAGTAAATATAAAAAATCATCCTGATATCACAGGTTTATATTTAAAGTACATTTAATTGTTTCTGAGATATTCACACTCAATTAATTATCAAAAAATCATCTGAGTCACATTCAGAGAGACTCTACAACTTTGGTATTTGAATGTTTTACAGGGGGGTGTCAAAATATGTGTGCAATGAAATCAAAAACACAGGCAGATTGAAAATGTTTATTTATTATTGTATAATCTAATAGAAATATAACATAAATGAATGAATGATACTTATACAGGAATAGGAAGTAATATCAACTTGCATTTCAGTAGATCAAATAAATACTCATACTGAAGGGCAGGTTCATCATACAATTATGTTTGTTTGTTTGACAATTATGATAGTACAGCAAATTATAATTCTGTTATGATTCATATATGAACAAATGTGTAGGTCAGTTATACAATTATATTTGTTTACCTGCCAATTACAATAGCACATCAAACTATAATACTATTAGAATTCATCTATAAACATAATTGTAGGTTAATTATACGATTATATTTGTTTGCCTACCGATTATAACAGTACAGCAAACTATCATAATGTTAGAATTACAAATTTTTGAAAACTTAGGAAATACAATTTTTAGTTTGATTTGACAAAATTTCATAAATTAATAGTTGGAAGACAAAATAATTGATCATATTGCACCTATGACTCAAGTTGATGTTAATTTTGTTCTGCAAAAATGTTTCATTAGTTATTATGACGACCACCTTTTCATTGAACGTACCATTAACATTGTTTCATTCATCAAAATTACCGATATTGTTGATGGAACATTATTTTTCATTGAATTGACCTATCCTATTCCTTTGAGTGCAGGAAACCAAACTCCCTTCTCCCAATGATACCAATATTCATGAAAAGCAGACAGGAGAAAAGAAAAATCAAGAGACTCAACGGTTGCAAAAAATATGTCCGCAATTAATTGAACGAAAGCACTATAACGAATATGTTTGACGAGGACTACACCACTACACTAAATCGTACTGACATAACCAACAATATCACATCCACAAAAGAAATGACAGATCATGACCGACGTATGAAGGAACAATATCATCTCATATTTTCTTCTTTGTGGGAATATTCGGAAATGAAAGTATTTTGACATCGATCGTCGAAATGTTCCCGACACAATAATACACTAGGGTAAAAATATGAAACAAGAACAGGAAAAAGCGACATGTTATCACAAATCAAAGGGACTGAAAAGAGATAAACACAACAAACATGAGAATATGGTGAGATAGAACTTGGTGTATGTAAGAATATGACCTCTATACATAGAAGATAGCAAAGGTTTGTGTCTGTTATTATTAACATATACCGGGTGGCTACGGAAGTATTGCCTACGGAATATCTCAGTTATTGTATGAAGTAGGTTTGTGAAATTTGGAGCGTCGATATAATGACATAAGAGCTAGAATTTGAGCATATTGACATGTCGAAGTTAACTTCCGGTCTGAGCGGAAGTAACATCAAATTTCTTATTTTAAATGGAAACCCTATTTTTTTTTCTTTTCGCTTTATTCAGCATTCAATTCCCTTTCTAATGACATATCACAAGTTGGTATCTAACCAGAAACTAGATCAGAAAAATATTATAATTGAAATTCACCGAGTAGGCCGTGGAAGCAAAATGAAAGCCAAAAATTGAAAAGTTGGCTATGGAAACCATACGTCACTTGATAACAGTTGCTACTACTGTGATATTTTATTTTCATTCGTCGGCGTTATAAAAAGCCGCCAAAAAAAATATTGGAAAAATTGGGAAAAAAACAATACTCTGTAGGTCCATAACTTAAATAGGAACATACAACTTTTTCTTGCCTGTACTATTCAGCATAACCATTCCTTTCTAATGATATAATAGAAAGTAATTTTTTGAAATGAAATACCAAAAAATCCAATTATTATTATTCAAATATCAAAAAAACAGATTTATCGAAAAAAAAAAATTCAAATTGATAGGATTAAAGATAAAATAAATTCAAAACAAATGTTCGAAATGCATTCCCTCAGCGTCAATACATTTATTGACTCTGGTGATATTTTCATGTAAAACGTTTCTCAACATTTGGGGAGTGATATCTTGGAAAGCTCTACGAATTTTTACTTCTAGCTCATGTAGAGTTGTAGGCTGTGTGGAATACACCCTATTTTTAAGATGCCCCCATAGAAAAAAGTCGCAGGGAGTAAGATCAGGTGACCTTGGTGGCCACCTGACTGGACCATGGGTTGTTATGTCTCTCTTGAAAGCGATTTTGAAGATAATTTCTCGCTATTCTTGAATTATGCGGAGGGGCGCCATCTTGCTGGAAGTACATTCTCTCAGTTATTTCCGCTGGTAGGTTGTTAATGAATTCCGAAATTTCATTCGTTAAAAAATTAAAGTATCTCTCTCCGGTTAGTTGGCCTTGAAAAAGAATGGGGCCAACAATATGAGTTCCAACTATTCCTGCCCACACATTCACACCAAATCTCTCCTGGAAGCCACCTTGTCGAAACCGGTGCTCGTTTTCTATCGCCCAGTACCTGAAACAAAAGACCGTTCACACTTTTAGCACTTTACACTTCGACTATCGACAATAATCCAAATAAAGTACAGTACCTACCTTGTATTATTCCTGTTAAATAATCCATTGTTGGTAAATCTTGACTCGTCCGTAAACAAGATATAATAGTTAAATAGGTGATTCTCAGCATTTTGTCGAAGAAACCAATTACAATATTCCAGGCGCCTTTCACCGTCATTTTCATACAAATGTTGATGCAACTGATACTTGAAGGATTTAAATCGATGTTTTTTCAAAATTTTCCTAACAGAGTCCTTACTTATAGCTAATTCGGCGCCAATCTGCCTAGAGGAGATTGTGCTATCATATTGTACTAAAGCTAATACATTAATTTCAGTTTCCTCATTAATAACAAATGCTTCTTGGTCTTCGTGAACATCAGGATCAGTTCTTAATTTTTCTTCAAGCCACTGGAAATACCTTCTTGACGGTTGCTGCCTCCCTAGATATCGCTCTAAATACAATCGTTCAGCGGCATAAAAATTTTTAAAACATTCACCATAAATGAGAAGCATGTCAATTTGTTCGGTTCGTGAATAACCAAACCCTTTTAAAATGGCAGAATCAAAAACACTACTTCGAACGTCAAAATAATATGGATAGCAGCGTTCGTGAGAGCTCTCGTTTCTTTTTTGTTTCATTCCAAAATACATCTTAATCAGCCTACTTGTTAATATTTTGGTTCGAATGATTATTGCAATGGAATGATTATTCTGAATAGCACAAACATCGTCCATAGGTAGATATTAGAATATCTATGGACGATGGCACAGACCAAGTACGTTTATGTTCCTATTTAACCTAGAACCTACAGGATATAATTTATCATTCCACATTATTTTTAATGTTACTTTTGAGTATGGCGATAATCTGTTTTGTTATTTGAAGAATAATAATTGGATTTTTTGGTATTTCATTTCAAAAAATTACTTTCTATTATATCATTAGAAAGGAATGGTTATGCTAAATAGTACAGGCAAGAAAAAGTTGTATGTTCCTATTTAAGTTATGGACCTACAGAGTATTGGTTTTTTCCCAAATTTTCCAATATTTTTTTTGGCGGCTTTTTATAACGCCGACGAATGAAAATAAAATATCACAGTAGTAGCAACTGTTATCAAGTGACGTATGGTTTCCATAGCCAACTTTTCAATTTTTGGCTTTCATTTTGCTTCCACGGCCTACTCGGTGAATTTCAATAATAATTTTTTTCTGATCTAGTTTCTGGTTAGATACCAACTTGTGATATGTCATTAGAAAGGGAATTGAATGCTGAATAAAGCGAAAAGAAAAAAAAATAGGGTTTCCATTTAAAATAAGAAAGTTAATGTTACTTCCGGTCAGACCGGAAGTTAACTTCGACATGTCAATATGCTCAAATTCTAGCTCTTATGTCATTATATCAACGCTCCAAATTTCACAAACCTACTTCATACAGTAAGTGAGATATTCCGTAGGCAATACTTCCGTAGCCACCCGGTATAGTAGGTCAGTTTCAAGAAATCTGACTGAGAGCTTTTTCTGGAGGTTTATTCGTACGACCCAATATGAAGATATCTTTTTCAACAATGTGATACCTCTCAATGGGAAATTAGTAGGAAAAATTTGAAAGAAGAGACAGAATAGAGGTTCATGTAGACTAAGAAATGCTAGCGGAATAAAAGGAATTTGAGAACGGATAATTCTACAGAATTATACTAATGATAGGTAGCAACTGAACCCAACCGGGCTAATTCTTTTCATTCAACTGAAGCCAGACAATCAAATTACAGAATTTTGCTCGGTATTATGAACCAGTTAGCGTCTACTAAGCAGAAGATAGTTTGGCTTTGTGTTGGTAATCAATGAACCATGCCAGTTTCTCAATATCTTACACTATTAACACTTGAGAGAAACTATCATTAGGCTATTTGTTTCCCAAAGGCATACTTTTCTATCACACTCCCTCTCTGTGTCAAAATTCTTTTATTTCTGTGTTCGATTATAGAAGCCAATTTTGTCGGTGACTATTAAATGTAATGAAGAAGTAGAAAGACTCACGTTTACTTTCATTTGATGGTCATTTAGCGCTTTTTCATTTCCATCGATAATACCTTCAATAGCCTCAATTTAAACTGGATGAAACACGCACGATTTTATTGCGTTGGAACTTGGAACATTAGCGCACACACAACTTTATAAGCTAGGTGTAGATATACAGTGTCACACAAAGTTCGCGACATATAGAAGTTTTTTTAATAAAAGATATAAAAAAAATTTACTTCGCAGTTGGTTTGTGCTTGAAAAATGAGTAAAATACAGCATCTTTCCCTTTTTTCATGTGCTACTCTAAAAATTTCATATCTACATTTGCTCCAAATTTGGACTCTCTACTGTCACTACGACTTTTTTCCATTTTTTTTATTTTTCGAATCTTTCGCTCTATCGATTCGAACGAAACATGATTAAAATTTCATGATTTTGATGAATATGAGACTTCAATGTCATATCTTGCCCAGAAAATACCCACATTGGCCTGTTACCAGAAAAAAAAAATTAACCTCCAGAAATTCGTCTTTGTTGTTGCAAAGTTCATCTAGTTTTTTCATTTCATTGTTAAACTAATGTGGATTTTCAATGTATGGACGTTAATATGTCAGTAATCGAATAAACGAATTTCTCTTCATTCTTATTATACTTGTATTTATTTTTTTAATAGATTTTTATCCAGTTTAATTATTTTTCTGACCAATAATTCAGTTACAAACAAACCCGAAATATCATACTATTCTGTAAACTGAACAATGACCAACAGTTTCATAACTATTCAAAAGACTTTCGTTCTAGCGATTTGTACTAGACATGATACAAAATTTCGAGATTTCAAATAATACAGGACTAATGCAACATCTCGGGGAGAAAATAGTATGTACTGATCAAATCGAAATAAAATTTTCACTTAGTAGGCTTTTGAAACAAATTTTTAGTTTTGGTTAATGTCAAATTATAGCGTGTAATAAATCGAGTAGATTTGTGTACAGATTTTCTTACATTTATAATTCACAAAAAGTTTTATGTACAATGTTATCCATACAAGACAAAGTGGAAATCGTTCTTTCATGTGGTGAGAATGTGCCATATCGAGATGTTGCTTGCATTTTCAATCACCGGCATCCAGAAAGAAATATTCACTTTAGTACCGTGGAATAATATTAAAATCATTCAAAGAAACTGGCTCTGTGGACAATCGTTTCAAGAAACCACATAATCCAATGAAGTATAATGAAGAAGAACTCAATGTTTGTTTGAGCGTTGTTGAAAACGGAAAAACTAATATTAGCAGCATTAGTGAAAATACAGGGGTTGGCAGAGAAACTGTGAGAAGAATTTTGCACAAAACTAATTTCCATCCCTATAAGCCAAACTTCATAAACTCTCTCAAAGAAAGAGATTTCGATATTCGAGTAGGATTTTCATTTTGGTCCCAAGGTGAGAAAGAAAATGATATCGCATTTCCCTACAGGATTTTATGGACTGATTACGCAACTTTCACGTCGAACGGAACATTTAATTCCCAAAATTATCGCTGGTGGTCCAACAATAATCCAAACTTTGTAATAGAATGCCTCTAAGTGTTAGACGAAATTTGTGGTATCAGCTTGACGGGGCACCGATCCACCAAACGGTAGCAGTGAAACAGTGTCTTGGTCAGATGTTTAGGGGCAAAGTGAAAGAACGAGATTGGGAAGATTATTGGCCACTAAGATCAGCGGACTTATCTCCAATGGACTTTTTTCTGAAACAAAAAGTGTATAAATACAGACCATTTGCAAACAAGGAACATTTAGAGAATACCATTCGGGAGTATTATGCTAACATAAATCCCCTATTTATTAAAAATGCCACAAAGTCTGTGAATGAAAGGACTATAATTTGTATAGAACGGGAAGGGCGGCATACACAATACGAATGTAATAAGACTGAAGAGAAATTCCTTCATTCGATTACTGACATATTAACGTCCATACATTGAAAATCCACATCAGTTTAACAATGAAATGAAAAAACTAGATGAACTTTGCAACAACAAAGACTAATTTCTGGAGGTGCATTTTTTTTATTTTCTGGTAACAGGCCAATGTGAGTATTTTATGGGCAAGTTATGACATTGATGTCTCATATTCATCAAAACTATGTAATTTGAATCATGTTTCGTTCGAATCGATAGAGCGAAAGATTCGAAAAATAAAAAAAATGGAAAAAAGTCGAAGTGACTGTAGAGAGTCCAAATTTGGCGCAAATGTATTAAATTGGAACCTGAGCAACTTTTTCTTTTCAATTTTTCGGAATTTCCAAAAAAAAACTGATTTTTTGAGGATTTTAGAAAAAAATGTCTATGATATGATTCGTCTGTGGCTTGAACCCGACTGTTTTTTATTGTTCAATTAGTTAAATATAGTGTACACCATGAAAACTTTTTTAATTTTCTTGTTTTCAGAAAATATTATTTCTGTTTAAAGTTAGTGCATTGTTCAAAATGTGAAATACTTTTCCAATGAGTTACTAGTGGCGTATCAATAAGCAAAAAATATCTGAAAATGGGAAAGATCAAAATACTTGTATTTTTCAAGATATCGAAAAGTGAAAAAACTTGTTTCAGAGAATGAAAATATTTCAAGAACAGAATATAATAATTCCAGTTCTTAAATCAATAAAAACCTGAACAACGATGAGGTGAGAATAAATATTAATCAGAATAATAACTTTTTTTCTTCAGTCAATATAGCATCTGTCCAGTATACATGTTCCAATTCAAATGATAAAAATTTGAAAATTTTATGATGTCTAATTCGTTCGAAGAACCTTTAACCAAAAAAAAAAACAAAAATTAAAAGTCACTTTCGGTTTGACCAGAAGTGACAAAATTTTTTGATTTCGTGGAAAAAACGTCAATTGAAATTTCGAATTGAAAGAATTGCAGTAGGCTACGATATTTTGTGTATCTAATCTTGAATTTGACTTCAACAACAATTGATAATTTATGAACAATTACGACAGCCCTCAGAAGTAGAAACTTGTGCGAGCTAAGAACTAACGAGGTCTTAACTTTTAACGTGCGATTCCTAGCACGAGACCAGTGACCATGCGGGGAATCGAACCCACGTCCCTCTGATTGATAGACTAGCGCTCTACCATCATGACCACTGCGGCCCATAATCACATCAACAATACCATCGAGCAATTCATGAAATGTTGAATCAGCTACAGATGTTCTGTCGAGGAGCATAATAGTTATTCATGCAACAAGTTCAAAAATTAGGTGTTTATTGCACTCGACGAGAAATTGTTCGACGAGGCCGTTAGACCGAGTTGGACAACACGTCGAGTGCAATAAACTCTTTTTGCATGAGTTGCATACAATATTTTTTTTACGTTCATGCAAAAACCAAAAAATTTTTCATTCAGGTGTCACTAAACTTTAAGGAAGACATTGTTTGTTTAAATCTATATGCTAAAAGTAATTTAAAAAACATTTTGTGTAATTCAGTTGATATTCGAAAGAACTAATTTTATTTTGAACAAATTGCATTTTCTAGTAATTTCATAGTCCATTATGCAATGAATATGATTTGACAATTTATTATATGAAACCTGCAACTATTTGAAACGTAATACAATCTCACAGAAAATGGGCTGAATTTGAAGGCGATTTGAAAATGTATGTCTGTTAGGATGAAAGAACGCTATAGTAGAATGACAGATGAGTTCAATAAAGTTTTATTGCACTCAGTGCAATGAAGAACCAGTTTTTCCACCAAATATAGTTTAATTAAGTTTTGTGTTTTGAATGAACGTAGAAAAGGAAATATTTCTCACTTATAATTTTAAAGAAACAAAAAAATAACAAAGAAAGGGGACACAAGAATATAATAACTAAAGCATATGTCCGAAATGTTGACCAACTGCTTCTACGCATCTTTCATCTCGGTGGACTAGTTCACGCGAAGTAACACAGCATTAAGGGCTCTACTTTTCAGATCTTCCAAATCAATAGAAGTCTGGTACACCTGATTTTTCAAATACCCCCAAAGAAAGACATCCAGCGGTATTAATTCTGGAGATCTTGCAGGCCATGTTATCGGTCCGTGTGTGCCGATCCATCTATCTCCAAATGTTTCATTTGAATGATTCCTTACCGCTATAGCATTATGGGGGGGGGGGTGCACCAACCTGTTGAAAATGAATGTTTCTACGCATATGTGAAGGAATATTTTCAAAATGAGGAATTTAACTTAGAAGGAATTCTAGGTACATTCGACCAGTTAACGAACCATCGTAAAATTTTGGTCACAAAATCAGTCTATCAATCATGCACCATGAATTGACTCCCCAGATAACTTGAAAATTTGTTTGTCCTAGCATGTGTGGACTATTTTCTGAACAGTCATGACAATTACGTCGATTTACAGTTGCATTATTATGGAAACAACTCTCATCTGACCACAATATCGATCTGATGATACCATCTTCACGTTCCGTAGCCAAGCAAGAAACGTAAGTCTCCTCTCGTAATCCGTGGGTAGTAATCCTTGATGCAGATGTATTTTAAATGGTTTGAATTTGACAATTTTGAGAATGCGCTGATCTGATGAACGAGAAATACCGCTCTCCTGTTCTATGTTTCTAATAGAGATATATGGGGATAAACAACCACTCTTCCTAAAACTGCAGCAGTATGCTCTGCGTCCATAGCATTTCTTCTTTTGAAGACAATACGCTATCTATGAAATGATCCACTTGTTGCCAAATTCGACGCCACGCGTGTGAAATCTATAGCGTTTGGCATTCGTCTATCAGGGTATTTCTTTCTGTATGCACGTAGGGCATCCTGACGATTATTTTCGCATTTTCCAAAAATCAGTATCATATCCAATTTGTCTTGATTAGTGAAGGTATCATCATTTTCACGGTTATTCATTCTTGAATGTTAGTTTCTCTGACACGCACAAAACTATTGAGAATTATTAACTGTCAAAGTTACGAACAAATGTATTCAAATGTTTCTATGGCACACTAAGGTTTTAACTGACGAATTAATAATTCTTTCAGTTCTACTATTATTCTAATAATTTGAAATTTGACGTTCTCTTCAACATCTCGAATGCAAAATTGTTCATGAATTATCAATTATCATTGAAGTCAAAATCAAGATTACACAAAATATCGTAGCCTAATACTGAAATAACAAAACAATAACAAAGCAAAGACCATCTACAACGAGATAATATTTCTCGATAGCTGAGATGTGTCGATAGTGAAAAGTAGGTACTTAAATGATTTTGTCATTCCATCATTGATGTTACTACAACAACAAAAAAACAGACTTTATTATTTTTCTACTCGTACGAAAAAACACTATTTTTTACTCGTTTACACGGGTATTAAGGAGTATTACTCTACCCGGCATTTTCAAATCCCTAGCAAATTTTCAGGATTCAAATATTGCTGATTATTTATTAGGTTCGATCCGATTAATTTTTATCAGAAAGAAGGCGGATTTACCGGATTCATAATGCATAATTTAATGCATATGCGTAATTTTAATGTAAAATTCATTAAATTTCAATACTCAGATTCATATGAAACCATCGAGGAATTATAAATTATGAAACGGGTAAATGGTTTCATTTGAATCTGAGTATTGAAATTTAATGAATTTTACATTAAAATTACGCATATGCATTAAATTGTGCATTATGACTTCCATAAATCCGCCTCGAGCGGTCCGCTAAACATATTCTTGAATAACTGGTCTATCGAAGAAGAGAATCAGCAGTTAATTTCACTAGTTACATCGTTGCATCATGCATGATGCAGGCATCGTTACGACCTTGGATTGTGTTACACTTACTGGATCTATTTCAGAAGGTACAGTTCTATTGACAGACGAACAACGACTAGTGAGAGTAATTTCACAATATTGCTTGTTTTCTCAGTACATCGAGACAGCGAATAGTTGAGCTGAAATGAAAACGAGTCCATCTTCATTGAAATATGTTCAGGTCACTCATAAATTAGATTAGATTTTTCATTGGTGAAATCATCACAACTTAGTACTAGGACAACTCAATGATATAGGTACATACAATTTGTTAATATCCTCACAATTATAATAATATTTGGAAGATGTGAGAACATCGACCGGCTTATATACTTTTTTCCCACAGATCAAATCCCCGAAAAAACATGTGAATTATAGTAAATCTAATTATTATTTATATTGATTATTTATTATTATTATTTCAATAAAAAATCTTTGGAGCCCCTATATTATGGCCTTCTTCGAATCACGGCAAGCTGGCATAACTTTCAAATTCGAGAGAAGTGTGTCCATCATTCCACCAAGTACCCCTGTAATCAGAACCACCATTTTAACAGATTGGTTCGGGTAAGACCTGCGGAGTTAAAAAAAAAAATTGAGATTGTGTCCATTTTTTCTCATCTTTTTGGATAATATTCGTTTCGCTAGGAGCCAAAATCTCGTCATACGTTGATGATCGAGAAGAACTACATCAGGCTAATTGGCTTGAGGGTGAGAAATGAGTTTAGCATTCTTTCTCGGCATCGACTTCATGTTCCCATTTCTGCAACTAGAACAGCTATATCCATCCCTGGTGCTAATTGTTTCAGAAATTTTTCAAACTCAAATATAAACATATTCTGTAACAGGAAAAGGTATACAGAAATAATAAACCATTCAAACTGCTGAAATAGTTATTTACTTAACAAGCCGTCAAGGGTGGAAAAGACATTTTTCGCAAGAGTTAGGTACAATGTTTTTCCTACGAGTATTTTTGTCCATCTTATGAACAGTGCCGCGCCGACCCTGGGCAGCGCCTGTGTGCGAGTCCTATTGTTTTGTTTAAAATTGTTTTTTTCCGTTAACCAGCTGTCATCCCCCTACGAACGACAGCCCTCAGAAGTCGAAACTTGTGCGAGCAAAGGATTAACGAGGTCTTACCTTTTAACGTGCCTTTTAAAGCGCCTCTTTGTTTTGGCGAAGTGTTTCGCGGCGAAAAAATTTGGATATTTTTTATTCAGACGAATATGAGTTCTCTAGTTTTATAGTATTTTCGTAAATATATAAACAACGGTTCGCCTTTGCATTTTGCGGCATGCACGTCAATTAAGTCCGCGTGAACCGCGGCGCTTCCTTCGAATCTATACGAGTTGTTGCAATTGATAATGGATGAACTATACACGACTACGAGGAACGTTATTGTGTAAAAATTTATATTTCAGTAATTTGCGCTGGCATTTTATTAAGATTAAGGGCGCCTCCGGCGCCCCTAGAGCCCTGGCGCCTGTGTGCGCCGACAGAATAGTTACATAGATCATTTAGTTAGTCCCAAATATACTTATTGTCAACAATACAAAATTCGTGCGGAAAAGTAACTTTTCAGCAGCACTAGTGAGAAAAAGTAAAGGTAACTTTTCCGCACGATTTTAAAATACAACATTCAAAACAAAAATTGTGCGGAAAAGTTACTTTCCCGCACTCTCGTAGAAAAAATATGTTGAATTACACAATAATTAGTCATTTCTCAGAGAAACTTAAGTACAAACAGCTTTGAGGCGTCTGTTCCTCGTCCAACTCCTTACAATTCACGTTACTCAAGCTATTGTCTACACTGGAGTTTTTAAAAACATTTGTGCGTCTTCATCGAAGAGATAAGGCAAGTTCCAACTAGATCTGGATTCTCTGCCAAATTCAGCCTGACGTAACTTTCTCGGTTCCATATTGGCTTTTGGCGAAGCTGATATGTTACCACGGAGAGAAAATGAAGGTGGAATGAAAAGTTTTGAATTTGAATAAAACAAATAAAATTACCCCGACGGGAAAGCTGAGTTCATTTTCTACAGCAATCAAATGAATGTGGAATGACAATGTTCAACAAACAATCTCAGGTAAGGAGTTCAGCCCTTGCAAGTTCGAATTCTTTATTTGGATTATTTTAGAATCCCGAAGGTTTAAAATATATTGACGGAGTAATGTGTGGTTGTGCATGGGAAACTGTCTCAATCGGGTACAGAGTACTTAGGACAGAATATGAGGTAAAATGTTCATTAATCATATTACCTATTCTCTTTCCTTTTCTGCTACACAGCTGTAAAGGTCTCAAAGTTCTAATCGTTCAGGAATGGAGTTGGAACAGAAAATTAAAACTGGTGGAGCATTTTATTCGACATTATTTCTGAGTGAATGAGACGCAATTTATTCATTTAGTGAATGAATATGGTGATTATAGTTTCAGACTTCCCCATACATTCCCAGGGCGCCCTGGGATCATTCGCCCTGAGCAACGATAAGAAGTGAATCAAGGATGAAGACTTCCTTCATTCATTCAGTTGAATAGGATCTCTTCCCCAATACAGACAATTTGAATAATTTTATGGATCGAGAGTATAATGCATTCTTTTACCGAGGCCTTTGATGGTGTGAATCATGAATTAGTGACTGACAAGTTGTATCGGTATGGCTCTAGAGATGTTCCACTGCTGTACTGGATTTGTTTATATCTCAAGAATAGAAAACATATCTATGATTCAAACAAAAAAAGGTCAAACAGTTCAGTAACAAGTCGTGTTGTCTCACAAATATGGCACAGTAAAATGTTACCAGTCTGGAAAAAAACAGTTCAAAATTATTTAAAGAAAGTTAAAGAGTGGTGTGAGTAAAATTGTTTATGCTTTAACGTATATAAAACTCATATACTCACATCAAAGTTCAGCTTCGATAAACTCAAACTGGACAGTCACCAAGTGAAAAAAAAAAGCACGAACTTAATTTCTTGTAATTATATTGACCATGAATAAGATTAAATTGTCATATTATTGCTTTGAATGAAAAATTGGCATACAAGTAGTTTCAAATGAATTGGAGACTTCGATGCACTAATCGAATGCCAAATAGAATATGGTATAGCAATCTGAGGTTACTACAATAATAATTTAAAGAATTCGGACTTTTTATCAAAAACGAGATCTAAACGAGATCTTTGCGATATTCATGCAAGGTCAATCACTATGAACCCCCTATACGAGGATATATTGAAAAATTCTTAGCCTACTATAGAACCAAACGAAATTTCAATGTCAAAATATTTTATTGCTCAACATATTCTTCTCTTAATTGGATACATTTATTACAGCAAACCTGCAACATCTCTAGACCTTTAAAAAAAATATTTCTTCTTGCTCTGCAAACCAGACCTCTTCAACTTCTATTACCTCCTCGTTGGAAGAAAATTTACGATCTTTTAAACTTTTTTTCAGTTGGGGAAAGAGATGATAGTCGGACGGAGCCAAATCCTAAATCACGAATTTTTTGCATAGCAACATGGGATTTGTGTGCAGGGGCGTTGTCCTGCAAAAACAAATCACCTTTGGATAGCTTTCCGCGTCTTTTCTCTTTAATTTTTTTCCGTAGAGTGGTCAGTAATGTCGAATAGTAATCTCCAGTTATTGTTCTACCCTTATTCAAAAAAGCAATCATGATTACTCCATGGCAATCCCAAAAAACTGAAGCAAGAACTTTTCCAGCAGATTTTTGGACACGAAACTAAGGTCTTGGAGAACCGGAGTGTCGCCATTCCATCGATTGTTGCTTTGTTACTGGATCATAGAAATGTACCCAAGTCTCATCCATAGTAACAATTCGGTTTAAGAAGTCTACATCGTTTTCAAATTGAGCACAGATCGAACGCGATGCTACTACCATTGCACGCTTTTGGTCACAATTCAAACATTTGGCAATCCATTTTGCAGCAATTTTTCTCATGTCCAAATTGACATGAACTATATGATGAACGCGTTCGTATGAAATATTCAGTGCTTCAGATATCCGTTTTAGCCCAATTCGACGGTCTGTTAAAATCATGTCATGAACTGCATCGATATTTTCAGGGACTGACACAGAAACTGGCCTTCCCGATTGGTCATCATCTTCAGTGGAAAATTTACATCTTTTGAAGCTTGCAGTCCAATTTTTCACGGTTGCATACGAAGGACATTGATCACCAAGGGTATTGAGTATATCTTCGTAAATCTGCTTACCTCTTAACCCTTTTAAATACAGGTACTTGATGATGGCTCTATACTCCAATTTTTCGATTTTCACAATTTTGGTGGACATAATTTTTTTTTAAATTTATTGCGTAACTCTGATTTACTTTTTTGACGTCAAACTTTACACTGACACTTCTAATAAGTTATTGTCTTTGCTATGGTAACGCAATATTTTGTTTATGCAGGGAACTGGTCTAAGCTAACTAGATATCAATACATCCTCGTATGAGAAAGCGTATATTATCAATGAATTGTATTCTCATATTGAAAACGGAATGCTTGAATCACACAAAATTCAAAACTTATAACACCCATAAGCCCACAATACCCGCCGTATTACTCGTTTGTAGCTCCCTATACCGAAATCATAAAACATGAAAGCCTAAAATGATATAACCACTTGCCCAGTGAGGGTAGGGATGTAAAGAACAAAATATTCAGAAATAAAATAAAAACTCTGAATAACGTTTATTATGACTTGAACCAGTTTTATTCAGACACACTCTGACATTTTACCCACTTATTTATTTATTCATTCATTCATCTTTTCATTGATTTATTAACACTGAGTCTAGTCTTCCTAATTCTTTCAATTACTGACTTCCATCATCTCTGTTTTTATTAATACCCGACGTTTTTGACTTTCTATTTTTTATTTACATTGATTTTACCATTTCATATTTCAATCATCAAAAGAGCTTGGTATTTTCAATAATTTTTATGTTACATTCAAACAATGCTTTGATATTTTTACTGTGTACATTCATTTTTGTCATTTTTAACCAAACGCAGAATATTTTTTATTTCATATGTGTATCCGCGTAGAAAGTTTAATTTGTTTATTTTGCCAATAGATAAACTTTCAAAGTTACATTACTGAATACATTTACAGTATTAGGCTGTTATACACTGCCCACCCCCTTTGTTAATTTTCAAACAGTTTGACGTAAAAACTTGAAAAAAATGTTTGGAGGGTATAACCGATACTACATTGTGAAATAAAACACATTGGCATAGCTTCATAGATGGCGCGGGGGCACATCAACTTAAAAATTTCAAAAATCATGGGTGTATGGTCAAGTGTCACGGAATTCTAAAAAATGTAGATGGTTGAAAAGAGAATTTAATTATCTTTTCAACGTTGTGGCACTTGAACCCCCATGTCATTTAAAAATTCTAAGTTGATGTGCCCCCCCGCGTCATCTATCGAGCAATCATAATATGTTTTATTTCAAAAACTGGTGTCGGTGAAAGCCTCTTTTAGGTTTTTTAGGTTTATAAGTCAAACCTTTCAAAATTTAGCCGCACAGTATATGTGAATATGTATTCATTTCAATATGTTAAATTAACGGTGTGGTCGGTGGCTCAGTGCTTAAGGTTACTAGTAGTGGAACTTCTGGTTCGCATCAGACAGACAGACGTTCGAGGCTCCGGTCGGAATCTTTTTTCTCATCTAGTTTTTTTAACAAAAGCAATAAATTAACATGAAACACTAATAAAAAAATAATTCCGTGATTAGTAGTAGGTTTTTTTCTGAAATAATAACAATAACATTTTAACGAACAATCAAAATATATTCTACCATTAATCATCAAATAGAAATTCTGCAGTAAATAAAGTGGTATTCTTAAATTTAAAAAAATACCGACTTGATTATATTCATTGTTCAATAAAGTCAAATACATATCCATTTCAAAACATTCATTTTATGATCATCGGTCGGTTGGTGGCTCAGTGGCTAAGGTCTCTAGCAGTGGAACTTCTAGCTCGCATCAGACAGAGACGTTCGAGGCTCCGGTATGGGTCTCTTTAGGTGGCCACATGCCTTTTTGTGAATAAAGTGTGATGTGAGTTGCCTAGATGGCAATCCCGAAGTCTGGTGCTAGCTTGAAGTGCGCACCGACCAACCGGGATGGTGCTATAGGTTTTCTGGGTTTTCCGCACAGGCTATGCCTTTGGGTACACTCTACGAGTGTTTATGAGGGAATATTATTATTATTATGAAAGATTTCAACAAAGTAACAAAATATATTCAAAAATACAAATAAAAAAGTTCTATTCTTTTGTACTGATTAGGGATCATCAGAGGTAGTGGTGATCATTGAATTCCATTTTTAAAATTATCATTATTTGAGCATAGCTATTTTAATAATTAACGAAAGATTATTTTTTTAGTTGTAGAGAATAACCAGCAACACCCTATTCTCAGTGTTACAGTTCTAATTTGACTAACGTATTATCGACAATAACTCTGCTTGTATAACTTGATTCTTACGCAATAACTTCAACAAATCCTCACTTTTCTTCTCTTCAGTATAACAACTATAAAAAAGCATCCAAAGAAAATATGAATCCGTAATGTTGATTAGAAATTTGGGTTGCTTTGCCGGTTTGAAGATGTGCGGCAGTGCTATCAATCAAGCTTGACAGTTCTCGGATAGTGAAAATATGTAATTAGTATCATAAAGTACTGATCATGTTATTAACATACCAATGAAGTGGATGTCAACCGCGACAGAAAGGAACTAACTCATACGCAAAGCAAGACGTTACGCAACAGTGATATTCGGCATGGCATTAGTGAATGATCATAACAAATTTGCATCCTCAGAGAGTTTTAATTGAAATGATCTAAATAAGTTCACTTCGCAGAAATGTTACGTATGGAAGATGAGTTTTAGCCGAAGATTTTTATGTAATGTGTATCTATGATCTATGAGATCCTTCAATTTCAGATTACGTGATCGGAAATAACGATTGAGCGCAATTTGTATTTATCTTACGACTACATAGGTAAGTACCTAACGTATATCGCACCGTACAGTCCAGTGGAAAGTGACTTATTTCCAGACACGTGCGGAAAGTTACTTTTCGCTAATGTGCGAAAAGTAATTCGCACGCGTGTGGATAAGCCGTCAAATACGTAATTTCGGTTTAGATTTAACGCTTCAAGTTACAGCTTATTAAGGGATATTTCCAATTCAATTAATTCTAATTATGATCTTGATCTCTTAAAGAAAATATTTTACATTTTAATATAATTATTCAAAATGGACGAAGTTTGTTAAAATGGTTCTCAGTCAGCCTATTAGATTTTTTTGGGTGCGCCTCGTGCTATATTATTCCCTAGTCGTTTGAAAAATGTTACTTTCCACACTCGTAATGCAATATATTATATCTAAAAGATATCCATGTGTTGTTATCAGTAGTGAAATGAAGTCGCCATGCAATACTTCAAATTTTCACAATTAACCCATGATGGAAGAACAGAAACAGTATCAGCTGTTATCTGAATCAATGTGCCTATTTTCCACTGTTATTGATATATACTTAATTTAAATGTATTATTATTATAATTAACTGTATAATTTCAAAAATGTGGTAGAAATATTCTTTCTGAATACCCTTTAATCTTTGATAAATAGCTTGCTATTACCACAACTTCCTCAAGCATGATGCCTGGTACCAGCCCAACGCCATAGGTCATAGGCCCTTCGCCTACAACGTGCTTTTGAAAACTTGTACTGAAAACAAATAAATTATACTTTGGGTTCTGTCTTCAATTATTACACCATATAGTCATGCATGATAATATCGTCTTTATACCGCGTTCAAAGACATATACCTGTAATAGTATATTACATTACTAGTGCAGAAAGTGACATTTTTCACACGAGTGGGAAATATTGTGGCACGAGGCATAAGTCGAGTGCGGCAATTACACATGAAAAATCACATTCGCACGAGTAATGTACAATATTTTTCCTACGACCACATAATAATTTTACCTAATAATTTAAAAAAATATTTTGACGTTTCACACACATTTTTCAAAGCCTGCTTCTTATATACAATAAATTGCCTTATTGCCTGACTAAAGTAGAGATTTGATATATGAAACTATTTAACGTAAATAAACATGAGTTTTGAAAATTCCTTGCTCTATTTAGATGATTCAGAATGCTTTTGAATGGATATTTGTTTAATTCAAACTCCAAGAAATATAGATGATATTGACATGTGTCCAAGAAAATCGAATGAATAGTACGACTGAGAACCATTCTGATTTCATTCATTTTTAAAAATTAATTTAAATACAAAATATTTTCTTTATGATATAATACCGACGAGATCAAAATCAAAATTAATTTTGATAATGATTACTAATCAAGATACACTCTGATACGATATATTTTCTTGTCATAATAGTTGTCCAATAGTTCAATTGGTAGGCACGTGACTTCTGAGACCCGATTTTTTATTTTAGCCTTTTCCGGAGTTAGCTCGCAATAACTAGCCTCACACGAACTTAAACAATAGCAATATCTAGATTGAATGCGATGAACGACACGCACAAGCTTCGCAGGAGGCGTGCATTATGCCACCTACAACAACCCTCATGAGTTTTATAAATCGACCAACCACCAACAACAGCGGAGGTGGTTGTCAGCGCCCCTTTACCGGGACCCTAGGCACCCCTTGGCACAAGCGCTCGCCCTCCTCCCCAGCAATGGGGTGGAGGGGGAGGCGGCTCTCCGTGCGTCCATTTCCACACCGTCGGATATCCAAGCCCACGTGGGGTGCAGAGAGAAGACGTTGTAAAATGGATTGGCAAAACTCTGCGGTGACTCTATTCAAAATTGTACAAAATAAACTTTTATTTTTTTATGACTTCTGACGAAGAGTACGCGACGCGGGTTCGATACTCACCAGCGGATTTATTTTTTATTTTTAAGAAGATGAAAAAAATTACACTTCTCAAATAGATTGCTTCAAGATTTTGTTGGTAGAATTTTGAGGGAGGATATTTTGCTGTCTCCACGCTCAAATAATGCACCTAACATTCACTACATACTCAAAATAACTTTTGACGTTTGACATACATTGTTCAAAGCCTGCTTTCTATATATAATGAATATTTAGCAAATTGATTACATGATTGCCTGACTGGGTACAGGGAATTGATATATGAAACTATTTAACGAAAATGGACATACATTTTGAAATTTCCTTGCTTTGTTTAGATGATTCAGAATTTTTTGAAATGGATATTTCATCGGCTTAGTGCAAGAAGTTACTATGTAAGAATTTAATGTCCAAGAATATGCAATGAATAGTCCGACTGAGAACCATTCTGACTTCATTTATTTTTAATAATTACTGTTACGAACCTGGTAGTAGATAGAAAAATCATGAATCCTTCTGTTTGCCTTCTAGAAACCCATTAGAATGTACTAGAATCATTAAAGTTTATTCGAGAACTTAGTACGGAATGTTCTGTTGAAAGTTCTATAGCTTCTAGAATAATGTTATCCTATAAATACGATCAGATTTGCCAAGTTTGGGAAGTTTTTAAGTTTTGTTTACTTTTTAACATTTGACTGTTGTAACGTTACCAAGTGAAGTTTGAAGTATTTATTTGAACTGCAAAGTGTCAAACAGTGTTGTCAGTTGTATTATTTGTTCTGTGACAATAAAGGCGAGTTTATAAGTAAGTGTACCACTTATTGAACCTGAAAAACGCAACATTTGGTGGCAGCGGTGGGATAAGTGGTACTGAAGAAAGAAGAGTGGAGCAGATTTACAGTATTTGATGGTGAATACTCGAGCACAGAATTACGACGAGATGGCGACGTTAGACATAATCCAGTTTTTGAAGGAACAAGAAGCGAAAAGAAAACAAGAGCAAGAGGAACAAGAAGCTAAAAGAAAACAAGAGCAAGAGGGACAAGAACTCAAAAGGAAACAGGAACAAGAGTTTTTCCAACAATTTGAAATGCGCAGAAAACAAGAACAAGATGAATAAGAAGCTAGAAGAAGACAAGAACAAGAGGAGCAAGAGGCGCGGTTAGTCTAACGGTTACAACAGCAGCATGTCGATCTCCTGCAACAGTTTAGTTAGTCACAGCCAACAATGCTTCCAGAATGAAATCACCGAAATAGTCCAGGAAGTTAAAGGGGAGGTCCGGGAGGTCAGAGATGAAGTCCAGGAAGTCAGAGGAAGAGTCCAGGAGGTCGAAATTGAACTGTCCAAAATGAATGAACGGGTGGCACAAGAAGTAAACAAGAAATTCAACGAAGAAGTGGATAGAATCAAGGAGAGGATAGAAACAATACACCTTCCACACAAGCGGGCACCCTCTGAGGAAATTTCTCCCACCAGTGAAAGGCAATTTTCACTGACATATCCAAGGTCTGCTCTAGCAAAAATTTTGAAGCCTCCAACATTTGATGGGCAATCTTCGTGGTCTATGTATCGACGTCAATTTGAGGCGGCAGCAAACGCAAACGGCTGGTCCGAGGAAGAAAAGGCCACTTCACTAGTCCTGTGTCTGCGAGGCCAAGCGTTAGAGATATTGCAGAATATCCCCGAGAATAAGCAGAAGGAGTATTCTAGAATCGTGGAAGCTTTAGAGATAAGATATGGGCAGCAGTATCTTAAACAAGTGTTCCAGAGTCAGCTAAAGAGTCGATCCCAAAAACCAAACGAATCACTGCAGGAATATGGAGCAGATGTGGAGCGACTCATTAATTTGGCCTATCCACAAGCACCGAAAGAGTTCATAGAACAAATTGGAGTGCAAACCTTCATCGACGGCCTAAGAGATCCTGACATGCAGCAAGCCCTTCGACTAGGACGTCTTCAGACCATAAGCGGGGTACTAATAGCATCATTGGAGTTCGAAGCGGCTAAAAATGCATCAAGAAATACGAGATCCAAGTTACGAGAAGTCAAATTCATCGAAGATTCTTCTACGAGCGAGGCGCTGTTGAATAAGATATTGGACTCCATATCGGCATTGGGTAAACAAATGACTTATGAAGAAAATAAACTGGTCATCTACAAAGAAGCTGCTGGGAAAGATCAAGGTCCAGAAGTCCAATGAGGGTAAGGACGACATCTACAAGCAATGAAGCGAAATCGAGATCCCCAAGCCCAAGAAAGGAACAACGTGGTCGTTTTATCAGAGGAGGCTACAGGAGGTTACCCACGCCAGAAGGGAGACCTCGAATGCCTGAAAGAAGACTCTCTTCCAATCAGGAAAACGAGAATTAGTCGGCACTAGGGGGCGTGTGTCGACTTTCAGTGTTCAAAGACCCAAGATTCTTATCTCGACGTTGTAGAGAAATGGACAAAGTCGACTAGTCCAAGGCCAATTAGAAGATCGAAGATGCATCTTCACTATAGATACAGGAGCTTCCAGAACAGTTGTTCGTCCAGACCTCATACAAAAATCTGTAAAGCCGATAAAGAGGAATATGGTTTTGGAAACAGCTACGGGACAAACCTCACCAATCATTGGAGAGACGCTTGTACGCATCCAGATAGGCCCCATTACCATGGAACATTTTATGTTGGTTGCAGACATAAAGGATGAATGTGTTTTGGGTCTAGATATCATGGAGAAGAACGACTTCATCCTTAATGTCAGAAAGAAATATTGCGGATCAGCAATGAAGAAATCTTCCTGAGCAGATACGAAGAAAAACTCCAACCAATGAAGATTTATGTTGAGGAAGACATCCATATTCCGAAAAACTCCGAAACCATTGTTATGGCCAGACTGGAAGGTGAACCTGGGGATTTGAGCACTGGAATAATTGAAAACGATGAATACCGTAACGATGGACTTCTAATTGCCCGATGTCTTGTGAACACGGAACAACAAATTCCTGACAGGGTTGCCAATACTACAGATATCAAAGTTTTCCTGAGGAAAAACGACCAATTGGGCATATGCAAACCCGTCACTCGAGTCATCAATTGTGAAAACCAAACTCGAACACTTCGAAGAAAAACTACCAACATCGATCAGAGAACAATCGACAAAATGATGAAATCCACGGTACACCTATCTCTGGAAGAAAAACAGAAGGTCAAAGAGTTTCTCGATAGTCATGGAGACATCTTCTCGACAGAAACTTCAACGGGACGTACCAATCTAGTCCAACATCGAATCAACACCTGCGACGCCCAACCAATCCGACAAGCTCCAAGGAGACTACCATTTGCCAAACAGAGAGAGGTAGTCAACATGATCAACGACATGCTGAAGGATGACGTGATTGAAGAATCTACAAGCCCGTGGTCCTCACCGGTAGTCTTAGTAACTAAAAAGGATGGATCAACCCGATTTTGCGTGGACTATCGACGATTGAATGACGTCACCATGAAGGACAGCTATCCATTGCCAAGAATCGATGACACGCTTAACACACTATCTGGTTCAAAATGGTTTTCATCGTTGGATTTGAAAAGCGGTTACTGGCAAGTGGAAGTCCATCCCGATGACAGAGACAAGACAGCATTCTCTGCCGGACACGGGCTGTACCAATTCAAAGTTCTTCCGTTTGCATTATGTAACGCTCCTGCCACCTTTGAACGACTTATGGAACTAGTACTAAGGGGTTTGACATGGAAAACCTGACTTGTCTACTTGGATGACGTAATGGTAATGGGAAAGACGTTTGACGAACATTTGAAAAATTTGGAAGAACTATTTTTGAGGTTAGAAATCGCCAACCTACAGCTCAATCCAAAAAATGCTGTTTATTTAAAAAGGAAGTTAATTTCTTAGGCCATGTCATCTCGGCCGAAGGAATCAAGACCGATCCTGCGAAAATCGAGGCTGTTAGGAGTTGGCCACGTCCCAGAGACAAACACGAAGTAAGAAGTTTCTTGGGACTATGCACTTACTATCGAAAATTCGTACAGGATTTTGGAAAAATCTCCAAGCCACTCCATCGCTTGACTGAGAACAACGTTCAGTTTGATTGGAGTTCTGATTGTCAGCAGTCATTCACTGAACTG
The DNA here is from genome assembly GCA_958502065.1 of Chrysolina americana. NCBI lineage: Eukaryota > Metazoa > Arthropoda > Insecta > Coleoptera > Chrysomelidae > Chrysolina > Chrysolina americana. The sequence continues at coordinate 59,524,811 of OY293412.1, forward strand.
AAGAAGAAATTAACAACTGCACCTATTTTAGCTTATCCACAAGAGAAAGGCACTTTCATTTTGGACTGTGATGCGTCTCAGCATGGTATTGGATCTGTTTTATCTCAGGAACAGGATGGCGAAGAGAAAGTTATAGCCTACTATAGTAAAACTCTGGGCAAAACTGAAAAGAACTACTGTGTTACGAGAAAAGAACTTTTATCGATAGTCAAAGCCATTGAACATTTCCACACCTACCTCTATGGCAGACGTTTTCTCGTGAGGACTGATCACAGCGCTCTGCAGTGGATAATGAACTTCAAGAAGCCTGAGGGTCAGGTTGCCAGATGGATAGAAAGACTCCAACAATATGACTTCAAAATAATTCATCGTAGGGGCAGGAAACACAGCAATGCAGACACCTTATCAAGACGTCCATGCTTGGAGCAGGAATGCCGGTATTGTCAGAAACTTGAAAACAAAGAGGCCAACTTCTACAATGAAGAGCAGTGCAAGGAAATTTTGCAAGCCACTACCGTGAGAGTCGAGTCCGAAGAATCTGATTTATGGACAACAGAAGAAATGAGGAAAAGTCAGAAGAAAGATAACAATCTGAAGTTAGTCCTAAGCTGGCTAAAAAATGGAGTAAGACCCGAGTGGCAGGAAGTATCCAAGTTTGGTGCAGTTGCCAAAGGATACTGGGCTCAGTGGGATTCCCTATGTCTTCGTGATGGCCTATTGCATCGCAGATGGGAGAGCCCAGATGGAGCAACCGTGGTGTACCAACTGGTGTTGCCAAAGGTTCATGTCAAAGATGTGCTTGAACAACTTCATAGTACTCGTGCAGGAGGACACTTCGGAATCAAGAGGACCCTAGCTAGAGTTCGAGATCGATTCTATTGGGTGAATGGCCGTCGAGATGTTGAAGAATGGTGTAAGAGATGTAATCTATGTTCTTCAAAGAAGGGACCGAAAGCCAGAAGTCGAGAAAAAATAGCCCAGTATCTTTCTGGTGAACCATTCGAAAGAGTAGCAGTTGACATTCTGGGGCCGTTTTCTGTTACTGAGCATGGAAATAAATACTTGATGGTAGCCATGGACCATTTCTCCCAATGGCCCGAAGTTGTGCCCATTTCAAACCAGAAGGCAAAGACAGTTGCGAAGGCCTTCCTAGAAAATGTGATAGCCAGACATAGAGTTCCGCTAGAATTACATTCAGATCAAGGAAGAAACTTCGAATCCGAGTTATGGCAGGAAATGATGAACATTTTAGGCGTGAAGAAAACTCGCACAACAGCCTTACATCCACAATCAGATGGAATGGTTGAACGACACAATTAAACCATCAGCCAGTATCTGTCGATGTTCATCTCCAAGAATCAAAAGGATTGGGATGAGTTGGTGCCACTATTTCTCCTATCCTATCGAAGTGCCCAGCATGAGTCCACCGGATATACCCCTTCAATGTTAATCACTGGGAGAGAAATGAAACTGCCAATCTCTATTTCTAATCTGCTATCTGAAATGCCATCCGCCAGGAATGTAGATGAGGACAAAGTTCTTCCAGAATTTGTCAAAGCATTGCGAGAAAGACTGGATCGAGTGCATGAATTCTGCAGACATCGTCTTCAAATCACCAGTGACAAGATGAAGAAGAGATTTGACAGGAATACTCCAGGGACTATGTTTGAGCCAGGTGATGCTGTTTGGCTGTACCAACCTCAAAGAAAGAAAGGACTATGTCCCAAGCTACAGAGGAACTGGACAGGCCCTTATGTCGTAAAGAAAATCAACGATTTGGTGTACCGCATCCAGCTTACCCCAAGGAGCAAACCCAAAGTTGTTCACGTGGAGAGTTTAGCAGAATACCGAGGCCACGACCCTCCAAATTGGTTCCAGCGAGACAATCAAGATGGAGATGATGTTATCCGGGACGGAATAACCTAGAAGAGGAGGCGGTGTTACGAACCGTGTAGTAGATAGAAAAATCATGAATCCTTCTGTTTGCCTTCTAGAAACCCATTAGAATGTACTAGAATCATTGAAGTTTATTCGAGAACTTAGTATGGAATGTTCTGTTGAAAGTTCTATAGCTTCTAGAATAATGTTATCCTATAAATACGATCAGATTTGCCAAGTTTGGGAAGTTTTTGAGTTTTGTTTACTTTTTAACATTTGACTGTTGTAACGTTACCAAGTGAAGTTTGAAGTATTTATTTGAACTGCAAAGTGTCAAACAGTGTTGTCAGTTGTATTATTTGTTCTGTGACAATAAAGGCGAGTTTATAAGTAAGTGTACCACTTATTAAACCTTTAAAACGCAACATTACTTTTAAATACAAAATATTTGAAGCAATCTATTTGAAAAATGTAATTTTTTTCAATATAATAACGAAAAAAGTATCCGCGGGAGAGGATCGAACCCGCGTACTCTTCGTCAGAAGTAAATAAAATAAATAAATAAAATGTTATTGCCTATAAATTATAAGTTCTAATTTCGTATCTCATTTATTTCAACACCTTCACCGTTGGCTCTTCTCCCCGGGGGAAGGAAGGGGTCAAGGGGGGAGGGACTGCTTGCGAACTTCACATCTTCCACGCCTCCTGCAACGCTTATGCGTGAGTTTTGATATGACATTCTATGCAGATACTGAAAGATGTTGGATTTTCAGGCAAGTTGTTGTGTGTGATTATTCTGGTTCCCTATAGAACCGGTTGTTCCCAGCGCTCCTGGAAGAGGTCTAGCGATTGATAAATAACCCCACCGTGTTTGTGGGGTTGGTTATCAAAGACCCTAAGCCTCGTAAGGTCTCTATTTAATGGACTTCTGTGGAGAAAGTACTAATAAAATGTATAAGATACATTCTTGATGTATGTCGGGATGGAGTCGATGCCGGCGAGCGCTCGCAATGCATCCAATCGGGTGTAGTTGTCGCTGTTGGTGACTATCCGGAGTACTTTGTTCTGCATCCTGTCAAGTCTGTGAAATTGAGACTTGTACAGGTTGCAGAACGCCGGGCAGGCGTATAACAATGCAGGATGAAAAATTTGCTTGTACTTGAGCACTTTGTTGTCCTGCGTCAAAGGCGACGTCCTGGCGATCAGCCAGCGGGTATATGCGTTTTACTGCCGCGGTAGCCCACTGGATCACCAGAGTTACGTGCGCGTTCATTGTTAGTCGTCTTTCCAGTTGCACTCCGACATACCTCACAGGGCTAGATGTCTTTATGACTTGGCCGTCGATCATCATCCTACGATATATACGAGTAAACTTGTATTTTCTCGTGAAGTTGATGACCTCGGTTTTCGTCGGGTTCACCACAATCTTGTTCTCCCTTAGATACGGCATGATCTCCCTATCCAGCCTAGACTGGATCCGCGTTGCGGCGACCTCGCTGGAGAAGGAGTGACAATATATTGCGGTGTCATCCGCATACACCGCCGTCTCCGTTCCCTCAGATCGAGGAATCATGGGTATGTATGGAGTACAAGTGTGGTGACAGGCTCGAGCCCTGCGGTGCACCCGCCTCGATGGGACAAGTTTGCGAGAGCTTGCCATTTACTCTCATCAGCAGTAAATATGTCCCGCTGCTTTACGAACTGGGGGCGGTATCCTGAACCCGCTAACCTACTAAGCGAGCGATCCGTCCAGGTAAAGATTTGATGCAAATTCCCGATTCTTAACTAGTGCTGTTGCCGTAACTTTCCACTCACGTTTAAAATAACCGAGGGTTGCGCTTATTTGAAAATCGGAAATTTGCATGTCGCCTACAATCAAATCCTTATATTGAGGTTATTTTCCGCGCCGGGGTGGAAAATATTTCGCATGTTTGTGATTTAAGCCTCTTTCCGTGTAACTATACAGTGCGATATACTTTACTTTCCCATGTGGTCGTAGAAAAATAAAACTTGGAGCTTGCAACCCCGTTGACCAGTCATCCCTATCAACTGATCCGAGGATAATCAAATTCACTTTTGTCTGTGGTATCGTACGACGTACACACGTTCACAACTCGGTACCAGGAAAACCGAGACAAAAATGCGAAGATCAAGGAAAAATAAGAAAAAGCGCTTGAAAAAACCTGGAAAAATTTAAAAAAAGTTGATAAGGCTTTTGCTGGAACTACGTTGAGTATTCATCTTCAAATTCACTTGAATTGACGTTTTAGGAAAAATCCCTGAGAAGTGGAACAAAAGTAAAAAACTACATGATTTTGCTATCATATGGTATGAGACCAGAGGAGAATAATTCATATTGTTGTATCAGGGCCATTTATGTCCCTGGGTTATGGGTTCACAAAGCCCTTTTCATTTCTATATGATGGCATACATGCTCCTGGGTTATAGGTTTTCCTCTGCAGTATTCAGTGGCATTGTATTTATTGCTCCCCTTCTTGGAAAAAATGAGCATGTTGCTCTGGAAATGAGATATTGTTTGCAGCTGTGAGAGCGAATGCGCCATCAAGGACATACATATGTCCCTGCAGTATTAATTGGTTTACATAAACCTATCTTGAAACTGACCTTTTCAAATTTCCATAGGTACCTGTTATCAGGGCATACATATGTCCCTGGAGTATGAGTTCACCTTGACGATTATAGATCTGTTATTAGTTCTTTGAGTGCCATTGATCTCAAACATGCATATTCACACTCTCTATAAATTTCTTCTATTTGAATATTTCGCGAAATTGCATTAATTCAGTTCAATGCTTTTATGTCTGAATACAGCATCCCATATTTTACCATAATCGAATTTAGGCGGATAACCACAATTCTTTGGTATTTACCGCAAATATACCTTGGTCTTTCATGATAAATGACAGACGTGAAGTCAATGTTTGCTTTCGCCTAAACCTTCTGGTTTCCTGGTTATTAAAATTCAAAAAGTGTAAACAAAAACATTTGTTTTATTTCTGCCTTCTTCATGATATTCCTTGTTTTAATCTTAATTATTCTGGTTTTTCGTATTTTTGTATACAATAACTGTTGAAAGTATTATATTATAAATGGAAAACTTTAATAGTGTGGAAAAAACCTGAGATTTGTGTGCTTATTAGCGTCCGAGTTTTTATTCGATTAAAATGTAGCATTGCTTTTATATCATTTTATAAGGCATCAACTCTCGTCAGGGAGGATTTTTGCTTTTAACCAGAGGTATATCCCCTCCTAATAAAATCCCGTCAACAGCAAATCTTGTACTTCCACCTGGCAATCTGTCCCTTCATAATTCAAACTCAGTAAATATGTTGTCGCCATATCGTGAAATATGAAATATTTATTCAAAAGACCAATTAAAAACACGGTCAGAATGAGGTTAGTTTTCTTTTCGATAATAACCATAACCGAAAATGAAAAACAACTTTGGAGTTGGGTAATAACCACAAAATGTTTGTGACTACTATGACATTAAACAGCTGATTCGTGACGTCATTAGATGAAAACTAATCTTATAACCAAAAACGCCTAAACGTTTTGGTAAATAACAATTTAAATTGGTAAATACCAAAACATTTTGGTCATCCGCCTAAATTCGATTCATAATTCTGAAATCTGTGTCAAAATATTCACACATTGATTTTGTATACATGGATGACATGATTATCATTGAGTAACTCTTTCGCTGAATTCGCTCAATTTCAATATATCAGATTTAACCTTGACGAAATGATTTCATTGCACTGCCATTTGGACACTACAAGAAAAAAAGTTTGTTAGAGCATGCCACGATATTTGATTTAATGAAACTGGGATTTTGATTAAATGAATGACACAAATATGTAGCATTCAAAACAATAATAAGAATAATGATCATGATATTGGAAATACTCATTCTCCATCCTCAGGCGAATACAAGCCAATAACTCGGATGAAGTCCTCCTCGACCATCAAAGTGAGATGATTTTTATCATTGAGTTTTCGGCTCCTGCCGAAACGAACATCGTCTGAAAAGAGGAGGAGAAACGGACAAAATATCGAGACTTGCTCTTTGAACTCCGCAGGCTTCACCAAAACCCTTGTTGAAATGGTGTTTCCGATCATAGGGGTACTTGGACGCTGCTCTCGAATCTCAAAATCATACCGGCCTGCCACGATGTGGCAGAAATCGTAGCCGAAGACCGTAATTCTCGGTTCACTCCGCCTGCGCAGGGCACATAATTGACGGAACTAGTAATCACTCACCCCACAAACATGGAAAGTGTTCACTAGTGAATTACAAAAATCTGAAACCAGCTTTGAGTTGGTGGATGAATATGATATCGCACACGGATATAGGTGCTCCAATATCCGTATAATTCATCAGCGAACTAGGGATCATCTTTTTTGGAAGCCAAAATTATCATAGTTCCTGGTCCAGCACACAAATGAAAAATTATATAATTCACTTGGAAATCCACCAATCGACCTAAAAAGCCAGACATTTCCACAGTTTACTGGGAAGATTTAAAATTGTAAGCATTTCCTCCATTCTACTTGATTGAAGTCTTGTCAAAAATGAGCACCGACAAGGCTACTGGGACATAGTCGTAGTATTTCTGAACCTAGTATTATCTGAATCACTGATTGTTGAAGTAAACATCGTCTATTGCACTTTTCTTTAATAACTAAACACCTGTAAAAAAAACATTTCTCTGGTGGCAAAAATTTTGTCAGGAAATTCTTCACTTACAGGGGATGATATAATACGTCTGTATCAGAAACCGCACCTTGTGTGCTACAAAGATAGTGGGGGTTCTGAAGGGAGGGAAATTTCAGTCCTTACTGCAACAATCTGATACTTGTGGAATCATTATCAAAAAGTTGCTCCATTTTCAACCATGAACACTTTCAAATCGGCCTTATCAGTTATTTTATCTGGTAATGAAAAAGATGAAAAATTCATGAAAGGTAAAGTTTGAAAGCATCTCAAGCTTACAAATCACCATTCTTTTTTTTTCTCTACAAGGCCTTTTCATTTTCAATTGATTGTGGTGTACAGAGAAAACTATTATTTATAATAGCCCGCCATCACAACAAGAATGCTAAAGATGGGCCTCATTCTCTCTCCTCTTGGAACTAGACGAAATCAAAATTACTAACCGTGAAAGATCTATCAGTGAAACTAGGGACTTTATTGGCCATATGAGGTCAGGTCACACATTTTTTCAAACAAATTTTTAAAGTTCAAACGTTTGTGTAGATTGAAACCAATAATTTGAAATGATATGAAAATAGCCTGGAAATATTCATTCCTAACAAGAAAATAAGTACACATAAATTGTTGATACTATTATTTTTCATAGGCATCCACAATAAAATATTATATATCAAGGACAAGAGATCTGAGATCAGGAGATTGAAAATACTCATGCTAACATTAAAACAAATAATAAATAAATAAACATTATATCCAGTTTCATCCCAAACCCTCATCCTTTTGGTTAAAACAATGTGACAAAAATCTATAGCAGCATAGCACTATGCACGCATCTACATCAGCAGCTTTCAGATGAGGAGTCAGCGTGGAAGGGATTATGAAAATTGACAGAAATTTCAATATTTGTAATAAACCTTTAGCAACAAGAAAGGGCACATTTACAAATAGAGTGCTGAAAGGCTCAATCAAAAATGAATAGCTACTTAGACTAAGTGCCTATCGAACATTAGAGAGATATTGCAGTTCATAAGAACGTCAGTCAGTAATAAAGTTGTCCTTATTTGGACATATATACGTACGCGCAATTTGAATCTGGAATAAGGACAACTTTATTAAAATACTGCCTGCCTTTATTAGAAGACGGTTAAGGCCATGATTTCGGGTTCCTTTATTTTTACTTCGGTCGAGATCGTGGACACGACATAACTCATATCTGATAAGTATATAACTTTTTCAACACAAATCGATATCTTAGTATAAAATAAATTATGTAGAATGGAAAATCTCAGAACCTAGATTTCATTCATAGGTTATGAATGACGAACGCCTGTGTAAATAAGGGACGAACAGACAAAACTGCAATATCTCTGTTCTCAATCACAGAATAGTGCCAGTCACTAGTATACTAGTAAAATGAAGTTGCCTTCAATACTGGCTGGCGTTATTGCAATATGTCCCTTTTAATTGAAGGTAATGTTTAGTTTATAAATTTGTTTTGGTACCAAAAATGGATGTTTTTATATTTTATGCCCCTAAAAATTGGGAAACGATTGTTGAAATCGAACAGTTTGTTTCATCACTCCTACCCTACATCTATATCGCAGTACTTTGAACATCTACATTTTGAAGACAGAACTCGAAGTATAATCGTAAGATCAACTCACCTGTGTAGGAAATTTGTTCATAATTAAGTTGTTGTAATAAAGTTGTATTCTCCTTTAAACAAGTGATTTTGATTATCCTCGGATCAGTTGATAGGGATGACTGGTCAACTGGGTTGCCAGCTCCAAATTTCATTTTCAAGTATATTTCTTTGAACGTGGTACGAAGTCGATATTATCAGGCATAACTACATGGTGTAAGAATTTCGACGGAACCCTCGTATAATTATGATCAAATTTCCTTCACAGGTCATTTAATCTTACAATTGAAATCCAAAACGATATTTTTTTTGGAAATGACAAAAATACTTGAATAACCTAACTACCATTATTCAAATTCTTGGAATGAAAATAGTGAATTTAACAAGAGATACAGTTGTAGGATGCAGGATATAACACGATATGTATTTGGGAAACTACTGGGAGTATTCTTCTAAAAATTTGTATATGGGAGTTGTCTGAGGAGCTCGTTCCAGTTAAAATATTTTCTGACGGCTACGACTTTCCGTTGTACCAAAAATGAACCCCAACTTAATTTTTTCGAATAGAATACCATGTTTTTTATTGCATTTTCAGAATCTACGAAGAATTTCAATATAACTCTATGCGTAACATCATCTCTGCTCCAGCTTTCAGTTATTCTAATTTTTTGAAAATTTTGACATAAGCCCTTCACAAAAAAATAAATCTTTCAGGAACAAAGAGAGTCATGTCAAAAAATGCCAGAATTTGCCTGAATGAGGCTTCTAAACTTTCCAAAAAAATTGTATGGTGTGGTGCTATCTTAAAAATTAGGTAAGTCAGTTTTTTCAAACGACAACTCCATTTTTTTTCATACAATGTACCCCATTATTTAATTAAAAACAATTAGGAAAGAACAGTATTGTGTTATGACCGTAGAAAAACAATACTTGGAAAGAGCAGCTCTCATGTGCCTAAAGAACCTCAACTATTACTTTATCACATCAACAATTTGATTTTCGCATAAATATCTTGTCAGAAACTACATACTGTACACCAAGAAATATAATGATTGCATGGAAATAAAATTCGCCTTCATCAATGTAATGCCACCCTCGCACTGAATTTTGGTATAGTAGCTACAATCATAAGGCGTACTATTCTAGCCATAGATTCTTCAGTGAAGTCACTCATCCATATCTAATATTATATTAATGATATAGCCCTATTATTGTAATACTGATTCACACAAAAACTTGAGTTAATAACGTTATTGTGGTCGAACATAGGGTCAATACTATTGTAGGTCAATAACCATTCTTCTATATGTATCAACGTATTCATATGTGAAATATCTATGTTTGTGGATATTCTTCCCTATTGAATCTCATGTGATATGTACAACTTCTTGAACATTTATTTTGGCAACCCACCAAAAGGTAAAGGATCGGATTGTCATTTCAAAAAACCTCAGTAGGTAACTGAAATTCGTAAATATAAATAAAAGTAAACTACAGAGTGATTTATTCATCTCACCATATCCGTGGAACAGAGGTTATTCCATAAATTTTGTAATTTACTTTTTATACATAGTTATTTTCATTAGTAGCCACGTCGATTTGCATTTTGATACTTGATGATTTTGTTTTGAACACAATTTTTCGACTGAATCCATATGCATAATAACGATTACCTAAGTATGGATTCAGATTCAAAATCGAACTATAATTTAAACAATACCATCTATTTTCTCGTTCTATGGCCTTTTACTGATAAATGCAACCTACAAACTTCAAAATAAGTAGTTTGAGTCATTTATCTTTACACAGGACACATATGAATCTTCTTCAACAATAAGACGTGGAATACCATCGAATGAGATAAATGAGGTTGTAATTCGAACCATAGAACGTATTTCGTGAAATTCACCTGCAGCTCATTGAATTCAATAGAGTAATAAAATAATGAAAAAAATACATGCTTTGATGGATCTCAATTAAACATCTGAAAAGGACACATGCGTGATAACAAACCGTGCGATATTGCAAATATCGGAATTTTAATCGTTGAATCGAACTCTTCATGTCGGTCCATCATTACTTCTATGGCTCGCGAGTCAGTTAACAGCAATGAGAAGAAAAAAATACGTAGATTTTTTTGGAAAATATAAACACGCCTATCAACAAATGATTTAAAATATAGAACCCAGGATGAATGCAACTGTTCAGATAGGATATACTGAGTGTACCAAGACACTCGGTTTTATTTAATGTTCTTATTATTTGTGTTTCATTATTTGTTGTAATATATTATTGTAATGATTTTCATGCCGGACCTGACTGCCTTTTTATTCGACCCACTACTCATCACTTCCAAGAAGGAACGAAAACTAGCTAGAATGAAATCATCGCTTCTATCCATATTCAAGAATGTACGAGATCCATCTGAACGGATCACCGTATACTCTCGATAGTTTGAGAGTGGAACAGAAATATACTTGCCGGTATATAAGACGCTCAACATCAGATGGCAGGCAAAGTCGCAGAGTTGCAGATATAGTTCGAGAGTTCACAAAAAGACAGCGACAGTGATAATAAATTGTCATAATTATAGTGAAATCAATGTTTTAAACAAATTATAATTGAGAACAGTTTTGAAATGAACTAGCGAAATTAAGTATTCGCCGTGAAAAAAACTGATAGACCTTAATCGCGTCTGATAGACTTATGACCCGTTGAACAAATAAGTGTTTGCGAAGTGGACAGATTTGCGCATCACGGGACAATAAACTGAAAAGTTTCTCTGTGAAATAAATAGATTGATATCTTGATTGAAAACAATAAAATATTGAAGGTTTCCGAGGAGAATTCGCCTGGTTTACCTGAAGGTTAGTGAATTGAAGCAAGAACTAGAGGAATTCGAGTTAGAAACAACTGGAAAGAGGGCCGTTCTCCAGAAAAGACTTACAGAAGGACTGATTGAAGAAGGAGAAGACCCCGAAACGTTTTCATTTGAAGTTTCTGGAATTGATTTCAGTTCTATAATGAACAATCTCGACGAAACCACGAAATTCTTGCATGGGAATAAAGGAACACGCACATTTCTTCTGTAAAAAGTGTTCCGGTGGATTTGTCCAAAATTTCAATATATTCTGTTGCTTAACTATAGTTTTATAGTTTACGAGATAGAGAGCGTTGAAGTTGTAAAATGTCACTTTCAGCCTATTATTAACTCAACTTTATTAGTGGTAAAATCACAAAATAATAAGTGTGTTTTTTTATTTACACCACAGTATTACACTTGGCCATTGCAACAGAAAGTACCTATTCTAAGCATTTTTTTAACAATCTACAGGGTGAATCATAAAGTTACGGAAAATGAAAATAATTTCATCAACGTCATGAGCCGGATCGTACGGAAATTGTAGTTTCTGTGTTGAACTTATTCGATAATATCGCCTGAATTCAAGATTTTTTTTTCTGTACATAGGGATCTCGTAAACGATAAGAGATAGAGTGTTGCAAAGTTGCGTATTTTAGAGACCTATTCAATAATGGTTCTGGAGACATACAGGAAAAAACAAAAAATCAAATAATGTTTTTGCCTGTATCTTCTTTATTCGCAGAGATATTGAAAATCTGTCTACATTCTGCTATTGGCACTTGATGTGGGCTATCAGAATATGTCCATGAATCTTTTATACAGGGTGTCATCTGACTTGGGCCACCCCCATCTTTGAATTTTTAAATACGGACCTGTATTTTTTGTTGTAGTTTTTGTCTCTTCGAGATTCATTTCATACTGAGGAATTAAATTTAATTTTATATTTCAGGATTTTTCGGTAATATTTTATTATAATTGGGTGAATTATTCCCTTTTAAATTTCGGCCCTGGAAATTGGTTGACTGAGTTAAATAAAAACACAATAGCAACTTTCACGTCTCCCCATGTACCATAGTATTTTTCGAAAGTATTTTTTTCATTTTTAAGTACCAATTAATATTTCTTTACATTTTCCATGCTCTTTGAGCGTTTTCTACAAAGAACTTCGAATAGCAAAACCTTTCATAATTATCTGAAACCTACAACAACAATATGTATTTCGATAAGCTGAAAAACAAAAGATAGCAATAATAACATCACTCGCCCCACACATCTGGTTGATCCCTTGGCACGCACTCTGGAATTTGAGGCGGCGAAACAATCCTGCAAATTCAAAGTAAAGTCAAAATGCTGGAGGAAAATCCACGGGAATCTGCTGATATCGAGGCTGTCAGGAAAAAGTAATGAATGAGGAAGTGCTGCCTAAGATATAACAGATAAGATGCTGGAATTGCAGGTAAATTGAGCATGTGCGTAGCAAATGTCCAACATTCAGAGAAACGACCCCGACGCAGAAAAATGAAAAAGGTCGATATAATTCAACGGTCGTAAGGAAAGTAGTTGTTTTCTTTTGAATACTTGCCAACGAAAATACGGTTTATTGCCGAAGACTGGAATATGTAATCCATTATTCTTTACCACTTGAATGGTCTTCGGTCATAATATGTTGTCAAACAGATACTTAAAAACAAATGGATTTAAATGCAATTAGTGTTGAAGCTGATCAAATGAAAAACTTCGATCAAAAACTGTACCATTTATTTGATTACTCAAAGTCGTACCAATATAAAGAAAAGACTTGATATACTTTTATTCTCTCGAGTAGAGCTAGCCATATCTTCATATAAGATACTGTACAAAACTTGCCGGTATTATAATCAACAAGGGCATTAATAATTTCGCTCCAAAACACTTTCTAAAAATAAACGTTGGTAAATTATGATTTTTCGCCCCAAGAATCACCGTGACATTTTCTCTGATATCGAAGGTTAATATAATAAACCGCTCCTCATGATTAGTGGAGTAAATGAACGTCTTTGCGTTCACATAGATAAGAATCTAAGGTTCAAAAACTGTATCAATGGAATGTTTCAACGAACTAACCTTACCTTATTAATTGTGATTTGTGATAAAGAGCAATATATCAGTGATTTAACTTTTAGTTTCCTCTGAGCTGAAACATCTATAATGAACGAGGACATATGCTGTTGAACAGTCTGTTCCAGAACACATCAATAAGTATGTAATGACTTCTGGGCTTCTGAAGTGCCAAAAAGTCTTGCATCATATTAATACGAATAAAGGAAAGAAAAGCATCTATGAAATTTCACGAACTTTACCCGCTCTTAAAAAATTATCGTAAAAAATATTTACATAAGGAAGAAAGAAAGAATGTTTTTTAAGATGGTTATTAAGTGTTTCAAATGCAAAATGCACAATCCCCCTACCTCCGCGCCCACCACCATAATGAAAAAAACGAAAATTACGAAAAAAATCACTTTCTTTGTGTCCTCGTTTTGGTGCATTTTAGATACAAAAGGGTTCTGCTCGATGTTGTACAAAATCAAAGTTCCTATGATTTACGTATTGAATTCTGTTCTTGGACTGATAGTTACAGATATATGGACTTCTTAAAAAAGTAAAAAAAAATGTATTCTCCAGATATTTGTCAAACTTCTAACTTCAGAGCGATGTAATTCAGTTATGGCCTATTCCAGAAAAACAGTACGACAACAAAATTTGTAGGGAATTTAATGCATGTGATTATTTCAACCAACCCTATGTAATGGAGAGTAATCATAAAAGTTGAAACAACGGCATATTGCTTTTTTGGCGTTTGTGACTCTACATTATATACCAAAAATAAAATCACTAATAATGTTCTAGTTTTGGCTTGAACTTGAAGTTTATACCAATCCTACTTGAGTTTATATGTTACAGCGCAATGCTCGTGAGGCTGGTAATATTTCACTTGAATACCTACTGGTGGGAGGGTATGTTCAATTTGAAATAACTCACCCACACAGCAGGCAAAGTAATAAAAAGGTAGTTATAATCATAAAAAAATCGGGAGTAATTCGACTTAGGAGCGAGAACAAAACACATGAATATGCTCTCCTTTCGTAGGCGGTGAGTTAATGATGTCAGGGTCTTAATTATCGTCAAATAGTGAATTTACTAGATCGGCGTCGTCTTCGTCAATCACGATGACTTAATTCCTGCTACTACATTCTTGGCGTGCACAGAATTTGGAAAAGGCGAAACAATTTAGGCTCACAACAGCTATACGCCCCCATACAGACAGTTGTACATCTGCATGAGATGGTCTTGAGCTGGTTCAGGTGAGCAGCGTCTCTATGCATCCTGATGGGCTTCAGTCTTCCAGCTTTTCTACACAAGCCCCACTCGATTGGGTCTTTGACAATCCCTCTCCTCTCTATGACCTGGTGGTATGGCGTCAGGAAGTGGATATGTGCTGTGTCGGTGGTTCAGCCAAATTGAGCTTGAAACTTGTCTTCAATATGCTATAGCGAAGGGAGCTCAACTGCCACCGCACAGGGATACCACGATTGTCTCCCCTGCTGCCGAAATTTCTTGGGGACTGACAGCAGAGTCCTCAAACCTCTCCGCCCACTCCAACAATGAAGCATCTTCCTAAAAAGTTGACAGAATGTATTATTTTCAAACCCAAAAATGTTTGAAGTGTGTCGCAGCCCGATATTGCGTGCAGGAGCAAGATACATCCTTTTAATGTGGAACTTGTAGGATGAGGCGGAGTAGATTGCGTCTGGATGTTTCCCTCTCTCTGAGGTAGATATTGCTCACCATCGGTATTGTGCCAGTCAGAAAGACGAGTAGGTCAATGTCTTCCCCAACCATGATGACGGCGTCGTACGTGGGGAAAAGGCAAAAGGGAAAAGCATCTTCGGAAGCTTGGTCTGTGGCTATCTTGGATGCTTGCATTCCATTAGAGAGAAGCTTCACGATTCGATCTTTGTTTCCCCCATTGGTCAGGAATTTATCCTGTGGTGTTGTGCTGACAGTTGTTTTGTCAGACACCACGTGTGATGTTGAGGTTTCTTTGTACCTTCTTGCTCCTTAGCAGTCTTAGTCTATTGCTGAAAAATATCTGTAGTGTAGCCAACAAAAATCATCATAACATTGAAGCCATAGTGATGTTGAACGTACTTGGCACAATCATGGCAAATCCCTCCAAAGGTCGAGCTTCTGTTCCATCCATCTCGTGGAAGTGATGAGAAAGCTTGTGACCCTTCACGCATACCTTCCTTATTGAAAGAACATATGGGGAATGGTGCCAGTTCGGACAGGAATTCCTGCAGATCTTTCGTTTGTTCTGCTATACACATTCTCTTGAATAGTGTCAGTGGGTCAACAGATAGCTTATTGTCTCCCTCCATCAGTGAGTTTCTATCAAACATCAGTTTGATCATTTTGTCTTTTTTCATGAAAGACAAATTCCCGAAGGTTTTGCCAATAATTTTTTCAAGTCCTGCGCCTTCTACCACTTGATCTTAATGGCTATTAACGTGGTCACGTCCCACTATGCCAGAGTTGATGATGATTAGATCAGTTATGGGAAAAAGCGGGTGTTTGAAAAGCCACTCAGGTAGAATCCTCAAATCATAAGCTTCACGACTCATTCTAGTAGGCCTCATTTTCACGTGCAACGCAGAAGAAGTTGATGTCACGTTAAGTAATGTTCCTTGTTGGTATTTACAGTTCTTACACGTTTCATTCTAATACTTGTTTTCTTAGAAAAAGCCATAACTGAATTACAGCGTTCTAAAGTTGAAAGTTTCCCAGAGGACCATGCTTACATCTTATG
Organism: Chrysolina americana; assembly: GCA_958502065.1. NCBI lineage: Eukaryota > Metazoa > Arthropoda > Insecta > Coleoptera > Chrysomelidae > Chrysolina > Chrysolina americana. Next base: position 59,540,778 of record OY293412.1, read on the forward strand.
GGAAAAAGTGTTCTGGCGAAAATGGCTGGATTTTTGATATGTTGTAGCTGGGGCCATTCTGACTGGAAGTCTTCATTGGCCCAACTCGTTCGTATGACCAGATTCGGCGCTTTCTGGAGAAATTCATCTGAATTAAAATATATCAATATACTGAGATGTAGAACGCCAGCCTTAACAGATGAAGTGGCGGATGAAATTCCATCAACAACCTCCTGGAGAGGTCTGAGAGAGAGCTAGATAGCAAGAAACCGAACAGATGAGGCAAGCCATAAGATGGAAGCTTGACAAGGAGTCTTTTTCGCCAAACGCTATGAAACGCGTTGTAGATATCTAATGCATGGAGTTTCACCTTGGTTTTTTCTATAACCTTTGAGTATGATCCTTTTCCTTTCTTCAGGGACTAGTGGTACTTTTGCCATCTTCCAGCTGTACAGTAATACTGCCAAATTATGGAAGAAGTTGAATAATTTACAAAAAACCGGTATCAGTTCAGAAGCACATTCTTGAGAATGATAGAAGTTCATTTGTCAATCCGCTAGCTTTTTTTGTTGATTTTTCAATTCTTAGCAGAATGCGTCTGATGGTTCGTTGGTAAAGGTAACGCATTTGACTATCAATGGGAGTGATGTTCTGGGTTGTTTTCTCGATGAGGGTGACAAAAATTTAACAGGATACTACAATGCAGATGTTTAATTGTCATGAGTAACTGACATATTGATCTTCTTGACAACTTCTACATATTCCATGCAAACATACATAAGAGTCATGAGATAACATTGAACGAGGCTACTGCTAGATAAGGAATTGATTCAACTTGCTGCATGTAGATCAAGAGAATTTATGAAGGAAGAGTGATCTTCACGTTAGCGGTAATACCACGAGTGATCGCAACACTATCGATAGTAATTATGCCACAAACCAAGAAGATCAAATTAATTGAACACCACGAGTTCGCCAGAAATTTGATCGAGTTTATGACTTCTGGCAGAATTTTCAACAGTACGAAAAACCAAAAAAAAAAGGTCAAGAAAGTTTCAATGTCATGACTTCTTCAATAGTTATACATGACTTATAAACATAAAGTATGTCAGATTTACATTCACTTATGTCATTCTATTCTTCATTGTTGCTTGGATTTGTCGTTACCCATTACCCGTTTAAAAAGAGGAAGTGTGTACTTTCGAAGCACACCGTTTTGATTCGTGCTTATGTCGCAGAAAAATGGAGTTTCATACATCGAGTGGAATTATTCTATTTTAACAATTTTTAACAATACAAGTGTACCAATAATTATTGAAAACAAATTTCTCTGGTTTCGAAAAACATATTATTTTTCTTTGAAATCACATGAGCGCGTAGCGTGAGTATGATGTCCTGTAGCAATATAATTTGTTTCGAAAAACAGAAGAAATTCTGTTTTCATCGGATATCGAAACCATTACTAAGTGAACTCCTTCCTCATTTTGGTTGAGCTTTCAACACTTAATTTCCCTTTCACCATAAACGCCGTTATATAGAATGCGAATATTACATACACAAAGACTTGTTACTAGAAAGTATCAAAGAAATCATCAAAAACAAGGCTTGAATGAGACCCGTAAAAACTAGTAAAAAGAGTTAGGATATCAAGTTTTTCTAGTATCTGGATTTTGACTGTACGTGAATGTTCACAAACCTATAAAAATAAATTCAACAAAGTATTGAATCATACTCTGATGTCATATGATTATGCTAATTTTTCCATGTTAGTTGACTCAAACTGAGATCCAGTGAAGGTTCATGGTGCAAGTCATCCATTCATCATTATGAAATTAACGCTTCATTGAATAACATAAAGTGATCTAGATGAACACTGGTATACGCAACACCTTTTAAAGCCAAGGTTGATCATCAATCTAATATCATTTTCATAAGGTACTTGATAGTTCCTAAGTAGGTCACATCAATTATTGAAAGATCATATTGAAGAAAGCAGAGATACGTATGTCTCAAGATAAATAACAGATGATTTTCATGACTTATCCGTCACCGAACTGTTATAAGTGAGCTATCACGTTTGGCCCAGTTGAAATCAACCACCCACAATCAAATCCGAGGTACTTGGGATGTAACGCGGTATTTTTAATTGCTTCCTAATCATTATTCAGACAGCAGTACCGCCTACCATTCAGGTGCATGAAGTAAATAACAAATTGCTCTCAAATCGTGTTCCTAACAGTTTTACGAATGGATTGCTCAAAAAGTACCAATGATCTTATTATCATAATTCAGTTGCACATTCCATTACTAGGAAAATATGTCATATTGGGTACAAAATATTGCACAATCGCGTGTTTCAACACAGAAGTGGGTTTATCCAAGCAAAACAAGGAGATTGGTATATAGTACCTAAGTTTAATTCAATCTGGGATCCTGTCGGGTCACTTGCTATATGAATCATTTGATGATGCACCAAATAAAAAATTAATAGATTATTACAAAATTTTATGGCAATACTTTGATTTTCACTCAGAATGAACAAAAACTAGTAAAAAGTTCAACTATGGGTAGAACAGTAAGTGAAATCAGTTATAAAAGCAGTGAATAATCACAATAACGTATAGCGGATTGAAGGAAAAAGAAAAAATATGGATTGGTGAACAAATAAGAAACTTGAAAAGCGAAGGTATGAGTACATTCAAATTTTGATAATTTTTTTTACAGAAAACAAGGTTTTTAGACATAAAACACTGAAATTGTAACATCAAACAGATGAAGCAGTAACGCAAAGAACAGAAAGGCATCAATACTATCGGATATCGGATATATTTTTTTGTCCAGGCAACAAAATGCGTTTTTTCTTCGAGATCAGAACTGGAGGAATGCCTAGAACAAGACCCTCTCCACACCCACCATCCGCTGAAGCCCCCATTTCTTACGCCTCTGACAGGAAGCAAAATAAAAAAAAAACAGAAAGAAAAAGAAGCATCAAATATTATATTGAAGAAAAAAGAAAGAAAATCAAAAAATTAACGTAAAGAAACATACTCAACATGTAATGAGAAGGCGTTGGCAGAAAACAAAGAGAGAGATATTTCGGTGGACCAATCTCTTCTGAAATATCATCAATGGTTCCGCCTCGGTCCCATCAAGACCTGTCGAGCTGAGTCTTCATATCTCATTGTCGTCGCTTTGAAGACATGCCCCATTCTTCCAACGAACGGCAAAAGTTTTGAACTGACTGCAGTGTGTTCCCTCCTACCTGCTCTGCGATTTCATCGGGACATGTTTCATTTGAAGATATACCATTCGTTATAAAATATAACAAGCAAAAAAGGGAAAATAGAAATAAAATTAAGACGAATAAAATATATTAGAAGTACCTACATATAACAGAGATGAAGAAAAAAGTTTCCGGAGAGAATTGGACGGTTGTAGACATTCAAATATATGTAATAATTTTTTCAATAGAACTCTTAAAATTATTGTTTTTGTACTATTTTCTCTACAATATATAGGTGAAAATGATTTGGTCACACCAATTTGAGAGGTTTATTCGACTCAATCAAGATTTATCAGAATAAATGGTATAGCTATGGTGGCTCACAAACAATTTACGAAACAGACCACTTGAAAATATATATATATATATATCCTTTCAAGAAAAATCCTCGGCAAGGTCCTGGTGGAAAATGAAAGGATGAAATGCCAGAGTTCATTCTCAGAGGATTGAATTGGCCAACAGTCTAAAAACAAAGGAACAAGATTCGGAATATACTGCGAAAGTCACAAACATAATCAGAATGACTTCAGTTTAACAGAACATTTATGGATATACATACAAGAGGAGCCCATGAATAAGCACTTACATTTATTATCCCAGACCAAATCACACCATACTCTTAATCTTAATATACAATGAAGGGGTCTCTAAAGAAATTAATACCAAATGAACTAAAAAACAGCTGAATTGCACCTGAAACAGGAGCAGCGAACACTATACATATACCGGGTGACAATGAGACTAGGGCCATGACTATATCTTCTTTACTTAACAACCGATTTGGATGAAATTCGGTACATATATATATATATATATATATATATATATATATATATATATATATATATATATATATATATATATATATATATATATATATATATATATAAGTGACTGTAGATGTCACAAGTTACTATTCATATATATATATATATATATATATATATATATATATATATATATATATATATATATATATATTTCCTCCGGTTTCGCCAGAATAGCCACCAACTTCAATTTTTAAAATGGAACACCCTGTATGTTTGATGTTTTTCGGATTCAACGGTACATACGACAGTGTTGCCAAAAATCAAATTATTATTATTTTTTGTGCACAGGAGGCCTTGATCAGATTAAAATCTAAAATATAATTGATATCAGTAACTCATAGTAATAGTCATTTCATCGATTAGATCAATAAGAAATCCTACAACAGGAATTTTAGGAATAGGTTAATAACCTATTCATCGGTATACCTTATGTATCACTTATGTCCGTGAAAGGTAGAGTCATCCAACGAAATAAATTCAACCTGAAAGAATTGGTACTGACATGTATTAATTTTTTCAAACTTTACTTCAGAGCGGTAACAATGAACTATCAAAAATATTCGACTGAAAATTCGACCTGAAAGATACTGAAACACTGAACGTACAAATTTTCAATAGAACACTTTCACAACCAGCGAAAAATCATTTTATTCATCAATGACCATCAATATGTTCTTCCCTATCACATAGACTAGTTCTATTTATTGTGCACCTTATCACATTAATCAGTTCGTGAGTAGGAATTTCCTGAAATGCACGCTGAACTCTATCTCTCAAGTCTTCCAAAGTAGTAGGTCTTCTGGAGTATACTTTGGATTTGATGTGACCCCATAAAAAAGTCAATAGGGGTTAAATCGGGTGACCTAGGTGGCCATTTGGTTGGACCATTTGTTCCAATCCATCTCTGTCCATAGGTATCATTCAGATATTCTCGAACAATATTAGCATTATGTGGTCCTGCACCATGCTGCTGAAAAAACATACTTTCGCTGACGTTCTCAGGTAGATCGTTGATATTATTTTGAATATCCTTCTCTAAGAATTCTAGATATCTTTGGCCCGTCAAAGGCCCATCGAATAGAATTGGTCCAATAATTATTGTCCCTATAATTCCTACCCAGACGTTGAATCCAAATCTTTCTTGGAAATTACCTTCTCTCATCAACCTAGGATTTTCTTGAGCCCAATACCTTGTATTATTCCTATTGAACATACCATTATTCGTAAACCTAGACTCATTCAAGTCATGATGATGCCAAAGCCAATAACAATACGTTATTCTCCGTTCTGGGTCATTTTCATATAGATTCTGATGCAAACTGTATTTGTAGGAGCGATATCTATGTTTTTTCAATATTTTTCTGGCACTTTCCCTGCTGATCCCGCTTTAAATTTCCAATTCTCATACTAAGGCAGATGGAGAAAAATTAACATATGCCAAGACATTAGTTTCCGCTTCTTCCCTAACGATGAAGTTGATCTGGTTTTGATCAGCTGGTTTTTTCCTTAGCATCATTTCCAATTTCCTGAAGTAGGTTCTAGGAGGGTGCCGTCTTAATGGATAACGAACAGCGTATACCATACTAGCACTAATAGCGTTCTTCTGACATTCTCCGTATATCAACATGATACTGAACACCTAATGTTTTCCATGATTCCATGGCTACCTTTCATTTCATCACACCTAACGAATCCCATTGGAATTCGGAAGCATCGTATGTGTGTCCATTTGTACAGTACCAAATTCAATAAATGATTGTTTTTAGTTTTGAACAAAAAGGAAGTAGTACATATTGTATGCCGTTTAATAGCTAATTTAATTCTCTGTCGAATGGCAAAATGGCCCTCGGTAAATACCATTTGAAAAAAATTATTTTTTCGTTGAAAATGCGTTCAAAACATTTCAATTCTTGTTGTAGGATTTCTTATTGATTTCATCGATGAAATGACTATAACTATGAGTTAGTGATATCAATTAGAATATATTTTAACCTGATCAAGGCCTCCTGTGCACTGTCGCATGTAATTTGAGCCGTAGAATCCGAAAAACATCAAACATATAGGACGTTCCATTTGAAAAATCAAAGTTGGTGGCTATTCTGGTGAAACGGGAAGTCGGCCATTTTGTTTTCATATGTGTGTCAATCCCAAATTTTGTCTCATATCTATTTACCAAATTTCATCCAAATCGGTTGATAAGTAAAGGAGCTATAGGCATGGCCCTAGTCCCATTGTCACCCGGTATACTAGAGTCGTGCAAAAAAGGAATACAGCAGAGAAACATGGTGAGGAGCGTTACAGAGTTTGTCATTGGACATGCCATTCTAAAGGGACCAGGAACAAGACAATGAAACCGTATGGAAGTAACGCACTCCAGTGGCGCAGCCAGGATTTCAGTTTGGGGGGGGGCTGCCCGCTGAACAAGACATGGATCATATAATAACAACTCTAACTTTCATTATTTCATTATTCATTTCTAAGTCAGAGGTTGTTCAGTAAATATGCAGTAAAGTAACACATGTTTTTCGAAAAACTTTTTTTTAATATAATATAAACTTACGTACCTACAAAAACTGGACAAGCAACACAAAAAGTGATTCTGTGTCAAATCTATTCATAAAATACTATATACTGTCTCGTTTGAGCTCCGGTACTCTTCAACCGCTAATCGCTTACTATTAAAAACATTTTGAGAGAAAGAACACGGTATCGGCGTTACTCATGTTGGCGGTAAGCGGCAGATATTCTACTCATCAAAAGCTCAAAGGCGATAGCCGACAGCGGCAGCCGACAGCGCCAGCAATAAAAGGAATACGAAAACAGTAATATTTTTATTGGGATGCGAATGTGGAAATTAGATTTGAATGGTCCTTGAAATTTTTTTTTATATATAGGTATATTTCAGATGGTAAATGTTTCGAGGTTGTTTGATTGTTTCGCTTTCACATTCTGGAAAGAAGCAACGGGTCAATAGATTTTTAACGATAATGGTGACTTTGGTGACTTGCTTGGGGGGGGGGCTGCAGCCCCAAAGGCCCCCCCCTGGCTGCGCCACTGACTCACTCTACAAACTGTGCAGAGTAACTTAATCTAGGTATAGCATCGTGTGATACATGAGATGGTATAGAAGGAAAAATAGTAGACGTCAATTCCTACCAATCAGAACGTCACGAATTCAATCAACCGTTACGGTAGAAAGATATAGGTAATAATAGTTGAGAAGCTATTCTGCCTCTGGAGCCTTTGGAGTCACAAGATTAAACGAAACATTATTGAGGAAAAAATTTGAATCGCCTGGTTAGCATTAATTCAAGTTATTGACATTTCCATTCTGCAGAACTCAATTTGTCTCTTTGGATCAACATCTCCAAGTTCTCGTGAATGCAAATAGTTTTCATCACTTTTCTGATGGATTCAAAACAGAGTAAGAGTCCTAAAAAAGTTGTGAGTTCTACAGTTCAGTGACAAAGAATTTCATACTCAGCAGCTTCTTTGAGTAGCGACAGATTGAGAAATGAGCGTGCTATTGAGAGAAGCATCGCCGAAAAGACGAATAGCTCTCGGCACGAAACAGAAAACCAACTTTTTGAGAGGAACTTTTGGCAATGATTTCTTCATCTGAGGGAACTGGTAATAACAAGCATCGGAGGAAGGACCTCATTGAATTTTTCCTGTACCTGTGGCAATAAAGATTTTCCTAATGACCACTAATAGATTGCTATGAAAAACTATGAATTCTCGAACTTCTAACATTTGTGTCATTATCACATCGGGAAATTAACAAACATTTGATTAGATATCAGATTTAATTCATTGTTTGTAATGGGAAGTTATTGTTGTCTGTTAGATATTCGGCCTAATTTCCGCCTGGTGAGGGTCACTTGAGAAGGATTGTAGATACCAAACAGTCTAAACGTCGTTACGTGAAATCTGCTGCACCCTGACGAACCACCCTTGGAAGGCATCAGGATTCTTGTCCAGGCTAGGAACAACGGGGATCTCACTTTTCAATGCACGATCCCAAGCACGGTCCAGAAATCCCACCGAATATGTCTGTCTAATTACACCAGTCGCCCATCCAAACAAAACAAAATTCTGAGTATTACGACGATTAGGAAATACTCTCCCAGTTCCTTACAGAAATAAAAGCATTTGTAGCGGAATGTAGTATCTGGTCATTCGGCTGTTACAATTATACTTTTCTGTCATAATGATGGTCATTTGTATGGAGAACAAACAATTCATCAATTGGAGGCATTCTTGATTGAATTGAATGTATAGCTACAAAAAATCAGACAAAGTCTAATGGCTTCAGGAGTGAGACAGAACTTCAGCAAGAAACCCTTATTCTCTCCTTAATTTTAGGCAGATATCCGACACAAAACAACTACTTCCCTGGCTAATACCGCGACGGACGTTGAATTAAATCTAACAGATATCTGTGCAGCTTTCTCCCTAGAATTTGGGAGACAGCCTCAAATGCTTTCTGTATCAAGTAGCAGAATCCTGCCCGACATGATCAAGGACTTGACCACTTACATACCGGTTTCGAGGTGTATTATTGCGTCTCTTCAGTGCAAGGTAGGTCCGACAACATTTGCAGTCGTCGACGTCCTTGGTCATGCCATGCAAACACTGATACTTGAAACCATTCTCTGAAGTGGATGCGGAGTCTCGTAAGTAGACAGTCGCAGCGCCTCCTCTAGAAAACCTCAGAAAGCACTCCGAAGTAACTCGGGGTAGAGTTTAATTTGAAAAAATCAGACAAAGTCTGATGGCTTCAGGAGAGAGATATCTGTCAGATCTAATTCAACGTCCGTCGTGGTATTAGCCAGGCAAGTAGTTGGTTTCTGTCAGATATCTGCCTAAAATTAGGGAGAGAATAAGGGGTTTCTTGCTAATGTATAGCTGCACTTGCACCTATTACTATTTTGGAAAAAAATTCACAGCGGTGGTAAAATTTAAGATAAAGTTCATTTACGATATCAGAACTAAAAAAATTGATTTCATAGATTGATGATGAAATTATAGTTGGAGTACGATTGTTTCGTGTATCATTTGATCATTATGAAATTGGATTAAAATTATGGAAGAATGAATATCACTCAGAAATAAACATTGATATGGAACGAACTCCTCGTTGATATCCCAGATGACAACGACATATATAGCAACTCTCATCTCTTCTTTGTTTCAGAAGATATAAAAATCAAACTTGACCCGATTCCTGAAGACATGAAATATCACATTTCGACGATTTTTTTGAATTCAGATTTGGCCGTAAATAATGTTATTCCTTAACCATTCACTTCTGTGTTAATATTACTAATTGTATACGTACTTGGCAAGAACATGTGATGTAGGAAGCAGTGTATATGCGATTTGTATATACTCGGCGCCTCAAGGCTACGGTTACTACTCATGCGAATTCGGACGAGTTCTGATGGATTCGTCAAACAAACAAACGCCTGTTTTTCAATGAAAGTGTTTATACTGGCAGTGAATATCACGTCAGAACATGTACGACATGATATTCCCTGCCACTATAAACACTTTTATTGAAAAACAGGCGTTTGTTTGTTTGACGAATTCATCAGAACCCGTCAGAACAAATTTTCGTCAGAACACGCATCCACTGTATCCAAAGCCCGTACTTCATCCGTTTTCGTCAGATGGGGTCAAAAGTGACACATATCTTGTTGTAAAGCAAGTTTGATGTGAGAGACCAATCCCGACGTCTGGGGGTCTATTCTGGAGATTTAACGTATACGAATTCGATGTGTCAGTGTCTGTATCGCTCCAAACGTTTGATAATGTTTTCGCATGAACTCGAGAATAGACCCCCTGGTGCTTACTTAAGTTGCGTACCGACTATCAAGTGATGATGTCGGATTTTCTAGTTTTTCGACAGCTGAAATGTGCACACACCCCCAGAAATCAGTAAGTCGCCTTGGAGCGCCGTGGCATGTAGTAATGATAGCCGTCCTCTACCCGCACAGGCTATGTCATTGGGTACACCCTACGAGATTTTATTAGAAATTATATTGTTATAGACATCAGACATAACTGAAATTATTAATAGTACTACAGATGTTAACAATTATTGATTTATTTTGTTTATTCCTAAATACATTGATAGGGTCCTGTTTGATGAAGTGTTGGTGTGTCAGTCTAGTACCGCCAATGTGAAGTCAAGATATGATTGAAAAATTATGTTTTCCATGTAGTCCAAAGTATTGTGTGGGGTTAAGATCTAGTATCAATGGGTACAATTTGTTGTTTGCACTAGAGCTTGTGGATTTTTTTAACGGCTATGACTCACCGCAGATTTTAAGGTTACGTTTTGGCTTTCGTAATATATCTTTAATCGGTATGTACGCCTGCCACGCCGATATTTACCATATACGCTCGTACACGAATGAAGAAGTTTTCAAAACGTTTAGTAGACTACAGCCGAAGCGTAACTTTGTAATCTGTAGCGGTATGAGTCATAGCCGTTGAGAATATCCACAAGCTCTACCACATCTTCAGTCACTCCATAGATTTCCCGTATAGCAAAAAGCACAAGAAAAAAAAGTATTTCATCGAGAATGAAGTGAAATTCACAATACACACAATCACGAACATGTAAGGATCTGAAAAAGATAATTTCAAACACTCTCCTATGCAGCCACAGGGAGGTGAAGTACGGGTTTCAGCCGCTTTTAGAGGTGAGAGGTTTAAGTCTCGCCCTTTGTTTCCGAGGGCGGGCAAACTGTCCAGCACATCTGTCCTTACTTTCCTTATTTTCCTTACTGCATGGTTGTACTTGGTGTTTGGGTTGAACTTGTTGAATACCTTGAATGGAGCTGAATGAGTTTCGGTAGATAACTACATTTCTATCATTGATGTTGACTGATAAATCGATCGCTTCAGCAGTAACATATAATTCTCCGGTGTAGATGCTACAGGATGGTGGTGAGCTGAAATTGCAACTGCTTTCGTTGAAGATAACTGCTGCTCTGATACGTTCATCTCCTGGTGTTTTAAATGCATCGGATTAGAGAACATTATAGCCACTGCACCCAGCTTTTATTTTTAAAGAGGGAAAAATGTTGGGTAGTGTCTTTGGAAAACTTGATTAGTGAAGTAAGGGTAAGGTAAGGAGGGATATCTACAAGCTACAAGATTTATGTTGGTGTTAAAGATGGTGTTAATAAATCTAAGGCCGTGTCTCTCAACGCAAATGTAGAATAGGGCTCTGATGCAGGTGTGTTTGGGAAAAAATTCGTTCAAGATTTTTAGAACAGATGAGTTAGAAGGTCGATGTGTCAAAATTTTTGCATCATGAGTTGGACTCAAAAAGTGTTCTTCGACATATAAACTCTCAACAGGATTGGTCTGCAAGTCTGATCGCATTATTGTGAACGGTGTCTAACTGCTTCAGCAAGGATCTTCCACCTGTCGAGTAGGCTATTGCGTTATGATCAATTTTGGTACGAATAATGAATCTATCCTCAGCAGGTTTGTAATATCAGCTAGTTCCATAGGACTGGCTTAATAGCGTCTTCGGTAAATTAAGGCTATTCTCACAATGTTGTTTGAGTTGCCAAATATTAGCGTTCCATTCTACACTTTGACTGTTGTATCGATATTTTCTGAAATTTAATTAAAAAAAGGAAAAGGGTCATACTCAAAGTTGGCCCTTGAGGAGTGGACAACATTTTTTTATTATACGTGTAGGGTTTTTTCCCAAAAAAAATATCAATTTTTCGTTGCTGACCTTCAGTATTCATCTCGGTAGTTCTGAACCAATATTTCACAACAATAATGGCTCAAGGCATAATTATCATTTCAATTCAATTAACAGACCCAATACATTTTCAAAACTCCCGCGAGAGTTATTAAGCGACGACCACCAAAAGCGTATTTCAACAAAGCGGCAAAAGATCAATTATTCACAAACCTCTTCTCACACAAGATAACCCACTACGAAATAGATGTTCAATGAAAATAACAACCATTGATACGGCTACTAAGACTTCAATTATATCGATTTGACTTCAATAGGTTGAGTTACATTCATCAATTGATATAAAATAATTGCATATTTTTTTTTTTATCCAGGTAGGTATTTTGTATTCAATTGCTTTTTGATTGAGATGTCTTGGAGTCCAATGAAATGGATTCAGATGAAGCCTATGAAACAATTGAAGTTTGATGTATAGAACATGCTTCATACATCATATTTGGCACTTTTCTTGATGCTACCTGTCATGGATAAACGGCAATTTTTTTAAAGTAATGGGTTTCAATTTTGTTTGTAAATCGTACGATCCTATTCTGTTATCAATTTTTTTTTGAAAAATCTGAATATTTTTATAGTTACTGATATACTGTGGCCCTCAAAAAGCAGGCACCATATGAGAAAAAGTTTATTAGAATCTTGGGAAAAAATATGTGATCGATTGTGCATATCTGATATAAAAATCAATTTTGGCACATATCACTTTTGATAACTGGTATGGCATCAAATTGAAAAAAAAATTATATGAAGTGGCAAAAAATAGGGTAAGATAGCAAGACATCAGAAGGGATTCACAGGTAAATTTTTTGGGAGTTGAGAAGAATTTTGTCTCACCAAGATAAAACCGAAAAAATCCTATAACCTATGTAGGTACTAATCTTCAAGACTCTCGAATACAATTCTAATATTCTTCATTTCACTGACTGTGCTCTAATTCTGGTACAATTTCTAAACCGGTATTCTTTTCATAAGGAATTCCTCGTTTATAAATTAATCAATTTAATTCTCTAATCGAGTTTTTGATGAAGTCAGGTTAATTTGTTATTTTTTACATTTTCGTGTACGTCAATCACGCGACCAGCTGTTTTTGGCGATTGAATAGGTATTAGATGAGATTTCTTCTTCTCATTATGACAAGTATTCCTGTATGAGTAGTTTTATGGTTAAAGGAGTTGATAGTCTATTCGGTGGTATTCGAACATTTAGTTTTTGTTGCCAGTTTTTTTACACAGTGGTATCGCAGGGTTGTCTAACAGGCATTGGGGTTAAGAATGCCCCCTTTGAATGTAGAGAATGTACTGCGGCATACTCAGCACGGTCATTTATAAATATTGAGAGCTCGACTACCAAACATAGCAATGTTATTAATTCAATATCTGTCGATTAGCCCGAGAACCAGTTGTTTTCTGTTGGACATATGCCATTCATACTATATAAAGTAATATTCTCTTCTGAAAGAATTGTTATCGACTGTTTTATAGTCACTGGAACATTATTGCTCCTTGAAACATATAATATTACATATACCATTTCGTATACGAAATGTCCTCCAGAGGCTCGATTCTCAAATGTCTATTATCCTTTGTCGCATGCGACAAAAGTATCTCCATCTGTTTTCAATGCACTTTCAAGAAAGGCGATGGACATATTTTGTCGCATGCGACAAAGGGTGATAGACATTTGAGAATTGGGCCCCTGGAGTGCTCTCTCATCTGTCGCTAAGGTGGATCCTGTGACATTACGAAACCAGTCGGTACCGTAGTTAGTTCTCCGTTTGAATCAGGTAGAGTCCTGCTATTTGTCTCAGAAAGCTCTTGCAAAGTTGTTTCTTCTCTGCACATGTCTGACATATAAAATTCAATATCTGTCGAAGTAGTTGTTTTCTGTCGGACATATGCCATACATACTATAGTCTGATCCACATTGAGAAGTCAGTTAATGTGACATACGACAATGCATTTCAAATGGGACATTCCACGCCAATGTTGCCTACGTCGCTTACAGGTCCGGCCGAGCAATAAAGTATGTCCCATAAGTTTTTGGTTCAACAAGTTGATTTGTTGAAACGTTTTGAAAAATAACTTTCGTATTTTAGGAATGTTCAAAATGTATATAGTTTGTATATGATTGGTATAATTGATTGTTCAAACAATAAATAATTTAGAGTACTACTAACACTGTGAACTCAACTCCATTGAATTGAGGTGGAACACTATGAACTCAACTCCATTGAATTGAGGTGGAGTAAGGAGAAAATTTTTGTAGTTTCTCATAACATCACTTTTTCGAATCAGACGAAGTGAAAAAGCTATACACGATGATAAAAAAAACTATAATTATAAGACAACAATCATGGAATAAAATACAATGAACATGCAATAATTCTTGAAGATAATATCTGGGCTGTGTTCAATTAGCAAAGTGATATTCCATATATTATGAGTTCATTTCAAAATGATTTTGGTGCAAATGTGAATGATGAATTATAGAAGTAGTTGTGTTACTTCATTTCTGGGAACATCTAGAATATTTTTGAATTGTTTTTTTGTTTTAAAAATTGTTTTTTCCGTTAACCAGCTGTCATTCCCCTACGAATCACAGCCCTCAGAAGTCGAAACTTGTGCGAGCTAAGGATTAACGAGGTCTTATCTTTTAACGTGCGATTCCTAGCACGAGACCAGTGACCATGCTGGGAATCGAACCCACGTCCCTCTGATTGATAGCCTAGCGCTCTACCATCATGAGCACTGCGGCCCATTTACTCATATCCTAGAAAAAAATTACATCAATGGCTACGTAGAAAATTTGTATTCATTTTCGTTCACGCAGAAAACGAAAATGGGTTCATTGAAGGTGCTGATAAGACATTTCTGGCTAAAAAAATTAGTGGAGATTATCATCAAGAAATTGACGGGAACATTATCTGACTTCAATTTATTACCGAAACGTATCAAAAATAACAAAAATATTTTAGTGGTAGATAATGCGCCGTACCATTCCAGAAAATTAGAGTTTCTGAGAAAACGATGAAAAATATATCGTATCATTAGGGACCTTGAAAAGATCGTAAAGGCGCTGACATTTTGACAAGTGTGACAAGTGTCACTTTGAACATTCACGCGCTGGCTGGAACAAAGCTCAATATCATTCATGATAATGCAGTAAATAGAAGAATCCGTAGTGAATAACTAGGCAGCGAATAATGTGATTCATTTCAAACAGGGCGAAATTCAAACTATAAAAAATTGTTATGAATGTATTCAATTGCCTAAAAAATAACAATGATGGTATGAGTATATCAGAAATAGTCAGTAAAGTTTGATATCGAAGCGAATATTTCATGGTTTGTAACCACACAAGAAAAAAAAAGATCCAGTTATTCCAATAGCCGTATGACAACTTATGATGAGAGTATACATATTTACAAATTCGGTACATTGTGCATTCCTTTTTTCTGAGAAACTTACTTTCAACTCTCAACAATATCCTGAAAGCAAGAGTACTTTAAGATGCTACTTATACGATATGGGTTTCATTTATGGAAAACAAAATAGAAATTCTATCTTGATTGAGAAAGCAGAAAGAATTTGTTGGATGCATCAATTTCTTCGAGAAATAAGAAGATTCCGGCAGGAAGGAGCCAATATAATTCATATGGACGAATCGTAGGTCAATATAACTATCAAATATTCAATTTTTCGAAACATGTAATCAATATTTTGACTTTTATTGATATACTTTCAAAGATCATTCTTTTCAATTCACTTTCCTCATATAGGCAGAATATGTAGATGATGTAGCAGGTGTTATGAGCCATAACGTTCGCTCATTAAACCTCAAGGCACAATGACATATTAGTATTTATCCGAAAATAATGCACTTTTTCGTTGTGGCGCAAATTTAAGTATACTCTGTTTAATTGATACTTTGCATGATTCGCATGCATATAACTTCCTCAAATTGTTCAATGTAAACACTACTGTTAGTTCAAAATATGTTCACAATCAGTAACACTACTACCGTCTAGCGTACCTGCGTACGGCCCTGCTATTTATATGTCATTAACGCTTCTTTCAGACATATGAACTCCGGCAAGTGTTATCTTATCTTGCATTACTGACTTCTCAATGAGGATCCGACTATATATAAAGTCAAAGTCACTTCTGAAAGGAATATAATCGACTGTTCTAGATCTAGTACTGTATGCGGTCATTGTACATAACTCTATCTTGTTAGTAGGTTGGAGAAAAATTTTTCTTTTTGAAAATCAGGATTAATATTTGGTACAGAAAAAAAGATTCGATTGGTAACCATTCCAGCTACTTTAACATGTCTTTTATTTTTTTCAGTCTTCTGATATTAAAAATCATGTGCATGGCTCTATTTACAAGTTTTTGTAGACTTGCCGAGTCATTTTGTTTCAGTAGATACAGAATTGTAGAACAATAGTAAGTAAGTAAAATAGGGAAGCACTAATGAATTGTAAACTATAAATTTTGCCCAAATTTTCAAATATGAATATATTCTGAAGGATATTTTTTTTATAATGTAGTTGGTATGTTCTTCATACTTAACGCCTTATCTACATGATCCCCTAGATATTTAAATTGTTATATCGT
Source organism: Chrysolina americana (assembly GCA_958502065.1). NCBI lineage: Eukaryota > Metazoa > Arthropoda > Insecta > Coleoptera > Chrysomelidae > Chrysolina > Chrysolina americana. The sequence goes on from OY293412.1 coordinate 59,557,275, forward strand.
ACTTTCTGTTACAAAAGTTAATGTAGCATTTTTCTTTAACTTTCACCAACTGTATAGTATTTGAAGTTTCATTAATGGTTTCTGTGGGTCGCATGGGATCATTACATGAGAAGTACATTAATGTGTCATCAGCAGAAAGATGAACTGAACTCTCACCTACCACCAATGGCAAGTCGTTAATGTAAATCAATAATAAAAATGGTCCCAGCACACTTCTCTGTGGTACTCCTTAATTATATTCTATATTATCGGACACTTCATTATAGATTTCGAGCTTTTGTTTAATGTTCTTCAAAAAACTTTCCAACCATTTCAAGATTATTCCATCTATACCTACTGCTACTAATTTTTCTAAGAGCTTATACCTGTGTATTGTTTCGAAAGCTCTTCGAAGATCCAAAAATAATGCAGCATTAGTTGCATTATTTACCAAACTAATTCTCCAATCATTTAATAGACATTGAACCGCTGTTTCACAGAAATGTTCATTTCAAATCCCTGACTGGTACTTACTTAACAGTTATTCATTATCAATGTATTCGATTAAATAGTTATAGAGTGCTTTTTCGGATTATCAGGAGGCATTAATGGTCGATTTAATTTGTATTGAAGAACATTAAACAGACATATTAATTATAGGTCGACGGAATAACTACTTTTATTGATACAAGTCCACAGTGAACGAAATTCAAATATTTTCAATTTCAGATAAAGAATAACATAATCAACATATGAAAATAAATTATCATAAACTAGCTGGCTGGTATCTGCATAATACATATTTAGAAAAATCTACCAATTTTTAGTCTCTACAGCTATATATATCTAATTGTATTTTGCATTTCGATTTTTTAAAATTTGTTTACCATCAAAGCTTCCAAGTTCATCTCTCTTCAAAGATCACTTTACTTTATTTTCAATTGGGTAGGTATTTATGAAAAATCGATCAGTATATCAGCACATATTCATAATGACATAATCCAGCTTAGAGGTCTATAAAAAAAAACGAGTATATGAGTGAATTCTCCTAAATATTTCTTGCATTTCCTACATCCCGCCGGTATCAGAGAGATTTCATCAAGTGGTCCTCATTATATCATTTGATATGAAAATTAAAGAGCATTTGTCCCAGAACCTGGGTACTCCACATACAATAATTTGAAATCCGGACATTAACTGAAAAATTATTGTTTTTCTGAAGATTAGTCTACCTTTCACTTAAAATGATTATTAGATTAGAAAATCATTTTAAAATTAATGTATCGTGCGACAATGTCTGATTTCCATAAATAGCATTGAACTAAGAGACAATAGAGAAAGAATGAATGTTCTTCAAGCCTGAATGCATCTAGATCAAGATTTTTTTGTTGCTTTTCCGTGAATGTAGACCACAATATTATATAACCCGGGTCATCTCATGCAAATCAACTTAATACACCATCGTAATAATCTTTTTTGCACTGAAACAATGCGGCTCGTCAAGAATGCCAGCGGATGGTATCTAGCTGTTTCCATATGTGTTTTAACATTTAAATTACATTTTGGGGTACATTTATGTTCGTAATAAACATAAATTGGAAGATTCTTATCAGAGGTAAATTGTTGTTCTGAAAGAAATCATTGCTCGTGAGATGTGAGGAAACTTAAATTAATGTGATGATACGAAATGAAAGTTCGAATTATGCGTATTTATTGCTAAACGAATAATAAGACATGTTCTTATTAGTTAAATTGCCACCAAAAGCGAATTGATCTCAAGTATTATATAGTTTTACATGAAACTCAATTACTATAGTCTATCTCTCTACACTGACATAACAATTCAAAGCATTTAATATTTGTGTGTAGGTATCTATGGGCCATATAAAACACGAAAGAGTTTTACGTGATAATAAGACATGAAATGCAATATATAATTTTATCCAACGCGAAAGAGTTTTACGTGATAATAAGACATGAAATGCAATATATAATTTTATCCAACGCTGATATGTTATAAACACGAATACTTTTTCCTAATTTGATGGCCTTTTCGACGTTTATGACAGATGCATGTTGCATGCCAAGATGGTAATGATATAACAAACACTTTGATGAAACAAACAAACGACAATCAAACCATCGACTAAATAAATATTCGTTCAGTAGTACCTACTTAACAAACATTACTTTGATGTCACACAACGGAACTCTCTATTGAAATGCGATTCAAATGAATAAATTATTTATTAATAAGAGTGTTCCTATTGTGAAATATAAATTTTTCCCGATTTAACCCGAAATAAAAGTGAATAGTTTTTCATTCTTGTGAGGAATTAAAAGTTGGGATATTTTCATACTGAATGAGATTTTGAAAAGGTTAGTCATGGAATACAATTATCCAGAAAATTTTAAATAATTCATTAACGATCTTTCGATCGAAGTCGAGTCAAGGGTCGAGCCTCTTTTGAAGAAGACCCAGTGCATTGTCCTATCCTTATGTAGCTTTAGGAGATCCTTACTCTCTACAGCTTTGACATGATCTTTTTACTGATCGGGATTTTGGGTTCGTCCGTTAAGTGTCGAAGAGAGCGAGTTATTCGGCCGCTCCTCTCAAGTCCATTTCATCACTCCTAAGAAGTAAAGAACATTTGGTAGTATTGTAACATTATTATTATTATTATTTTGATTGGAACTAATAACAATTAATGAGTCGTTCAATTTTCTGATCATACTTCAACAGGAAAACAAATACTGGTTGCGAGGAACATAACGTGAATAAGATGTAAGAATATAATAATAACCTAGACAATGAAAGTAGAAGCCAAGGAAATGATAGACTAGAAACCGAGCGACAAGAAATTGAGAGCCAGAAAAATGATAGTATCGACCGATACATAAAACATCCCAGAAACATCTGAGTGTAGTGAAAAGTTGTAGGAGTAATAGTATTTTCACACCTAAGAGATTTGATTTGAAAAGTCGATCCATTTTGGCAATATTAACCGGAATCAAATTAGGTATTCCTCACAACAAAATCCCAACAAAAAAGTTAAAACAAACATTTGAAGTTTTAATAAAAAAATTAGTGGATTCTTTCAAACATTCAATAAAGTATTTGAAAAAAGAATGACATAAGTATCTGATTATTTTTGTGCTCTTGTTTGATCGACTATGTATACTTACATTTAATAGTTTTATGTTTTGTAAACAATTTTGTCAGTTCTGGTATTGAAACTTCCATCAGGTTTTGAAATTGTTCAAATATTCAATAGAAAAGCTTGGCATTCTCATTATTGCTTTTTTTCAGAAAGTCTGTGTTATAATTGTGAATTCAGCAGTTATATACCCAGACGTCTCTATATGTATTAAGGGAAATATTAAAACCCTAAGTCATGATAAATAGATTTTTATTGTCTACGTGATATACAGGCCTATTAAAATTCGAGTCTATGCATTGGGATCTCGGTAAGGGTGAAAAAAGATAGAGAGGTGGTCAATTACGTGAAATAAAAAAATGTATCTAGCTTGTTTGGTTTTGGAGTTATACAGAGAAAATCCAAAATTTGGAATTATTTTTTGCCTAAATCTTTTCTTCTTTTTTGGAAAGATGTTGGAAAACTTTAGGCAATTTTTTGTATACTATCTAAATTTTATAACTTTCAATTTTTATATTGGCGTGGTATCACCGTTTGAACTTGAGGGTATTTTGTAAATATTGAACTATTACCAGAAAATTTTAAATTTTTTTCGATTCCATAAAAGCTGTATCGAATATTTTCATGGGAATAGCTCAAATACAATACATGTGCAGTAAGTCTAACGGAGTGGATGAGGATATTTTCGACAATAAAACCCAATAAATATAGTATATTGCATTACTTACAAGTCTGGAATGTGACATTTTTTACACGAGTGGAAAATATTGTAGCACGAGCCACATGCCGAGTCGACAATCCCATGAGTGTGAAAAATTACTTTTGCACAAGTAATGTCAATTATTTCACAACAGAATTGTGAACTTCAAATTTAATTATATTAAAAATCTCAAATTATGATTTAATTGTAAGTAAGTAATTTATTCAGGTTGAATGCACATATTTTACAGTATCATTGAATTTGACAATATAAAAATAGAGTTATGTGTGGCCAGGCTGAGCTACCTAATCGAGGATTGAGTTGTAGTCATCAGTTTGGGCAGGATTATTGATATAATTACATAGACATAGAATATTTTTAATACAAATTTAACAATTGTCAGAAAGAACCTGTTTGATTAGCGAGAAAAATAAATATAGCAAAAAAAATCTGTTTCATATCGAATTATATGAGAGCAAGAGGGCGGGGGAGAGAGAGAGAGATGCACAAGAACACGCATTTATATCATTTTGTACCTCGTGAGGTAATTTGAATGTTATATAAGGTCAGTATCAAATATTTTTTTCAGTTGATCATAGTTAACAATAACAAATTCTTTTATTTTGGAATTCATTTTGTGTTTATTGGATAGGAGTCTAATGTCCATTGGAACTTAATTGAACAGTTTTGGACCAAAATAAGATATGAATCTTTGTGTATGAGTTAATCTACAAAGTGAGACATTTAGGTTTTGTTTGGTGGATTTGGTACGGGTGGTGATGATTTATAGAATGGATTATATTTTTTGCGTCCATAAAAGACAATTGTTGTTGTTAAAAAATTGTTATTGTTGTTATATCCGTCAACCGGTTGCACCTCTACTTGTGATGCCATGCACGAGACCGGTGGCAATGCTGAGATTCGAACTCACGCTCTCTGGCTGAACGTTCTATCTTCCTATCTGTTCTCTTATACAATTAGATCGCCTCGGTAAATTTGTTATTGTTTGTTCATTAGTTAGGGTCTGGTCAGGTATTTCATCCGGAAGTCTTATTGAATTTGTCTGTACCTGGGTTATATCAGGTAATATTATGGTCGGTGTTTCTCTAGGTACATTGTTTCTGGGGGTGTGTATTTTTTCGTGGAGTATGTTGAATGTTAGGTCTTGTTGTGTTTTGATTTGTATTTGTTCATCGATAAGTGAATTATGGTTATTGAATTTATGGATGTTTAAGTTTTTCCAGATATTCATGCGGTTTCCTTTATTGATTTGTTTTATGAGTCTGATGTTTTCTGGCGGGGGGAAGTTGTGTTTGTTTTGTACGGCGTGTGTGGCGAGGTTTGATTTATATGTTATTGGATTTATGTATGCTTTTCTGTGTTCGTCGTATCTTTGGATTAGTTTTTTCTTGGTTTGGCCGATATAGAATTTGTTGCAGTCTGAGCATTGTATGCCCGTTTAAGTTTTTGTCTTCTTCTCTTTCATAGCTGTTTATTTTTTGTGTTATTTTCGTGTTCGGCTTGTATGTGATGTTGATGTTTAAAGGTTTGAAGATGTTTGTTAATTTTTTGGTTTGGTGACCTATGTACGTGAATGCAGTCCATCTTTGTGTTGTTTTGTCTGTTGGGTTTCTTTTATTCTTGTTCTGTATTTTATGTTTGATCCTATTTTCCAATTTATCTATTGTTTTTTGAGTATATCCGTTCTCGTTTGCTATTTGGTATATAATTTTTCTTTCCTTGTTCCGGGCTTCATTGCACAGTGGTATCCTTAGCATTCTGTATATGAATGCGTTATAAGTGGCCATTTTGTGTGAGGGTGGGTCAAACCACCCAATGGTATATGTAGAATACTTGTTTCAAGGAGCAAATAATGTCCAAGTGACTGTAAAACAGTCGATAACAATCCTTTACAACATCTTTGTTACAGCGATTGGAATACTTTCAACTAATCTTGTGTTAATATTGTGTACTATACTTATTGGTATAAATTATTAGCATGGGGATTTTAACCAACATTGTTATTTCAGTAATTTCTGCGGAGCAAAATATTATCGGAAACTAGTATTTTACATGAAATATTACAACTTGTCCAAGTATACTTTACTGTATAGTATTTTTACCATAATTCGATGAAATTATAATTCAAATTAATCATAAAATTCTACTTCTAGATTTCAAAGGAACACAGGTCGTATTGATAAATTTCTTCAAATGGTATTCCACAATATTTTACTATGATAATCAGAAACAATCCTCGAATATGGTGTCATCTATTAAATTTTTCAAGATATTTGATTCGTAAAAGTTCCAAAATTTTTGATTCACATAATCATATACCTATACAAATGGCAATGGAAAAAATAATAAAATACTGTACTATTCTGAAAACATACTATTTATTTACGAAACAAAAATAAACATTCTGAACATACGAACATAGTGAAATGAGCACATCAATATATAATTGAAAACAAATATATCACAATATAAATGAAACACGTATTTGGTTTTATTATTCATTCAATTCCTGTTGGAGACACTTGACAGACGTAAACTCACCATCATAAATGGTACGAGTATTTGAAAAAGTTTGTTGGATAAATGTCCGTACCATTTCACTTTCTGCGGGGTACTTGGCATTGAGTACATGATAGCTTTTGAAACAAGTCGATCGCCTTCAACTGCAACTCCATTTCCCATATTATGTCATTGACAGTGACGAATGACATCTCTATAGTGAAAATGTTTTGACCCACTAAAATAGGCATTGGCTGCATTGTCATCATGAGTTGAGTATACTTGTTTTTTTTTACTAAACTCAGTTGGATATCTGCAATACTCTGAAAATGAAAACATTATAATTAGTCCTAAACCATATTTATATAGATAGTTTCGAGTTGGAGAGAAGATGTTGAATCCTGATTTTTGACTATCACTCTTTTCCTCAAAACTGCCAATGAAACAATTATTATCAATAGTATTATTGGGCAAAAAAAAACATTTGCAGTAGAAAATCAGTGAGTACCTAATAACAATTAGCTTCTTAGACATGGATCATATATAGTGTGTCCCATTCTGGGAGAAAATTATTATTAGAACTTTCAACGTGTTTCCATATTTGGTTAGGGATCGTCATTACGAATCCAGTGATACCAGGTTTGATGGGATCAGTACAAAGGGCTGCGATATGACAAAAAATATACTGTGTGTCCCATTTAAAAATACCGCCAAAATCATTTTTACTCAAACGCGAATAACCCTATATATTTTGGGTGGGGTTAAACAATTGGCTCGCATCGAAAAAGAAAATCTACCTGTCCGAGGATTTTTCCGAAGTATCTTTATATTCAGAAATAATGAATTTATACCATAATTTAGCGTCGCACTGTATATTTAAATCAGTATATAGTAGAACACAACTCCAATGGATTGATATCTAATGAAATACACATATACCTAGAGATCTTCGAAAACATTAAACTTCAATAATCTTTATAATATATTAGACCGACAAAAGACACGATATAAAAAAAAGAAATCAAAATCAAAAACACGCTTCAATTTATAAACTACTGCAATATTGAAAATAAAAAAATAAAATTTAGTGTATGTAAAATAAACAAACTTTTCGAAATTTAACTATTTCCTTAAATGCTTGAGTGTAGTGACATTTCAGGCATCAGTACTTTGTTACATTGATATTATTTTGAATTTTTCAATTTTTTATGAATAAAAGATTGTTTTTGAAAATATTTTTTAGGTTTCTATTATTTTGTACTTTTTAGCATTAGAATTTGTTCGATTATTTGTCTTGATAGGTGCGCCAAGTACCCAGAGGTTGGTTGATACAGGTCTCAGCTGATTTTTTTTGCTGTAATTTTTGACTTATGAAACCGTCACGTAATTTTGCCAATTCCCACGCGTTCTCTATCCAGCCTTCAGCGGGAGCAGGTGTGTAAACAGTGCTAGTTGAAAGTCTTCTGAACGGATTGAAATTTTTCTTTCAAATTTGTTTTGGTAAAAAAATCGTTCATAAGCTACTTTTTGACACCAAAAAAAATTATCTCTTTCAAAATTGCATCAGGCTGAAAGATTCTTTCAAATGGCATGATGGGTTGAGTGATACCTCATTCAAAACTTCTTTCAATTTTCTATATGAGACCAAAATTTTAATCGATAATATTCATCCAAAGCAAAATGGCGGTGCATAATATTAGAACTTTTTTTGAGTAACCCCACCATTTCACCAAAATAAATTTCAAAGAAAATTTCCAATCAATTCAAAGGATACGAGGGGAGGAGGGGACTTTTGACCAACACTGTATACCTATTATTTTTGTATTGTCATTGGTTTTTATGTCATTGCAAAATTTCTGCTCACCCAGAAAGACAAACGAACAGAACGACAGACATACGAACAGAGATACATGAAAGCTTGTAATTAAGATGGCTGCACGAATGCACTCAGAATAGTGAATTTTACTCCCCAGTCGCAGTTTTATGTATTGGTACGCACTCGTACTGTAGAATAGTAAATTGTTCCTTCCGATTACAAATTTCACAATATATATTATAGTTGCTTTATAAACCACTGAAAGAATGAATCTGAATACCTAGGAGAAATTATACTCATTTATATGGATTCGAAACGACATTAATTCCAATTACTGTAAACAGCTTACCTGCAAAGACTGGAAACAGGTGATCTATTCCTTTGAGTTCTAGTGATCTTGTGAAATTAATTTTCTCCTTTTCAGATATGATTGCTTTTTAGTAGGTATAGGTTATCTGCCTAACGTTGAAACAAACACTGTATATGGCGTCTATATGTGTGAACCGAACTCACAGGAATCACAGGATTGGAGTTACGGTTGAAGGGTTGGTGGGGTGAGAAGTTAGGCGTGTCGGCAACGGACGACAGGAATTTACAGGTTAACGTATTGATCATCATGCATTTTCAATTATTATTGTTAGGGAAATAGATGCATATAGTATTAAATAATTGGGTTACTAAACAACGAAAACATCTCATCTTCACCTTCACCTGGCACTGACAACAATTTACGATATTATTGTGCCTTTGTATGAACCAGCTACTGGTGTGATACTCAACGAACAGAACCAACGGATGAACTGAAGTCAAACCATTGTGGAAAAAATAATATTCGAATGTTTGTCATTTGATGTAGTATTTGTCAATGAACTGAATAATACCAACAATTACTTACCAAATAGTTCCTAAATTTGCTTTGACAGAGTGAAATGGTAATTTGTGTTCTGAGTTAAAATTACTTTACAAATCCTATATTCAAAATTTGTAGAAAATGTGAACTGTTGATATAGTTATTAGGTTTTATGTGGAATAGTCCATTCCATCATTTTCTAAAATTAATTTCACCAAGGTGATAGTAAATACTTCTGAATACAGTGCAAGAACTGTTGACAGGAATTTCCATTATTTTGCTGATTGGATTATACCAGATGCGATAAGTTGCAATCACAATAAAGTATAGTGAAGAGAACAGCTGCGAGTTCTTGTTAGTAAATTAATAAAGATTACTACATAGTACTATTTACTATGAATTTAATGTCATTTTCTGATTGGTATAAATTACTAATCGAATATTGGAGATAATAGTTTTTTTAGTCGAGATGACTAGAATTGCTATTACGAATTATCACAAATATTTAACTACACGGAACTGTAATTCATCTGATGGATATTTTTTAGCGTGTGGATCTTATTTATGTAATAGTTATTTTTATGGTTTTTAATGAGTCTGTTGAGGTAGTTCCTGTAGTTTTTATATTCTAAGTGGCGTTCAAATGAGTAATGTTTGTTTAATTTTTCTTTCAGCTTATCTCTGTACCTTATCGAAGTAAGGAGTCCTTTGGTCATCCAAGGTTTCAGTTTATCAAAGGTATGTTTGTTAGGTATTTTTATATAAATGTGATCAATTACACTAGACGTATTTTTTGTTACTCTGGTGGGCTTATTGATATAGGGGAAGTATCCTTGCTCTGCCGTCACACAAGTATATATATTTACCTTAGAGTCAGTTATATTCAAAGTATTTATGTTTCTGTCGCCGGGAGTATGTTGACATCAGAGTTTTCAAGCCCAGCCAAGTATTGTTCAAGTTCTACAATATATAAAGTGAAGACGGTCGCAGGTGGGCGGTAACAGACTATAGTGGTGAATGATAAGTTGTTACAGGTATATTTAATTTCCGAAGGTTTGATTTCGGTGAGATGTTTAATAGAAGTTAAATAGTCGATATCACTTTAGAGGTATACAATAACCCCATACTTTTAATTGAAATGAGAATCATTGTATAATATTTCAAATTCAGGTATCTTGAAGTCACTGATGTTACTGATCGATTAAGTTTCTGAGAGGATGATAACATCCAGATTTTCTTTATTGAATGTTTCAACATATGAAAGAAACTCATTAAAGTTCTTACCTATACTTCGTATATTGAAATGAATTATATTCAGGTATTGGTTACTTATGTAGTTTTTTATGTTTTCATCAATATTGTCGAATACAAGAGGATCTCTCTCCCCGCTATTCTCGAGCTCGTCCAAATATTCTAACATGTCAATTTTTTTTTATCAATACATTGAGAAAGAATATATGTATATAGAACAAAACAACGTGATATGAAAGTATGTATATAATAGAGCAGAATTGCCCCTAGCCAATTAGCTTGCCTAACAAAAGGAAATTTCATTGCGGGGAAATAATAATACATTGAAAATCTACTGCACGCACTTGATAATATCAGCATTAACATCAATCTTTATATTATTAACGTTGCGTTTTGAATAAATTTGGCCCTTGAATGTCCATACAGCTTTAACTCCAAGAACAGTCTTCGAGCAAGAGGGCTTTTCTATATTTAGTGAGATCTTCAGAAATGAATATTTTGTGACCTTTCATTATCCCAACATGTTTTATAACTTGAAATTTCTGCTCGTAGTTTCTGAATTTTACAATAATTGGTCTTGGCTTACTTTGAGTGTGGGGACTACGTTTTCCTATCCTGAAGGCAGACTGAGTTGATTCACTATTAAGACCCATTTCGGAGTTCTGACTGAGAATTCGGAGTAGTCGCACATTAAAATATTCATCCATTTCTTCGGACATTCCGTAAATGCAAATGTTGTTAACTTTCTTCTTCTGTTCAAAGTTATCTAGTTTTTGTTCCATAGTTGTAATCTTCTCATCCATATTTTTGTGTTGTCCTCAAGTCTATTCAGTTTTTGTTCAATGTTGCCGTTGATCGTTTTTGTGATCTGGCTGATGAAATCTTTGTTCGAGAACAATTCGTTGATTGTTTCCTTTATTAGGTTCTGTAATACTGCTTTATTTCTTGTACATCACATTATGTCTTTCTTTCTTAAATCTCAGCAAAGCACTTTAACAATTGGACGTTTTGATTTCGTTGATAATTCAGATCTTGAGAACCACTGATTTATTGTTTCTAAGGCTGGAGCAACTTAACTTGCGACTATCTGCTGCGAGGCATTTACACTGAATGATTTAATAACAATATTCACATTTATACTGCTACATATATTGTTACATATTATATTTGAAGCATTTGTTCACGGCAATGCAATGTTTGTATTTTCCTTGTGCTCCATAGTACAGGATCATGAATAAGATGGCAGGTTTTAAGAATCATTGATAGAATGCAGTATTTTATTGGCGACATCAACTTTGTATTTCACAGTCTCGTCAATATAACTTTCTGCTACCGTAGTTGATATCCAACCTCCATGACATTCCATGGGAGACGTGGTAAATTGTAAAATAAAAACACAATGAACTCATTGTTTAATTGAAAACAGTAAAGAGCAGTATTGTGTTATAGCAATAAACAAAGTATTTACCGTTAGCAGATTCACCACATAACAAACTATTATTGGAATAAATGAAATTTTGGGTTACAAAACACCTACTTATAGCAATTCGAGAAATGTTCAAGTATTGAAAATATTTGATTATGTGTCCTCCTTCACAGAGTAAAAACGTATTTTAAGAATTGTCTTCCTGATTATATTTTTAATTCTGATTATGTTCATATTCTTCATTTCAGGATGCAATTTATCACACAATTTTATGTCTAGTGAATTTCTTGCAGAACTGATTAGTCTAAATCTTGGATTAACTATCATATCGCAATTCCCAGTGTAATGAGAATGAATATCAGAATGAATAGAATAAGTTACTGTATGGGTTTTTATGAATATCCAAGAAGGAAATATATACAGTAAATAGAAATAGTGGCTTCATTTCCTGTTCAATGGGTGACAAGAGTCTCTGTAACCTGCCTTGTCAATTATTCTCACAGTCTTCTTCAATAGCACCAATATATCCTTAAAATCAAACTAATTCCTGCACAGTACAGTGTCATATGTTATGTGCGAGTGGAAGAAGGAAAAATAGGAGATTTTGAGTATATATATGTCTGGACTCGGAACTCTTCTGAGACGTCTGAGAACAAATATTTGGCTAGAAATTTTTTGTCACATTTCAAAATTTCGTCCACTGTTCACAGTTAAACCTCCAGTCAATTTGTGGAAAAAGTGATATATTGGGTTTGAGTTTCATTATGTTTAAAGTGATAGGGAACAAGCCATCCTTCAATTTTGGTACTATTAGAAGTTTCCATGTGAAAAAATTATTTGCTACACCCCTGATGCTATAATGCTAGAGTTCATCTCAAGAAGGATACTGTGTGAAACACAGTCGAAGGCCCTGATCAGGCACATATGGTTACTGCTGTGTTATTACCCTGTTATACACCCATAACTTATGTCGTGAATTATTTTGGCAGTATCATGGTTGAAATTCTCAATGTATTTGGATAATGTTTTTTTTTATCATTTTGTCCTCAATTTTACTTATTGTGAAAATAATGGATGTAGGGCGATAGTTTTCAGGAAGATTCAAATTGCATTTCTTGAAAATTTTAATCTGTTTACTAATTTTCAGAAAACTGGAAAATATACCCTAACTGAAGCATTTGTTCGAAGTGGATGAAATGGCGAAGATAAATATATGTATGGTATTGTATTTCCTATATTCATCTAAATTGGAATAGTATTATTTTCAAATAACAAATGAAGATTCAGCTAATATGAAACCTTCCCACCCAGAAGTGGTGCTTTTTTTGGAACAAAGAGATGACAATGAATATATCCTTCAGTATTTGTCCTTGAAATTCTCAATTAGGCTGAAAGTATTTTTCGATTCAATTGGGTTGAACTATAGCCTTCGCTGATGATTGGCAAGGACAATGGAATAAATTCGGAGGTGTTCCCCTAATTGAATGGAAAAATAATTCTAGATTTGATATATAGAAAGTACTGAAAATTTGTTTTTGTAAAAAACATTGCCAAGTATCAAACAAGTATAATTTATCGTTCGTAGTGGGCAGTATATTATCTCTTGAATACTTGACGACAATACCTATTGTATAGGTTTTTTTCGGAAGATTGGATTACTTACGTAAACCATTTTTCATAATTAGTAAAAGTGGTTCTCAAAACATGAAATACTTCGAATGTTAATTCTCAGAGATCATGAAACAAACTGTTCGATTTCAACAATTGTTTCCCCATATTTAGAAACATAAAAACATCCATTTTTGGTACCAAAAACAAATTCATAAACTGAACATTACCTTTGAATAATGTCCGATAGGTACTTAGTAGCTTATCATTAATTTGTGATTGAGCCTTTCATCACTCCATTGGTAAATGTGCCTTCCTTGTTGCTGAAGGTTTATTACAAATATTCAAAATTTTTGTGAATTTTCCTAACTTCTTACCCGCTGACTCCTCCTCTGAAAACTGCTGATGTAGATGCGTGCATAGTGCTATAGCTACTATAGATCTTTGTCACATTGTTTTTACCCAACGGCCAATGGTCTGGGATCAAACTGGATGTAATTTTTGTGTATTTAATAATTTTTATTTTCTTATGATAGCATGAGTTTTTAACCTTCTGATCTCAGATCTCTTGTCCTTGAGTTATGATATTTTATTGTGATTGCCAATGAAGAGTAATAGTATATTACGTAACAAGAGTTGTAAGTAACCCATTACGCACGAAAAGAAAAAGTTTATGCACGAAGCCGCGCAGCGGCGAGTGCATAAATTTCATGAGTGCGTAATGGGATTACAACTCGTATAACGTACTATACTTTTTCTACGCCCATTCATTTTCTTCCATTAAATAAAAAACATCGCAATCTGACATATTCGTAGATAAAGTTGAGAAAATGTTCGGATACAATTATATTTTGTTCAAGAAATTGACAATATAAAATGACATGACATTTATTTTCATAGCATGCTACTTAACGAAACGTGTCCTATTTTTACAGAAATTGCATAACGTGCTGCCTACATTTAGGGTCATCACTCTTTCAATCCTAAATATATCTCGCTATTGCTAAAAGTTTTTATGTTATTTAATTGACTAAATTTGTGCAAATAGCCAAATAAACCAAATAAAGTCTTACGTTCTAACACCAAATACGGAGAGAAGAAGAAGTCTTACGTAAATAAATTTTTTATTGTAATTTAATTAAACCAAGAAGTTTAGGTTTTCTTCTCAAAACGCACGTGTATGTTATGAGATCTCATTACTGCATGTTATTGTTAAATGTCATTTACAAGGAATGTTGACAGTGCGATTTTTGACGTTTAGAGACATGGGCGTAGAAAAAAGTATCAACAATTGATGTGTACTAATTTTCTTGTTAGGAATGAATATTTCCAACAATCTTCATATTATTTTAAATCATTGTTTCCAATCTCCACAAACGTTTGTACTTTAAGAATTGGTTTTCAAAATTTGTTTTGAAAAAATGTATGATCTGACATCATATGGCCAATAAGTTCCCAAGTTTCACTGATAGATCTTTCACGGATAGTGATTCTGGGGTGAAGTTTTGTCTAGTTTCAAGAGGACAGAGGATGAGAAGCCCATGTTGAGCATTCTTGTTGTGATGGCGGGAGTTATACACCTGATCCACCCTGTATTCCCAGTACCGGAGCACCGACGAGATGCTGACACAGACTCTTGGCCGTTTCAATGAACTTTGCGGAAACGCAAAACGTGTAGTAATTATAATCTATTTTACTCGGTCTTGACGAACTATTCACGTTGTTCAGAAGTACTTTTATGTTTTCTGTCTTTTCCAATTTTGAAAATAAAACTTTTTAAAAACGGTCTTCGACGTTCAGAGTATTTAAGTGGCGCAGTCGGTAGGATAATTTTGTGGATATCCATCGCGGAAAATCTGTGAGTTTCAACTCTTAAACGAAAGATCCGAACTCTATAAACAGTGTGTCTTTCAAGAATCCAGCCAGGATAGTTGAAAGAGTACGCATGGTTCCGGCTGTAAGTTGATTTTCTTTAGTTCATGTCAGACTCCTCTTCATCCAGTGATTCCTTTTGCGAAAACACTCAAGATTTAGAGTCAAATTCTTCTCGTGCTTCATTTTGCGAAAACACTGAAGATTTAGAATTAAATTTAGTCGAAATATTTGATAATTTAAAAATTGCCAATACAGAATTAAATATGGCTCCTCCAGCATTAGATATCAAGAATTTATCAATAATTCCAAATTTTGATGGAAACCCAAATAAACTTCATATAGATTTATTAGTTCCTCCGAATCGATTCTCACTCATTATTGGGACACAGTAAATGTCAATAATTTTCAAAACACAGGAAGGGCTGAAGAAGTTGTCGCCATCTATGGTATCAAAAGTTGGGACGATATTGAATCAGCCTTGATCCAAAATTTTGGAGATCAAAGGGATGAAAACTGTTTGAATCAGGACTTAGTTAACTTAAGGCAGAAGCCAAATGAATCACCTTCTCAGTTTCATGAAAACGTTTTGCATTTATTAAATACAATTTGTAATCATATCGACCTCAATGTAGAGGATGCTGCTCAGCGTGAAAGTAAGAGACAATTCTTCAAAAAACAGGCACTCAAAACATTTTTGGCAGGTTTGAAAGATCCATTAGGTCCAATTATACGTGCTATGAGGCCTACATCGCTCGCTCAATCCTTACAATTTATAATCGAAGAAGATAATATTAAATACCTTCAAAAATCTAACCAATCCAATCATACAAATATGCCTGTGAGAAAACCGATCAATCATCCTCAATTTTCATACCGACAACCTCAAAATAATTTTATTCAACGACTTCCGACACCACAATACAGACAAATGAATTTTACCTCACCACAACAACCCCAATTTCCAAGAGGGCCAATATATTTGCCAAGACACCCAAACCCACCTACCCAAAGATTTCCTTCAAATACCCAAGTTTTCGGAAAACCCCGAAATGCATGGAAACCATCCCAGAATGTTCCTCAAAACACACCTACACCAATGAGTATATCGACCCGAAATACGACACCTCAGTATAGGAGACAAAGTCCTAATAACTTTTTCCAAAACAATGGTCAACGACCCAATATAATTTCGGAAGAATTGTTTAATACTGAACATTTTGATGAACAAGTAGAACCCAATTGCGAAGAGAACCATACGAACTTTGAATACGAAAACTATGACGACACGTACCAGGAAGAATCTCATGAAAATTTTCTAGAGGACCAGACAATAAACGAAGAGACGTGATAGAGTATCATTTGTCGACCGACAAAAAAGAACTTCCCTATATCCAAATTCATCACCCCCCTTTGAAACTTCGATACTGGTTCCACGAAATCCTTTATCAACCCCGAAATAGCCTCCAAATATTATCACGATAAAATATTTTTCGAGCCGTTTATAGTATCTACGATTTTTCAAACCTCATCCCACGACTACTGTGCAGAGATCCCAGCATTCCCAGAAATCAAAAAAAATGATAGCCTCAAATTTTACCTATTCAATTTTCACAATATTTTTGATGGTCTCATCGGACTCGATAATTTGAAACTTTTGAATGCCCAACTCGACTTTGTCAATTCCAAATTATTCACCCCTACTTGCGTTATTCCGATACGCTACCAACCATCCCATCAAAGTATCAATTACAAGGTGTGTATCAAACCTCATACAAAATTGATTACCAAAATCCCAGTTGACAAATTGATTCGAACCTCTCATATGAACGACGAAGAAAAACGTGAAATACTCCGGTTATGTAAAAAAATTTCCGACATATTTCATTCAGAGAACAGACCACTGACCTTTACCAACCAGGTCAAACATTGTATAAAGACAAAAGATGAAATACCGGGTTTTACAAAATCATATAGGTACCCTTTCGTCCACAAGCCCGAAGTTGAAAGACAAGTCAAATCGATGCTAGAACAAGGTATTATTCGTCCAAACAATTCGCCATGGTCATCACCGATATGGATTGTCCCCAAAAAGGAGGACGCATCCGGAAAAAAGAAGTGGAGAATAGTCGTCGACTATAGGAAGGTCAACGAAAAAACTATAGACGATCGGTATCCCCTTCCGAATATAACGGATGTCTTGGGATAAACTTGGAAAGTGCAACTATTTTACTACGTTAGACCTAGCTAGCGGATTCCACCAGATAGAGATGAATTTTGAAGATATTCCGAAAACGGCTTTCAACGTTGAGAATGGGCACTACGAGTACTTGCGTATGCCATTTGGGTTAAAGAATGCTCCAGCGACCTTCCAGCGAGTCATGGATAACATTCTACGAGGCCTCCAGAACGAAATTTGCCTAGTATATCTCGATGACATCATCATCTATTCGACTTCCCTCCAGGAACATCTTGTTAGTCTGACAAAAGTTTTTCAACGCCTCAGAGACACCAATTTCAAGATACAACTCGATAAATCGGAATTCCTCAAAAAAGAAGTAGCTTACCTGGGCCATATCGTTACACCAGAAGGAGTCAGACCAAATCCAGACAAAATCGCCGCCATCAAGAAATATCCAATTCCACGAACAACCAAAGAAATTAAAGGATTCCTTGGCCTACTCGGAAACTACCGAAAATTCATCAGGGACTTCGCCCGCATCACCAAACCCCTAACATTATGCCTGAAGAAAGATGCCAAAATCGAACATACCCCCCAATTCATAAAATGTTTCGAAGATTGTGAAAACATATTGACCAACGAACCCATTCTGCAGTACCCCGATTTCTCCAAAGACTTTAATTTGACCACAGATGCAAGTAACGTTGCCATTGGGGCCATTTTATCTCAGGGGCCCGTCGGAAAAGACAAACCAGTGGCGTACGCCTCGAGGACACTCAATCAATCAGAGCAAAATTACAGCACAATCGAGAAAGAGTTGTTGGCAATAGTATGGGCTACGAAATATTTCAGGCCATACCTGTACGGCCGTAAGTTCAAGATAATAACGGACCACAAACCACTGAAATGGATGATGTCACTCAAAGAACCAAATTCGAGACTAGTGAGGTGGCGTCTGAAACTTGAAGAGTTCGAATATGAAGTGGAGTACAAAAAAGGAAAAAATAACACCAACGCAGATGCACTTTCCTGTATCGAGATAAATACAAAAGAATTTTTCCAATACGTAGATGAATTCAATCAATCATTAGCTGGACCTAACAATCGGAAATCGATATCTGATGATAATGAAGACAACCTCTCTACCACAGGAAACGTTAGTGACCCACCAATAATGACAGATGTGAGGGACCAACAACACCCCTCTGAGGAACCCGCCACAGCCGAAGAAAACGAAGAAACAGACGGAGATACAATACACACCAGCCATGAAGAACCAATACTGGAAATGAAAACCTCCGAAAAACCACTCAACACCTATGATCATCAATTAATGATAAAATTCGTCTTACATTCACCAACAAAACCAAAAAGAGAACAAATATTCCCTACAAAAAAACGCATTCTTTCCCAAATATCGATCGCTAACCTCGAAAATGATATAATCAATCTTTTCAAAAATTATATTGATCCAAAATTCACATACGCGGTTTATTACGAAAACGACACGTATACTCCTCGTGTCATCACTACCTTACAAACGACTTTCAAAAACTCTGCATATAAATTGATAAAATGTAATTCAGTTCTAGAAGACATTACAGAAAAAGACAGACAGACAGAATTAATAAAAAACTATCATGAGGGTAAGACAAATCATGGCAGAATCGTAGAAACCGAAACGAGAATCAAAAGGTCATATTATTGGCCAGGCTTAAAGAATGACGTAACCAAGTATATAAACTTATGCGAAATATGTCAAATCAATAAATATGATAGGAATCCACCAAACCAAAAACTTATGATAACGCCCACACCTTCGAAACCATTTGAGATAGTACATATCGATACTTTCCAAGCACAAGGTCAGAAATTTTTAACGATAATCGATACATTTTCTAAATATGCTCAGGCATACCCACTTTCAGGAATTTCAGGACTAGAAGTCGTGAAAGCATTTTTAATTTTCATCACCCATCACGGTATCCCCACTCTTGTTATAATGGATAATGGATCGGAATTGAAAAATTCCGTAGTAAAAGAATTTTTTAAAACACATCAGATTAGTATTCATTACATAACAGTCAATAATTCCCAATCGAACGGTGCTATTGAAAGGTTCCATTCAACTCTAATCGAACACTTGCGAATTATTAGATCCAAAGACAAGAATAAAATCGATATTTTGAATCAAATGCCTTATGCTAATTTAGGGTACAATCACTCGATTCACACATCGACAAAACAAAAACCAATCGATATCATAAACGGACATTTGAACACCAAAGATCCATTTGACATTGACATCAACGAAAAACTTATGAACAATTACATTCACGAACATCGCGAAATGACGAAAGAAATATACAGAAACCTAAACGAACAAATGACAAAACGCAAAGAGAAAACGATTGAGAGACATAATCGAAATCGAGAGGAACCCTTAGAATATACCCCAGACACCGACCTTTATCGAAAAATAAAATCAAATACAAGAAACAAATTGTCACCAAAATTTACGAAAGGAAAAGTTGTCAGAAATAAAAATATTAAGGTCATTGCCCTTCACAAACAAAATTTAAAAAGACCAAAGGCTAATCAGAAAAAATTGTTACAGGTGCCACCTACTGATACCAGCAGTACCACAGGAGGTAACAATAACCAACCTGAACAAGAACCCAGGGATTCTGCCGTTCAAGCTAGGAACGACTAGAATAAAAATCAAAACCCATAGTTTCATCCACTATTACGACCTAAAACCTATCGAACATCAAATTCAATCAATAAAAAATCTTTACAACAATATCACAGCTACCATTCATAAAAAACAAAATATCTCCGATATGTCCGAGCTTGTAAACCTTGATCGAACACTTTTGTTTCAAATAAATTCCGCGGAACAGAAATTCAATTCATTGAGTCCAAATGGACGAGTAAAGAGAGGTCTCGTAGACGGTTTAGGATCGATTATAAAATGTATTTCCGGAAATCTAGATGCAAATGATGCCGCTCACTATGACGAGGCAATTAATGATCTTCAAACCAATCAACAAAATATCGTTAAAAAATTGAACAAAGAAATATCTCTTACCACCGAAATAATCGAAAATTTCAATAGAACAATCACAACAATTGATCAGAATCAGAAGGCGATAACTTCTACGTTAAACAAATTGAATACCAAATTGAACAAGTTAATCTTGAATATCGATGAATATTGGCAAATTAGAGACGTACTGGACCAAATCAATATTTCTCTCCAAATTATCTTGCAATTATTGACGGATATTGAAAACGCAGTAACATTCGCTAGACTCAAAACAACACATAGTAGTATATTGAAAATTGATGAACTTCAGTCTATAGTTGAAACGATTTTGAGTTACTATCCTCCAAATCAATTGATTTTTCCAAACGATCCAAAATTCACTCATAGATATTATGAGCTATTAGAAATTGAAGCATACCATTCAAATACTAAGATTGTTTTTGTGCTCCACTTTCCTATTGTCCATCCAGAAACCTTCCTTCTATATCATCTCTATTCCATCCCTACCGCCAATTCAACTATGATTGTTCCACCCAGTATCTATCTGATAATGAACGAGAACTTCTACCAATACACATCAATGCCATGTATGGAACTGCGACCAAACTACTATTGTCCAAATAACAACCTTATTGACGGCCTGAGACAACCAGACTGTGTATTCCGACTACTCCAATTGTCGTCCACCTACGTCACCTGCCAGCAGACACCAGTATGGACCTCAACCAATTTAATAGAGCAGATCGATGAGTCACACTATATTGCGATACTTCCCAACCATACCAAAATCCAAACCACCTGCAAACGAAGTGATTTTACAACACTTCTGGGAAACTATTTGATTGAGCTACCCACCGGCTGCCGATTCGAAACCGATGAATGCAAATTTATCAACGAAAAAACCGTCAGTCATGGACAACCAATGTTCCTTCCAGAAATCATTGTACCACATAGTCCACCCAGGGAGAACGTATCCGAAATCATCAGCAGGAACATCCCTTTGGACAAGATCCACGAACTTCAGAAGCAACAGCACAACCTAGGACCGATCCACAATGTTTATAAAGAAAATTCGTCAACCACCCACTGGATCATCCCTATCTACATTACAATTATTTTTGGAGCTGCCTACTACAGCTTCCAATTCATTCGTAACAAACGAAGACCAAATCCGGCAGGGCCAACAGATAACCAACCCCATGCGAACGCTGCAGCATTTTTCAGTCCTTGAAATATGCTTCCATTTGGCGATGGAGGAGTTATACACCTGATCCACCCTGTATTCCCTGTACCGGAGCACCGACGAGATGCTGACACAGACTTTTGTCCGTTTCAGTGAACTTTGCGGAAACGCAAAACGTGTAGTAATTATAATCTATTTTACTCAGTCTTGACGAACTATTCACGTTGTTCAGAAGTACTTTTATGTTTTCTGTCTTTTCCAATTTTGAAAATAAAACTTTTTAAAAACAGTCTTCGACGTTCAGAGTATTTAAGTCGGGCTATTAAACAAATAATAATAATATTTATCCACCACAATCAATTGAACATGAAAAGGCCTCGTAGAGAAAAAAATAATGGTGAGGTATCAGCTTGAACTGTTCTCAAAGTTTATCTTTCCTGAATTTTTCATCTTTTCGATTTGATGAAACTGTTCATGGTTGAATAGCAGCTTTTTGATGATGCTTCCTCAAATAGCTTATGACTTCAATCAGATTATTGCAGTATGGACTGAAATGTCCTTTCCTTCAGAACCTCTACTATCATTTCATATTTTTTCAAGGTGCGGTTTCTGATACAGATGCATTATATCATCCCCTGTAGATGAAGAACTTCCTGACGAAATTTATGTCACCAGAGAAATTTCCTTTCACAAGAAGTGTGGAGTTATGAAAGAAAAGTGCATTACATGAATGTTTGCTTAAAATATCACTGATTCAGATATAGATAGGTTTAGAAATGTCAGAAACCAAACTTGTTTGGGCCATCCAGTTCCAGTAGCCTTGTCGGTGCTCATTTTTGAGAAGACTGCAATCAAGTAGAATGGAGGGTGCATTCATTAAATGAACGCAGTCGCCCATAACATTTTTTTTTATTGATATGTGCCGCAATGGCATGCAGGTAAAGCGCTCGCTCCACAAGCCAAAACATCCGCAGGAGCACGAGCCCGAACCTCAGCACTGCCACCGGTCACGGTATGGCATCACACGCACTGAAAGACAAGGGCCACGTCCTCCCCCAGCTTGCACAAGTCTGTGACCTCCGGTTGACGGATATATTAATTCTAACAATTTTGAAACCCAAATATTGGCATTTCCTACCTGGATCGACCTTAATCCCAGTTTATGATCAAATATAACATGCACCTGTTTTGTGAATTCAGCGAAAGAGTTACTTAATTATAATCATGTCATCCATGTATAGGTACTACAAAATCAATGTGTGAATATGTTGACACAGATTTCAGTAGTATGGTTAGAATATATGATGCTGTATTCAGGCATAATGGCATGGAATTGAGTTCATGCTATTTCTCAAAGTATTCAAATTGAAGAAATTCATAGAGAGTGAGTGATAAATATGCATCGATGAGATGAATGTAACTTAAATAACTAATAACAGATCTATAATCGTCTATTTGAAATAGGGTCGTTCAATGTATTTACTTTATACAATGATTCCAAATTCAACATGAATATAATATGACCCATCTCTTTTTTTCTGAACATTTTCCAATAATTTTATTGGAATGACTATTCTCAACATTTTATTAAGGAATGAATTTTTGATAAAGGTTAGCAGAAAATTCAATTTTAATTCCTGTAACCCACATTCTGAATCCTTTGTTGGTTTCTCTCCCCTGTCCTGTTTCTTCATTCTGTTCCCTATGTCTTCATCTTGTCTTTTGCCTCAGGGTGCTGATGGTTCAAACAGTTGAAATTTTTATGTGCGCAACCCGATCCAGATGGAATAGGTTTGAATGTGAATGAGTGTGGAGAAATTTTCAGTGTAAACAATATTGCATACATCTGGTATAACTCACACTTTAGAACGAATGTAGATCGTCATGAACTGAATCGTAAAGAATCAATATCTCTTTCACTTAAATATGGAAGTCTAAAACTATTTCACTCATAATGTTATCAGATGCTTCAAAATGTTACCTGCCAAAAACAACCCTAATATCAACGCATAGTGAGGGTGCTTCAAGTCCCTCGCAGTGAAACAGGATACGTACTTATCTATAATTTTTGTCATCTCCTCTTTTCCAAACTCTTTTTGATGATAGTGTGCCCATCGGATGCTGATTTCCCAATGGTGCCTAACAATCCTGGGTTCTACTCTGAGAAAGCCTCAAATACTTGAGCCGTTCCCGTCTCCCCTTCCCATCACCCATTCCCATCAGAAGGGTTCTGATCCACAACGTGGATTCCTGTGTATTCAGTTTCCGATTCATCACTACTATAATTCTGAGACTGAATTTGAACCTGTTTCTGAATCTGTATAAAATGTGTTACTAGCAGGTATTCAAGTATAACACTAACAGCGCTATATGTTCATTGTTTCCAAAAAGGATATAAATGAAAAAGTTATAGTAGATATTGATGAATAGGGGTCCATGTGCACTCATACCCCAGGGACATTTATTTATACCCTGATAACAGGTACGTACCTTTGGAAAATTAAACAGCTCAGTTTCTAGACAGGTCTATATAAACCAATATTGCAGGGACTTTGTATGCCCTTGTAACTTGGAAAATCAACCAACTCAGTTTTCATTTATCAAAATATCGAACACAACAATAATAATACAAAAAATGATCGACACTCCAGTGCGGCTCATACAAATTCCATGGCGCATTCGCTGTCACAGCTGCAAATAAAATCTCATTTCCAGAGCAAAATGCCTAATTTTTCTAAGAAGGGTATCAATAAATCACAATGCCAATGAAAACTGCGGATGAAAACCTATAACCCAGGAGCATATGCATGCCCTGATTATTTTTTGACAATTCTTGCAACCAATCGAAACCATCAATTCAAAGCATTCATGTACGTTCAAGCCAATCACAGCATTATTATAGTGGGAATCTTCTACCTTGAAAATTGCCGCAGGAATTTTTTGTGGTATTTTGTTTTTATGATGTGACAACTGATACTTTTGATCTGATGTCTGTCATCAGTTTGCATGAAAAGTGAAAAATGATTCAAAAACGGTTTAGTACATCATCATTCGATGAAATTTTAAGAAAATCAACGAAAATGCATGTAAGAATACTATTTTGTGTAACGTGTCAATTTGGAAACAGTTTCAATTGATAACCTAGGGACAGAGAGAAAGCAATAGCTTTCAATACAACAGAACAAAACAATTTTACGGAATCCTCCAGCCAAGGACAAAACATCCATAATAATTGTATATTTCAAGATGAGAACTTCAAATTCTAAACTTCATTCTGATTATAGTGATTCAAGTAAATTGTTGAAATAAAAATGTTATATGTATAGAGAATAGGTCTACGATTGGGGCATCAAAAAATGGTCTATCGAATACCACACAAGAGTTCGATAAAGTAGAAAATAATTCTCCTGATTTTTTTTCAAACTTGTTTTCGAAAAATCTGTCAAATTATTTAAACTCTCTTGTGATATTACAACTGATAATCAGCCCTATGCTGTATCACTTCCGTTAAAAATACCGTCACCGTTATTCGCTATTTCCGTTATTTTGCTATTACCAATCATAGAAAAATAACGGAAATGGAATAAAGGTGACGTTATTTTTAACGGAAGTAATACAGCATAGGGCTGATTAGGATGGCATGTGTCACTTCCACTTCATATTCTTCACTTTCCAAGCAAGTATCAATGAAAAGGGGCATGTGAACCTATACCCCAGGGACAAATGTATGCCCTGATAACAGGTACTATGAAATACTTTCTTCTGGTCGCATATCATATGATTGCAAAATCATCAGTTTTTACTTTTAATCCATTTTGCTGTCAAATTATATGACAATCACTTCAATTTCTCTTGGATTTTTCTTAAAACGTCAATTCAATTGAATTTGGTGATAAATACTCACTCAACGTAGATTGTAGTTCCAGCAAAGGCATTTTTTCAACTTCTTTTTCATTTTCCCAGGCTTTTTTAAACGCTTTTCTTAATTTTTCCTTGATCTTCGCAACTTTTTTCGGTTTTCTTGCTACCGAGTTGTGAACGTGTGTACGTCGTACGATACCACAGACAAAAGTGAGTTTGATTATTCTCGGAACAGTTGATAAGGATGACTGGTCAACAGGGTGTCCAGCTCAAAATTTTAATTTTTGGTATATTTCTTTGAACGTGGTATGAAGAAGATATTATCAGGCATAACTACATATGTGTAATAATTGAAGTCAGAACCCTAAGTATAATTATACAAGGTGGGGCACCGAAAACGAATCAGATCGAATATCTTCAAAACACATGTGTTGTGAAGGAAATGCAAAAACACGTCGATTTTTAATCCAAGGGGAACATCTTCCTATCATAACCTTAACTGTCATACCTCTCCCCCCACCCCTTGGTCACCTGGACAATTTGAATAGGGAAACTAGTAAGTGTGATACATCATTAAAAAGCTAATTTCATAAGGAAGTCAGACATGTCAATTTTTGCTACCTAACTTTCTATTTTGGCGCCCTCTTGTGGGAAAAACAACTGACTCGTATTCCAAATTATGATACTTCATTTTCATGCTGATTTTACATAAATTCGGTGACAATCCATTATGGAATTTTTCTAAGGAAAAAGGAACAAAATGGCGGCTCCAAAATGGTAAACAAGGTTTGAAATTATGGTCCGATTTGATTCAAACTTGATAAGTGATGGTTTTCAGGGTTGGAAATTACAAATTATTTTCAATGCAAAAAACAAGATGGTGGCTCCAAGATGGTGGACGAAATTTGTAATTATGGTCCGATTCAAATCAAAATTAGTATGTGGGAATTTTCAGGGTCGGAAATTATGATTTTTATGTCGATACAAAAAACAATATGGCGTGCGAAAAGGACCATAATCACAAATTTCGTCCGCCATATTGGAGCCATCATCTTGTTTTTTTGCATTGACAAACAATTTATAATTTTCGACCCTGAAAACCACCACAAGTTTGAATCAATTCGGACCGTCATTATAAATCTTGTCCGCCATTTTGGAGCCGCCATTTTGTTTTTTCTTAAAAAAAATCCATAATGCATTGTCACCGAATTTATGTCAAATTAGCTTGCAAATAAAGTATCAAAATTTGGAATACGGATCAGTTGTTTTTCCCGCAAGAGGGTGCCAAAATAGAAAGTTAGGTAGCAAAAATTGACATCGCTGAATTCCTTATGGAATTACCTTTTTAATTATGTATCACACTTACTACTTTCCCTATTTAAATTGTTTAGGTGATAGTGACCAAGGAGTGGGGGAAGAGGTATGACAGTTGAGGTTATGATAGGAAGATGTCCCCCTCGGAATAAAAATCGACGTGTTTTTGAATTTTCTTCAAAACACATGTTTCGTTTTCGGTGCCCCACCCTGTATATTAGTTATTCAACTGCTCTTGAGCAATTAGTAGTATCTGTAATCAAACAACGTGAGTTATAATAACTCACTGCTACAACTCACTATAATTGAATTACCTATTCACTCACCGAATATCAAGGTAACTCCTAATTTTTATGGTCAGTATATTAAATACAACAACGAAAACTTACAGAAAATTCAATGTTACGGGAAATTTTTATACCATAGTTAAGATATATTCAAATCTTCGTCTTACCGATATATAGCAAACGATATTATTCTTTAAATTTCAAAATGGAAAATATCACTCACAAAGAATTGGCATTGATAAATTTGAAGCAATGGGGCAAGACATTGCTACATTTTCAAAATTATACCAGACATTAGATTATAATATACAGGGCATTGTTTTCGCCGCTCGTCGGCAACTTTTTTAGTAGATGCTGCGAGGGACATCACCATGGCGGTTGGCGATCAACTACTGTGGCTGAGGGGTACGTTGATGATTCCGAAAAGAATAAGACAGATACTGCAAATAAAATATACAGTTCTATAACACCTCAACCAGTTGGTAGGTAGATACATCAACAACATATGCAACAAACACAGAAAGAACCAATGAACTTGCATAATTCAGTTCCACATATTCAGTTCACTGGTTGTTCAAACTTTACAGTTAATTTTATCAATAATCAAAATGAGTACAACTAAAATTTGTATAGCACTCGCCTGCGGCTCCATCTGCAAACTTTTTTTGCGTGAGTTATGACCTACACGCTGCTCGTTAAATATTATACAATTTTCAGTGCGCTCGCGACAAGTTCCCGTAGGGGGGCAGCCAAACACGGGAAGTCGTGCAAGCACGGATAAAGCATTTATGGATGTGTAATGAACGATATTTTTCATTATTTCTACCTGAAAACCACAGATTGATAATGATATTAATGATAATACTCCCTCATAAACACTCATAGGAGTATATCCAAAGGCATAGCCTGTGCGGGTAGAGGACGGCTGTGGCGCTCCAGGGCGACCTACTGATATTTGGTGGCGTATTCACTTTTCAGCTGTAAGAAAACCCGGAAAACCTACTGCACCACCCGAGGGCATATACGTATACTGTAGACGCATAAGGCATAGCTGAACGATTCGGCTTTTTGAGATCTATCGGACCAATAAAAATAGCAGTAAAGTGGAGTCGTAGATTGTCCTTATACGTCTGCAGTTTACTAAGGTTGGTCAACTGCTAAAGGGCAGACGTAGTTCATGCTGGTTACGTCTATAGTTTATGCTATTTATAGAAATGTAAACAAGACACAGTATACAACCAATCATTTTATTCGCTTTTATTTAAATTAACAAAGTGACAAATTAACATTCGCAAAATCACAATTTGCTAAATTTCTTGTCACCTACACCAATATTGCACTCTACACACAGCTGCAATTTATGTGGTGCTCTTTTATGATTTCCATTGGACTTTCCAGGTTTTCGTCCAGCTAACGATGCTACCTGTCAATGTAACTGTACGTTGATATTGTGCAGATATTTATTTCTTTTTTTAATTCTGCCTGCCTCTTATTTTTAGACGAAATTCCTGTATATTTGAAATCCAATGAAGAACGAAGATGAACAGGCCTCTGAGGAAGCTATAGCCACTCGTGCTAGCGAAACGTTAGGAAACATTTCCAAATCACAAGGGCTTTTAAACCCGAATCAAAATAGTGGTAGTGAAAATTTCGGCCACTAAAGCCTTAGCCAATTTATCAAAAATGAGGATACGGCAAAATATTACAGTTACGTCTTACCTGAATTCAAGACAATTTTGTACCATTGAGTATGAAATTATATCGGATCTAATAGCGATTTCACCAACTTTATCCAATTACAGTGACAAAACGGTTAAAAAAGGTACCCGCATGGTACCTTGTTGGTACCACCATCATCGGATAGCTATTGAAAAGTTAGGATAAAAATCACACACCCTATGTCGAACATCTCCTTCTAAAAACCGCTATGAGCGAATCAAAGTTCGTTAACATTTGTCTTCTAAGCTAAGAATTATGGTATTGTGATGATCGATTATAACTCAAAACAGTGAAAAGAGATAGCCATAAAACCGACAGTCTTTTACATTTCAACTGAACTTGCCAAACATTGTATTGGCTAGCATGTACCATCAATTGCGTCATTGTTTTCTGTCATTAGGGTATTGTTTGTCGCCAGTTTTACTTTGTTTTGCAGTCGAATATATTAAAAAATTCCGTACTATCGGTATATTAACAAAACAATTATTCATAGTGTGGAAACCCCATTGAGAGAAAAAAACATTACCCAAATCTATAAATACAGGTTGAACTTGTGCGAGTATTTTGAAAGGGAAACAGTGAATGGTGGACCTTTTTTACCACTTTCATCGGTTCAAGAGGTAACAATTAAAACCACAAAAGAAATGTCATAACTTTTCTTTACTGTATTTTAGAGAGTTGCAGATGCACTTAAAATATCTCGAAAAACGGTGTACAACATCAAAATAAGAAACGAAAATAAAACATTCCATCAACTCCAGGAAAAGACAACAACTGCTTTACCCGAAGGACAGAAAATGGCAGTACGAAATACTTTGTACGATATGTATGAAAAAGGTGAGTATACCTCGTTATTACTTGGTGAGGGAAATGAAGATAATATTGATTGTTCATTCGATGGATGTGACAAGCACAACTTCATCAGGAAAGTCATTGGATTTATGTATATTAGTTGAAAAGTCAAACTTTATTGTCACATCTAGTTTTCTTTTTAATTTGAAACTTCACTTGTATGTCGTTTTTGAAATGCAGTTATAATATCAGTCCTATCGTATGAATTTTGACATGTACCTATATTTATTTGAATTTTTATCTTCCAGAAAACCCTTCAATCTTTGAAAGATGAACTGAAGAATACGGAGATTGTTTCGATGATCAAATCATCTTTAAATGTTTTACTGAAAGAGTTGGGATTTAAATTTAAAAAATATGATAATCGATGAGCTTTGATTGAAAAGACTCATATTGTTTCACAAAGAGCATATTTTTTACGTAAATACCACGAAAACCTTATATCCACGAGAAGTGTTTTTTTTAGATGAAACATGGATTTATTCTAGAGGAAATAAAACCAAGTCTTGGCAGGATGATTATGTCAAAAGTGTACGCAAACCCGAAGGATATGATGGTAAACGATTTATTGTTGTACATGCTAGTTCTGCGAAAGGGTTTGTTCCAGAAGCCAGTTTATTGTTCTGTTCGAAATCTTTGACTAGATTATCATGAAGAAATGAATAGTACAATGTTCACCAAGTGGATCACTTCACAGTTGATTCCCAGTTTGGAAGATCCATCTTTGATAATAATGGACAATGCACCATACCACAGTTAAATTTTGAATTAACAGCCTACCACTACTTCAAGAAAATCGGAAATTGTTTGTTGGCTACAGGAAAATAATATTGATTTTGATGAGAAAAAAAAACAAATTAACAGAGTTATTGCAATTGGCTAAGATGAACCGAAAGAAAAACATATATATTATAGATGAACTGGTACCAGAACATGGGCATTAAGTATTAAGATTACCACCTTATCACCCAGACTTTAATGCTATTGAATTAATTTGGGCTAATTGTAAGACATACTACAACAATCATATTGGCAGAGATGGATACAGTGATGAAAAAGTATTGGGTATATGGTATGAAGCATTAGAGAAGTACAACACTGAATCCTGGGCAAAATGTGTATGAACGAGAAAAGCTCCTTTGCGATATGGTTATTGAACCCATTATTATAAACATTGGTGACAGTTCTGAATCAGAAAGTGATTAAATATATTAGTTTTGTTTTTACTTTCATAAATGGTACATAGTTCTTTATGCTCACATTACATAAATAAATGTATGAATACATTTTTTGTTAAACATGTGTTGAGTATTTCATTACCAAATATATTTCAACTGGTGTTTTTTATTTCTTAGATATTCATTCATTAATCATTATACAGTGGGTCCTTGCATCCATGCACGAATAGGTAATTGAAATAGTTTGAATACCTAAGTCTCGAAGATTCCTTTTCTGAGTTTTAGTCATGTGAGTATATGTTTATTGTACGTAAGATCAATTTCTTGTTGACAAACACAGTTGAATTATAAAATATTATAATAAATTATTAACATGTAATATCACAGCTACAAAATATTTAAAATTCTAAAGTACTAAAATACGAAAATATAGCCGACTAAAAGCAGTGCAGGCGTGTAGGTGTATATATACATAATGAATAATCATGGCTAAAAAAAGACATGTGTTATCAAATATTTAGTGAAACATTAAAATGTGTTGTCATAAAACTCTGCCATGTTTGAATGGAAACTCATTTTTTGATATCCCCGTGTGCAAAGGTTTTGAAAATATTGTACTCCAACCTAGTTTTTTGAACAACTTTTTTCGTTAACTATTACCTACAGAAATTGCATTAATTTGGATAAAATTAGGATTTGATGGATTTGTGTCAAACGGCTACGGAGGTACGGATAAAACAAATTCCTATTCAAAAGTTTCTAGTCACTATGCAAATGAGGATATTTCATGAACATATCTCTGACTCCATGTTTCATTATCCTATCAAACCTAGTGTCACTGGATTCGTAATAATTGGAGTACACCGTGTGCTACGAATCGCACGTTAAAAGGTAAGACCTCGTTTAGCCTTGGCTCGCATAAGTTTCGAATACTGAGGGCTGCCGTTCGTAAGGAGACGACTGCTGTTTAACGGAAAAAACAATTTTAAACAGATTTATTCCTTTTCGCCATTGTTTCTCCAGCAATAATTTTGAAATTTGGAACATTGAATATTCTCACTGGACTGCTATTTTTGACATATTTGGAAAATAAAGGAAGGGAGACAATGGGGGTGTACCCATGAGTGAGTCACACGGTATTCTGTTGGAACTAAAAAAAAACTCTCATTATCTGGATATTAGTCATTCTATATTTAAATGTATTTTGACTAAAACGTCGCGACTTATTTCATATACATAACATTTATGACGCACGGGTAAAGATAAAATAATCGAACAGTACCTGATGGCCTGACTATAGAGCAATACATCAAAAACAGAAAATGCTCCAGAAACAACACAAAAATTGCACTATGGTTAACGAATTTACTGTTGAAATCCATTACCACAAAAAATGTTTTTAGCAGAAATACATAAAAACCTGCACAACCAACAATTGAGAAATCAATACAAAAAGTATAAAAATTCACTCAACAATCCAATAAATATAACCAAACACGACTACTACAGACAACAAATTCAAAATAATTCGGGGCAACAAAAAAAATCTCTGGAATATAGTGCAGAAAATTGGTGGTAAAAAACAATGGATAAACAAAGACATACCATAAAAAATGACAGTGGTGAAACTTCAGTCAAAAATAATGAAATTGCAAACGAATTAAATGAAAAGGTCATTGAAACGGGCTACTGCAGGGCAAATTAAAAAAAATCCTAAGTTAAATTCAAACACACTTCAGCTACCAAATTCTATTGTTATTCTTCCTACCAATGCATATGAATTGAAGACCATTATCAAGGAGCTAAAAAAACAAATCTGTAGGTGACGATCAAATTCGAGCTGAAACACTCAAACAAGTACCTATTATCATCATATTCCTCTTAACTTTAGTTTTTACAAGTGTTTAGATAAGAGAATATGGTCGACTACTTTCAAAACTCAGTTGTCATTCCAATACACAAAAATAAGAATAAATCTAAAGTTACTAATTTCACTGATTACCAACCTATCCAAAGTATTTGAAAAATTACTGAAAATAGACTGTTATCTTTTATAAACAATTTTAGACTTTTCTCTCGCAAGCAATTTGGCAATATTTCTACAGAAGATGCAATTTTATATCACAGAAAATATATACCAAGCTCTTGAAATAGGAAACCCATGTTTATATTTCGATACCCCCAACGAACAAAGCCGTAACTAAAGTTACAGCTATTTTCAGGTGTAGGCGTATTCAGCTTAAAAAACTGATGCTGACGATAAAGAAGCCGTATCTCTAGACCAAGTAGTTACGAAGAAATCTACTTGAAAAAAGTTGTACTTTGATTTAAACATTGAAGAAAAATTTCAGTATTTTGGCTCTCCTGAAATATGATGAAAAATGAGTTACGTCTTTGTTCGTTGGGAGTGTCGATTCATTGATTGAGCTGAAGAAGGTATTTGATACTGTCAGTCATCAGCTACTCTCGAAAACACCCGAAAAAATAGGAACAAAGGGAAATCGTTATATGCGCATGGAGAGTAACTTAAAGAATAGGACCCAAATAGTGAAAATAGATAATGAATCGTATGCATAAACCTTGAGCAAATGCTTTTACTCGGATTCTTTGAAACAGTTGTATTCATTTTCTTCAGTTATGAGAGAGACAAACCCATATTAAAAGCATTTGCTAACTTTTATGAATATCACCCAATGTCTCAATTAGTTCAAAAATCATACAGTATGGAATACCCCAAGGTACAGTTCTAGGTCCAGTATTATTCAACCTATAAGTAAATGACTTATTTTCCATAGATAGTGAAGGTGACATCATAGGATATGCTGATGATACTGTTATTTTTTATCAAGCTCAAACATGGAAGGACTTGAGAAACAGCGCAGAACAAGATTTCAAAATTGTTATAGACTGGTTTGATAACAGACTATTAATAGTAAATTTTGAAAAAAACTAAGTTTCATCAACAAGAAATAAATATAGATGGAAAATTGTTTAAATTAAATTATGTACCTGTGAGAAAATATTTAGGAATATACCTAGACACACATCTCAAATGGAATTGTCATCTAAAATATGTAATTAGAAAACTCCAAACTTTCTCATCTAAATTCAAATATTTAAACAACTAGCTACCTATAAGAGAAATGAAAGTGATCTACTGCTCATTCGTAGAAAGCCATATTCGCTATGGCATTTCGGCTTGGGGAGGTGCGCTCAAAACGCATATTGGAGGTAGTACAAAGACGATTTTTCAAGCTAATCTTACAAAAAAATTCCATATAAAATTCCGATAGTCTCTATAAAAAACTGAAAGTGATGGATATCAGTCAATTATTCTACTTTATGTGTCGATATAAGATAGCACATTCAAAAAAATAAACACACACGCAATCGAACCGAGTAGATACTCCCTCATGTTACAAAATCGTCAACTCTAAGAGCTCATTCATATATTCAAATAAAAATATATATTATACAAATAATGTTGATTTTAGATTCTGCAGTACTGTTCCATTTTATGTTACATGTTTTTATTCAATAAGTAAAATACGTAGGTACTAAGTTAATTTCTATTTTTTTCCCTGAAAAATTTGTATCTATTATGTAAAAAAATCCAAAACTGATACTATCATTCTTGTAGATTTATATACCTATTACATTTCTACTTTTTTAAATCATGTATATGTAGTGAACAATGTTCACATGTCAATTATTCCTATTTTTACTTCTTGAAACAAGTTTCTGTAACTTATCAAGTACCACTTTACTCACTAACTTATACCTATCAACTTTTCTATATAAATATGTTTCATCGAAAAAGTGAATACAGTTTATTAATTTATTATTTATGATTTTGCTTGTAAGGGTGCTGCCGGATGGCGAAGACAACAAATTTTGATTATTGATTATTTTTGGTAACTTCTACTTGAATATTTCAACTTTTTCAGTTGATACAATTGCAGTTATTTAAACTTAATAATATTTTGTTGATTTTTGGAAATCTGAACCCTTGAAATTTTTCTAACTATTTTAAGTTTCCAAATTCCTTTCACCAAAATCGAATATTGAACTCTTTGAATAATTTACCCTTTTCTAAAGCAAACTCAACTTTCCCCCTTTCTCAAAGGAACATAGGTATCCCAAGATTTTCAGTTTCAACATAGCTTGCTCAACTTGATACAAATCATTACAAGGAATTTAAATTTTCGTTGCAAAAAATATGAGCCTAAACTGCAGCCACTCCTAACATCAAAAACTTCAGATGTCAAAAATATAAGGAATATAGTAGTAGATATTTATGATACAAGTGTGAAAAGTTGAAACAAGGTTATTAATGTTTGCACAACGAGCTGAGCTATAGGTCTGCAATTTACACCGGTGTTTCATACACACTTTTCACAAGTGTATCAAACAATACTTATTTTTTGACATTGAAGTAGAATTTTTAAAAAGTTGAGGAAATTTCAACACACACCCTGCATATATCATTTCAATTTTAGATCACATATTTATAGAGTAGGCGTTACTAAGGGAGCGGTGTCAGTTGCTATGGTTGGTTACAAACAAATATTGTTTCTTTATGGTGATTCAGATCTCATAAACGTAACGCGATGAAGAAATATTTGAACAAAATGAATAATTCGGAAGATATGAAAATTCTAAAGCATCCGATATAGAAGAAGAAACGAAATTTTTTACCTGAAAAATCCCACCTACAATACTTTTGATTATCAATTATTTCATTCCACTGACGTTTTTTCACATTGAAATGACAAATGAAAAATAGGACATTTCAGTTCTGTGTCAAAAAGATTTAAAACGATGTCACTTGTTCAATATGTTATGAAAGAATCATGTCATTCAAAGTCATATTGATATAAATGAAAAATCTAGTCGTCAGTGGTAGGAAATGAACAAACCTATGTTAAAATGAATAGGTAAACGATTTAATATAGACATGTTGCTTATATCGGCTAGAGAGAATTGATAATGCATGGAATTTTCAATTTCTACGATTTATGAAAAAATTGTTTGATTTCATTCAAGATAGCAATTGTCACCTTACAGATTGGCTGATTACATTTTGACATTTTCAAAGAATGATCTTATCTCCAGATGTAGGTCATTTATTTTTGAAAAGAAGTATTATCTAATTATTTTGAACTCTTGTTTGATACAACTTATATGTTTCTCGATTCTTGTTAATGCAGCCAATTGATTCATTTTCTCTTTTACTCTCATATAATAGATTTCCTTGATTTAATTTTCAGACATGACAAGAAATGAAATTGCATCATTATCTTTCTTCAACTTTAACCTGAAAAATTGAGTCAAACAATTCGTTTTCAACTTTGTTCATTCAACTTGATAGTCAATCAATGGGGGATCCTTTCTAAAATTGGTGTATTAAATAAATTGATAAACCATTAATCACATCCACAATTGATTATAGTAATTTCACGTTACACTCTAATTAATCGTAATATATTTCCAAGCACGGAAGAGATATATATGTTAATTTGAATGATATCAAAGACAAATAGCGAGTACATCAAGATGAACTATTTCAATGCAGAAAGTGTGAGTTACATCTTACACTCCACTGTTTGGCGCTAAAGAAGAAAAGAGAGGGGCAGAGATGGTCGAGTAGGGTGAAACGATTTTTCAAGAGTGATGGTATAGCAAGGTTTTGGGATGAAAGTGAAATATTTTGTCGATTTACACCCACTATCTGCAGATTTTGAGTATATAAGCTTCTGTGTGGTGCTTCACCATTATCAGATCATCCCGATTTGTTTCGAGAGTATTACTCATTTTTCAATACTATCAGCAGTGCCTGTTCTATAACAAAAGTGCATAATGAAGGTAGGACTAGTAGGAGAAGTGAAATATTTAGTGGTTATAGAAGATGAAGAGAGTTTCAGTCAACATTTTATCATTGGTCAATATTTAGATTTTATTCAGAAAACACCCCTAGAAGTGAAGTGCCAAAATATTCATAAAAATCCTTCGATTTTCAGAATTGATTTAGTGTGAAGATTATATTCTTCTATATTCATTTGATTTCTTCGTCAAAACTAAATTGGGAATACGTTGTTGAAACAAATTTGATTCTATATCTGAGGAACTGTAAGATTGATCTGCATTAAAACAACTAACATCATATTGAAAACTTTTAATTCGCCGAAAAGAGTTGAACCAGTTTATTTTAAAAATAAAATCATTTATTAATGAATTCATGCCAATATACTAAGTGTTCCCATAAATCTAATCAATGCAGCGTTTGTTTAATAACATTTCATTGGTCTTTTTCCACACCTATTCGCAAATCATGGCATACGATAATTTTCCTTATATCGAATGCAAAATTCATGCTGAATACACCGAATTCAATGTAAATGTGTTTTGTGGACTGGAATAGTATCTTGAACATATCACTCAACTCAGCAAACATTTGATACAAAAACATTTAACCATTAAGTGAAAAGTTTTCGATGTTGATTGCTGGATTATATATCTACACCAAAATATATTTGAACTCTGTGGGATAATTTAATGTTTTGTAATCGGTCAAGTCAAGAGAATTCATAAGACGTATCAGGAAAGACCTGCACTGTTATGTAAATATTATGCGAAAATAATTTTTATGTGCATCGAAACCAATGCCATAATCATGGAAATATTATTGAATATCATTATCAGCTTTACCTACTTCGTATAAGATTAACGATATTTATGTGCTTTCTTCATTCGAACACTTCGAGAAACTTGATTGGTTTTACTTTGTGGTCGTAAACTGAGATTAATCAATTAATAAATTTGCAAATGTTTCACACATTTCTACATGGATAATCAATAGCAAAATTCATTAAACCACAAGGGAAGTTCCATTTTCCATTTTACTTAAAATCTTTTTACGTTGCTGCTGAAGATTATTAAATAACATTTTAACGTTTTCTCAATATGTCAGGTAGTTTTACTTTTGGCCCAATTTTCCATCAGACCGAAAACTGTACTTCTGATAATATAACAAAAACATATTTGAACTGACCAAATCAAACCTTCAAACCTCGCCAAAGTCAAACAGCCATTCTTAGATTATGACAATTCTATGAAAGAAAATTATCAATATTCATGGCAGCTCAAAAGCAATGAAAATTTTTTATTCGATAAAGTCAAGAAAATCCCAGCTTTGTATAGATTTTCGAATTAAAGATAAATTGCTTGCTGCAAACGACACAGTTTTTGAATGCGTTCCCATTACATCGCTATATTTGGATCATCTCTGTGAAGATGTTTTCCTTTCGAAGAATTTCGTTACATAATCTGATCATAAATAATTGAAAACATTTTCAATCATTGACGTCTCCGTGTATGTATCAGTAAACTTTATAATAATAGGTATCTGGAGTAAAACATGTTTATATATACATACATAGTTTTAATGATGGAAGTAATTCAACGATAAATTAGAAGATGGACTACTTTCGCAACCCACCTTGCTGGAGGTAGAGGTGAATTGCCAATTTACATAATCCACGATGGAATTCGAGTAATTGAATAACCTAAATGGGTATTACGTATTCTCAATTTGGCGAAGATGGCATTAATCAGTCTAAAAAAATCGAGTTACTTTCTTTCATTGATTAGGATACTTTTTCACCAGTAATGTGAAAACAGTATCTACTGATAGATGGTAAAAGTATTAGGAAATGCATTATGTCGTCTTGCTCAAAAAATATCACTGGGTTCAGAACAAAGCAAATGGCTAATAATCAGCCCTATGCTGTATCACTTCCATTAAAAATAACGTCACCGTTATTCGCAATTTCCGTTATTTTGCTATTGCTTAGTAATAGCAAAATAACAGAAATGGCGAATAACAGTGACGTAAATTTTGACGGAAGTGATAGAGCATAGCGCTGAATATTACTTGATATAACTGATTCTTCTTAGCATCCATGTGGACACATTTTTAAAATATGGCACAATCATATGATCGAAGTACTTTTAATTGCAAAACGACGACTCTGTCTCTCCAGTTAATTTAAACATGTATCTGTGTTCGATAAGTAATATATTTTTTTTATATTAAGGTTGCCATATTAACATTAGCTACCATGGCCATGGTCTTGGCAGAGCCCCCAGTACCAAGTAGCCAGTACCTGCCATCCAACCAATATATTCCGCCATCCAATCAATATGGAGCACCTAACGCGCCGAAACCATTCTCCCCACCCTCAAGTTCATACGGCGCTCCTGCACAAACACAAGCTGTACTCAGACCTGCAAATACTTATGGACCTCCTAGTGACACATATGGACCACCCAGTAGCCAATATGGACCACCCAGTACTCAATATGGACCACCTGGATATGCTGGTGGAAAAGACGAAGAATCGGTAAGATTATTCAGACTAAATGAATGATTTATTTTGATGTGCGATGTTTTTTTTATGCTATTTTGGAAATATGAAGGAAAATTGTTTTTTCTCAGTCTTCGCATTCACTATGGGAAAATTGGGCAATCTATAAAGCCCTTCCACGTGAAAGGATATAAAAAATAATTTGTAGCGCGGAACATATCAGCAGGATTGCAATAGCACTCGCTGTTTTCACTTTTCATTGGGGAAAATATAGATCTTAAATTCGATGATGAAATTAGTGTAATTTGTGAAAGAACCACACGCATTCAGTGTGAAAATAAATTATCCGAGGTACTCATTCGAATAGTAAGCATAACATTAGAAAGATGAATTTCAGTTCATTCAATTTACTACATAATTAATGGTGTTTAGCATCGTGTACGGTAACATTGAGACAGACATTATGTATTATGAAACCTGGATGAAATGGATGTCTGACACTTACTTCATTCATGAGTAAATGCCATTCCAAAAATAAAATACAGTTGGGAGTTTGAATT
This sequence comes from Chrysolina americana, assembly GCA_958502065.1. Lineage (NCBI taxonomy): Eukaryota > Metazoa > Arthropoda > Insecta > Coleoptera > Chrysomelidae > Chrysolina > Chrysolina americana. The sequence goes on from OY293412.1 coordinate 59,597,006, forward strand.
TATTCCTTCAAAAGTCATAATTTGACACTCTCAACTGAAAGTTTTGTTTCCTACAAGCGTGCGTGATTCACCCCAAACTCGCACGCAATTTAGTTTGAGAGGTGTCAAATTTTTCCGCACGCTCAAGTCACTTCAAGTGAGTTATTCCCGCACTAGCGCGGGTAAAATTATTCCCGCAAGTGAAAGTTTGTTCAAGAGTAGTACATATATTTTTTAATTCGCTTGTAGAAAAAATATTGATCCTAACTCATACGGAAAGGTACTCTCCCGCACTTGACTGCTTGCGCCAGTCGCATGCGGGAAAGGTACTCTCCGTACTTTTTAGGATAATAACTAAAAATAAACAATCACCTCAAGCAGATATTCATTGAATCGGTTGAGTTGAATATGAAAAGAAAACTTCTACTTCATAGGTTCGTTGAATAAATTTAAGAGTTTCCTAACGCTTAAATGGTTTATCAATGATCTGTAGGAAGTCTGTAACGTCTCGACGATACTTTGGATACCTATAAATATGACACTCTTTCCAGGAACCAGCCAATTACCAATTCGAATACCACGTAGAGGACCCAGCATCCGGCAATGACTTCGGCCACGAAGAACAAAGACAAGGTGATGTAGCCCAAGGAAAATACTTCGTACTACTTCCGGATGGTCGTGTACAAACTGTTGAATACACTGCGGATTTGGATGGCTACAAACCAAAGGTAACCTACGAACAAGTAGGTGGGTATCCATCAGGAGGGCCAGGTTATCCTTCAGGTGGTCCATCCAACGATAACGGAGGATACCAGTATTAGAGATTCTAATCGATTTTAAATTCGATGCTTGGTGATTTTAGTGAATTCTGCCTACGATATATTCGTTAGATACAAAAATACTAGGTGAAAATAATATTTTAAAAGATCAGGAATGCTTATTTTCTCTAGTTATAAACACAATGTAACAACACAAATTTCAAGTCTCTCTTCTTCTACAGTATCGGGCACAGTTCATAATAATTGTTTCAGTTCCTTTGAATTTCCTCACATGCTCTTGTCAACTTATGTAAATATATTTCCTCTTCAATTTCCTGATAATTCTTCAATAGCTTTTGTCCACTTTCTTCTTGCTTCAAGTGACTGACACATTATTTCCATTCGTAGTATGTACTCTTGTTCTTCACTAGAATTACCAAATATTTCTTATATACGACCATTTGGGTCAGAATAGCTTTAATATGTGTATTATTTCAATACGACTTAATGTGAGACGATGACGAAGAATTGGAAATTGTAAAAGGATAACGATTGATGGTCTAGTGTAAATAGGGTATATTTGTATTATTGAGTGCATGCCATATTTATAACATATGTAGTAGTAGAAAATGAAGTATTATATTTTTATACCGAACAAATCAATAAATATTTTTGTATTGAATATGAATTGCTTTCATTTAACGATTCATAATTTTTTGTTTTCAACTCTGAATACTATAGTGATTATACCAATTATAGTTGTGAACAAAGATCAATTATGCATTCCTAAAATACATTCGATCATCACATGATGAAGAAAGGTGCCTTATCGGGAAAATAATTGTACCACATCAAGGAGAAATTATACTGCTATGGCTACCAGTTATTTATAAATTGAGACTACTATTTCCAAAACAGGATAATCCAGTTAGCAATGCCATATGTCATATACTTCTAGGTACCAATTCCAAACCGTACAAGCAATAACGATTTTACAGGTAAAAATTGTATTTCGCTTATTGTGTAGTTGTCATGGAATGAACCAAAAGAACCGATATAATATAATAGATGACAACATGACAAATCACAAAAACAAACACGTACACCTGGAACAAAAAAGATATCAGTGACCAATTGAAACAGTTACACAAAAAGCAGCAACGTATTCTAAGTTCATAAGCACTGCAAAATTTGATTCAGAATCTTATATACGTGTTGATCAATAAAAGTCAAGTCTGGCAGCCCAGCGACCGAGTCATTCAAAACAATATATCTGAGCTGCTTCCAAGACTGTTCAGTTGATTTATCCAAAAATTTTATCAAATATGAACATTTTGAAGACTCTTTAAGTACTTATTAGTTTGAACGGTTCGTTTTTTTTTCTGCATGTATACCTTCAGGAGCCTTTATAGAAATTTCAAATCTCACAGTACCATTAGGTATGTCCAACTGTCTTATAGGCCAGTTTTAACAGCATGAGATATAAGCATTCCCAATGTCGACATCCTTGCTACTGGTACATATACCAAATTGTTCCTTTTGAAAGCCCTCTACTACTAACCTTGCTTATTCAACACAATTCTTCTCTTGTTCGAACATACATTTAGTTTCGATGATTTTTTTCCCTCCTGGCAGTTTTGTTGGAATCCTTGTAGTCGATCTGATCTTCATTAACATACAAACAGTATGCTATATATAACTCGAAATCATTTAGTTCTCTCAGCAATGTGACATTTCTCTTAGGTCTGCTATTCTCTTCATTTTCTTCTCTATTTCTATTTTTTATTGTAGAATTCTCTTATATCGGTTTGTTCTATTCTGTTTTGATTATCTCATCTTTTATAACATGAACTTCCTGATCCATCTAATACCTGAAGGATTATTATTTTGCTTTTGCTCATTCTGGTAGCCTTTTGTTGAAAAATGCCTCGAATTTTCATCTTATTTGTCAGCTCTTAAATATGTGATAGTGTTTGTTACTGAATTCCATAACCTATAATCATTTCTACTACAGGCAAGCATTCTCATTTCTGTGGCTTTTGGTTCTAGCTTCCTGGATTTTGGAAGATTATATTCCCATGCTTTTTTGCATCCAAATATTTTCAGTTTTTCAAAATCAACATGTACGTATCTAATTAATCATGGAACTGCATTTTGCAAAGCTGCAGTTGGACAACGATTCAGTTGATAAGTAGCACATCTTATAGCTTTACCCCATAAATACTTTGAAAGATTCGATGATCTTTGTAACTGCTTTATCCAAAAATGTTCTATTCATCCTTTCATATGTTTCATTCTGTTGGGATCGGCAAACAATTTCTGAATAATATTGAAGAATATTCCCCTCCGTTGTCACAGCGAATTCTGCTTGTCATTATTCCTCAGCTTTCTTTTCATTCACATAGTCCCTGAAGTTTTGTTCGGCCTCATCTTTGTTCTTCAATATAAACCACAACATGATGTGAAAAATTATCTTTAACTGGTTGGAAATATCGTTCTCCATTCATTGTTCCAGGATGTATCCGCCCACATAGTCCGAATGTAGGAGTTCACCCATACGTTTAGATTTCATGTGACAGACTCTTTTGAAAGGAAGACTTGTTGCTTTTCCTTTCAAACAAGCATCACAGGTTTCTTTTCTTTGGGGTAATTTCAACAATCTAATTCCATTTCTATTCAAATGACCAAGCCTTTGGTACCATAGGATATCATCTTGTGTTATAAAGCAATTTTTTTTACCATAGGCATTTAGTGAAAATTCTTTAGCATACAGTTGGCCCAAAATATGACCTCGAAAATGTATTTATTTTCCCACTGAACAGATTTTACTTATTTTTCAACTGAAAAGTGAATTGTGAATTAATAAGTCTTCGATTGATATTTTTCGGTTTTTACGATATACCTCAAGTACTCCTTTCTTTCTTGCAGATAACGTTTTATAATTAGTGATGAAAATAGTAATTTCATGTTCCAAAGGACCCCGCACTTTTTATAGGTAAAATGGTTCTCGGTGAAACTGTCTGAATTTTTAGTATATTGTAGTATTCGTTGTACTGATTGAACGTGCAGAATTGCAAAGTTGGTTGATGGATAGATTTTGAAATACAGGGCGTTCAAGTTAAAATTCGGTAATTTTTATTTAATTATTTTCTTGGGATTTGAAAGTGCCAACTGCATTTTATTTCGCTCTTACCATCTACGTACCTTCATATTACTAAATATCATTCAGATGGTCCAGATCATTTTGTACAGAGTGAAAAATAAAAACATTTTAGTAATGTCTGAAAATTTGATGTAATAATGAAATATTGATAAAATTATTTTGTCATGAAATATACTATTTTTATTCCATTATAAATCACAATTCATACATTTTGTATAGGGTGATTTGAAAAATTGGTGATATATATGGCTGGTTCTTTCGTACACATCCTGTATATTCAAGTGAATTATCATCCTCCGAAGATAGCTGCATGATACCGTATAAACATGATTTCGTTGGGATATATAGGGTGATCATGAACATTTTCGATGATAAAAATTACAAAATATCAACGTTTCATAAATCACCCTGTAATTCACGATTACTTCTGTGAAATTTCTTTATCATTATTTAATATATTCATCATTCTCTCCTCAACACTTTCCCAAAAATTCGATTTCCTACTATGACTAGTTTCATAGTTATTAATTGAGAAACTTATTACCAATTGCATGACGAGTTGAATATACAGGATGTGTACGAAAGAACTGGCCATATATATCTGTTCTCTGTACATTATGATGTAATCCGCACTATCTGAATGATATTTAGTAAAATGAAGGTACGTTGATGATAAGAGCGAAAAAATGCAGTTGGCACCTTCAAATCCCGAGAAAATAATTAAATAAAAATTACTGATTTTAAACTTGTATTTCCAAATCTATTCATCAACGAACTTTGCGATTCAGCACGTTCAATCAGTACATCGAATACTACAATATGCGAAAAATTCAGACAATTTCACCGAGAGCCATTTTATCTATGAAAAATGCGGGGGTCCTTTCGGAGATTTACTATCAAAGATTCCATAATACTTGTCACCAAATGTTCTGTTGCCCCTGAGTCACTGAATCCCCATGAGCAACTTCGATATTTTCATTGAATGTTACGAATGATATTTCTTCGTTTGTTGCATAATGTACCATCTAGTAGTAGTAGTAGTAATCATGGGGAGGCCGCTGCCGCAGCCAAGTAAGTAGGCCCCAATGGGCCCTTTTTGCTTTTCCCGCTCTCCAAATAACTGCCTTACCTCTCCTAGTCTTCCTTTCCGAATCTTTGTGACTTTCTAATGAAGGTCAGTAAGTCCGTCCACTTTAATTCGATGAGTTCTTCTTGTTGGAGTTTTTCAACTCCGAAGAATTCGAATCTTAGCCTTCTGTACACCTCACACTCGCCAAGGAAGTGAGACGATGTTTCTTCGTCTTCTTCACACATATGGCAGGTGGGGCTGTCTTTTATACCCATTAGTGACAGGTGTCTGCGTAGTTTGTTATGGTCTGTTAGTATTCCTACAAGGAGGCGTAATGTACCATCTATTTATCTTGGGTATTTTTTTCTTCCCTGACTAAATTATATTAATCCAAACGAAGTTCGAAAATATGTGCTGGAGATTATCACGATAATGAGACAAATAAAATCGATAATGTCGAAGTACCGTTTCTCTCCACACGTTTCCACCAAGTGGAGAAATAAGGCAGACATCTGTCAAAAAAACAACTGCTTCCCTGGCTAATACCACGACAGACATTGAACTACATCTGACAGATATATGTGCAACGTTGTTCCAAGCAGACCCAATTGCAAGAGCGTATCTTGTAATTAAACAGTAGATTATCCTTCATTTGGCTGGGAATGACCACCTGCAGACATGCATGTTTCGAGCTTTTGCCTCTCATCTGTGCCAGGACAAACATTATAATTGTCCTTTCCCTGCTAAATGAATGATAATCAACTGTTTGACTGATTTCTACACGGATGAAGCTACGACCCAAAACTGATTTGAACACAGCGCCATCCGCAAGGAAAATCAAGAAACACACAATTATAATGCAATTACAATTGTGTCTTCTTGAATATCGTTGCACAAATATCTGTCAGATGTAGTTCAATGTCCGTCGTGGTATTAGCCAGGAAAGTAATTGTTTTCTCACAGATGTTTGCCTCATTTTTTTAAACGTGTCCAAAGAAAGGGTACTTCGACTTTATCAATTTTATTCGTTTCATTTTCCTGGCTGATATTGTCCAAATCGTCTTCCACGAAATAATCGAGATCTAGTCCCTCTCACGTTTTTATTTCTGTCCACATCCATATGAAAAACTGTTGGTTTTGAAACTTACTTCGTTTGAAGACTGTAAATAAATGTTTGTTGTTGAATTTTGACACGGCATCCAATAATCGAGATTTTATGAATTCGAGGATTACACTGGTGGACATTGTTTTCATGGCTTTTATCACCGCCTCGAACTCTTACGGTATAGTTAATAATGAATGACATACTTTGTCATTTTCATCCATATTTGAACCAGTTCCTTCTATTTCTCTGACTGATGTCTCAAAGTTAATAGTTATTTGTTTAACTAGGCAGCAAAGTAGTAGATTGACTGAATTCATAGCCGAGCGTAGCGAGGCTAGGAATTCAGCTAAGGCAGTCAATCTACTTTGCTGCCGAGTTGAACATATAAGTTTTTCTGCCTAGGCAGCAAAGTACCCACTTTGCTGCCTAGGCAGGAAAAGTAATACTTTGCTGATTGATATGTGTCAGCAAAATTAATATTTGCTGACAATCGGAGAAAAAAAAATGTTTTTTAACTTATCACTTCCATTGAACTTCAGCGACAACAATTTCTTCTTCAGATACAGTTCCGAAAATATGCTCTTTCTTTCGAACATATTCTTTACGAAATCATCATTCCTTTCGCTGTTCTAGAGTCTCCTATACAGTGCTTTTCACGATGAGCGTTAATTAGGCGTTTCTGGAAAACCAGAGAACGGATCAGACTGAAAAGTTGACAGTTTGCATAAATGAATATGATCTACACGCCTAAAATATTTCAGATGATGCGGCGTTGCCGCTTCTGCTATAAAGTAGCAGCTACTTTATAGCATAATATCACATTATGATTTCTTATGACTTTGTCAACAAATTCATGTACAATTTCCCTATACCTATCTGTTACCGTTTAAGACATATAAATTAATATCGATTTTTTTTACCAAACATGTACTTTTATAAACGCTGATAGTCTTGAACTCTCTGGTACTTAGACGATCAAATTCGAAATGGAGTGGAGTGATGCCATGAGGATCACTTCAAAGCCATATTTTTATTTGCGTCAAACTGGGTCGTTAGAAAATGCAGATATTTTATCACATGGAAAAATTTGTGAAAGTACATTTTTTCAAATGGAACACCCTATATATTTCCACATTTGTTAACTCTTCATCCAATTTTAGATTGACTTTGTTCAGATAATCCTATTTCGATTTCGAACCGTTTTCGAGACAAACTGTTTCAAACAGAAACTGACGTGGATCCCTTGAATTCATCACTTATTTTTGAAATTTAACAGATTCCATCCGATGTTCTTTAATCAGTCAAAGGAAATACAATGAATAAATACTTATCAAAATACTCTTCAACTATCAAATGAAACTTCTCTTCGAAAAATAGTTTCGTTAACGCTGACACACGAACTGAAAATAAATTCATTAATTAGTGTCAATTCAATTATCAGTGGCAATTCAATTATCAGTGTATTTCAGAATATGTTCAAACACATCTCCACCTCTACTTAAACAAACATGTAATCTCTTCAGAAGATTTTCATGTGTAGCGCTTCTGATTGATTCTGGAGTTAAACTAAAGAAAGCAGTTCTAACTCTCGATTTCATATCTTCCATTGTTGTTATTGGATCGGAGTAAACCATATTTTTAATGAAACCGCACACAAAATGATGTAATGGATTGCCATCTGGTGTTCTAGGAGGCCAACGAAAAGGTCCATTATTACCTCCGATCAAATAACACAACCTAGATGAGTAACTCTCCGCACACGCATTAAACTTTGTGTGTAAGGAACATCTTCCCCCAACGGCAGTGTTGTGCGTTGTTAACAGAAATATTGAGGTTCAATGAAATAGAAATAATGGAATCCCAATATGGAATGGAAACCTGAAATTATGATGGAATAATTTCCACAGGATTTTGAGAACAGCCGACCGATGCTTTAATTGACATGTTTTTTATACTTCATTCATTTTACTCTATTTCGACAGTTTAACACAAATTAACTCAGAATTTGCCCTTTATTCACGAAAAAACACTCCAATAAGTCAAAGACGAAAAAACAGAGATGTTGTGTTGTTGTTCTGTCATATTTGACTTTCGATATTCCAAATGCAGTGTTATATCGATAACGAAGAATCTTTTTTCGGCGATGAAAATACTATCGTTTTTACATGCTCCCAACAAGCTGCATTGAAAGTTTCAATTGACTTCTTATTGCTATATATTTCCTCCAAGACACTATTTTTGGGTTTTCGTTTCCATGAATAGCTGACGTGCTTATTGTATCCTTAAAAAATTGCGACATGGCAATAATGTCATGATGTGAGGAATAACATTATGAAAAGATGTTACCTTCAGTTCTATTTGAGTATTACTCATCTAGGTTGTGTTACTTGATCGGAGATTATTACCAATCCATCTATCTTCGAAGATTTCAGTTAAAGCTTCACTCACTAAACAAGAATTATGGGGTGGAGCACCATCCATTTGGTACCATACACGTTCTCTCCCTGGCCTATTATTTAAAATCATTTGAATACCATTTCTCACTAAATCTTCATATTTTGTTGCATTCAAGTTATCATCATAAAACTCGATATAAAAAATTGACTCATTCTTTATGGCACAAAATAAATTGAATTGCCATCTTTCTTGAAAACCCCTTTGGCGAACGACATGGGGATTTTCTGGCGACCAATAATGACTGTTGTGTCTATTGAAAATTCCATTCTTTGTAAACTTGGCCTCATCTGTCCATATGATATCGTCTAGGAAATGTTCATCCTCTTGAGTCTTGATTAAGAATGCGATAAATTGTCACGTAGGGTATACCTATTTCCCATTCAGCCTCGTGTAGAGAGAAGCATTTGGAAATGCATAAAAAAATCCCAAAACTGTTATACTGTTGTCATCATCATCCACTTCAGGCTTTCTATACGAATGATTTTGAATGAAAGGTTCCATTCAACCTACAGTTTTTTAGAAGTCGATTTATCACATTATTATTCGGCTTCGGAAGTTGTGGGTATCTTTCATGAAATACTCGGCATGTTCTACTTGCAATTCTATTGCACTCACCATAAATTATTAATAACTTCAAGAAATCTTCATTACTGTAACCTAATCTTGACATTTTTTTAATATAATTGGTATCACAATCAGTCAAAACCACCAACGAAAATTTGACGTTTCAAAATTGGAGCAATTATTTTTCCAAAGAACACTAAGAAACAATACTAATTTGCAATGTTGTACGGTAGAGACACTCAATACCTCAATGCATACAAATTGTAACTTTTTCTAAGGAAAATATTAATTTCGAATTGACTGATTAGTGATTTTCGAAAAACTAAATCTACATAGTATAATATAGATGTTAAATATCAAAAATAAGTGATGAATTCAAGGAAACCACGTCAGTTTCTGTTTGAAACAGTTTATCTCGAAATAGGATAATCTGAACAAAGTCAATCTAAAATTGGATGAAGAGTATGAGGCAAATAAAAATATGGCTCCGAAGTGAGGATCCTCATGGTATCACTCCACTTTTTTTCGAATTTGATCGTCTTAGTACCAGAAAGTTCAAGATTATCAGCGTTTATAAAATAGGTACAAGTTTGGTAAAAAAAATTGAAATTAATTTATATATCTTAAACGGTAACAGATAGGTATAGGAAAATAGTACATGAAGCTGTTGACAAAGTGATAAGAAATCATATTATGATATTATTGGTGGTCGGTGGATCAGCGGTCTAAAGCACAGGCCGTTCGAAACTCCAGCATAGCGATAGTCGGTTCGATTCCGATGTAGGTACGAGAATTTTTCTCAACTACTTTATATCGGATCGATAGGCGACCGCATGCCTTCTTGAAAAGCAAGTGTATGGTGAGTTGTCTAGATGCCAATCTCGTCTAGTGCTAGCTTGGAGTGCACACCGACCACCCGAGGTGGTGCTGTAGGTTTTCCGGGTTTTCCTACAGCTGAAAAGTGAATACATCACCTGAAACATCAGTAAGTCGCCCCGGAGCGCCACGGCAAATAATAATAATAGCCGTCCTCTACCCGCACAGGCTATGCCTTTGGGTACAATCAACTAAGGGAGGGATGGAGTATTATTATTATGATTTTTATTATTATTATTATATACAGGGAGTTCCATTAGAAAAATCAAAGTAGCTGCTACTTTATAGCAGAAGCGGCAACGCCGCATCGTCGTTTAGATCATTTAGGCATGTAGATCATGTTGTTTTACGCATACTGTTAAATTTTCAGGCTGATCCGTTGTCTGGTTTGCCAGAAACGCCTAATTAACGCTCATCGTGAAAAGCCCTGTATAGGTACACCAAATGTTTATCTGCCAGACACTGTACTGTATGATGATGGAAATGGCTTTTGAATCATTTGCTTTCATTTTTATTGGCTTCTTCTTGTATTCCTGTTTCTATTATCCCTTTCACTCCTTTTTTTCCAAAATTGCATAAACCCAGAATTTCTAATTTGAAACATGGTGCCTTATATATCAATCTCTGGAGTTATTATAGGAGCGTTGAGAAGAACCGGGCCCATGAATGGGCAGCCAAGAGTATGAATAAGACCGATTTCTATTCTCGAGTTTTTTTGTGAGTATTTTACGGGATTTTAACAACAAAAATTTAATTGTCATCCACTGCCGTGTTTAAGTGTTGACTCCTTCTCTTCTGCTCGTCAGCAATGTGAGCAATCATTGTGCAGTAATACACACCAAGAACTCATTTACACATTCATTTGTACAATATTAACATAATAAACTCGACTAGTATTGCAGATCTATGGCAGATTGATCTTGCCGAATTACAACCCTATGCTAAACATAATAAAGGATATAGATATGTTCTTGTAGTAATTGATTGTTACTCAAAATATCTATGGACAAAACCGATAAAAAATAAAACAGGTGGTGCTGTAACGGATGCAATGAAAGATGTGCTGAAAGAAGCCGACTATTTTTCGAAACATCTACAAAGCGATGAAGGAAAATAATTTTTCAACAAATCTTTCTCATCTCTAATGGGCAAATATAATAGCAATCATTATTCAACATTCAGCACTATGAAGGCGGCCATAGCAGAAAGAGTAATTCGAACAATAAAGACGTGGCTATATAGAGAATTTTCAGCGATGGGACACAACAAGTGGTTAGATGTTCTTCCTATGATAACAAGAAAATATAACCATAAAGTGCATCGTACAACTGGTATTGAACCAATTAATGTTACGCCAACAACAAAACTAAAATTTAAAGGTGCCAAAGTCATCCGTGAAAAACAAAGTCTTTCCAAATTCCGAATGAATGACATTGTACGTATAAGCAAGTACAAAAATATCTTTGAAAAGAGGTACACTGCCAATTTTACAACTGAACTATTCATAATCATTAAAATTAATAGGACATATCCCACAACGTATATTCTTGAAGATATGAATGGTCAACCGATTAAAGGTGGTTTTATGAAGAAGAGTTATTAAAAACGAAAAATCCTAACATTTATCTAGTTGAAAAGGTGAGTAAGAAGAAAAATAATAAATTGTATGTGAAGTGGTTAGACCTTCCTAATGAACACAATTCATGGATTGATAAACGTGACATGGTTTAGTATATGTATTAACTTAGATGTTTCGTAAAATAAACTATTAAAAGCAATTTATTTTTTATTTCGAGTAGACTCTTTTGAAGTGAATTGAAAAGAAAAATATTCTGTAGCGGTAAACGTTGCCCCAGCCAATCGCAACGTTCTGTGTATGTCAAACCAAATTAACTGCATACCCCATTCCCGCTTAGATATTTTCAACTCACAACATTGATAACATTTCATAATCCTCAGAGCTAATCAATATCAGATTGAAATGCGTGATCAAACTCTTTTCGCCACTTATCACGTACAGATGCTGCCGTATCAAAAAGTTTTGTTGACTCCTGAAGCTCCATCTCTGCTTGCATTTTCAAACAATGGGCGGACTGATTTTTGTGTGTGATTTCGAAACGGAGTTTATCTGCATCTTCACACATTTTGATCAGTTCAGTCTTTGTTAATGCAATCTTTGCATCGAGCTTCTGAAGAGCCACCTCGTCCATGCCGCCACTTTGAACATCATCATCGCATTTGATGATGGTGGCTTTCGCTTTTATAATGCGGCATTTCGCTTTCTTCAGCATGTCCCCACAGCGCTGCAGTGGACCGAAGGAATGAAGCGAAATATCTTCCAAATCGCCCATCACATTCAAGAAGGTGTCATCTACCTTCTTCTTACGAGGTTTCCGTACACCCTTCGTTGTTTCTTAGGGTTAGAAGCAGTAGATGTACCCTTTCTCTTAGATGGTTTTGGTTTCGTATCCACACTAGGAGGAGAGAGAATTGGAGGGCATACGGGTAGTGACAGTTGTGAAAGGGTTGGATCAACACTTTCTGAAGGTTCCGGTATATCTACTGTCTTCAGATAATCAAGGATGTTATAGTCATCGGTGAAACCTTCTTGGGATGACAAGTGATATACCGGAATATTTTCAAAACCAAACTCATCATTTGTTGTTGGAATACGTGACATTGAACCCTCTTCAACAGAAACATTTGGTAGGGAAGTCATGATTATTTAGCTCGGAGGGAATGTGTGATACCAATGTGGATAGAAATGGTGCTGATGTTGATGCGACTTCACGTTTTATACGAACAAGCCGACTGGTACATGCGCACATGAATATGACAACAATCTGCTGTAAGAGGAGAAGGGGTAAATATCCCTCCCGGGAGTTGACTCCACAAATTTCATAGTAATAAGAAGTATTGAGAAGAGACAGTGTTCTTTCAACCGATGTCTTCTCCAGATGTGTATGTAGTTCCATGTCACCGACATAAACTTTGCCCAATTGACAATAAATATTGAAATCATTTTGTAATATAATGCGAAGGTGTGATTTAGAACAAAATGATCCGAGTGAGTCATAGTTCTAATTCACACCTTCGTATTGCATATATTCATAGTGAAAATTATCCACTGTAGATATGATTCCCAATGGAAGTGTGTATTATTTTTTGTAGCCCTGAAAAGGGCTGTTTTGCTCCAAAGAGCCAAGGGGGTTTGGGTGGAGACTGATTAGCTTGAGTCTTCACCGACATTACCAACATCCCTAGCATAGAATTCCCTAGCCCGCTCCTTCGTGTCCGCCCACACGCGATTAAACTCTGTAGCATCGGCATCGGACTCATGCTCTCCTGTTGAGTGCTGCGGAGGCGCTGTGGTATGTGGGATCTCCTGTGCTGTTGTTGAAGACATGTCGAGTTGCTGGTCATCGTATTCATAAGGATCGGAGTGGAGATGTGTAACATAGCTTAGTGGTAGTGGTCATTAGGCGCTTGCGCAGGTTTTATTAGAATTTTGGAGGATTTTGTGTTGCCTTCTATCATCTGCACCCGGCCTCCGGCCTCCGTCCTCCTTCTTCCTGCTTTCGGCCTCCGGCTTCCGCAGGATTGAAAAGTAGAAAATTGTGAGGTTATTATTCTACGCCCTTTGCCTCAAAATAGATTTTTTTTTCGACCCGCGAATTAATCCGCGGTTTAATTCGCGGGTCGAAACCCGAATGTTCTACCACACCATAATCATTTTTTTCTGCACTGATGAACATTTTTCTTTTTCTCCTACTCAATTAAATCTGACAACCTAACCTACGTCCGAATGTCTTCCTCCAGTTAAGTGCGCATGCGCGTGTGTACTCTTTTTTTTGCCCTAAAAAGGGCTGTTTTGCTTCGAAGAGCCAGGGTATGTCGATCCACACATGTTTATGTGAGACGACGACGTTGACAAGCAGGGGGCAGGGCATCTTCATCTTCCGACGAAGACGAGAATGGGCTTGGGGGAGGCCATATTCGTTTCGGTAGCCTACATGATACCGTATCACCTTGGATTGGCCCTTGTGATGGAACTTCAGGCACATTCTCATCTCCCTGGTCCGTAATCTGGCCGAATCTGAACACTAAAGACCACGTCGAATTCAATCGGGTAACCGGAGTGGTCTCCGACGACACTGCTGGACCAGGCGCTGGTGCTGCTTCAGCCTCATTGTCCTGACTGACGATTGCTGCTGCTGGAGCTGGTAATGGACCCGTAGTTGAATCAGGTACGGACATGGTGAGAAGACTGATACTAAACTCCCTTCTAACACTTGATTTATACTAATTCATGAGATGAGTAATGGTGGGAATGAGGAGTAAGGTTTTTCACGCATCAACAACCCAAAAGTTTCCATCCTTTAATCCTAAGATTTTTATGCTATCGAGTGAAAGATCACTAAACATCTACAACTCTTCAAGTTATAGAAACTCTGTACATTTTCACCATTAAGTGGTGCAAATGCATATATTTGTGTTTTTTGTGTGGCCCTGAAAAGGGCCGATGGGGTGCTCCGGAGAGCTGGGTGTCATCCCGCATACTTATGCGGGACGACCATGGAAGGGAACTACGATGACATAGATGACATCGTCATCGTCATCATCCGATGACACCACGATGATAGTGTCATCGTCCTCCAGGTGATGCTCCTCCGGGTGGTCATCCATAACTACATCCTCGATACCAATAAATTCGACATCCTCGACCACTGCGACATCTTCTAGGTGGTCATACTCGACCACATCATCCTCGGAGATGTCAGACTCATCTGATCATTCCTCTGGGTGCTCCTCCATTTCATCACCATATTCTGATGATGATGTTGATGGGGACGGGAAATTCTACCTATCCCAGGAGTCGCTGATCTCAGCCACCTGAATTGGCCCTCTAGGAACTCGATCATCATTCCTATCATGATAGAGAGCCCCTTGGAATATTTGGTGTACCTGGATCGGGTACATCGACGGCGGCATCTGTAGAATTATCTCGGCATCGTCTTCAAATCTTTTGCAACGTCTCGTATCTGTGGTGGAGTCTGGGAGAGGCATCTTAGAAAACTGATACTCTAATCTGAGTTCGCATTGAATTTATACTAACTCATGAGATAGAAATGGTGGGAGAGAAGGATAGGGGTTGTATGAGGTGGTGGGAGAGAAGGATGGAGGTTAAAGGTAGAAATACTCTACTAACATACTTATTGAATAATACAATTGAGATGATTTCCTGAATAATGTTCCAGAGTTTTAATTATGTAGGTACTTATTGAATAACACAAGTAACAGAAAATACAATTAAGATCAAGTGAAGAGCAATGCCCCAAACATCGCATTGCCCAGTGTGTACCAAACCAATAAATTTAATGTACACTCCTTTTTTTCACTTCATCTTTTTTTATTATTAATGACTAATTATATTTACAACTTAAAATTAAATTAATTTTTAAAACACACTAACAAATAACTAAACCTATATAAAATACCTTACATCTACTTATTGTCTAGTCGTCGAAGGGCTGCCAACATCCTCTCCGTCGTAGCCGTCACACGCGCTCTGGCAGTTTCCAACCTGGTGATCCTTTCGGCCTCCAGAATGGCTTCCTGCCGATCTCGCACCATCAGGTCGGCCAGCTGGCGGGCAATTTCTGCCCGCGCTAGTCGACTCCGCTGGCAGTCGCACTCGGTCTCCTCTACCTCCCTCAGTATCTGATCCACATCTGTCTCCAGCGTGGGAGCGATAGACTCCAAGGCGACGACGTGGGTGATCGGCTTCCTTGCCCTTGAAGGCCCAGCGATGGGATCCACGGTGGCAACTACCTCCACGATCGGGGCTGGTGGAGGGACAGCGGGCGGTGGTTCAATTACATCAACGCTGATAACTTGCACTTTAGCAGGTGGTGCGACAGGAGTCACAACAGGGACCGCAGCTTTGGAGGATGATGGCCATCCTCCTTGGTAAGGGTTGGTTTTATCGCATTTCTTACGATATACGGGAATAACACCAACCTTACGCCTACTGCTTTGACCCAATTGTTTCTTCGATGACGATTTCAAGCCGCTAATACTTGCTCGTGGTGTCTGCTCGAACTCGTCCTTGCTATCCTCTCCTCAACGATCTCTATCGATTTCACCTTTGACGATTTTCCTCGTTGGGGCAACATCGTCAACGGAATCGCCATGTCGCTTTTGTACACCACCACCTTGCTCCTGTGAAGCCATCGGCGTCAGTGGCTCCGGGATATCCGCGTCCTGCCTGATCGTCTCCATGACATCATTGAAGAAGGCATCTTCATCGATGTCCTGGTGTCCTGGTGGAGGTGGCGGAGATGGTCCTCGACGTCTGACTTCTTCCTTGACCCTAACATTAGTTAGGGCTGCTACTATCATGAGAAAGTTGGCCGCTGGTGTCGATGGATCTGCATAAGAGTAGAGAGCGCTCGAGTCTCCCAAGCAGTGTCAGCGAGAATATCAGTGTACGTGAATGTGTAAATAGCATGATGCTATTGAAATAAAAATAACTTTATTATGACTAAATTTATTCTATATATTTTTATGATAACACAAATTCATTTTTCAAACAGCTGGGTGTGGATCACTGCCTGGAGCCCAAAGTTTTGGTCTATGTGTGAGCCAAATATCAGGATGTTTCTTCTCCAATACAACTAACCTCTTCTCCAAATCATCATATTTTTGCATCATTGCAGATGTAATATCCAATGCATTATCGGAATCCTTTTTCAGAATATCGCATTTGTGATTGAGTTCACTTGTTAACTCTGTTATGTTTCGTGTCATTGTAGCTGTAGCATCCCATACTTTGATATCCACATCACTTTTTAGATTACTGTACTTGCGATCCAGTTCATCTGTCACCTCCTCTATTTTTTCGTTGAAAGCTTGACGGGCATCAGGTACAATTTGAGCCGTTGTGGCAAGTATGGCAGCCTGCAAGGCTTTGAGGACAAGTTGAGATATAACTGAGTTACACAATCTCTCTCATCTATCGGTTCACCAGCATTTTTCAGTCTGTTACCTTGCATATCATATTGGTCATCAGGTGAAAGCTTGAATCCTATACCTTGAGGACCCTGAGAACCTTGAAGAACTCGAACTTTAACAGTACCCCATTTTCGTCTACGACCAAATTTATCAATAGCTTTGGACATCTTTATCCCACCTCGATATCTTTCATACTGATGATTTCAAAACAACCATTTCTATATATCTCTGAGTAGGTATTTTATTCACTTAAATGAAACAATAGGAAATCAGAATAACGTGTATATTTAAAAATATATATGTTTGGTAACAGGAAAACAAGACATTTACTAAAATTGACTAGTATAAAGAATCCGTGTCAGTGTAGAGTGAGGTGGCATTTTCTGCATAATGACGTTTAATACAACCATAGAAAAAGTTGTAGATGACTGTTTTGGATAATTCTAGAATACGAAATCCCAAATATAGTGGTTTATCGTATAATACATTAACTTTTCCCAATTGAATTGCAACAAAATTTTCGGAAAATATTGAACAGCTTTTGTAATATGGACGTGAAATTAGGGTGCTAGCACCCATTTTCCTCTTGATACTTTCCCAATGCGTAACCAGTCTAACATCAATTCTGTTATCAATGTTTTCCATTGTTTTCCCATAAACTACATTGTTCATGAGTTTATAGAAATCTTTTTCAGCTTTGTTATTAGATCGATTTCGCTTTTCAGTATTCAAATCAATATAAGGTTTCATCCAACATGGCTGCTTGAATCTCAGCACTCTATGTGTGTTCATGACAATAAGACCATTGGCCACAGCCTGCTGTAAATTTTTATAATGTACAATATATTTTCTTTTGTCATTTAAATTTGGAATTAATTTAGGAATTTTTGATTTGGAATGTGGAGGTATTAAACTTTCAACGAGAAAAGGAAGATCAGCATGTTTGTCATGTAATTCTTGGGGATAATGAACATCTACTTCAAGAACATAACCATATGGAATATCAGATGCTACACCCATTACGTCCAAATTGATAATTTCATTGGGTGTTAGCCAAGCAAAATCGTTGGTGGGTAATGGTTGTGACATACTGTGACCATATAGGTTGGTGGCATCTAAATATGATATGAACGATGAAGGTTCATCGGGGTTAAAATCGGGTAAAAATGTATTATTAGTTGTATGCTTCCTTTCACTACACTGACTTATTCCACCACGTATACCTTTCTTGAAAAAATGAATCATGTCAATGTCAGTCAATAATTCCAATTCAATATTTGTATACTTTAGCATTGTATTCCATGATAATCCGGGTGCTGTATAATACTGCGCCGGATCTAATTTATATTTATCTAAACATGTTTCTAAAGTTTTAAAATATGTCACATAATAGAAGCACATCGGACTTCAAATATGAATCCGAGTATTCTCCTAAACTCTGACACTCGAATAAATGCCAAACAAGTTTTGCTCTCATATAATCCTTATCTGATATATGCTCTTCGTTAAGATTGTCATGAAATTGATTTTTAGTAGGAATAGTTGGATAATTCAACTTTTCAATATGGTCAACAAAGTTATATGGAAAAACACCTTTCTTTCTCATCAAATTGAATTTGTCAATTTGTGGAAAATGTTTATGCATCTCAATACACTGATCGGATGTTAAGTTAGCCCCTAAGTTCTGCAAAGAATCCGACATGAATTTGAAACTGTCTACAAATCTCATTTTCAAATAATTCTTTTTTTCTTTTCCATCTTTGTCAGTGTATGTGTGAGTGAATAGATGCTTGGTGAACGATATATATTTTTCCTCAGTTTGTGGGATAACATCCACTTTGTCTTTGTTTCTATACAGTTCTTTTATGAACAAATGACAATCATACCCACTAAGATTATGGAAAATTATCGGAACAAAATTTGGTAATTTGAAATTTAAATTACATACGGAATGAGCGGCAGGTGATATTTTCTTTCCATTGAGGTGGCAATGGTCTCTCACTTTCACATCACCACCCGTGAATGGTTTATCACATATTCCACAAAATTGTGCAGAAGAAAACTCTTCTTCTTTCGCGGGGGCTTGTGCAACGATAGGAATTGGATATCACAGATGATTGTGATAAATATTTCTTAAATCATTTTCAAGATTTGTGACAAATTTCTCGGCTGCATCCTCACCCCTATATGTAACAAATTTTGATAATTTGTCATTATATGATTATTTTATCGAATAAGCAAATGAATAAGGTTCATGTTTGTATGTTTTATTCGAGTATGAGTGTTTAGGGTTGGGTTGACTAGTTTGAATGGGTTTGAGAACTGATTCAAAATCAGCATAAACTACAAATGGCACCTTCATTTGTCTCTCAAAATTTTCAGACATAAGTGAATTCCCCGGTATCATTTTACCATATTTGTTGATTCCGAAATTGACTGATGGTGTTGTAGTACTCAAATGATTACAGTCATGCAACTGATGACGTAACAGTAATCGCTCGTGAGAGAAATACAATAAACATCCATCACAAAAAGATTTTTTATGCTCATGCGCAGATAGTTGACTTGAAACTAATCTAGAAAGGTCTTTAATCCAACAACAATGACTATTACCAGAATCATCTGTTATAAGTAGCAAATTAACATGTTTTCTTAGTCTTCTCTGTGAGTAACGCAACGGACCAACCACTTCATATTTCATTTTACCCTTATCAAGTATCGACTCTAATCCATATACATTAATCGAAATATCATTCATGTCCTTAAACTTTTTTATAGCTTGAAGTTGAACTGGAAAATCAATACCTGTTACATTCAAAACATCAGAATAGTGGGGGTATGAGGAAACTTCTTATACTCTACCATTCGCAGGAAACAAAGCAGATGTGATGGCCCATGCAAAACAGTGTTGATCCTCATTGCGAATATTCACAACGCCTTTTCTTGTCTCAATGAACTCGGGCAGCTTCACATATGAACATCCGCTGAATGGACTATACTTGTTGATGTTCACTTCGAGGAACATAACTTTTTCACAGCTCCAAAAATAATTTAATATTCGTGTTAAACTTTAAACATACCTGAATCACGTTCTTCAAATTCCGTAGTCTGAGCAATGATGGCATCACGGAATCCATCGAATAATGCACCCAAATCCGTAAACTGGTCAACAATTTTATTTTGTGAGTTGAATGACTTGGTTTCAGTCAAATCCCGTGTTTGGACAATGTAGCTGCCAAATACCTCCATATTCACTTTGAAGATCTTGTGAACCTTTATTGCCTCTTCAAGTAATCCAATAACTATCTCCCTGATCTCATTGAAGAACGACATATAGTCAGTGTACACATTCGGACTTTCCACTCGATAGCTTACAATTCTACACTTGAAAGCATTCCTTATAATTTGTATGCCATGACTAACTTGGACACATGCATTGTTCTTGTGCTGGAGAGTTCTTTTATGAGAACTAACTTGGGATGCAGGGATTGTCACATTTCAACAATTGGATGTGTACATTGGTGTCGATGCAGCCGCATCTAACTTAATCCTTTTCACAGAAGGCCCACCTTGGCAACTCTGAAGTTGATGCTGACGGAGATTATCACTACGAGTAAACGATTTACCACAGTCACAGGAATACATTTTCTCGATGTTTTCTCAGCACAAAACTCAATAAGATACTGATTTAACAACCATTCCCACCTCCTTTAAATATAATTTCACTGAGAGGGGAAGAGGATGAACAAATTCTATCCGCTTCGACTACTCATGCAACGTCACAGAGCCCCCACCATGCACACTTCCAACCTAACACGCTATCGATACATACAAGATGGAGAGTGAACAGTAGTCGTTACATAACTGCATCGTATGGATGTGTGACGTCAGCGGACCATTCCCACTATAGCGAGAGTCGAGCGAGGGTTGCTTCTGATACGTATGACTGGATCGTGTTCGGATGCGCTCCTCATAGTTGGATGACGTCACACACGCTTCCTCCCACCACCACTGCAAGGTATACACTGGCGGAGAGAAATCTGAGATCACATATCTGACTGGATCTCCGTGGTGTGCGGACGTGTGCCTTCTCTAGATTTTCATGTGTTGGTACACATGAAAGTCATGCACAGTAACAAGTGTACACAAGAAGGTTGTAGTAGTCATGGAGGTAAAAAAATATAAGTACTTAGAAAAAGTACTTGTCCGTATATATTATAAGCGTCGAGCGTGGGCTACTTCAGATGCACTCCTCATAGTCGAATGACGTCACACACGCTTACAACCACCACCACTACAAGGTAAGAATCGGAGAGGAATCAGAGTTCACATATCTAACTGGATCTCCGTGGTGTGTGGACGTGTGACTTCTCTAGATTTTCATGTGTAAGTACATAATATGAAAGTCATACATAGTAGCAAGTGTACATATAAATGTTTTTAGTCTTGGAGGCAAAAAAAAATATAAGTACTTGGAAGAAGTACTTTTCCGTGTATGAAAAAAATCTCTGTCACCCAATTGTCATCTCAAGGTCAAACAGAAACTGAACACCTCATCAAAACCTACATCAAGGTAGAAAAAATACAAAATTTAAAAATCGTTTCAAGGACATCCCAAGGTCATAGACCCACACAGGCACCTATGCACCAAGGTCATCCCTGAAGGTCACCCCAAGATCACTGATGACGTCATAGTAGTGGGGGGAGGCCCAGAACCGGCTCAAATCTCTTACTCTCGTGGGAGAATAGCTTTTCGCATCTTTACCTTTCATGCAGCCACTTCCTTGTCCTGGGAGTGCAGCCAACTAATAGGTCCTATCATTTTAAATATCCCGAGTTAGGAAAACCTCTGTAGTTTAGCGGATTAGCGTATTCGCTATGTCAAAAGGCAACAAGAATTTCTGTATAATGGACGGATTACGAATTCGACACTCAGGTATTTTAGATTTTTAGATTGAGTTAGGTAACCGTGAATCCTTCGACTTGGGCCATCCCAGTCCAAGTCATTTTGTTGTCGAAAAAAGTGAATTGTCAGAACGATAACACACCTCTAGAATCACCTAAAACAGTTTTTCTGACAGATAAGAATGTAATTTGTATTGTCAATAAATATTACTATATTATTCAAAAATTCCTTTATATAGAGCCTCATACGATATTTTCCTGCGACGCTTTCACCGGTAGTGTATTATCAGCTTTGTTGCATAGTGATTTTTTCTTAAAAAATACACACAGCAATTAACTATTTGTTTTTTGAGCTTTGAGTGGACGAATGAACTAAGGGACAGTCTTTTGCATTGCTATGAGACCAGTTAGCCCACCCAAAGAGGATACATGGCGAGAATGCATGCTCTGTGGTATGAAATACGTCCAGAGCATGCTGCCTTTTCCGCTAAGGGAATATGTATCTCATCTTCGGGCTCGAGGCTATGTCAGAGCCCCTCCCAAGCCAGTCAATGAAGTGGCAGAAGTGGCAAATATGCCACTTGTCGGCCTGGCTGTAGAGCGCATCATACCACCAACGGAAGGCATCAGAACCCGGAGGGTGCTTCATAACACCAAGCCCTTGAAGCCACAACAACTGGCACGGGTGGATGCGGAGATTCACAATGTCCTTTCAAAAGAGGCTGAGATCTGGCAGATCGATTCTGCCGTGTACAACACCGTTCATGCCCTATCCCAAAGGGAGAGGAGGTACCACCCCTCTGATTGGGAGGCATGAGCTACGGATTCACAAGATAGAAGCTAATATCAAGTTGGCGAGACAACACGCGTCCGCAGTGTGGCGAATTTCCGCAAATTTAAGATGAGCTCATCACACACTGAATCAAGGCGTGCTGGCTTGATAGGATACGAATGCTACTGGCTGCAAAAAAGTCACTGGTGAGGTTGGCGAGAGGCATCGCGGAAAACATGAAGTTCCGCGATGAACCTTCTTGCCTATTCCAAGAGCCCCCACGTATTGTGGATAACCCATCGGCAGCTGATCAGGTGGAAACCTTCTGGAAGAACATTTATAAGGTTCCGCAACCCAACGTAGAAACTCCAGCCCTAGCGCAGTACGAAGCTTTCTGCAGGAGGCTTCGTCAGCCTGAGCTCAATGAACTGCACAATCGGATAACTCCGGAAGAAGTTCGAAGGGCCCTCAAAGGATCGAAGAACTTTGCTGCACTAGATAAATATTGGTGAAAAAAATGTCCATGCACACACTACGATATAGCAAGAGTGTTCAACTCATGGCTAGATGGGGAGCAACAGATTCCGGATTGGTTTGTCGAAGGGCGAACCGTGCTAATCCCCAAAAATTGAGATTTGTCCGATCCGAAGAACTACAGACATCGTATACATGCAAATACTCTCCGCAGTTAATCCGGTATATGAACGAAAATATGAGCAAAGACGGTCAAAGAAGGGGGTCGCTATGGTTGCAAGGAGAACCTGCTGATCGACAGATGCATCACGCAGAACTACGTGTAGTATAAGCGTAACCTTTCAAAGGCCTGGATCGATTATCGCAAGGCATTTGATACAACATCGCATGAGCGCATCAGGCATTTGCTCAGATGCCTTGCGGTACCCGATCTAATAGTGGGATGCATTGAACAGCTGATGCCGCTCTGTAGGACTCGCTTCACCACAACATATCTGGTCAAATCAGAGTCCAATAAGAGCAGACCATCTTCAAAAGGGGCGTGTTTCTGGAAGACTCCCTCAGCCCTCTTCTCTTCTGCATCTCACTATTGCCACAGTTCGTTACACTATTGAAAACCCGCGAATACAACTGCGGCACCCCCAGCAATCGAAGCCATAAGTCACCCATCTGTTTTACATGGATGACCTCGAACTTATTTATGCCTCCGGAGAAAAAGATCTTATTCACTCCTTAAGGGTGAGCAAGAGTACACGCGTGCTATCGGAATTGAGTTTTTGATCGACAAATGTGCCACGGTTCATATTAAAAGAGGAATACGGAAAAGGCGTTCAGCTCGTAGACGGAAGCATCTTACATCATCTTGATGCCGGAGAGACGTACACCTACCTATAGTCTGATCCACATTAAGAAGTCAGTTAACGTGACATACGTCAATGCATTTCAAATGGGACATTTCACGCCAATGTTGCCTACGTCGCTTACAGGTCCGGCCGAGCAATAAAATGTGTCCCTTACGTTTTTGGTTCAACAAGTTGATTTGATGAAAAGTTTCAAGAAATAACTTTTGTTTAAAAAAAAAACAGTAATGAATGTATTCAATTACGTGAAAAATAGCAATAATGGTATGACTTTATCAGAAGTAGTCAGTGAAGTTTCTGGTATGACTGGAGTTTCTCAGCGATCTATGTATCAATATCGAAACGAATATGTACATGGTCCCATTCGTAACCCCACAAGGAAAAGAAAAATATCCAGTTTTCCAATAGCCGTGTGAAAACATATTGTGGTAAAAATGCACTAAACTAATTTTGCTAATTCATTTAAAACACTACTTAAACAATTATTCAACTGAAACATTGACTTCACTATTTATTTCTACTGTGGCTCTCTGTCTGCGGACTCTGGAACTATATCTGCAACTCTCTGCGACTATCTATCCGCCCTCCCCCGTCGAGCGCCTTATATATCTACAAGCAGATTCTTTTCACAGTTCCCAACTTATCGGGATTATAGAACGACTCATACAGATAGCTATAGAAGCGGATAGAAGCGATCGATTTTATTCGAGCTAGTTGTTGGCGATGAGTCATAGTTGTTGATCCGCTAGCCAGCACAAGTTGTATATTAAGAAGTCAAGGGTACATAATTAATTAGGCGATCAGGGCCGGCCTCGAAATGAGAGTACATGTTCACAAATACGGAAAATTTTACATGCATTCTGAAAAACTTACCTGCAACTCTCAACAGAATCTTGACACAACCTAGATGAGTAATACTCAAATAGAACTGAAGGTAACATCTTTTCATAACGTTATCCCTCAAATCATGACATTATTGTCATGTCTCAATTTTTAAGGATATAATAAGCACGTCAGCTAGATTTTGATATCTGTCAGGTATATTCATGGCAACGAAATCCCAAAAATACTGTCTTGAATGAAATATATAGCAATAAGAAGGCAATTGAAACGTTCATTGCAGCTTGTTGGGAGCATGTAAAAACGATAGTATTTCCATGGCCGAACGGAGATTCTTCGTTGTCGATGTAGTCTGGTCAGAACGGCAACACTGCATTTGGAGTATCGAATGTCAAATGTGACAGATCAACAAAACATCTCTGGTTTTTTCGTGAATAGAGGGCAAATTATGAGTTAATTTGTGTTAAACTATCGTTAGTTTTTATTATTAGGCAATGGTGAAGCATTGTGAAATGTGTAAAAGACTATTTGAAGATGGAAATCAAAATATGTCATTTCATCAAGCTACCAGTGTCATAACTATCGAGAAAGGGAAACCGAATCGGAAAAGACTAAAATGAATGAATTATGAAAAAACATGTCAATTAGAGCATCGGCTGTTCTCAAAATCCTGTTGAAATTATTCCATCATAATTTCAGATTTCCATTTCATTATTTTTATTTTATTGAACCCTAATATTTCTGTTAACAACGCACGACACTGCCGTTGGGGGAAGATGTTCCTTACACACAAATTTCAATGCGTGCGTGCGGCGAATTACTCATCTAGGTTGTGTTTAAGTTTAAGCAAGAATACCTACTTTAAGAAGGTACGATATGGGTTTCATTTACGAAAAACAAAATAAAAATTCCGTCGTGATTGGGAAAGCAGAAATAATCATTTGGAGTCATCAATAACTTCGAGAAATGAGGAGATTCAGGCAGGAAGGGGTCAATATAATTTATATGGACGAATCGTGGGTCAGTATAACTATTCCATTTTTCGAAATATATTATTAACATTTTGACTTTTGTACTATAAACTTTCGAATGACAGTTCTTTTCAATTCACTTTCCTCATATAGGCAATAACAGAATCTCTAGATTATTTTCAAAAATAATGCACCTTTTCGTTGTGGCGCAAATTTGAAAATACCCTGTTTAATTTATACTTTGCATAATTTACATACATATAACTTTTAGAAATTGTTCAATGTCAACGCTACTGTTATTTCAAAATATGTTCACAATCAGTAACACTTCTACCATCTAGCGTACCTACGTACGGCCCTGCCGTTTATATGTCATTAATGGCTCTTTCTGATGTATGAACTCCGGCAAAAGTTTTATACTATCTTGCATTACTGACTTCTCAATGAGGATCCGACTATAGGGGTGGAACAGCGCCACACCCAAGAGGTAGCTACTGTTAAATACTCTCTCCGCGGCAAGTATCAGCACAATGAAATGGACTCAGGAAGAGCTGCGACAACTCGACGTAAAAACTCGCAAAATGATGCATCTTCATAGGATCTTGCATTCTAAATCGTCTGTTCCACGGTTACACTTTCACAGACAACATGGAGGCCGTGGACTTTTGAGTTTGGAGTGTCTACATAACAGAATGGTACTAGTTGGAGCCTGTAAAGTCATCAGGACTCCAGATCCCCTTCTATGTTCAGTATACGATCATGAAAAAGCAGGGATTGAGGCATTTCTTTTCAAGGCAGTAACCCGTGCAGCCGATGAACTCGGTCTCGTATTCGACTCTGAAAGGACGAACCCAAACTCTGTCACCGAGTTGGAACCCGTTCAGCTTAAAGCTCACGTCAAAGCTGCGGAGAGTGAGAGGCTCTACAGCTACATAAGGATAAGCCAATGCATGGGGTTGCAAAGCGTGTCGTGGGGCAGCTGAGACCATAATGCATTTGCTGTCAGTTTGTCCAGCTCATGTGGTATCAGCCTATATCCACAGACATAGCGCGGCGCTACGAGTGTTGTACTACCACTTACGACACTCGTACTGTATTGACGAGACACCGATGTTGTCTTATGCTCCAAGAATATTTATTTGCGGGTATAAATTTCTCAGTGAATTGTAGGATATTTTACTTATTAGATAATTATTAATATGCTTCGTATATCTCATATTACTATCTAGCCACAGTCCCAAATATTTGCATTCCTCCACAACTGGTAATGTATCACATACTATATTTATGTTATTTTGTCACATGAAAGTTAGTTTATTTTTTTTTTGGGTCCAAATATCAGGATTTTGATTAACCAGCATTTAGTTTCAGATTGTAAGCGGAAGATACATCGAACAATTGGGCAAAATCATATAATGACATGGTTATATGATAAAATGGTTCAGAACAAAAAAAAGAAACCCTTGGAATAACACCTAAATAATATATATTTTATTTATACTGGACAAACTTTATGACTGTTGCGGGAGTAATTTTCGAGAACAAATGCAATTCATTATACTAATTCATTCCTTAAGGTGGCCGTTCAATGGCATACATGCTGGCTACTGCTCGGAATGCGAATCGGTGACATGCAGATAACTCAAATTTGCTAAATATATTTGGAACATAATGGAGTACTTGTTGACACTTTGGAAATCAATTTTTTTCAAAAAATTCGTGATTTTTTTTGCGGGAGTCAACAAATCGATAAAATTCACGTTTTTGTAATGTGTCAACAAGAAGATCTATTGAAATAAATCGTTCAAAACCTAACATAGACCAATTGTTTACACTGTGTTTTTGAGAAATGCGAGCAGAAATCGGAATTAGGCGGCAATATCCCAAAATCTAGCAAATTTATAAGAAATTGCATCTTATTACTCACCGAGTCAGTTCAGCAATTTGCTAATAGATTGTGCCACAGTAGAATTCATTATCGTCAAAATTATGAATAAACTGGAATTTGGGTGATGGCAATAAACAAGCACAGCACTATGAATAGAGTAGAATTAAAGATGTTGCCGAATATTCGCATTGAGAGGCGAGTAATGCTTTTTATACATTCTCTTATGAATTTTGTTACATCATAGGCGTGTAATGGTGCATAATGAGGGGCATCTCAATATATTCTTTTGTTCTTTAATTCATTAATCAGATTCTGAAATAAAAGTCACTATAGTATGGAAGGGATTTATTGAATTCATAGATCGTTTTTATACATATCCACATAAACTAATTTATTTTTAATGATGAATTGACCCGGACGTTGCTGTCTTATATTTAAATATTTCATATTACCTTTTGTAGTTTTATATATATATATTCACTTCACTATATATATATATATATATATATATATATATATATATATATATATATATATATATATATATATATATATATATATATATATATATATATATATATATATATATATATATATATATATATATATATATATATATATATATATATATATATATATATATATATATATATATATATATATATAGTGAAGTGAATATATATATATAAAACTATATATATATATATATATATATATATATATATATATATATATATATATATAGAAAACAACTACTTCTCTGGCTAATACCGCGACAGATATTGAATTATATCTGTCTGTCGGACACATGCCATACATACTATACAAAGTTATAGTCACTTCCTAAAGGATTGTTATCGACTGTTTTACAGTCACTTGGACATTATTTGCTCCTTGAAACAAGTATTCTACATATACCATTTCGTATCCGAAATGTCCTTCTGGAGTGCTCTCTAATCTGTCGTCAAGGTGGATCCTGTGGGCAATTGCAGTATTCATCTCGGCGGACGGTGACGGGCAGCGAGACCTCGCGTGTATACAATTTGTGATAACCTGGACTGCACTGATGAGGGACAACATTCCGAAACCGGTCTGTAGTTGGTTCTCCGTTTGAATCGGGTGAAGTCCTGCTGTTTGTTCAGAGAGCTCTTGCAAAGTTGTTCCTTCAAAGTAAGGATCTTTGCACATGTGTCTGGACAGATATAATTCAATATCTGTCGCGGTATTAGCCAGAGAAGTAGTTGTTTTCTGTCGGACACATGCCATACATACTATACAAAGTTATAGTCACTTCCTAAAGGATTGTTATCGACTGTTTTACAGTCACTTGGACATTATTTGCTCCTTGAAACAAGTATTCTACATATATATATATATATATATATATATATATATATATATATATATATATATATATATATATATATATATATATATATATATATATATATATATACAGAGAGGACCAAAAGTCCGTCGCCCCCCCTGTAACTTCTTTATTCTACATATTACAAAAAAATGTTGAATACATAAGTTGTAGGGTTTCATTCGATCTCTTTAATGGTTTAAGTTTCATTCATACAGAGTGTCTTAAAAAAGCACGGTGACTTAGAAGTTAATTTTTTTAAATGGGACACCCTGTATTTCATTGCATTATTACATTCTACGTTGAATTCTGAACAAGTTTGATGAATATTTTTCTATCAAAAAAGTTAATAGTTTTGGACTTATGAACACTTGTAAATAATTATTTCGACTACGTTTGCACCAGTTCACGAATAAATTAATGAGGTAGGCTATGCACGCTAGGCGCGTTTATTTTATCCATGACAACGGAAAAAAATTCTTATCTGTTTTTGCCAAATGTCATCGACATTTTGTAGGTTTTCAAAACTTTGTTTCAAACGGTTTTCAATTTCTCTTGTTGATTAATATGGCTCGTTCAGTAGCAGACAAAGTTGAAGCCGTTATCATATTTGGTGAAGCTAACCGAAATTACCACGCTGCTATTCGCATTTTCAATGAACGGTTTCCAGAACGTCCGATGTGTCGAAAATATCTGCAGAAATTGGTGGCAAAATTTAACCAAACTGGCACCGTGAAAGATGCTCCGAGATCTGGGAGGCCGAAAACAATTACGGAAGATGTTGAAATTCAAGTACTAGCCGAAATGGTAAATAACCCACAACAATCAACTAAGCAAGTAGCTGAGACATGTGATGTTTCTAAAACATCAGTAAAGAGGGTTTTAAAACAAAATAAATTCCATCCTTACAAAATAAAAATTTTGCACCAATTGGTTGAAGATGATCCAGACCGGCGACTTGAATTTTGCGAGACCATGGCAGAAAGAATTGTTGCAAATCGACTTTATTTGCAACACATCTGCTATAGTGATGAAAGCACTTTTTACCTATATGGAAATGTGAATACCCAGAATTGTAGATATTGGAGTGATGAGAATCCCCATGAATTCCGCGAGGGGCATACTCAATTTCCCCAGAAAATTAATGTTTGGGCTGGTATTTTAGGTAACCACATTGTAGGTCCCATATTCTTGGAAGAAAATTTAAATGATCCCAGATACCTCCAAATGCTGCAAGACACAATAAGTCCCAGTATCGATGAGATCGTTGCGCAAAACCCACATGAATTTTACTTGGATGTAACATTTCAGCAAGACGGAGCGCCACCACACTATTTTCGGAAGGTGAGAAATTACTTAGATGAAAGGTATCCAGGTAGGTGGATTGGACGTCGAGGTACAACAGAGTGGCCAGCTCGCTCACCGGACCTCTCACCGCTTGATTTCTTTCTCTGGGGCTATGTGAAATCCGTAGTTTTTAAGACAGTTTGTGGGTCGTTAGATGAACTGCGCCGTCGAATTATTGAAGTGTGTTCAGAAATAACACCTCAAACCTTGATTAATGTTAGGGAAGAGTTTACAACCCGACTATTTGTGTCAAGAAATGCATGGTGGACATGTCGAACATCTTTTGGAATAGATAAAAAGTCACCGTTTTTAGTTATAAATTAAAATATCTCTTCAGTTTTTAATGATTCTTGATCTGTATTTATGGACTACCTTATTTGTTAATAAAATGTTTCAACTTCATTTGTACTAGTTTTTCGTGAGATTCAACAACTCTAACAATTGTAAAATGGTACGACGAGGTAAGTTACACATGGTGCCATCAGCAGTTTGCAACATTGGATAGCTTTCAAAAAGTTAGGATAGGAAAGCGGAATACATTGTGATCCATTTGTTACGATTTTCTCATTGAACTGGCGCAAAAGTAGTCGAAATAATTATTTACAAGTGTTCATATGTCCAAAACTATTAACTTTTTTGATAGAAAACCATTCATCAAACTTGTTCAGAATTCAACGTAGAATGTAATAATGCAACGAAATATAGGGTGTCCCATTTAAAAAAATTAACTTCTAAGTCACCGTGCTTTTTTGAGACACTCTGTATGAATGAAACTTAAACCATTAAAGAGATCGAATGAAACCCTACAACTTATGTATTTAACATTTTTTTGTAATATGGAAAATGAAGAAGTTACGGGGGGGGCGACGGACTTTTGGTCCTCACTGTATATATATATATATATATATATATATATATACATATATAAAATTTATTAATTTTCTTTCTTTTTCAGTTCTTGAAAATGGCTCCAAAATTGGAGCCGAAACGTCGAATTTCAACAAATTCTATATATATATATATATATATATACCGGGTGGCTACGGAAGTATTGCCTACGGAATATCTCAGTTATTGTATGAAGTAGGTTTGTGAAATTTGGAGCGTCGATATAATGACATAAGAGCTAGAATTTGAGCATATTGACATATCGAAGTTAACTTCCGGTCTGACCGGAAGTAACATCAACTTTCTTATTTTAAATGGAAACCCATTTTTTTTTCTTTTCGCTTTATTCAGCATTCAATTCCCTTTCTAATGACATATCACAAGTTGGTATCTAACCAGAAACTAGATCAGAAAAATATTATTATTGAAATTCACCAAGTAGGCCGTGGAAGCAAAATGAAAGCCAAAAATTGAAAAGTTGGCTATGGAAACCATACGTCACTTGATAACAGTTGCTACTACTGTGATATTTTATTTTCATTCGTCGGCGTTATAAAAAGCCGCAAAAAAAAATATTGGAAAAATTGGGAAAAAAACAATACTCTGTAGGTCCATAACTTAAATAGGAACATACAACTTTTTCTTGCCTGTACTATTCAGCATAACCATTCCTTTCTAATGATATAATAGAAAGTAATTTTTTGAAATGAAATACCAAAAAATCCAATTATTATTCCTCAAATAACAAAACAGATTATCGCCATACGCAAAAATAACATTAAAAATAATGTGGAATGATAAATTATATCCTGTAGGTTCTAGGTTAAATAGGAACATAAACGTACTTGGTCTGTGCCATCGTCCATAGATATTCTAATATCTACCTATGGACGATGTTTGTGCTATTCAGAATAATCATTCCATTGCAATAATCATTCGAACCAAAATATTAACAAGTAGGCTGATTAAGATGTATTTTGGAATGAAACAAAAAAGAAACGAGAGCTCTCACGAACGCTGCTATCCATATTATTTTGACGTTCGAAGTAGTGTTTTTGATTCTGCCATTTTAAAAGGGTTTGGAAATCGAAATCAGTTAGTGGAATATTCAAAACATGCCCCGTTATTCACAAACCGAACAAATTGACATGCTTCCCATTTATGGTGAATGTTTAAAAAATTCTTATGCCGCTGAACGATTATATTTAGAGCGATATCCAGGGAGGCAGCAACCGTCAAGAAGGTATTTCCAGTGGCTTGAAGAAAAATTAAGAACTGAGCCTGATGTTCACGAAGACCAAGAAGCATTTGTTATTAATGAGGAAACTGAAATTAATGTATTAGCTTTAGTACAATATGATAGCACAATTTCCTCAAGGCAGATTGGCGCCGAATTAGCTATAAGTAAGGTCTCTGCTAGGAAAATTTTGAAAAAACATCGATTTGAATCCTTCAAGTATCAGTTGCATCAACATTTGTATGAAAATGACGGTGAAAGGCGCCTGGAATATTGTAATTGGTTTCTTCGACAAAATGCTGAGAATCACCTATTTAACTATTATATCTTGTTTACGGACGAGTCAAGATTAACCAACAATGGATTATTTAACAGGAATAACAGGAGTAGGTACTGTACTTTATCTGGATTATTGTCGATAGTCGAAGTGTAAAGTGCTAAAAGTGTGAACGGTCTTTTGTTTCAGGTACTGGGCGATAGAAAACGAGCACCGGTTTCGACAAGGTGGCTTCCAGGAGAGATTTGTTGTGAATGTTTTGGCAGGAATAGTTGGAACTCATATTGTTGGCCCCATTCTTTTTCAAGGCCAACTAACCGGAAAGAGATAATTTAATTTTTTAACGAATGAAATTTCGGAATTCATTAACAACCTACCAGCGGAAATAACTGAGAGAATGTACTTCCAGCAAGATGGCGCCCCTGCGCATAATTCAAGAATAGCGAGAAATTATCTTCAAAATCGCTTTCAAGAGAGACTTATAACAACCCATGGTCCAGTCAGGTGGCCATCAAGGTCACCTGATCTTACTCCGTACGACTTTTTTCTATGGGGGCATCTTAAAAATAGGGTGTATTCCACACAGCCTACAACTCTACATGAGCTAGAAGTAAAAATTCGTAGAGCTTTCCAAGATATCACGCCCCAAATGTTGAGAAACGTTTTACATGAAAATATCACCAGAGTCAATAAATGTATTGACGCTGAGGGAATGCATTTCGAACATTTGTTTTGAATTTATTTTATCTTTAATCCTACCAATTTGAATTTTTTTTTTCGATAAATCTGTTTTTTTGTTATGTGAATAATAATAATTGGATTTTTTGGTATTTCATTTCAAAAAATTACTTTCTATTATATCATTAGAAAGGAATGGTTATGTTGAATAGTA
The DNA here is from genome assembly GCA_958502065.1 of Chrysolina americana. Lineage (NCBI taxonomy): Eukaryota > Metazoa > Arthropoda > Insecta > Coleoptera > Chrysomelidae > Chrysolina > Chrysolina americana. Next base: position 59,630,708 of record OY293412.1, read on the forward strand.
CAGGCAAGAAAAAGTTGTATGTTCCTATTTAAGTTATGGACCTACAGAGTATTGTTTTTTTCCCAATTTTTCCAATATTTTTTTTGGCGACTTTTTATAACGCCGACGAATGAAAATAAAATATCACAGTAGTAGCAACTGATATCAAGTGACGTATGGTTTCCATAGCCAACTTTTCAATTTTTGGCTTTCATTTTGCTTCCACGGCCTACTCGGTGAATTTCAATAATAATTTTTTTCTGATCTAGTTTCTGGTTAGATAACAACTTGTGATATGTCATTAGAAAGGGAATTGAATGCTGAATAAAGCGAAAAGAAAAAAAATAGGGTTTCCATTTAAAATAAGAAAGTTGATGTTACTTTCGGTCAGACCGGAAGTTAAATTTGACATGTCAATATGCTCAAATTCTAGCTCTTATGTCATTATATCGACGCTCCAAATTTCACAAACCTACTTCATACAATAACTGAGATATTCCGTAGGCAATACTTCCGTAGCCACCCGGTATATATATATATATATATATATATATATATATATATATATATATATATATATATATATATATATATATTATTTGTATTTCTTCCGATATTCAAGCATATTTTGATGGATTGATAGAGGGGAAAGTGATTCCACAGTAGAAAATTGAAATAAAACATGAGTGTTAGAGCTATTCTGAAAAAAACTTATATACCCTATAATAAAAGAAATTAATAAGTCTCTTCAATTTCATATAGGTGTAATGGAATTTTTTCCTGATAATCACAATGGTAAATAGATCTAAATAAAATTCGTGTGGGTAAAAATCTGCAGAGTTACACAATTATTAACAGATAAATCATCGGAATAATTCACAGTGTGATTGAATTATTAGCAGATGCAAAACTTTCGAGGAGTTAGGAAATTTGCATATTGAAATTTTAAAATGGTCTGACATAAATTCGTGACTATTACTGTTTCATAAAGATTTAGAGAAAAAATTGTCTAGTGTTGAGCCTCGATCAATATATAGGTACACATATACTGTGACTCAAAGATAATAATAGATAATTATAATAATAATCATAGTAAAACCATTTTCGTCATAGTTTTTAGCTTCTGTCGAAACGAACATCGTCGGAAGAGATTAAAAAATGGAATAAATATCGAATACTCTTTGAACTCTGCAGGGTTCAACCAAAGCATTCTGTTAAAATGGTGGTTCTGATAATAGGTGACCTTGGTTTAATGATGGACACCTTGCTCTCAAATCTTAAAATTATATCGGCTTGCCTTTATACGATAGAAATCCTTGCCGTATGAATGCAGAAGGTCTTCATCTTTTGTTCACTTCGTCTGCTCAGGGCACATGAATCTCGGACCAAATAGTCACTCATCCAACGGATGTAGGGAACGGATATTGGGGTAAATGATACCAGCGTGCCCTCCAAATGTCTAACAGTTTCTGAAACAGGATAGTCCTTATGGATAAAATATGTTGAGAATACATTGAAAAAAATTGAGATGATTTGGATCATAATGAATCGTTATACATATGTATAGAATGAAAAATAATTTTAAAAATGTATATATTAAAACAGAGCCGCAGTTAAAAGAATAAGTTCCGAAATAACTCAAAACTCCAATATTTAGCTGTTTGCCTGAAAGTGACAGCTTCACTTAGTAATATCACAACACTCTGTTTTGCCAGTCTGCCCTCAAACATTACTCGCACTCATTGCAGTTTGTTGATTTTCAAATAACTATTTCACCATTATAATTGAGAAACAAGAAATGTTTATCCGGCCACTGCAATCAAACATTACCCGCACTTATTGCAGTTTTCTGATTTTCAAATAACTATTTCTCCATATAATTGAAAAACAAGAAATATCTACTTACCTACCACGATTCACATTGATCACACATTTCGCTTACCCGAATTCATGTTTTTTTACATCACTCAAAACTTAAATATCCAAAAATAACGATCCCCTTATTTTACACAAATAATTGAAACACTGCCCTGATCAACCTACCAATCCGTTGAAATGAATCATAGACAAACGAAATCTTCAATTGCAATCTGGTAAATATATTCTAGGGTGCAGAAAGGGATTAGGGATTACCAAATTCCTTAACTACTTGTGTGTCCATACAAATACATGTTGCCAAGCATTTATAAAGATAAAAATCCTAGAGTTCATATTTCTTTCTTTGTCCAGGGTTGTACTACATAACATGGGAATATGGGAGTCGATATTTCAAGAACATTATTCAACGGCCTTTTTGTCAAAATTCATATCCTCTAGATATTATTCAGCCAGAATATGAATTATTGAATATATAAAATAAAACTAGAATAATTGTGTCATCTGACATCACTGTTCAGCGGCGTGATATTTCCATTTTACGATCATAGTAGCAATTGATGTCGGTAACAATTCTTCATTTTTATGGTTGCAATCTTGGATAAATATTCATTCGAATGGTTGGTGGCTCCTCTGTCGGATTAATTTGTCAAGCCTGATCAAACGGCCACTTTAATGAAAACAGTTTCACAATAAGACGGAGTACTTACACCACAATAATACTTATCATTCTCGCAAATTATTCAACTGATGCATCAGTGAATTTTACCATTTTTCAGAATAATAAAAAAAATAGAGTATGACATTAGGGTTTGAGCTAGTGAAAAAAAAAAACAGGTTATTTCTGAACACAACATTCTTTAATTAGTCAGTGTTTATTTACATTTGTTTAATGAACAAAATGGTACATTTACAACCATAAAAGCTCACAATCATCAAAATATTTTGAAAGAATTTCTAATCAACAGGGACACACTACAAGTCTTACAGTATTACAAAAAATAGATTCTAGCACAATTATCATGTTTTGGGTTATTAAAAATATGTTTGCAAACTATTTGGGGACCCAAGTTATACTCAAATCCTCAAAAGTAATGTCGAAAAATGATTGCATTATTCTGGAAAAATTTAACTGAACTAAAATGCCAACTGTATCCCAAATAATTGAAAATATATTTCGAACATTCACCACTAGGTGTATACATTGTGTCAAAAAAAAATTCAAGTACAAAATTTCAATAACCATTGGACATTTGCAGAAAAAATTTCTACTTTTTGATTCAATGTTGGCTTTATATATTCACTTGAAGATTTGATAACATAAAATCAGGATTAATAATGAATATGAAAGGATAGATAGGCTGTATGCCCCAGATGCAAGAATAACTTATAATACAATTTTTAATATATTACTTCGGTATGCTGGTCATTTTTTATTAAACAAAATTAAACATTGAATTAATAAATTAGAAAGAATATAATAATGATTCATTACAGAGTGATTGAACACTATTCTCAAGTTAAAAGTTAATCGCTCAACTCAATAAAAATGGTTGTCAAGAGTATGATTCAGCCCTAATCTCCATATAATTGTGTTATACAGATTCAGACATTTAAAAATGTAACATAGGCTTCATAAGTGGAAAAAGAAACTACAAAGTGGATAAAGATAGGTATGGCAATCACTTTTTATGGTAGTCGTTTAACACCCCCCCCCCAGCGACCTCGTCAGAACCAGACTTAGGCGAGCGCCAGATAGAGTGGGCATAGGTGTATTTGTTTCTCTCATTAGGTTTCGTTTCTTGTCTATTGTTGAGTTCTCTAAGTTCTGTTTGAAAATGTCCAAATCTGTATATTTGTGTACGTTTTGGAATTTCGTCAGCAGAAATTATTATTCTTTGAACAATAAAAGATATTGTGACTCGACTCAACTTGACAGGACTAGTCCAATATCATTATTATTCTTGCTTATATTGAGAACTATTCTTGAGTTCTCAAAATTCTGGAAACCCTCCAACAAAAATTGTTTCATGTTAGCAAAATGAAATATATTGCACTACAAGAGCGGATGGCTTTAGGTTACAGCCAAAATGTATTTAATTCGGTTTATATTATGTACAAAGCAGCATGGCAATCAATCAATAATAAATAATTACATCATAATAATTACAGGCATTAATATATACTATTTACAATTTCAATCAATTAAACACTTTCAGTTCTCAATAGAAATGAAACCCAAAATAAAAAAATAATCCATAATACACAACTCAACTAGTTTGTTCTGTCCATGTATACATATATAGCTACATAAACAATGAAATAAATTAAAGCTATGTCTTTTGAAACCAGAAAAATATTCGAAATTCTTGTTTATCGAATAGCAAGAAAAGTTATGTAACTGCTGTTTGTATGCGTATTGTACGATTTGTAAACATAGAGAACATAATAAATATAACACTAGACAATATTTTTACGAGCAAACCTATCTGTAATTGGTAAAGTTCAAAGAAAATATCACAAAAAGCACCATCAACATTTTTAATTTAAGGTATCTAAACTACCGAATTTGAACAATACATACAAACATCATTTTCCACGGATTCTTTCCATCAAAGAAAACCAAATATTAGGATATGATACAGTTACTGTCCTTTGCTGGCAGCTCTATATGGGAAACGTCTTGCTCAATGATTTCATCATCTTCAATTCTGAAAAACGTTATATTTCTGTAAACATTTATAATACCAATAGAGTGATACCTGATCTCCATTCATCATTTATATACTAATTGATATTTTCTCATATTCTCAGTTGATGGCCATTGGGTGTGTTAATATAATAAATGGCATTCATTATTATTATTAAAATGATACATTTCATTTGAAATTCAAAACAGGCACAATATACCATATCAAATCTGAATTAGGAAGTGATTTTCATAAAAAAAAATTGTCTTCTTGTAGGGTAATCAGAATAATATTGAACAGACCTAAAAGTGTTCAATTCTTTTTTTTTGTTGGAAACTTATTTTAATTCTCATTAAATGGGTGTGATTGTGCCCAAAATGTGAAGGGGTTAATGTCTGAAAAAGTGTATTAAGAGTTAGCAAGAATCCGATATCGGATATACGATACCAATTGAAATGTTTTGTTTAATAAAACAACTCATAGGCTGGAAGTCCGAAAAATAGTACTTACATTCTGTAAGCCTAGATCAGTTTGTATGTAGCTTCCTCAATTAGCATAAAACATCTCAGTCCCATCTTTTCGTGATTTTTGTAAAATTTCTCTAGTATTCTGTGAGTTGGACAAACAAATAAAATGGACTAATAACGAAATTAATTATTTTGAGAAAAAAACTGGTTCTTTGGCATTCATCCCTCTCCCCATTTAAAACTATAAGAACAAGTAAGTCTAAATATCTCATTAACGGTTCATTCCTAATCAATGGTTCAACAGATCAAGCAGCACTGCTCTCGTAGCGCTGCATCCATTGTTACAGTATTCATTCGCCATTTGGCAATTCATCGTTATGGGTCCTTATATCTTGTTGATCCCAATTCTGATGAGGTTGACCGCTATTAGATCAACAAGTTATTGAACAACTCCTAGTAAAACCCCAACTGCGAGGTCCCATTGGTAAATTTCCCAGTAGACTCTGTTGCCAACAGATCGCTGCCGGGATAGGTTGTGGGGATCTGTATCTTTTTTCCAGGAACTAAGTATTCGGGATTATTGGGGGGAGGGGGCTTAACATAGTAAACCCACGGCCGACATCGGAGGAAGTTGCCTTTTTTTCCCTCCCAGATGCGCCTGCGCTGCCGGTCTGATTTTGCATCTGCTGCTCGAGAAAGTTAGTGCCGCAACCCAGGTATTGGCTGGCTTCCCTGCCTCAATGTTATTATTACAAAATTATAATTAATATATTGAATTTTGATAAGTACCTACTTCAAATATTATCAACATCAAACACACCTTGCTGCAAATAAAAATGTTTGACGACAACTTCAAATAATTACTTACCACAATATTACTCTTCCAATTTGATCGACTTTTTTTAAATTTAACCTTGTAACTCATATAGTTAAGGGGCACACATTGGAATAAGTTGAAAAAATTTAAAGGAAGTGACTGTAGTTTATATTTAAGGTACTGCGAGCTATTGTTTTTTAAATCCTTCCAAGAAATTGCGAAATAAAACAATTACATAATAGTAATAATAATAATAAAATTCAATAAAAAAGCATGTACATCAATTTCTTAAAAGGAGAATACACGGTTCAACTACATGTATCTAAAAATTGAATTATCAACTATCAATTTATACAAACCAAATGGTTTGCTTGACCTGAACTCTATAAGCTGAAAACTTTTTGAGTGGATACTGAATTATGGAAAATTAAAACCTTGAATTCAGTCTTTACTAAAGTGAACAAGATTCACAACCATAATACCAAACAAAATAAATTTTTAGCTGCTGGCTACTCCAGATCAAATTTTGGAAAAAAAAAACTGTTTATCATAATGGCATAGTAAATTATAATTACGTAAATTCTGAAGTGAGTTATAATGAACTCGATCATTTGAATTTCAAATACTTACTTCTGATATATTTTAGAAACTGATAATTGCATTTTTTTATACACGTCTATTATTACATTAATATGTTTATTAACTACGAATATGGGTAACACGCCATAAGACATGTAATCAAATTGAAGCCAAAAAAATATCTTTTTCCTTTTGCCAAATTCTGAAAAAAGACGAATGTCATAAATTTTTAAGGTTGTGGTTATTTTGACAATTTCAACGGTACCATATTTGCAATGACCTATTATTTTTCTATAATGTGGATAAAATGAAGTGAGAATTATGCAAGACGGCATCTATTGACAATCTATCTATCTATCTATTGGCAATCTATTGACTGATTCATTTGTAACTCTATATAACATAATGTATGTTTGTTACCTGCTACCAGAGTTTCATCAATAAATTTTCTGCCAAAAGCGGATGAAAACTTATATATCATTATAATTGAGGATTATGTGGATTGACTATGTGACGGACAGTAAAGTTGTTTGAAAAGGTAAATCGTTCCATATCGGCCTCATGACCGCAAAGAAAAATAGTTTAGTGTTAGTGATGTATTTTTATCTCCTGAACACATACCCGAAGTAACGCGTCGATCTTAAATTCTTTCAGGCATGAATCTAGAAATTTTTAAAACTGGGTAATTTTCTCAGGAATAAAACCCTTATAGTATGAAAATATAAACTTTGTAAACAGATACCGATACCAGAATACGACCAAAGAGTAGAGGATAGAACCTCTACTCTTTGATACGACTTATGTTGAGACATGCTTCTCCTTAAATCCGAACCATACACGCTGGAAAGAGATAAAAATACAAAATTTTGTCTTTGAATAGAAATCTCCTGGCGCAAGCGCATTAATTCAGCAGCGTCTAATTCGAGGTCGATGCTCATTTGTTTCGGCATCTTTATTATCTATATTCGTAGTTAATATATAAATATATATGATTGCATTATGTCCACCATATTGTATATTGCATTTTGGTACCAAATGTGTTCAATTTTGACGGTAAGAATGATTTTCTAGTTTAGTTATGTTATTTTTAGGATTTCAGTAATTTTTTTTATCCCTCCTATAAAAATGTACCTAATGTTTCTTGAGGAAATATCGTTGATTGATTGAATGTCACTGGATCACCCTTCAACATTTTTAGACAGTAATATAAATACACTCACGCTTTTTCCTGGTTATCTAAGTGATGCACAAGTTCATCTCTCTTGTTAACGATCTGAACAAGTTCATCCAAGAGAACTTGTTCTCTGTTACGCTGTTCTTCTGTTTTCCTCCAATCTTCAATTGAGGCAATTTTCTGGAGCTCCTTATTGAGAGTTTTATATCTCGTTTCCAGGTCAGCTTCTTTCTCCCTGTTCAATTTAGATTATTAACTTCGAGTATGTAATGAGCAGTGTTACTTATTCATAATAAATCACAATTCCAAAATTAGGTAGAATAAAAATGTATGATTTTTCCCATCTGGACCTAAATATTTTTGTTAAACAGTATTCTATCAAAGTACAGTGCATGGCATCACACGTTTAAAAAGGTAAGGGTTGCGTCTTCCTCTAACTCCAACAAGACTCTGACTTCTAAGGGTTGCTCGTAACAATCAATTAATGGCCACAAATACACTAAGTCGACGTTATGTCATATCTGTGTACTTGACATCTCGATTCGCCGAACGCCGAGTAGAGATGTTTTTCTCTAATGCCTTTGGCGGAGAATTTACAATCAAACACCACAGCATACTGACCTGTTCACAATATATGGCACTATAATCTTCCGCCAATATTTCAAATTTAACACAACCCTCAACATGCGCATTTGATGGAGTACTACTTGGGATCTAACATATTGTCTGCTCAACACCGTCTATGAAATCTTAGTGCCTGAGGAGAAGAGAGAATGACAACATGAACAATTCAAGTGCATCAAGCACAAAACTCTTGAAACACAAAAGACCTGATCCGGAGCGTAATTGTTCTCTACCAAGCTATCCAAACACATTATTGAAAAGCGGCTAAGGAAAGATGGTTCAGTTGTGCACAAGGATGGGAGAGTATAGTCAGTAAGAATCCGTCACAGTCCGGCAGATGTGGCTGTGTTTGTAAAATGCACCTCAAGCAAAAATCAGGTGAAGTAATAAAGTAGAACTATTGAAACTACACTTGAGTTCTAGATAAAACGTAACGTAAGGCAACTTGCTAGATCCATTGAAACATTTGTTAATCTCTTGTATGGAAATACCTATAGAAAATAAAACTCGTGCAGTCACTTAGATTCAAGGCCTTCAAGTTAAGTTACCTACTTAATCAATCCAATTTCAAAAAAGCATTTCTTCAATTTTTATTTGAATGTTGCCTTTTTATCAATAACATTATACCCTATTGTCAATCCACATTCAGGAAGGATTAAAGTTGTACTAGAGAATTATTAAAGATCACATATGAAACAGTTGAGCCCAAGATCACAGCTTCAAATATGGAGGGTTATATAGTGCAGTACCTATATAACCCTCCATATTTGAAGCTGTGATCTTGGGCTCAACTGTTTCATATGTGATCTTTAATAATTCTCTAGTACAAATGATAATGGTTCTACCAAAATTCTCTCCTGAATAACTAGGAAATTATCCTAGATATAAATTACCCGTTTTCCCAATTTTATAACTGTCTCACCACTATTTTCAATTAATCTTTTCCCGGAAAAGAAAAAAAAACAAAAGGCATAAAAATATCATCCAAAAATTTACGCTCGCTGAACTATATAAAGAAATTCACTGATTATGAGTCATTTCATAAAAAAGTTAGACGATACAGAAAAGCTTTTATCATGAACGAATTGCTCAATCGAATAATAAATCAAAATAAACTTGGTCCATGATAAACGACTTCAGAGGAAAGCAACACAGAAATCGAGTTAATCCTCCAAAGTTTGCAGAAGAACTGAATAAATATTATTGATCAATAGCAGAAAAGCTAACACCCAACACTTGAATTCTGCATGATCCATTGATACATCAGAAAAACATTGTGGGAAATTTGTTTTATTTCCTACAGATGTTAACGAACTAAGGAAGATGATACGTTCTATAAAACAAATAAAAAAGCATCTGGCATTGACGAAATATCTTTGAGAATATTTGAAAACCTCCCTGATACTGCTTTGAGTGTTTTGGCAACAATAATAAACCAATCATTTGAATCTGGCTCATTTTCATCTTTCCTAGAAACATCTGTTGTGATGCCACTTAACAAAGGGAGTGAATTGGAAGATCTATCAAACTTTCGCCCCATAGCTCTCATCCCCTCGCTAGCCAAAATTATACCGAGAATAGTAAAAACTCGTCTATCCGACTTCGTGTCATTAAACAATATAATTCGTTGTGAACAGTTTGGATTCCAATCGCAAATGAGTACCCATGATGCCATATTTTATTTCTTATATCAAGTCATATATAAAATATAAATAGTCGAGAAGTGATTGCAGCGGTACTTTGTGATTTATCCAAAGCATTCGATTGTGTGAATTACAAAATATTACTCCGAAAGCTGAAACACTATGGCATTGATGGAATTGCTCATTGTTCAAATCTCATATTACAGGCAGAAGTCAGATTGACAGCGAAGACTTACATCAATAGTGGTATTCCACAAGGATCAACACTGGGACTCACACTATTTCTGCTCGACATAAATGATTTGGCAACTTTAGATATCGAAGAAAAATTCACCTTTTTTGCGGATGGACACAACCATATTGTGGAACGAAAAAAATACAGAAGACCTTTATAAAACTATCAGTCCAGATGTAAAAAAACTCGTGGGGAAAATTCGATTCTTGATATTTTTTTTTTTTTGTGGTGTTTTAACCTTCTACAGTCTAGAAAAGTCTTGTAAACCCAATTACTTAACGAGGCAAATTGATCCATTTGTCCTTTTACACTTGCATAGATTTTCTTGAATTTATATTTTTTGCATTTTTAGACTGTAGAAAGTTCAAATAAAAAAAAAACGATGTCAATGGATTTACAAATCTGTTAATCAATTGGACATAGCTCATTTATCTTCTGTCTTCTAGAAATATGAGAGTGAGTTTCTCCATAAAAAAGGGTAGACTTCAATCTACTTATCTAGGGTCAATCAAACCTAGCGCAGGTTCACGGCATTAAAGTCTTCTCTGACAAACCCTCCTCGGAAAGATGCCCTCGACCGAGTTGATAGCGTTTATGTTGTGTATTCTTTGCTACAAGTTGACTTGTTCCTGTTGGGCAAAATATATTTTTATATGGCTTTGTTGAGCCCTGGTTATTTCGTTCTTTAAAATATACCTGTTGAAATATAGTTAAACTGTGACTTGTTTCATTTCTTAGTGGGCATATCGAGAAGGTACTGTTTTTCTTCCGAAGGTAAAGGCCCTAGTCGCGACAATATGGCAATACAAAGTACTGTATTGTGTAGGGCACAATAACAGATGGGTGGGTGTAAAATAATTATCTAAGGCGAGCACAATAAACCTTTTTAGGTGCAGTGCCTCCAGAGTCGTAATTGCAGATAGATCCTTCAAGAAACATATAAAACTTACAGAATATTAAGTTGCATCTGCCGCCTGAGCAAAGCATTCTTCTTATTTACAAATGTAAACCATTTTGTCATGAGAGCTTCTTCTTCTTCTCCGTTACTGTCCCTTGATTCCATTACAGCTCTTAGTTGCTTCTCAAGAATCGCAGCTTGTTCGTCAATGGCTCGCTGTTCCCTTTCAAGATCTTCATTCTCTTTATCTATCCATGAATGCACATCTTGGACATCAATTCCCATCTGAAAAAAAAATCAATAGAATTGAAGTGTTCCGTTGTAGGTTAAAGAAAGGTTTTATATATATATATAAAGTAGTGAATAAACACTGAACAGTTTTTCCCTGTAAAGAAGCTACTAACTATGCTGATATGAAGATCCATAATTCCTAGAAATCAGAGAGGTGCCAGCGAGAAAATTCAAAAATACTCTGAAAAGTATCAATGGTATCGACTAGTAATCAAAGGAGAAATGTACTTTATTTTCGGAAGTTATAAAAAACTTATAGACAAAGATTAATTGGTATCGAAATAATGTTAAAATTGAAATTAACTGAATTAATAATAATTGATTACAATTGTGATATTCTCTACTATCTGCATATCATCCCTGATGAGAGGGAACACCACCACTATATGAGCTCCTGGGCAAAAATTGATTGATTGATCATCATTTAAAGTGATTGACATTATAATAATAGCCTTATTCTATTGTAGATTTCATATTTTAACAAGTGAAACAAAAACCATGATTTTATAAACCTATAATTTATGAACATCATTGAAGTTAAAGTGTTTACTTGAATTTACATCAAAATCGGCTCTATATATATATTCACTATCAACTTCAGATAACGCTCAGAAAGCATAATTTTCTAAAAAAAATAGAAATAATCATTACATAATAATTACCAATTAATTGAGATCTGTTGAAAAAAAAAATCATTTTATAAAATCAAATCAAAGCATACTTCTCGCAACCCTAAATCTTCTGGCAATCTATCAGGAGTAATTTTTTCTCTAAGAGTTTCAAGGGCACTGGATCTAACAGAGAGCTCTTCAGAAGAATGCAAGCTATTCGACGAATAAACATTTCCATTTTTCTCAGCATCTAAAAATTAGTAAACATTTTAATTTCTCATGAATGCACAACTCACACTATCAAATTACCAGCAGTATTTTGCCGTTCCAAAATTTGAATTTCATTATCCAGGAATCTTAGCTTATCTTCTGCTTCAATATAGGCTTTCACGGATTCTGGACTAACCCTAATGATCTCTGTATTGGGTCCAGATCCTCTCCGGGCATCAGCAAGCATTTTTCTTGCTCTTTCACGAAGTAGAGCTTGCCTCTCTTCTTCTGACTGAAGAAAATTAAATAAGTATTTTTATTTCATAAGACTTGTACAAGTATGGAAAGCGTCAATAACATTATAGTCATGATTAAAACTCAGAGATATCCTTGAGCCTAAAATATAGAAATATTAAATACTGAATAATTGAAACTATCAAGACTCCAAAGACTTTATACAGTGCATTCGATTTAAGATCCACCCTGAATAACTTTTGGTACCATGATTTTCATGAAAAATAAAAAATACGTCAACAATAGTATACATGGGGGCACATTTTGACTATGGACATATAAATTAATAATGGACTCAGCAATCCCATACTTGCAACGATAGTGGCGCACGCAATTCAACTGATATAGGTATTGATAATAACAAAAATATGTGCAATTTCATATATGATTATGAATATTTCAGCAAAACTTGTTAGATACGATCTGATGTGCTCCTAAAATACCCATATGTGCCTTCCTTCATATAAAGTAACAAGATTTCAGTACCATTTCATTTTGTATGTATAGAAATTTGATACCCACTGTGACGCCAATGAAGAATATGAACGTCAATCTAATATTTGTAAACAATCTATGTACTTAATTATCAAAGCTAAGATTCTGGTTGTTAGAACAATTGGATTGCTTGCAAACCCAACAGTAAAGCACCATTATTAGTCTGTATCTATTTTTCTCTCACTATTTTAATCCAAACGCAACAAAACACCAATATTTTCACAAATACCTTATATGACAGACAATGTCATCATAAAGTGGTGAAATTTGTAAACAACCCTAAAACGATGAGAAACAAAGCGTACTTCAACAGCGTTCGCACCGATTTTTCAAATTAATTTCACTAGTTTTGATTCTGGAATGTATAATGCCGAGTTTAATTTCATAAACGGATCGGAATGTTCAGTTACTGACTGGAATTCGCTGGAAATTGAGTTTGAGCTAGTGTTGATGGTTGATGAAGAATTATCACAGACTCGATGTGGCAACCCCCAACTCAACAGCGGGACCTTAGGATGATGCCTTTCAGCTACTTCACTTGGAAATGTAAATAATTGGGTCCATTATTCATTTATACGTCCATGATTTTGACATATTCACATTTGATGCTTATAGTTCGGGAGCAACAAATTATTTGAGTAGAATACGAGTCAACCTGAATAACTTTTCGAACAGGTAAAATAAAAAACACCTCAACTGTAGTATACAGGGGGGCACATTTTGAAATAATCAGATTTGATGTTACTTTCCCTATCGCACCCTATATTGTTTTGCATTATCAGATGTTCCATGATGAACAGATTTCAACAAAGTAGAATACATTATGGTTTGAAGCTCATAGTTTGGAAGCTAAAAATTATTTGAGTTGAAAACGAGCCACCCTGAATGAACTTCTGTACAATCTGTTGCATAGGTTTCATAGGTGATTCTTTGTGAAGTATACTTCAAAAGAGTATTATTTTGCCTAGTTAAGTTTGAATTCGATATTCTCTTCATTTTGTATTTGTCTCATTCTACAATAACGATTACCTACCAAATGAAGTTACAATTGGTGATTTTGTTTTTGTGAATTCTTGAGAAGCAATGGTTTATGCTTCGAGAACGGATTGAAATAGTGAGTTTGTAATACCACAATGGAAATAGTGCTAGAGCTGCTACCCGTATCTTCAATAATAATCATTCAGGAAGAAATGTACGACACAAATACGTTTCGGAATTATTGAAAAAATTTATGGAAACCGGATCTGCCAACAATAAAAAGCATAACCGTTCAGGAGTTGTCAACGATGAAGCTATTTCTATTGCAGTTTTAGGGCACGTTGGACTAATGGAAAATACGCAATCTCTTACTAAGATATCTCGAGAATCAGGAATCAGTCATACATATGTTTTCAGGATCCTTCATAGGTAAAAATTTCATCCATATAAGATTAGACTAGTTCATGAATTGATCGAAGATGATTTCGATAGACGTATAGAGTTTTGTGAAATTCTCAGAATTTCTTGTATAAAATTTTGTTTTCGGATGAAAGTACGTTTAGTTTGAATGGAGAGGTGAATCGGCAAAATTGTCGATATTGGAGTGATATGAATCCTCATTTATACCGTCAGGTTCATACCAACGACCTCAAAAAATGAATGTTTGGGCAGGAATTTTAGGTGACAACATCATAGGACTTTTTTTTATCGATGATAATTTGACTGGTGAGAAATAATTGGATATGTTGGAGAATCAAATAAGGGATGGTGCACCTCCTCATTATGCAGCTCCAGTGCGACAATTTTTGGATGATCATTTTCCTGGTCGCTGGATTACCAGAAGAGGTCCTACAGCTCGCTTGTACCATTGTACGGAAGTTGGTGGAAACGTTTTTGAACATTCACTATAGAAAATTTGTTTCTTCTCATTGTCAAGTCATCAAATTTTGATTCAAGAATTTAATATAAAATCTCTTTTTCTGATTTATTGCTTCCATATTTGTCTCTAGAACGAATATTTCAAAATTTGGTCTTCTGTATAATTGTTTTTTATTTTTACTGCACATCATTGTTTCAAAAGTTATTCAGGGTGGCTCGTTTTCAACTCAATTAATTTGTAGCTCCCGAACCATAAGCTTCAGACCATATGTTTTATACTTTGTTGAAATCTGCTCATCATGGAGCATCTGATAATGCGAAACAATATAGGGTGATCCATTTAAAAAAACTTGGTGACATGCACTTGGGGTGCGATAGGGAAAGTTAGATCAAATGTGAATATGTCAAAATGTGCCCCCCTGTATACTATTGTTGAAGTGGTTTTTTATTTTTCCTGAAAATCATTGTAACAACAGTTATTCAGGGTGGCTCGTTTTAAATGGAATGCACTGTATAGTATGTGAATATAAAAACAATTGAACTGTTAACAAAATGAATTAGTATTAATTAATAATACTCCCTCATAAACACTAATTAATAATACTCCCTCATAAACACTCATAGAGTGTACCCAAAGGCATAGCCTTTGCGGGAGGACGGCTATTATTATTATTTGCCGGGGTGCTTCGGGCGACTTACTGGTGTTTTGGGTGCTGTATTAATTTTGCAGTAGTAGGAAAACTCGGAAAACCTACAGCACCACCCCGGGTGGCATATAAGCAAAACGTACCACATTTCAGTCTATGGAAGATATTCTAGCCCTCTGATTGGATGCAACCAAGCACAGGTGCATTTTGCCCATCTAGACTAAAACGTGGTGCACTTTGTCACTTGCGGAGTCGCAGATCTTGCGGTGCTGTTTTCTATGCTATTTCCTGTTATCGTGATGTAAAACTATCAAAAGAAAGCGAGAATAGGCTCATAACGTACGAAGTAATATGCCGAATGCTAAATCGCATAATTAATATACTTAATATTTTTTACACCTATTTTTTGAATTAGAATTTTTTTTAGAATATTCACAATATAAACGACCAGTCATCAAACCGTTAATGTTCGTTTTTGAAGTCTATTAATATGCGAGTATCTTGAAAATTATTCTTTCTTAATTTTTCTTTGCAATTACTAACTCCTACAACTTGAAAAAAATTATTAGGAATAATTTAGAAAAAAAAATGGGCAGAAGAACCTCCTTTTGAATTGAATGTAATTCTAGTTCAATAAACAACATTTATTATTATTTTTTAGAAAAATCTGAACAAATGAAAAAGTGACTAACGGTTGTGATGGACTTTAAATTGACTAAATCCATTATGATTCATATTGTAAGTGCATGATGCAAGCGGAGAGGCGGCATGACAAAGTGCACCGTCTTGGTATGGATAGGCAAACTGCACCTATGTTCGGTCACCACCATCAGAGGGCTAGAATATCATCTATTGACTGAAACGTGGTACGTTTTGCTATGTTCGGTCACCACCATCAGAGGGCTAGAATATCATCTATTGACTGAAACGTGGTACGTTTTGCTTATATGCCCCCGGATGTTCTGTGCGCACTCCAAGCTAGCAAAAGACGTCGGGATTGGCATCTAGGCAACTCACATCACACTTGCTTTACAACAAGGCATGTAACCACCTAACGAGACCCATATACTTGAGAAAAAAGATTCTCGTGTTCCGGAGTCTCGAACGTCTGTCTGATGCGAGACAGAAATTCCACTGCTAGATACCTTAGCCACTGGTCCACCGACCACAATAAATCATTGGAATATGCGACGAGTACAGTAATAAAAAAAATTTAATCGTTGAAATATCCCTTTAGGGAGTAGTTCCCTCATTTTTTGCAAAATGTTCACACTGCCTCCCAAGGATAGGATTCATGAACATTTTCGAGCAAGTCAGGTATTCCCAATTGGACCGGCATAAAAAGTTTCGATAAATAATTCTCTTTCTTGACATATGCGTCGTATATTATTTTTCAGTGGTATCGTTTCAGTTACTTATTCTGACAATAATCATAGCAATTGATAGCCCCATGTGAAACACATACGGCACTGATTAATGAATATTTTAAACTGGTAAAATCATTCAGCTTCGGATACTTAATAGTCCAGCTAGCCGAGCATTTATTCCTCGAATATATTCGATAGCGCCTTTAATAATAATAATAATTTAATAATTTATAATCAACAGATAACTCTTCAAGTCCTTTATTATTCCAACTTTGACTGCTATGACTATTACTTTTATTTTTTTTTTGCTTTGTTGTGACGTTACTTAGGTATTTACATATACTTCACATATTATTCTTATCACTTTCTTCCTATTTATTGTTTAATTCTTTATCCATATATATTGCTATAAAAAAAAGAATCCCTCTATAAACAGAAATGTTTCATGGGATCAAAAAAGTAAATAAATAACCAAAAAAAAATCCCATTTGCCGGGCAGTGCATATGAATATTCCTCATAGTGCTCTTATTTTTATTGCCGTTCCAATTGGCTTTAGAAATACTATAGATATTATACATTATTAGTGATATAAGCTTGCCCCCTTTTCTTATGTGTAATGAATTTATTCAAATTATTTTTGATGAAGCAAACAGCAGTCAAAAGGTGGATGTCAAATAAGATAGGAATTTCATGAGTATTGAAGACAGGACGATGTGAATTTGTTGGTCTGAGACCAAATATGGTTCTTATAATCTGTTTTTGGTTCATGAGTACCCTTTCAGTACCAAAACTATTTCCCCAGCATAGAATACTATAAATGAGTTGAGAATGCACACATGCGTAGTATCATGACACTGTACTTTCTTCAGTTTAGAAATTACAAAGTTTTTTCATGATAATGACTAAGATAAGATAAGATAAGAGTGTGTGTCTCCTAGGACTGATGAATAATATAGACGAGCACCGAGAGTATACGTATTCTATTTGGCAGGTACAAGTGCTATTGTGTACCTTGTTCAATGTATACGTATAATTCGAAACGTTGGCAATAAAAACAATAGTCCCAACCCAACCATTAAAAAATCAAATCTAAATTCACCAAACTTATCAGTTATTATCATGTACTAATCGTTCCTTTAAAAAAATCTTTTCCGTTATTTGACATCAAACCATTCGAAAGTTATCGTGGTCAGGTAAGAAAAGGGATTCAGACCGCCAGATCCGCACTTATTCTGAAATTTCAAATGCATATTGTGGATAAACGTATTAAAGAAAATGTAAAAAATGTAGATGGTTGAAAAGAGAATTGGATTATCTTTTCAACGATGTGACACATGACCCCCATGCCATTTAATTTTTTTTAGTTGATGTGCCCCCCTGCATCATCTATCGAGCAATCACAATGCGTTTTATTTTAAAAAGTAGGATCGGTGAAACCCTTTAAAAGGTTTTTTAAGTTTGTACGTCAAATCGTTAAAAAGTTAACAGGGGGGAACTATTAAAAGCCGCACTGTATAAAACTTAATATTTTCATTAAAAGTGTAATAACTTAACGACATAACCGAATTTAAAAAACTATACATGAAATAATATATGATGACGCTCTGGAGGACTCGCTTCACCATAACATCTGGTCAAGTCCCAACAGAGCAGGTTATCTTCAGAAGGGATGTGTTTCCGGGAGACTTTCTCAGCCCTCTTCTCTTCTGCATTTCCCTATTGCCACGGTTCGTTGTCGGAAAACCAGAGGCATAAGGTCACTGAGTTTTCGGCTCCTGGCGAAACGAACATCGTCCGAAAAGAGGAGGAAAAACAGACTAAATATCGAGATCTACTCTTTGAACTGCGCAGGCTTTACCCAAACCATTCTGTTAAAATGGTGGTTCTGATATCAGGTCCTTAGTGGAATGATGGACACACTGCTCTCAAACTTAAAAATCATACCGGCTTGCCGCAATATGGCAGAAATCTAGCCGGACGAATGCAGATGGCCGTCATTCTTGGTTCACTCCGTCTGCTCAGGGCACATGATTGGTTATTAGGGTAAATGATCCAGCGCGCCTTCCGGAAGTATCGGATTTTACGACCTGACTAGGAAATTCCGAACGGATGAAAACAAGTTCATTTGTAATAGTATATAAAGGACAATATAATATCCATAATCAATTGGTGTGTATCATTTAATAGATACTTATACACAATACATTTTTTTAAATAATTATTCTTTTACTCAGTGACTCATTGTTACTGTTTACTGATACTTGTTCTATACCAATTCTTAATTTTTTATTGTATTTAATAATCTAGACTACGTAATAGGGCTTGGTTTGTGTCATTTAAAATATTCTTTCATTGTGTGAATGTTCAATTTATGTATACTTCCACACAATAAATGTTTTATTCGATATTTATTGCTATTTTCCAAAGACTTAAATCAATTTCAGTTTTCAATTAAATGGAACTCCTAAAATGTTTGCATCTACTTCCTGACCAAGTTCAGAGGAACACAAATATTATGAATACAATAGTGTCAGAAAATATAAATAAATCCTTTACTATACGTATAAGGTATTAAAGGAGTTAAAAAAAAAACATCTATACCTGAAATCCACCATGCACTACATACCTTTGTAGGCGAAGTCGGATTAGAAGCATCTTTTCTTGCCTGTTCCAATAGAACTCTCGCCCTTTCCCTCTGCTCCGAATGTCTCATGAGTATTTGCTGCACACGTGTCAAAAAACTTTTAATTGCATGCCAAACCTTTACATCAAATTGTTAGCTGTAGTTGGTTGGTTAGTTCAACAAGTGCCCCTCAAGAAATGTCTAATGTTAAACTACACTACATGAAAAATGTATTGTGTTGATATGACATTGATAAATGTTGACAAATTTAAAGTTTTACAATGAATTATTGATCAACAATTCTTGATACAGAATGTTTTCTGAATCAACTCAATCAAATAAGTGAGATTTTAGAGAGTTAGTAAAGAGTTAGGACGAGGAAACGATGAAATTGCTGATGATCCCTGACAAACAAACCTTTTTCTTTTGTGCAGAAAACAGCAATAAGATTTTCAAATGTGACAAAGAAGACGTTCAATAAAATTTTGAATCATAAAAATCAATAAAAACATTCGAACTAGTTCGAATATATTGTGCCAGAGAGGTATCAATAATGTTGAATGAAACCAGGGGTACCCTTCTCTCTAAGCGTTTCCACAAAGTGGAAAATAAAGGCAAACATCTGTCAGAAAACAACTACTTCCCTGGCTAATACCACGACGGACATTGAACTACAACTGACAGATATTTGTGCAACGTTCTTCAAAGAAGACCCAATTGCAAGTGCCTGTCTCGTAATTAAACAGAAAATTATCCTTCATTTGGCTGGGAATGACCACCTGCAGACATGCATATTTCGAAGTTTATTGCCTCTCATCAGTGACAGGGTAGGTCGGACAACATTATAATTGTCCTGTTCCTGCCAAATGAATAATAATCAACTGTTTAACTAATATTTCCCCACGGATAACACCACGATCTACAACCAAGTTGATCGAAGGGCCATCCGCAAGGAACAAGACAAAACACTCCCAAGCAGCACAGTCTCCGGGAAGAGAAATCTGTAAACATTCGAACTAGTTCGAATATATTGTGCCAGAGAGGTATAAACAATGTTGAAAGAATACAGGGGTACCCTTCTCTCTAAGCGTTTCCACAAAGTGGAAAATAAAGGCAAACATCTGTCAGAAATCAACTACTTCCCTGGCTAATACCACGACGGACATTGAACTACAACTAACAGATATTTGTGCAACATTCTTCAAAGAAGACCCAATTGCAAGTGCTTGTCTCGTAATTAAACAGAAAATTATCCTTCATTTGGTTGGGAATGACCACCTGTAGATATGCATGTTTCTAGGTTTATTGCCTCTCATCAGTGACAGGGTAGGTCCGACAACATTATAAATGTCCGTCGTGTTATTAGCCAGGGAAGTAGTTGTTTTCTGACAGATGTTTGCCTTTATTTTCCACTTTGTGGAAACGCTTAGAGAGAAGGGTACCCCTGTATTCTTTCAACATTGTTAATACCTCTCTGGCACAATATATTCCAACTAGTTCTGCTGTGCTGCTTGGGAGTGTTTGGTCTTGTTCCGTGCGGATGGCGCTTCGATCAACTTGGTTGTAGATCGTGGTGTTATCCGTGGGGAAATATTAGTTAAACAGTTGATTATTATTCATTTGTCAGGGACAGGACAATTATAATGTTGTCCTACCTACCCTGTCACTGATGAGAGGCAATAAACCTCGAAAAATGCATGTCTGCAGGTGGTCATTCCCAGCCAAATGAAGGATAATTTTCTATTTAATTACGAGACAAGCACTTGCAATTGGGTCTTCTTTGAAGAACGTTGCACAAATATCTGTCAGTTGTAGTTCAATGTCCGTCGTGGTATTAGCCAGGGAAGTAGTTGTTTTCTGACAGATGTTTGCCTTTATTTTCCACTTTGTGGAAACGCTTAGAGAGAAGGGTACCCCTGTATTCTTTCAACATAAAAATCAAGAGAAAAATAAATAAAGGATTTGAATAACGTTTGAATTACACAGGTTGTTCATTAAAGCTATTTTAATTTTCCGTTCTAGTGGTAGTTGTGCGTTAAAAGTTTTCATAGTGGTATAATCATAAGTTCCTTCAAGTAATTACATATTTTTGGAGTCACAAATATGTAAGTAATTACAAATATTACTTTCATTTTGTAATACACGGTAATAAAGCTTTGTCTATAAGTTTTATAACTTCTGACAGCAAAGTATATTCGGAATTTGATATTGTGTTGGTGCTCCTTCAATTCTTCACTCGTATACAGATAAGATACATAAAATTATTTGCTTTTTTCATGCTGAAAACTTTCCTGACAAAGTATTTGAACCGAAACAAAGAAAATACATCTCACGCATTTCTACAGAAAATTAATAAATTTTCCAGATTTTTCATCAAATGACAGAAAATTTTAGTGTATGTCAATAATTTCAATATGATTTGAAAAATGTATGACGAATTGAATGTTTTTGGAATGATTTAAAATATTAGTTGTTTCAGTTGTTAATGTGCAAGTGTCAAGATAAAAGAATTCTAACAACTGTATTATAGAAATATACAACAAGCAAATACTTACTGGGTTGGGCTTTGGCAAGTCGGAGAATATATCACTTTTCTTATCATTGTTATCAGCTGAATCTAAACTAATGTTAGCATCTCCATTAATTTGGGGAACCCGATTAGCTTCCAACTGGTTATTAACAGAACGTGGATCTTCCTCATCATCAGAACCAAATGGATCTGTCAGTTCTCTCCTAGTCATGAGTATTGGTTTTTTAACTTCTATTTTCTTTTCCTCTTGTTTTTTTTGTTGCTGCTGCTGTTCCTGTTTATCTCGCGCTGGAGATGACATAACCTAAAATAATTGAAACTATGAAAATAATGCCATGATAAATGCGTTCCATAAATAATCATCATTTTGAAATATTTTTATATATGAACATATGTGTTTAGGTGAAGAGACCACGTTCCCTAAATTATTATATGATACCCGCCGAGGAGACACAACTGTAGCAGATACGTCGGGCCGAAAATAGTTCAATTCTCTTCGGTACATGGCATCACACGTGAAAAAGTGAAGGCCTCTTCTTCCCTAGCGATGACAAGTCTCTCGAAGACTTCATAGGGATGCTCAATTAATACACAATGAGCACTGTGCTATTTTTTCTAAAGGTCTGTCAGTATTTGCGACCTCGGAGACGCTGCAACCAGGAAGGCTTATTGTGCTCCTCTGATAATTTGTTGTTGTTACATCTAACTTCATATACTACTTAGTGAGTGCAGTTGGTAGGACTGAGAGTTTATTTTTTTCTGTTTTTGGCTTGCAACTAGTACAATTCTAAAAATTATTCAAGTCAAAATCTCCATTCTCTCCACGCTATTCAACTTCCTTCCTCTTGATGTCAGATGTGAATCAATTTTCGTAAGGGGAAGTAGTTGTTTTCTGACAAATTTTAACATCAAATTCTCTCTCAACACTGTGGGGTAATTGCGTAACAAAAAAAAACAGTAATTTCTGGTGTAAGAGACTGCGACCTTTGCGATGGTATCAATTTTAATAATAGATAACTAATTTGGAGAATGTATATTTTGCCATCAGTTCACAACTACCGAATTAGGAACAATGCAGATTAATATGTTACAAACATTAATTACACCAAAACTTTACATTAAAATTTTGTTTTATGAAAATTTGCTCATTAATTTTTGAACAGACGGAAAAGGTTAACATGTTTGTAATAAATTATAAATGATAAATGTTCGGTATTGATAATTTGAGAAAAATTTTGAAAAAAATTATTTTTTCAATTAGAAGGATGTAATTGAATATTGAAACATAGATTTTAATTCCAACTAACTTTTTATAATGAAAAATTTCGATGTTGTGAAATATAAAGTTACTTACTGTTGAGACAATTTCATATTTTTTGACATACCTCGTATAAAATTGATGAAATTTGATATCTGATGATTGCATCTTGGGTGTTAGACTATGCAGAACTTTTTATGAAGAATACCTTTTTTTCGTAAAATCAATAATAAAAAAGTTTCCCATATGTAGCCAACTTAAGCAGACTCACTGTATATTAAAAAAAGGATAGGAGCAAGTATAGATCCTTGTGGCACGCCACAGTTGATAGTTCTACTAGAACTACATGTCTTTTAAAATATATACTAGTTGTTTTTGATCTCTCAAATAGTTTTTGAACCAAATGAACATTTTTCCCATTATTCCAATATCATATAATTTTCCTCAGAGAATTTTGTAGTTAACCATATCAAAGGCTTTCCGCAAATTCAGTGACAATAACGCGCATTTTTTTATCGAATCTAATTCCAGTTTTACTCTGGATATCATGCCCACTGCAGCAGACTCAGTGTCACTAGATTTAAGAAATCCATCTTGTTCTGCATTCAAAAATTTTGATTATTTTTCAGAAATTTCCTCAATCTTTTATCCATTATCTTTTCAATAATTTTAGAAAATATTGGTAGAACCAAAACTGGACAGTAATTTTCTATATCATGGTTTTTCCCACATTAAAATATTGACGAGCTGTTTTCCATTCATCTGGGAATATACATGTACTCTTTCATATTTGACTGAGTTGATAATTTTAACATTAAGTCCACCAATTCCTGCTGCTTTCTTGTCGTCATTCATTACATAATTATTTTTATTTTCATGATGGCACTTTGTCGGTTTTCTCAGAGTGGCCTTTGTTAGGATAGGGCATCAAATCTAAACAACCAGTTCAGGTAGACTCACGGTATTTATTAAATAAATTCACTTTTACACTTGTAGAAGGACAACTAATGACTGACTAAAAATAAAATTACTCATTCGTCATTCGAGTGCAGATGTGATTCATGTCTGTAACTCAAAAAAAAATTAAATTGATATCCTAATCCTACTGCAAACTAATGGCCAATCTTATTTCTGCGAACTTTGGCCCTGGCAATGGTTTGGTGAAGGCATCAGCAAGTTGTTCATCTGTTGGGATATATTTGAGTATTATTGTCTTTTGCGCAATCTGTTCTCGTGAGAAATAATAATAATAATAATAATAATACTCCCTCATAAACACTCGTTGAGTGTACCCAAAGGCATAGCCTGTGCGGGTAGATGACGGCTATTATTATTATTTGCCGTGGCGCTCCGGGGCGACTTACTGATGTTTTAGGTGATGTATTCACTTTTCAGCTGTAGGAAAACCCGGAAAACCTACAGCACCACCTCGGGTGGTCGGTGTGCACTCCAAGCTAGCACTAGACGAGATTGGCATCTAGAAAACTCACAATACACTTGCTTTTCAACAAGGCATGCGGCCGCCTATCGCCTATCAAATGATATTTGATGTCAATGTGCTTTGATCTCTTATGATCAGTCGGGTTGTTGGCCAATCATATGCAACCGTTGTTGTCCTCCAATATAAGAATAGGTTTCAAAAAAACAAGATTAATACTATTCAGAAGTGATTTTAACCAGATAGCTTCTCTTACTGCTTCAAAGAGGGCCATATATTCAGCTTCAGTGGATGAAGCGGCAACTGTATTTTGTTTCCTAGTATTCCACGATATTGTACAATTATCAAATACTTTAAACAAGTATCCTGTTGTATTTTTTCTATCAGTTTCGTTGTTGCCCCAGTCAGAATCTACACAGCCAACAACCAGATTGACATAATCGCACTTAGAATATGTTAATTTAATTAATATCAATTGTACCTTTTATGTATCTCAATACTCTTTTCAGACATTTCCAAAGTTCATGATTATTTTTACTTTGATATCCACTTAAAAGATTAATTGCCAAGCACAAATCTGGACGAGTACATAGCATTGCATACATGAGTTGACCTATTAAATTTCTACATGGTGCATCATAATTTTCATAAATATTCAATAAATCGTAATTTAATTTAGTTTCCAAAGGTGTATTCACCTTTTTGCAATCATTCATGTTATACTTAATCAAAATTGACTTCAAGTAAGAACTTTGATCTAAACTAATTTTGTTATCATGTCTCTCAATTTTTATTCCTAAAAATATCTTTATGTTCGATAAGTCTACCATACGAAAAGTGTTCATCAGATATTGCTTGAATCCGTTCATTATATTTATGTCTTTTGTAGCTATTAATAAATCATCTACATATAAAACAACATATATATTTTTATTTATATTACCGTTATCTAATATATAAAGACAACGATCTACTTGGGAATTTTTGAAACCCTTTTATTTTTAGAATTTGGTAGAAACGTTCAAACCAACACCTTGAGGATTGTTTTAAGCCATATAGAGATTTGATAAGTTTACAAACTTGATCCCTTTCGGCTATAACTCCTTCAGGAATTTTCATATAAATCTCCTCTTTTAATTTGCCTTTGAGGAAAGTAGTTTTCACATCCATATGGTTGATGATGAGGTCAAATTGAGTCGAGAAGGCTAATAAAAATCTGAATGTGGTAATCCTAGCTACAGGGGCAAATGTTTCTTCATAATATAGTAAATATTGTTGTTTGAAACCTCTGGCTACTAGTCGTGCTTTATATTTTGTTGGATTACCATATTCATAATTTTTAATAGTAAAAATATAACATTTTTGTTTGTAGGTTTAGGCACTAATGTCCAAGTTTCATTATATGATAGTGAATCAAGTTCAACTTTTATAGCCTCCTCCCACTGATTTCTGTCTTCCTTTTCTCTCATTTCACTATAAGTTTTAGGCAAATTTGAATCAAAATATTTTGCTGACAACATGATATTATAATCATTGTCATCAAGCATTTCATTATAGGAATGAGTTGGAAGATTCTTCATTCTTTCACTTCTTCTAACTTCAGGATTATTAATATGTTCTTTCACTTCAGTGAATTTTGTGTCACACTCGGTTACTAATTTTTCTGAGTCGGTATCAGATTTATTAGTTTTGAGAGGAATTTCATCGTCCAACCTTTTATTTGGCCTAGAGGTACTGAAATTTAATTCGTTCACTATAACGTCACGTGCGACGAAAAACTTTTCAGACTGCACATTCCACAATTTGTAACCGTTTGGTTCGTATCCAACCAGTATAGCTTTAAATGATTTCTCATCAAATTTATGTTTTCTGGTTTTGTTATGGACATAGGCAGTAGAACCAAACACCATCAAATGATGTATTTTCGGTTTTTTATTATGCCACAGTTCGTATGGCGTTTTATTTATTTGCAGTGCTTTGGTAGGAGACATATTGATTAAATAGGTTGCTGTAAGTAAAGCTTCTCCCCAGAATGATTTGTTCATATCGGTGGCAGTAACCATTGTCCGAGCTTTTTCTGTTATAGAACGATTCATTCGCTCTGCAACGCCATTTTGCTGTGGTGTATATGGAACTGTAAGGTGGTACGTAATTCCCTTTTGAACGCAAAATTCTCTGAAGTCATTCGATAGATATTCTCCACCGTTATCACAATAAAGATTTACTATTTTTAAATTGAAATGCGTTTCAGTTTTAGCCACATAATCTTTAAATGCGTGCAACACATCTGATTTGAAAGTAATTAGATATGTAACTGTATAATGAGTATAGCCATCAATAAAAACTACGAAATAATTTTTATTATCTATTGTAGGTGGTGTTATAGGGCCACATACATCTGTATGAATTATGAATAATGCCCTTCCATTACTAGGTTTTTGTTTTACCTTTGAAAATGGTAGTCTTGCTTGTCGTCCATATATGCAAGATTCACACATCATTTCCGTTGGTTTTATTTGATCAATATGAGTAATATTTTCGATCATTTGGTAATTCTTTTATTGTTCGAATTTTGCTTTACTGATATGGCCGAGACGTTCATGCCATATTTTATAATCATTTCTACTACTCATTTTTATCAAGTTAGGGAGATTTGATGTGTATTTCGTAATTTTTAAAATCACTTTTACAAGACCATTTGAATGCTCACCTGTTAATATGACGTGGTCGTTAGATAATACCTTCACACCGTCACTGTCGAAAATGACAGTCATCCCTGCTACTTGAATTCGAGATACTGACAGCAAGTTATATGGAACATCTGGGGAATAAAGTACATTCTCCAGATTTCCGTCAACTCCTAGGTTGGTCGTCACTTGGATGGTACCCCTTCCGGTAGCTGCTATTGAAGTTCCATTCTTCGCAACACTAATTTCCAAGGGCGTCCGTATCCATGAATATGTTGTAAAAACATCTAGTCGATTCACAATGTGATCTGTTGCACCGGAGTCCAAAAAGAAAATAATTTCACTAGATTTTTTTATTATTCGTACCACTCGTGTTTCCAGCCATGAAAATGAAGTCGCCTTTATTGTCTTCAATTGTTTGAATAGCTTGGATTGTGCTTGGACATTCATGTCGTTTTTCTAGCATCCTCTTGTGGTGGTAACAATCCTTTTTCAAGTGGTTTCTTCTCCCACAATGATCACAGATTATATGTGAGACGTGATGTGGTGATTTGTAGTGTGGCTTCTTCATTCTTGTATTTCCTGTTACTTTATACTTCTTTTGTTTCTTGAATCTGACACCGGAGGTTCCCGGGATTGGTTGATTTCCCATCTGCAGTACATTCAATTCTGTGCTAACATCAGTTCTTCTCAATTTAACTTCATGATCCAACAGTCTTGTTTTCACAAAAGCGATATTTACGTTATCTTCTATAAGGGTCTCGAGGGCTGTTATGACTCCATCATATGTGGAAGGAAGAGTCAGCAATAGATGAGACACCTTATCCATTTCATCTAATTTGACTCCAGCAGAAGTGAGTTTGGTTACAATTTCATCGAAACGAATGAAATGTTGTGATAGAGACACTTCTCCTTGTAGTTTCAAACTCAATAATTGTTTCCTCAGAGCCAGTTGAGTTGCAAGACTTCTTCGTTCATAAATGACATCCAGGCTTTTTAGAATGTCTTTGGCAGAATGTTCTTCTCTTGCGAAGCTCAGAAATGAATCACTCAAGTATTCAACTATTGTGCTCTTTGCTATCAATTTTTTTTTGCTCCACTCTTCATCTTGGTTCTCAGTCTCCTGATCTATCACATCCAAAACTTGTAGTTCAGCAAGAAGTGATTTCACACGGAACTTCCAGACACTGTAACGTTCTCCATTGAATGGTTGAATATTTCGTTTAATAGTTTTGGATTCCATATTATTTACTTGAATCAAATTTCACAACAAAAGCTCACTTTTGATTTTGTTTCTCGTACACTGGGCCCATAACCTGTTACGATAGGGCATCAAATCTAAACAACCAGTTCAGGTAGACTCACGGTATTTATTAAATAAATTCACTTTTACACTTGTAGAAGGACAACTAATGACTGACTAAAAATAAAATTACTCATTCGTCATTCGAGTGCAGATGTGATTCATGTCTGTAACGTTTCCATTACATAAATATATTAGAAAATATAATAATATACAATACAGGGTCATTCCTATTTAATGTTTTATTGACAAACCCAACAGTCTTCTGGAATATCCAAATGACTAATTTTAGAGTACCGCCTGGTCTTGTAATTTTATTCAGGTCCTTGCAGTTCCCACAAGTTTGGAGAAAGACTAGTCAGCAGGTGCAACGCTGTTTACTCTGAGATTGTGTCAAGTTTCTCCAAGATTCTATTCATGGTACCCTTTTTAGTTGTCCAATTTCTTAGAAACAGTGGTAAAAGAATTTTAGCTATAAACTGTGGCTGTACCATATTCAATACAATATTTGCTACTTATGAATCACTACCTCATTAGTATCTCAAATAAACTACTTTAATCATCTAGAGAAAGGTGAAAAACCGAAAGGATAATGCATAACCAACAACATGCAATCCAAGTAATCAACTCTTCCACTAGAATTATTACAATTTATGTACAAAATAAGTGTTGTTACAGTTTAGTAACTGTTTGGTAATAATAGGATTAAGACTAACTTCAAGATGGTAAGTTATCTTTTGGGTGCCATACGTACCTTATTAGAAAGAGCCTGAGTAAAATGGGTTATGCCATACGTAAAATTAGTAATTTTGTTGAAATTGATGATTTGAAAACCTACTACTCTTCTCATCCTAACATATGGGCTTGATTCTTACATACATAAAGTTAAGGAAAATTTCTTTTATTATTTTGAAGAGTACCTTACTTCACCTAATGTGTTTTTTTATTCGTGTTTTTTCTATGTGTGTATTTTTTTATTATCGTCGGCTTAAGGTGTTAACCTGCTAACTCCAATTTGTGACAATTTATTAATTGTTTATATACCATGAAAAAAAGAGAAAAAATTTTCATTGACTGTGAAAAACAGCTAAGTTATTAGAAAACGGATATTCAGTGATTCTTATTGATGCGTAAAACCATTCTATTGTATTCAGTATTAAATGTTATTCTCAGTTTTTTCCATCCCTTGAAAATTTTACTCAAATGGAGTTAGCAGGTTAACACTATATGCCGACGTTATGTGATATTGAAATGTTTAGCTCATCGCATTTAGAAACCATTACCAAGTTGATGTCAAATGAATATTATTATTTAATATAGCTAAATGAATAGATATCAAACATCCAGATAACATTCTATTTCTTACCATACTAAGAAATAACCCTAATAAATATTTACCTTATTCATTATACTTTTTGAACTGCTGAGTATGATATCCTTGACATCCTTAACAATTGTGGGTGACTTCTCCTTTTCCTTTACTGGTTCAGGTTCGTTCAATATCTTCAATGGTAATCTAAGTTTTGAAGCATCACCCTTATGATTATTTACCAAATTCATTTCCATTTCCTTCTGATTATCCTGTTTTTTATTTTGTTTAGCTTTCCGCAAATTGATAATTTCCTGACCAAACACCTGTTTGGTGATATCTGTATCTTTGTCTGTATTGAATTTTCCTATAACATAATTGCTTTCTTCTACTGTTTTACCAATTTGTTGAATTTCTAACTGATGACCAGTGAAACGAGCTCTGAGCTGATGAAGATAAGTAATGACTGCCAACTTATCTGGAACTGAAATAATTTGTCGGTGTTTTGACACTATGAAAAATTACTAACTGCTCACCTGCCAACATATGCATATCAGAAGGTTCTATTACCTTTGGAATTCCAAGTTTGTCCCCAGCATCAAATGCCTTTTTACAATTTCCCTTGACATCATGAGGTGATAAGGAATCAAAGTCTCTGAAAATGAAAACTGAACATGAGATTTTAAATTGAAATTACCCAAACACTAAAACTAAGTCAATTTCACCCTACGTGCGTTTTGCTAACAAATATACCATCTTCAGGAGCTAAAAGCTCAAGCTTTAATCAGCACCAGATGGTATAAGTTAATAATATCATGTTGACATTGTGTTGGTAGTTACAATTCAACTATGGCAGCAGTGAAAATGATAACTTTATTATTTCCAAGAAACATAAGCCGCTTATAATAGGGAAATATCAAAATAAATTCGCAAATTGATGAAGTAACAAACAAATTGTAACAAAATAATAAATTGTCAAACAAACTTCACAGAAGTCAAACCAAGAGATATATTTGGGAGAAAAAACGGGGACCATTTCCTACAAACCAGAGAGTCAATTCAACTGTACTGAGTAGTACAGGAAAAAGGAATAGGCGAGTAGGTGTAAAGACAATTACCATGGGTAGCACAATGACTTTAAGACTTCTTGACTACAGTGCTTCCGAGTCGATTTTTTTAACCGGTCCAGAAGGAGATCTACATAAATCACCCATTCATTTGGCTTTATAAAAATATCTTATTACACGTTTTTGAAGTATTAATACAATTTGGAATAACTGGGTATTGCAAACATCCCAAAATAATACTTTATATCTCAATCTAATAACCCTAGAGCATAATGAAAGAGTTATCCTTACATGAGATCTGGTTTGAAATGATGAATTATTGCACAGAAAGCCATACCATTCCTCCAACTTGTAGTCAAGTTCGTAACCTTGACACCAGGATATGGTTTTGTCATGTCTTTGCACCACTCCAACAAGTCTTGTCCTGGAATCAGTGTGTAGAATATTGTCGCAAAACTGTAAAGAAAGTTCATTTACCTGGTGTGGAGAGTTCTTGCTGTGGATTAGGTATTTCAATTTGCTGCTTTGCTTCTAGACTTTCCAGCTTCAAATTAACATAATTTTTTATAGCGGTTTCATTTGTTTCGTTTTTAGGTAAGCTAATAGGAATTACTTTATTGAAGTCTCCATCCCCTTCTTCAGTGTTACCACTTTCCAAGTTATCCAAAGCCTCTGAACATTTCTCAGAGTAGATATCATTTTCATCCAATACGAAGTCAGTTTCTTTTGGTGGAGGTACAGAAGATATCTTGACTGGTTTTGAATTATCGTTTGAGGGAGAAAACATTTCGGCAGTAGGAGTTTTATCATCGGAGAGTATACTGGCAACTGTAAATAAAAAATCATTTCAAATATTTACGCAAACAATATCCATAATTTAATTTTCACTCAATTTCACTATAAAAACAATCCATCTGCTGTAGTATTGACCATATTGATTAATACCAAATCTAGAGTTATTTATGTTCCTATTATTGTTTATTGAAAACAGATCATAATGAGACATAGTTCTCCTATTATATTAGCTTTAGAGGAGCCATTATCAAATTCAAATGATGTGCCATTCATTTCAGGCATGTTGAAATCCCCTATCAGATACATTTGTCTGGGCATTCCATGTTTATCACAAACTCCATAAATGAATTAAACAGTTTAGACTTGAG
Organism: Chrysolina americana; assembly: GCA_958502065.1. Classification (NCBI taxonomy): domain Eukaryota; kingdom Metazoa; phylum Arthropoda; class Insecta; order Coleoptera; family Chrysomelidae; genus Chrysolina; species Chrysolina americana. The sequence goes on from OY293412.1 coordinate 59,662,840, forward strand.
GTTGAAGGAATGTAGACACAAAACAATACAATATTGAAATTGTTTCCCTTGTTTCCCAAAAAATGAATTAAACAGTTTAGACTTGAGGTTGAAGGAATGTATACACAAAACAATACAATATTGAAATTGTTTCCCTTGTTTGCCAAAAAAACTGAGACACTAGTACTACACTTGGCCACACATCGCCCCTCCACGCTTTCCTTTCTTGACTGTAACTTTCATCGAGGCCAGTGCTGAGCGTCGTGAATAATATTTATCAAAAACTAATTCAGGAAAGTCTGGTTGCAGCAATTGTTAGAGTTCTTCAGCATCAGTATCTGGCTTTAGCCTAGTCACGTGCAATGAGATAAATTTAGGAACTGTTCTAATGGTAGTATTTTTTCCCCCAACAGTCCTTATTGTGTTTTCCATTATTTTCTTCTTGTTAATGATGATGATGTAACTGTTGCAATTCCTAAACCAAGGTAAAATCTCTGGCTTGGTAATGCTTTGGTGCCGAACATCGGTTTTTTACATTTCTTCTCTCATTAGCATTTTATTTAGTGGCATCACTGACATTGACACTCTTGACGTTGGTGTTGACATTGGAAGTACCTACATTGTTCATGATGGCATAACTGGCTACAAGTGGTATGAGTGTTTTTCGTTTCAATCTTGTCCACTTTTATTTCTGAACCATTAGGAATGACCTTTCCTACCCAGTATTGTAGAGTTATTTAATTTCTCAATGAGGAATTCCATTTTTTTGAAGAAGTAACAAATTAATACTGATTTAACTATTATATTTAATTATTACCTATCAATTATATTTTATATTGTTGATATTTTTTTATGTTTATTCTTATTTGTTGTCCCTGTATAAATATTGTATGTTTCTTGGGATTGAATTGATAAATATTTTAAAAGATTTCACGGTAATTTTTATACTGAACTATCATTCACACAACATATTTTGAAGACAATTTAAGAAGCATATAAGTCATATGAATTTCTAATAAGAATCAAGAAATTTTACCAATATAAAAACTTTGAAATCTTTATACTACACATATGTGAGATTTAAGTTGAACTATGCTAGTTTATCGTAGAATCCTTTATATTTTATGAAGGGCTATTCAAGTTCTAGTATATGCATAGGAATCTTGGTAACGGTAAAAGGTGATCCAAAGTAGGCAAAAGCTTCTTTAGTTCTGGTGTTATACAGGAAAAATCGAAAATTTCGAAATTCTTCTTTTGCCTATATATTTTTATTTTGTGAAGGTTTCTTTAAACCATTGGCACTATAGTACAAATCAGGCCACCCTCAACTTTTCATTTTCAAGGAAGGACCTGTATTTTTTAATACAATTTTTCAAATGACAAGATTCATGTTTCAGCTGTCACAGAATTAAAAAAAATGAAATTTCCCTGCTGATAGTTCAATACTTCCAAAACACTCTATGCCAATATGAAACATGACTTTTAGCATTTGAAAAAATACAGGCCCGAATTTGGAAATGAAAATTTGAGAATGGTCCCTTTTGTACGATACTTTGTATATAATTTTTATTTGCATATTTGGATAGTCTACAAAAATTTGCTATGACAAAGTGCCAAAAGTATTGAAAAATCTTTACAAAATAAAAAGGTATACTCAAAATAAAAATTTCGAAATCTTAGATTTTTCCTGTATAACTCCAGAACCAAACAAACTGGATCCATTTTTTTTTTTTACCTAATTGCACCTAATACGCAACTTTGCCCCCATTTAACCACCCTTCTATCTTTTACCGTTACCAAGATCCCAATGCATAGAACTCGAATTTGAATAGACCTTTATATATGTTCCAATGACTTGAAACAATCCTTTCAGAAGTGACTAGAACTTTGTATAGTTTGTATAGACAGAAAATAACTATTCTCTTGCTAATACCTCGACGGATATTGAATGTCATCTGTCAGACATGTGCAAAGATCCTTACTTTGAAGGAACAACTTTGCAAAAGCTCTCTGAGATAAACAGGACTTCACCAGATTCAAACGGAGAACCAACTACAGACCGTTTTCGGAATGTCTGTTTCTATCAGTTATCACGATTGTATACACGCGAGGAATCGCTGTCAGTCATCGTCTGCCAAGATAAATACTGCAATGCTCACAGGACGATAACGGACAGCGAGACCTCGCGTGTCTACAACCTGGACTGTCCTGATAGGAACAGACATTCCTAAATCAGTCTGTAGTTGGTTCCCTGTCTCAGAGAACTCTTGCAACGTTGTTCATTCAAAGTAAGGATCTTTGTACATATTCCTGAAAGATCATTCCATATCTGTCAAGCTCTTAGCCAGAAGAGTAGTTGTTTTCAGTCGGACATATGCCATACATATTATACAAAGTTATAGTCACTTCTGAAATGATTGTTCTTGACTGTTTTACAGTCACTGGAACATTTTTTGCTGCGAACAGAGAAAGTTCCTGAAATTTTTTATTTTCAAAATAGATGGAAATTATCCAGAATGGCAAATTGCTATTTTACTTTTTCTTACTTATATAATCATTTGATGTGTTTTTTAAATTCTACTTAATTTTTATTATTTTCAGGTACTTACTACATCTTTTACTCATGAGTACCTACCCCATCCATATTCCTAATCCCATCCAGCTTGTTCTGGAAATTTATGATCGTGAATTTTCAACAGATATAAAAATATTTATGAGGCGCATGCAATAGACAATTGATGTATGAATAGTTCACCTAAGTCACTAACAAGTTGATTGCACTACAAATGATATGAACTGATGTGTGTATTTTCTCAACGACAGCTACTCCCTACACTCCTCACTAGTAACTATGGCATAAGCCCCACGTTTTTCATTTTCACAATGACAAATGTTCAGTAGTAATACCACGAGTGATAGAATTTTCGCGATGAGTCTGTCGATCCATTTCTGAACAAAACTGAATTGCGGACTCATGGTGTTTTCTTGAATCAATTCAGTTGAGTTCAGAAATAAAAGACAGACTTACAAGATAAATTCAATCATGAGTGGAATTTTATTAGACTATTTCACAAACATAGTAAGAGGTAAAAAATCTGAAATCCGGCAGAATTAGAGGAAATTAGCAAAAAAAAGTTAAAAAGTTAAAAAATTAATAAAGTTTCATGAAACATTGGTATCGAACGAAAAAAAATTCGATTAAACCAGTAATCTGTTCGTTTTGAAACGCGTGCATAGCGTGATTACTTACATTAGACGTTTAACTGTCACATACTCAAATCTGAAACACCAGAACAACCTCTATGTGGGGATTCTGTATGGTATTATAAATATGTATGGGAAGAGAAGAAATTAATTCATTATTTTCAGTCCATCAAAAACGCAGTAGATGAACAAATTCCAGGGTAGTCCTGGTAAAGAAGGAGTTTGTACTCATAAAAAATAGCTTTATTCTGATTGGACAGAAAAAAACTGGTAGTGCACAGTATAACAATTCCGTTTTTGAAGTACAAAGACTCTCTGATAGTCTGAGCAGATACCCATGAACAGTTTACAATTCAAACATAATTTCAAGAATATGAAATTAAAAAATAATCATAAATGTGTAATAACGGACGTGTCAATATAAAAGCTAAAAATAAATAGTTTATGATTGAAATCACAAATTCTTGAATACGTCAAAAAATAAACAATCCATGATAAATCACTTGATGAAATAGAAAATATACAAATTGAAAATAAAGGTGGAATTCAAAAGCAAAAGTTCACATATGGCAATTGACCAATTCATTGCAAATTTGATCACCATCAAAAACACTTGATGTTATCAAGATTTGATGTAATTTAAAAAATGAAGCAACACTTCTTATTTCTTACCGCTAATCGGGGTACTGGCAAAGTCAGAGCCCGAAAGACTATTGGTCATAAGTTGGAGATGTTGGGTCACCTCGTGTATACTATTTTTCATAGCTGTATCACTAAATGAAAAATCATCATCCTCTACATCTTCCAGTGCAGCTATATCATCACTATTATTATTCACAGACATCAAAGATGCCATGGACTGCATATCTTCATCCCTAAAATAGGCAATTCCTACTTACATACATACATTTTTGAATGCTTATAGTTCATTAATAAGTATTAATAATTTGTCAAAAAGGGGTCAATTTATGAGATACACAATGAATAGATAACAGGAGGAAATGGTTTTAATAGTTGACAAGTGAAAGGAACACTTTTGCCAATTTAATACTAACACGTTTTGTTGAGGTGCAATCACGTTTAAAATATAGTCAAATATTTTGAGCAAATTCCTCTGAAAGCCAAATTTCAATATCTCAAAAGAATTCCTAGGTATGCAATCCATACTAGTGCGGCCTCGCTGGGATTAGTGAATCTATACACTCACCAGATGACTGATCTATACAGGGTGTTTATCAAGTATTTGTACAAACTTTAAAGGATAAATATTTGACTAAATTCAAGATAAAAAGTACATATTATTATAAACATGTGTCTGCAAATGTATCATTTCAGAGATAGAGGGTGTTGAAGTTGAAATTTTATTTTTAATTATTTTGCAAAGAATACATTTTTGAAAGAAATTTGGTGAACGGGTCTTTTTGGGACGAGAAATCAAAATTTGGTATTAATTTTTATGTTAAACTGCCTACGCCATCATTATTTTAAATTGTCCTTAGTTTTTTGATAGTAAACTTTTAGGTTATTTTATATTCAAATCTAATTCCTCCACCTTTTCTCAGCAAAAAAGGTAATTACCTTCTCAACAACGCTAGCGTCAACCTTTTTTGAGAAATTTGAGTGATCCCATAACCTCAATGCATAATTTCTCAAAAATGGTTGACTCTAGCTTTGTATCGCACGTAGTCCTTTTTTGCATAGAAATGTAATAAGATGTAAATATAAAAAATCCCAAAAGTTTACAGTCAAAAGAGTTAGGACAAATTCAAATGAATAATGATAGCGTTCTAAATGCTACATAAAAATGGTTACCGAATCTTGATTTCTCGCCTCGAAATAACCGTTTAGCAAACGGCGCAAAACAATTGTTTTTTGCAAAAGTTATTAAAAAAAAAATTAAAAATTAAATTTTAAATTCTACACCCTGTACGTATACCCGAAACATTTGTGACACATATTCATATAAACTTTTTATCCTGTAATTAGTCAAAGATTTGCATCTGAAGTTTGTACAACTACTTAATTGACACACTATATTCCATAATATTATAACATATTACAAAAAAACTATACAGTGTGACCCATTTAAGATGGAAGCACCCTTATAAAACTTAAATTTTTCAACCGATTGGAATGATTTTATTTTTGTTAGGTAGATATTCAAAAAGTCTATTAGGACACCAAATAACATGAATAAATCTCAATTTCCAGGGCCAACTAATCTTATTTTTCAAGGTCAAAAATCTAAAAAAATTACTAGCGATTTTTTTAGAAAAAATCTGACTACACCACTGGATTGGCGACATTTTCAAATGATTTAAATGTAAATTACGTTGGAATGCGTCAATCAATAAAAAAGTTATAAAGGAATGAAATTTGAAAAATATGCCGTTTAATCAATCCACCAATTCGAATTCATGAATTTTATGAAAATTCTGAATACACCACTGGATTCAGGATGTCTTGAAATATCACTGGTCACAGTTTCATCGAAATCTGTTCAGTAATAAAAAAGTTATAAGGGAATGAAATTTCAAAAATATGTTGTAAAATGAAATTTTAACAACGTTCTTACTACACCACTGTTGATCATTGAAAAAATTATTGGGGTGATAATTGCAATGTCGTACAATTATAACATCTGAAAATCATGATGGTAAAAATAGTCTATAGGTATTTCTCGAAGTGGAGTGGATACATAAACAAGTACAATCAGGAGAGAACTCCTGGTTAATCTTCATGAAAACAATTTCAACAATATAAGACAAGTCTAATGTACTCCCAATAGAAATTATAACGAAAAAAATATGCAATGGATTATAATTATTATCATTCCAGTAGGTAACATCAGCTGTGATTTTTTCCTTTTGTTGAATAGCAAAAAACGAGAGTTGCAATTTTAACTGCCTGTTATTCAGAATGCATTAATGAAATAAACAAGTTAGCTGTGACTTACAGTTTCTCATCTATTTATTTGCGCATGAATTGTCATTTTGTTACGCACCATCAGTGAACTGAATAATTTGTGTTCCAAAATAAAAACAGATAATGGCTCAATTGTCAATTCAAGAAAAAATCGGAATTATACGTCTTTCCGGTGATGATTACCGGAGTGAAAGAGAAGTAACTAGAATATTCAATGAAAGACACCCAAATCGTCCAGCCATAAAAAACAGCACGGTACATAAAATAAACCAAGCTTTCAATCGGACTGGAGCAGTAACCACATATATTTTAAAGAACAATATACGAAGAAGGAACGAAAATAACCAGACTATATTAGATTACTTCAGAAATAATCCAAATAGTAGTTTGAGGGTTGCCAGCTTAGATTTAAACTTACCTAGGGAGAATATTAGGCGATGTCTGAAGAAAAATAAATTGAGACCATTTAAACCAAAGTTTTTACATACTCTGGAACTAGGTGATCAAGAAAAACGATTGGAATTCTGCTTATGGGCCCAGGGCGAGTATCTTAATGACAGGCAATTTTTAAAGAAAATTTTATTTAGTGATGAAGCTAGTTTCACAACAAATGGAGTGGTTTCATCACAAAATATTCGCTATTGGGCCACTGAAAATCCTAACTGGGTGATAAACTGTAAAAGGCAGTATTCAGAAAAAGTGAACGTTTGGTGTGGAATACTGAATGAAAGGATAATTGGACCATTCTTTTTCGACGGCAACATGAATGGCGCAATTTTCCTACAATTTTTAAGGAATTAATTTTCGGACGCAATAGATGAACTTCCCCTTGCAGAAACAAGAAATTTATATTTTCAGTTAGATGGTTGTTCCATACATAATGCGGGAATTGTGAAGAATTGGCTGAATTAAAATTACCCTAATCGTTGGATATGAAGGGGGAGTACATTAATTGGATGGCCACCAAGATCGCCTGACCTTACTTCACTCGATTTTTTCCTTTGGGGTTATGTTACACAAAAGGTTTACAAATCACGACCAAGGAATCGAGTGGAACTGTGCACCAGAATTCAGCAAGCTTGCGATGCAATTACTCCACAACAATTGAGGAATACTTTAAAAAATATTCGTAAGCGATATGATAAATGCATTGAATTGGATGGAAGTTTGGTGGAGGCCACCAGAATATGAATTGCACTCATTTATTTTTCAATTCGGTATCTTCTTGGTTTCTATTTTTACATTGATTGTGAATAAAAGATTGTTTTCCGCTAGTCTGTAGCAATTAGAAAAATGTACTTACAGTTATTTTTTTGTAGATTCATTTGAAATTATTGACACTAAAGTTTGTTGTGATAAACTGATTGATTGATATGGTTCGACATACATATGAAAGGAAATTGATTCTCCCATAAACGTTTCATGAATTTTATTTGAATAATATTTTGTTGAATATTGCCCCTAATCCAGTGGTGTAGTAAGAACGTTGCTAAAATTCCATTGAACAACATATTTTTCCAATTTTATTCCTTTATAACTTTTTTATTACCGAACAGATTTCGATGAAACTGTAATCAGTAATATTTCAAGACATCCTGAATCCAGTGGAGTATACAGAATTTCCATAAAATTCCTGAACATGAATTGGTGGGTTGATTAAAGGGATATTTTTCAAATTTCATTCCTTTATAACTTTTTTATTGATTGACGCATTCCAACGTAATTTACATGTAAATCATTTGAAAATGTCGCCAATCCAGTGGTGTAGTCAGATTTTTTCTAAAAAAATCGCTAGTAATTTTTTTAGATTTTTGACCTTGAAAAATAAGATTAGTTGGCCCTGGAAATTGAGATTTATTCATGATATTTGGTGTCCTAATAGACTTTTTGAATATCTACCTAACAAAAAAAAATCATTCCAATCGGTTGAAAAATGTAAGTTTTATAAGGGTGCTTCCATCTTAAATGGGTCACACTGTATGTTTCCACCATATTTTTACATTCATCTGTACTAGGTATCTCCTGACCTGTTTCATTCATGTATAACAACTATTTGAATATTAACACATTTGTTTCAACTACAGAGCTTAATATACAATTTTCAATGTGTGTTCTAACGTTACTACGTTGTATTGAACATGTAGGGTGTTAATATGAAAAATACCTCATATATAAAAATAATGTTTGAGTATGAATAAATCTCTAACCTTTCCTCTATATAAATAGATATATTGACATATTTTTTATTTATCTTAGGTTATTTTCACAACGTGAAAAGTAGGAAAAATTGTTTCGTTAAAACACACTTGAAGGAGCTAGTGGCAAAGAAATAATTTTCAAATGTAATTACATTTTTCTAATAAATTTAAATGTGATTCACTTACGTTGCGTTCCCTTCTTTGAGCAGTACACATGACAAGGTACAATCCAATTTTGCATTGGTAATTTTCTTGGTGATAGGTTTGAAATTTATTTGCATTTCTGTGTGAGTTGATTCGATACTGGCATATTTTCGCATATTAACGTGAGCAATGGCAAGTTGTCTTCTTTTTCCTGTTGTGGGAACCTTTGAACAAGAATTAAATATGTTTTAAAATTCTCTGAATCAATAAAAAACCATATATGAAATTTGCAGGAAAAATAGCGAAATATTTAATATCTAGGTGGAACAAACTACTGTAAAAAGTTAGGAACAAGTTTAAATTAATTGTGAAAATGTGTTTTGGCTAACATAATAAACAGGAAGAACAAATTGCATTTGATTATCATCAGCATGTTTTGAGACAGCAAAATATTAATGAAAATACCACTAATGATGAAATTATCAATTAGGCAATGAAAACACTAAACCCATTAATCACACTCTAACAAGACATCACTTGAATTATTTGGAAAATAATGATATCAAACTGCTATTATGATTAGTTACACTTTGTGGGTTTATTATTTCACAACGATAAATTTGGTGGTTTAACATTCACCAAGTATTCAAAACTAATTCGGTAATTGTCCATATACCCAAAGAGGATTTACAATTCAGAACTGAAAAATGTAACTAATGATATTGAATAGTAATAGCAATTGATTAATATTGTTAGTTCATTACCTTCTCTATAAAGGCAAGTATTTGTCATTTGTTACGAAGGAAAAATATAAACAAATACTGAACTGATTGAAAATATAATAACAAGAGTTCACACCGGATTTTTAATGATAGAAACTCAGCGATGATGAAACAAATAAAAGGTGTAAAATAAATACAAAGCTATTAGCAAATTTTTAATAAAATCAGAACAATTCATCCTTATGTATGCACCAATGGTAAAAGATTTTGAATATTAATATCAACCAAGTATGCTGAAAAAAATCAAATCATCTACATTTCTTATATTAATACTTCCTTACTTAATAATAATTTCAACTTGTCTCAGACTGAAACTAGATGAATAAGAAACGACTATAATGACCATCATGAAGCCATTGATATATATCAGAAACTATATGTAGTATCAATTGGTCATCACCGACAAGTTGTATTGTGATTGGTTGAAGAAAAGTAATTCAGAAACAATATAATAATATGTATCTCATCGAGTTTTATGAAAGTTTATATAAATGATAAATTAAGATAAGTTTTTATAATTACACATAAAAAAACACTAACCTTCTGAATGTTCATCCGGCAACACAACTTATTATTTTATTGTTATGACTATTCAAAAGTGAAGTTATCACTCTTTTCAATTGATTACAGTGAATTTTGGTGGTATACTCCATTCATCTGTGTTTGGCATATATCCATGTGTGAAAAGTTTGTCATATAACAATTGAAACGTAATGTCAAAAGATTTTGGTATTTTGTGTAAATAATAAATTTCAAAAAAGTAAGATCAGGAGGATCTGAAACTTCAGAAAGATTGTTAGAGTTTCAAAATAGTTCTATCAATATTATTTGTTCAAGTTTTAATTTGTTTATATATGTACCATTTCTTTATTCTCCTCACTTACATGACTTAGTCATTAAGAATTGTTTATTTCCAACATCAAGGCATACAATTTTGATTTCATCTCAATCAATAACCGCTTACTAAGATTAATTAGGACATTTAGGAAGTGTTATACCTACATCTTCAATAATAAAAGACCAATCTTTATCTTCCAGTTCCTTGGTTCGAGGATCTTTAAAAAGCGTAACAGCAATTTGGTGATTATCAGGTACAGGCCACACTACTAGCCCTTTGTATGGATTTTGTAAAGTTCGTTCCCATGTCATTGGCACAGAAGTAACTCTTCTCGACCGCCTCGACCAGACCAATAATAATTTGTGAGGTTCCCTTAAAAATATAAACATATGTTACGAACATAATTTGGAAAGTTGAAGAAACATCCCTATGGGTACTTCACTCCGGGTGCAAGGATATACATATGTATATCAATGGATATATAGATAATCTCAAAATGAACGGAACATAGAAGAGAATAAATAAGGTCAATTAATTATTACTATCAAAGGCCTTCGACAGCATGAATCATAAATTGCTTTTGAGTTAAATGGAGAAAATTGGTATTCGTGTACAAGCAAATAAATGGTTCAAACAATATCTTAGTGGCATAACACAAAAGGTTATACAAAATGGTCTCACTGAACACTTTTCAGGTGATGTACCTACAAGTACCTCAGGGCAGTGTACTCGGTCTGCAGTTTTCATGTTTTCGAAAAAAAATCATGTTTTACTATTAGATTGGTTTCAACTTTTGCAAATATGACAAGTTTCATGAACTTGTAATACCTTATTTCCATTTACGACATTGAATCCTAGTACGCCATTGGAAGATTCAATAACTTTTTTTTTGGCAGTCACCATTCATTCAATCCCAAACAGTATTCTGATTCTTGAAGAGACCTATTTTTCAATTATCTACAGGGTAATCTTCAAAGTAAAATAAATCTAATCGATTACCATTATTTTTTAGGCTATCGATAATATTTTTCAGTGAAACATGTAACAGAATATGATGAACTGACCTTTCTCGAGAATAATTCACAACCTGTAATCTCATACTGGGCGATTAAAAATTTTTGACGATAAATGGCTCAGTATTTTTGAGTCATACTGTATATTTCGAAATGGGTACGATTTCTATAGGTAATCAGTTCTGAATATATATCAATCTATAAAAATCCACCGAGTGATTCGAAACATATAGGTAAAATAAAATTCAAAAATATGGTTTTTTATTGAAATCACCCTATATTTTAAAATTTCATCGGTTAAATTCTTTGATTTTACATCAGTTTATCGAGTGATGATATTCCTATCGACATCATCCATTTCATGCACCTTCAATGACTACTTTTTGAGTTATCAGTTGCCAAAGCTACCACGTACATGGGTTGTGACAACAAAACGTACCAGGAAACTCTCATATCGAATACAGGAAAATAAGTTGGTAGAAATCGGAAAAAATATACATAATTAAACATATATGAACTGGAAATTTTTCCCAAAAGGGTCACAAAGTATCAAACAAATAATGTGCAATTGAAAAATAGAAATATAAATATTGATCAATGGATTTCATCCTCCAATAAACAGGAACTGTTGAGTTTGCCAGAGAAATAATGGAAAAATCACAGCAGGTAAATATACAGTTCAAACCCGTGTTGAAGTTGAAAATCTTCATTTTATTCTTGGTCAGTGGGTTCTTCTGAATCATCTGCATGCCCCTGAATTTCCTCACTTGAGTTTACATTACAATTGAAAGACCTGACAGGAATTTATCGTGTTCTTTTATCAGCGGCATATATTCAAGATAAGCTACAGAGGAAAGAATTGAATATACAGGGTGTCCCAAACTCGATGGCCTATTAGAAGTTTCTGGAAAAGGGGAAGTAGGATTATTTTGAAAATTTGGTTTCTTGGTTAATCAGTTCTACTCTGTCGATCTAAAATATATTCAACGCTGCGGCGGTGCCACTTCTATCGAAAAGTAGCAACAACTTTAATATTTTAAATACCCTGTATATTATTACATTTTTCGCTTTGCTATTGCTTTTCGATTATTTTCATATAATACTTCCCTATACCTATTTCTAGTGGTTTTCGAGAAATTCATTAATTTTCTAATTTTTTGTAGGAAACATAGCTTCAATTAAATGTTTATTACTGCATTACTTGATTACGTAGAAAGCTAAGATTTTGAATGTAGTTTGACAATGTCCTGTCTTTTAGTAATAACCAAGGGAATTCGGTCTTCATTATACAGGGTCGTTGAAAATTTGTGATCTTGCCGATACATACTAAAGTGGTGAAAAGTGCATTTTTTCAAAAGGAACACCCTGTATATTATCAAATATCCTGAAAGACAATTGAATTTTCTTTCAAATGATGTATCATGTTCCTATACATAGATAGTCAGGTTTCCGAAATGAAAGCAAGTTTTCTATAAAAATTGGATTATTTTGCCATATTTCGTATTGGATGAATATGAAATGTCATGGAACATGTCATTACGATAAATCGAAAATAAGTACATCAATAATAAAACGTTTGCGCGTTCACTAACGTAAATTTCATTCACGGCACACTACTATCATTTTCAATTTCCAGTATAACGATTCGAAATAGGTGATATTTCCCATTTGAATTAATCTGTAGTGTGCCGTGGCCAGAAAAGAGCAAAACAATCTGTTGGTTTGATAAACAGTGAATTTAATTGTGTTTCTGTCAGTAAGAAGTATAAAAAATGGATTATAATGTATATTCCACGGGAATGTTGAAGCGCCAAGAAATGAAATCCAGCCGATAACTGGAGATGAATTAAATCAAATTAATGTCTTGGGGTATTTTCATGCCCATCTTCATGTATCATTAAGAAGAGCTACTGTGGATTTAGGTATGATTCGCACTTTGATATGGAGAATTTTAAAGAAACATAAAATGCATGATTATAAATTCATAAAAGCTCATGCCCTACGTAGAGGTGATCCTCCAAAACGTGTTGATTTCTGTGAATGGATTTTAACATGGACTTATGAAGACCCAAATTTCCTTCAAGAGAGGGAATATTTTATCGCAAAAACAATCATTTTTGGGCTACAGAAAATCCTCATTTTATAAAAGAAAGGGATTTCAAGAGAAATTTAGTTTAAATGTATTTTGTTTGCTGATGAACAATAAATTATCGTATAGTATTTATGAAGAAAACTTGAATTCAAGAAAATATTTTAATATAATGAGAACAATAGTTAGTGACTTTTTGGACAATTTGCCGCTTCATGAATTTCGAAGTTGTTGGTATCAGTTGGACGGTACCCCTTCCCATCACTGTGCACAAGAAGTGAGCAGAGAACTGACTACAACCTTTAAAGATCGGTGGATAAGACGCTTGGGTCCACAGCCTTGGCCACCGCGATCCCCGGATCTAACTCCTCTAGATTTTTACCTCTGGGGAAGAAACAAACAGATTGTATATGAAACACCAGTGAATTCGAGAGACGAATTGAAACAGAGGATAATTCGTGCTTTCGAGGAAATTCGACCAGAAGAGGTTCAAAGAGCAACCACCAACCATGTAATGACTTCCATTCACGAATGTTTGCGTGCAAATGGTCAGCACTTCGAACACATGAATAAACGATTAATTTTACCTCCATTTGTTTATTGATTGGAATAAAAATCGAGTTCTACTTAAGGTGAATTATGATTTCTCAACGCAGACACAGGTTTTTCAGAAACCCTGAATGCAACTTACTGTTTTTTTCGGCTCATGCAATATTAAATTTTGTCAAGTTTTGGTTTTGGCAAAGACTCTATAGAAAAAAATTAAAAGTATGAATATCCATCGAACAGTTAAGGATATGGGACAAAATCCACAAAAATTAATTAGATTTTCATTTGAATAATTATTTTCTTCCACTTTGATTCTTTTCTGATAACATTTACGTTACTGAATGCGCAAACGTTTTATTATTAATGTACTAATTTTCGAATAATCGTAATGACATGATTCATGACATTTCATATTTACCCAATACAAAATATGGGCCGCGGTGGTGTGCGGGTTAAGTCCTCGCCTGATAAGCCAGAGAGTGTTAGTTCGAATCTCAGCACAGCATTGCCACCTGTAACATCCTATACTCATGAATATAATTTAAGTTCTATAAAATGACATGTATGAAAAAACATCAGTGGGCATTTCACTTATGTCAATAAAGAAGTTTCATAATTGTCGATTAAAAGTGGAATACAGATATTTCTATTAAATAGACATAACAAATTGGCGACGAAGAAAAATTTCGAAACCTGAACAATCAATCAAGATCGATAAAACGGAAGGCAGTAGCATGGATGCCGATATGTTTAAAAAGCTCGTGGAAATCATGCAAGCTTCAAATAATCTGGTTATGCAACAAAATCAAGCTCTTTTTGATCAACTAAAACTCAATTGGACTTTTGGCAATACTGCATGTCTACCGCCATTTGAAAATTTCAATCAGCAAAAGGAAAGCTTCCGCACATATAAAGAACGGTTTGAGAATTACCTTATCATCAAGAATGTGTCGGACAACAAAAAATTCGCTGCTGAACTGCTGTTGAATTCAATTGGTTCGTCAACATTTTCAACCTTATCAGCGCTTGTAGCACCTAGTAAACTAAATGAATTTGATTACAACACCTTAGTTGAAAAACTCGAGAATTATTTTTCTCCAAAGAGGAACCTTCTAGTTTCACAACATAAATTTTTATCAACATTCCAACAAGAGAATCAATCAATTTCTGAATTTACAGCAATTTTGAGGAGTGCTACTATTGATTGCGAGTTTACAACATCTTGTCAATGTGGAGAAGAAATCAATATTGCTGAAAAGTTTCTACGTGCACAATTTATCAGGGGCATCAAAGATACATCGATTCGTGAAAAAATTCTTCAGTCAAATGAAAAATCTTTCGAAGCATTGGTAGAAAAAGCATTAGCAATAGAAGCTTCCAAATTAAGACAGTAAAGAGCTGTCATACAATAATCCATCATCAAGTTTCAATAAAATTGATCAATCTGGCGGCAAAATTTTGCGCTGAGAATAATTCAAATTCAAGAGGAAAAGTCAATTATCGAGAACTAGGAATAGACAATTTGTGTATACGATGTGGCAAAGTTCACTTTGTTAAAAACTGTAGAATCGATCCCAAGAAACTGTTCTGTAACGCATGCCAAAAATATGGTCATGTAAAATCGGCATGCATTTCCACCCTTCTGGCCAAGAAAAGCAAAGCTAAGCATTCTACCAATCACCTCGAAGAAGAAAGTGAACCAGAAAATGGCGATGTGTTTAGCATCAATAGGATTGTAAGTAGATTCCGGCGCAGGATTCACTCTTTTACCTGAAAGGAGAAGCATGTATTCGATATCAAAACAAATTATCAAATGAAGAATTCTACGTCGTACCAGATAACCTTGAGCCATTATTAGGAAGTGTTTGGATTAGACATCTGGATATCGACCTTCAGCAGATTGATAACTTTTCATCAAATGTCAATCAGGTGAATACCGACTACAGAAGAAGAATTCATTTGAAAATATTCAAAAATTTTCGATGAACGGATTGGATTAGTGCCAAATTTCAAGATATCTTTTCATCTACGTGAAAATACCCTACGCACTCAAAGAAAAAGTTGAAAAAGAATTGGATAGTCTGGAAGCCGCAGGAATAATAACAAAAGTGAATCATAGTGACTGGGGTTCACCATTAATCGTCATTCCTAAAGCTGATGGCAACGTGAGACTGAGTGGACTACAAAATTGGTGTTAATGACAAGCTTATAGCTGCAAACTATCCCATAAGGAAAATTGAAGACATTCTTAACAGTCTCAAGGATTCAAAATATTTTTGTCGATTAGACTTGTACAAAGCCTACCTTCATTTGCCAGTAGATGAAGAAGGAAGCAACATTCAAACAATATCAACCCACAGAGGAACTTATCGAATGAATAGACTTTCTTTTGGTATCAAAACTGCTCCATCCGAATTTAACAGAATTATAGATCAAATTATTTCCGGCCTATCAAAAACACACTCATATTTCGATGACATAATTTTCCATGGATCAACTAGAGAAGAGTGTCAAAGAAACCTTGAGCATGTCTTCAAAGACTCCAAGAATTCGATTTACATTTAAACCGTAAGAAATGTGATTTTTTCGAAACCAGCACCGAGTACTTGGGATATCTCATTGTACAGAATCAAATTTCGAAGTCACCTAAGAAAGTGCAAGCAATTCTTGATATGCCAAGGCCAACTGATGTTGATGGAGTTCGCAGATTTCTGGGCATGGTCATGTACTACACCCGATTCATTCGGAATGCTTCAACCAAAACTTATCCGCTTCGTAAATTATTGCAGAAACTGGAACCGTTCCTGTGAGTCAGCCTTTATTGCACTGAAGCAAGAAATTGCCAGCGATCAAGTGTTGATTCCTTACGATCCAGTATTGCCTTTGAAACTAGCCTGCGAAGCTAGTCCAACGGGGGTAGCCGGGGTTCTTTCTCATATTATAGATGGTAAAGAAAAACCGATAGCATTTGCATCAAGATCTTTAACTACGAGTGAACAAAACTACAGCCAATTAGATCGAGAGGCACTTGCCATTATGTTCTCCATCAACCATTTCTTCATGTACCTCTATGGTCGTAAATTCAAGCTCATTACGGATAACAGCCCTCTAACCAGGATTTTTCATCAAAACTCCAAATTACTATCGATGACCTCGGCCAGACTCCTTCGGTATGCTTCATTTCTATCTGGATTCGACTACGAAGTTGAATACAGAAAAAGCGCTGAACATGTAAACGTCGATTGTTTGTCAAGAGCTTCCATTAACCAACCATCAACTTCAATGGAAAAATTCATCAATGAAGAAGTGAATCAACTTTGTCTTGCATCAATCAAAGAAATATCAACCATCGATCTCACCTATGAAAGTCTTAAAATTGCTACAGAAAATGATTCAGTTCTATCGAAAATTAAATCCGATTTAAAATCTCGTATTCAAACGGAAAATGAATTTACTCTACTCGACGGAATTTTATTCAAAGGACAAAGAATTGTCATTCCAATATCACTTCAACCATTGGTTCTTTCTGAACTTCATAACACTCACATTGGTATAACAAAAATGAAACAGTTAGCAAGACGTTACTGTTACTGGAAAAACATCGATAAGGATATCGAAAGAATAGTTAAATCTTGTCAACCTTGTGCAGAAATTAGAAAATCTCCTTCAAAAGCACCTCTGCACCTTTGGGATCCACCAGCAGAAAATTGGGACCGTATCCACATCGATTATGCAGGACCGTTTCAAGGGTTTTATTTTTTAGTAGTCGTCGACGCTAAATCACGATGTGCCGAAATAAAAATTCTTCGGGAAGCACCAACTTCAAAAATAACAGTCGAATTACTCAGAGAAATCTTTTATTTTCATGGTTTTCCCCATTTCATGGTTTCCAGACAATGCCAAAATTTTTGTGAGTGAACATTTCAAAACCTATTCAAAACAACATGGATAATTTCAGAAATTTATTGCACCAGGACACCCAGCAACTAATGGCTTGGCTGAAAGGAATGTGCAAACATTGAAAATGAGACTCAAAGCTATGTCCAACGAGCGTACTCCAATGAACAAAAAAATTCAAGAGATTCTTCTGAAGTATCGAGCAACTCCTTTAGCTTGCGGAAACTCACCTGCCGAATTATATCTGAAAAGAAACCTAAGAATTAAATTGGATGCATTACGTCCACCCAAACACATAAGATCAGAAAATATTTAATCGGGTACAAGAAGTTTAAACGTGGGAGATAGGGTTCAAGTAAGGTATTATGAAGCAAACAAATGTCTGTGGAAATTTGGATTTATCACGAAAAAGTATGGATTACTTCATTATCAAGTACAACTCGATGATGGATATTCCCTGAAACGCCATATTGACCAAATCCAAGAAACTCTAGTCCCTAGTAAAATGGGCACTTTTTCAAATGATCCACCTTTGACCAATGAAGATAATTCACCATCCTTCGACCAACCTCAACCATATTCTGTACCATTTGTCCAATAATCTTCTCAACATCCTAGACAAAACCTAAAAGAACAAGAAACAATGCAGCCTGAACAAGTGAACGATCCCGAACATCCTGATTTACAAAATGCTGAACCGATACAGCCACCTCCGTTTCCTGTTCGAGATCCACAATCAGAGCACCCACTCCGTAGATCTCAAAGAGTTCGACAATCGAATATCCGATTGCGAGATTATGTTTGCAGTTAGATGAGTTCAGTTACTTTTGTGTTTTCTTATTATCGTGGGAGACTGTAACATCCTATACTCATGAATATAATTTAAGTTCTATAAAATGACATGTATGAAAAAACGTCAGTGGGCATTTCACTTATGTCAATAAAGAAGTTTCATAATTGTCGATTAAAAGTGGAATACAGTTATTTCTATTAAATAGACAACACCACCGGTCTCGTGCATGGCATCACACGTATTAAAAGCAAGGGCTACGTCTTCCCCTAGCTCGCACAAGTCTCTGACTTTTGAGGGTTGCACGTAGGGGAGCAACCGGTTGACGGATATAACAATTTTAACAATTTTAACAAAAACAATTTTTAACAAAAAATCCAATTTTTATAGAAAACTTGCTTCTATTTCGGAAACCTGACTCTCTACGTATAGCAACATGATACATCATTTGAAAGAAAATTCAATTGTCTTTCAGGATATTTGATAATATACAGGGTGTTCCATTTGAAAAAATGCACTTTTCACCACTCCAGTATGTATCGGTAAAATCACAAATTCTCAACGACCCTGTATAATGAAGTCCAAATTCCCTTGGTTATAACTAAAAGACAGGACATTGTCAAACTACATTCAAAATATCAGCTTTCTACATAGTCAAATAATGCAGTAATAAACATTTAATTGAAGCTATGTTTCGTACAAAAAATAAGGAAATTAATGAATTTCTCGAAAACCACTGGAGATAGGTATAGGGAAGTATCATATGAAAATAATCGAAAAGCAATAGCAAAGCCAAAAATGCAATAATATACAGGGTATTCCATTTAAAATATCAAAGTTGTTGCTACTTTTCGATAGAAGCGGCAACGCCGCAGCGTTGAAAATATTTTAGATCGAAAAAGCAGATCTGATTATCCAAGAAACCAAATTTTCAGAATAATCCTACGTCCCTTTTTCCAGAAACGTCTAATAGGCCATCGAGTTTGGGACACCCTGTATATTGGAATTTGATGAATTGAATGAATAACCCAATTTTTTACGATTCAAAATAAATTCAAGATTCAGGAATAAAACTAAACATTTATTGTGGGTAGCGTTTAATGATAAAGGAAATATCGAAGAACCTCCTGTAAGTGGGTATTACTGTACTAGTAAGTCCGGATCAAGAACGTTAGGCACTTGCGCCCATGTAGCAAGTGTGTTGTGGTTTTGTGGCAAGGCATGAACAAAATATTCGATACCCATCAACGACATTGCTATATAAATTTTGTTCATGTTCCTGAAATAGTCGACCCCAAGAAAGAAGATATTTTTCAGTCCCTTTGTAGGTGATACATTTCAAATTGTGGAACATGTACACATAGACCATTTTTCTTGATATTTTAATTGTTTTGCTGAATTTGTTGCAATAATTTTGTTTAGACGACTTTCTTCTGGAATATTTTCTTGTCACAATCCGTATACGTCGTAACTTTGGCGACTAATAATTCGAAAAGTAGCCATAGAAGGTGAATAAAACGGATGATGTCAATTGAAATATCATCACTCAATGATTAAATTTTGAAATGTAGGATAATTTCAATAAAAACAATATTTTGGAATTTTATATTTTTTGCTTATTTTTTTCTAATCACTTGGTGGATTTCTTCAAATTGATATGAATTCAGAATGGCTCCTCCATTGAAACAGTACTCATTTCAAAATATACAGTAAGTATGATTCAAAAATACTGAGCCATTTATGGTAAACATTTTTGAATCACCAAGTATGAGATTACAAGTCGTAAATTATTTTTGATGAAGGTCAGTTCATTATATTCTGTTACATGTTTCACTGAAAAATATATCGATGGTCTAAAAAATATTGGTAATAAGTATTTATTTTACTTTGAAGATTACCCTGTAGATAATTGAAAAATAGATCTCATTCAAGCATCAGATTATTGTTTGGGATTAAAGGAATGGAGACTGACAGAAAAAAAAGTTATTGAATATTCTAATGGCGTACAAATAATGAAATAAAAATGGCCACTTTAAAGTTCAACACCCCATATATCGAAAACTAGTCATAGAATCGTGATGAGTCAATGGACGCTTTTGAGAAGGTGATCAAATACTACAACATACTAAAATTTCAAGAAATTTATCTGAAGGCCATTTTTCATAAGAGAAGTGCGGAGTCCTTTGGTAAACGATCCTCAAATTTTATTATCAAACTATATCTCAGCCGGGATGCATTTTGGGATATACATTGATAGGAACTTTCCACCTCAAAATGAGGTAAGGAATCTGTACGAAGTTTGTCGGTCTTATTCTGACTCACCCTGTATATGAAAAATAATTACAACATAATCAGCATAATAAAGAAAGATTGGGGTCATACTTATCAATACATAAATATACAAAAGTCGTGCATTTACATAGATTGCATAATAAAAATAAATATATCCCAGAATTTAAAAAAAAACTATTAAATCAGTAAGTAAATAGTAAGTTTAAGGTCCTACTCATCCATACACAATATTCGTACATACATAGCGTCTGTGAAGTACTAATACCTCGTATGCCCAAATACGTTTTTTTACAGAAGGGCTATCGGGTTAGGAGCTATTGTTTGCACAAAATATTGATATTCTTATACGAGCTATTAGAAATTCTCAATTTCTACTGAAATAATTTTTTGTAGCTTACAAGTTGTCAGAACATCACGAGGTATTGGCACACAGTATTCGTGAGTGCAATACGAGGTATTTGTACTTCACAGACAATAGATTGCATAGTAAAAATATAGATAAAAGTCTCTGACAAAAATAAATAGGTAAGTATATTCCAGAAAGAAAAAAATAACAACATTATTAAAATCTGTGTTCTTTGTAAATCACCATCCAGGAAATCATCACAAGTATAGTAACATTTTTGCAACAGCAATAGCTTTACTCTACTATGAAACATTTAGAGGTAATTTGCTTGATTTGTTCTGGTAATCTATTATACAGATTCATAGCATTTTCAGTTGCATTTGTTTCTTTCTAGTTCTAGAATATTTTATCTTGAAAACCTATGCATCAGAGAATATATATAGAGGGAGCAGGCAAATATTTTCTTATGGTCAGTGAATCCTAGAAGGCTTTGGCTTTTTTACGAATATGGCCAATGAAAGGACTTTAATAGTTCAAATCTCTTAAAATAGTTTCAATGTTAATTATTTAAAAGTTTTCACAAAAGCCATTAGATTTTACTATTTTACTTTTTCAGGAATTGTATGTTTCAAGCCAGGAAGTATTCGAAGGGCTGAATTCATAAAGGATAACTTGAGTTGTGGACCGGACGGGATCCCTGCCTATTTCCTTAAAAGGTGTGTTTATTCACTAACTATGCCATTGTGTACAATATTCAATTTATCATTGAAGCTTGGAATATTTCCCTGTCAATGGAAGAATAGTTATGTCACCCCCATTTTCAAAAGTGGAAAAAAGGATGATATAAAAAACTATCGGCCAATTAGTAAACTTTCAGCCATTCCAAAGCTTTTTGAATTTTTACTTGTGCACTACATTTCGTGGCATTGCAAGAATTTGCTAAATGATAATCAACATGGATTTGCCACAGGTAAATCAACAACATCAAATCTATTAGTATATCAACAGGATATTGTCAGGGCCCTTGAAAAAGGTCTTCAAATTGATACAATATATACTGATTTCAGTAAGGCCTTTGATAGGGTAAACCACAACTTGTTAATCAATAAATTACAAGAAACCGGTTTTCCAGCATGGTTAACAAGTTGGTTTAATAGTTATTTATCTGATAGAAAACAGTTGGTAAAAATTCAAAACCACATTTCCAGTGATATTCATGTTACATCTGGTGTTCCGCAGGGGTCACACTTGGGCCCACTTCTCTTCAATATATTCATTGATGACATAGCTCTTAACTTTCGTTTCTGTAAGTACCTTCTCTTTGCTGATGACCTTAAAATCTATTTGCCAATAAACTCCGACAAAGACTGTGAAAACCTTCAATCTGATTTGAACATATTGATCAATTGGTCTCAAAATAATGGAATGTCATTAAATGTTGACAAATGCTATTGTATTTCTTTTTCTAGGTCCAATAATCCTATCCAATTCGATTATCAAATTGAGAACAACCTTAAACGGGTTTGTGAAATTCGTGATTTAGGAGTCATATTTGATCATCAATTAAATTTTACAAATCATATTAACTCCGTAGTCAGTAAGTCTTTTCAATTATTAGGTTTCATTTCTAGAAATACTAAAAAATTATCTGTTATGGCTTTTAGAACGTTATATCTATCATTAGTATATTCAGTTATTCAATACGCCTCACCAGTATGGTCACCATACTATCAAACTCACATCGATCAACTAGAAAAAGTGCATAGAAAATTTTTGAGGTGTATAGCATTTAAAATGAATCTGCAACATGGTGATTACGATTATAGGCAAGTTATGCAAAATTTGAATATTACCAGCTTGGAAGGTAGTAGAACAAGATCTGACTTGATTACTCTCTATAAAATAATATCAGGGGAGATAGATTGTCCTCCATTGCTCCATTCGATTAACTTTAAAGTTCCAAACAGACCTACTCGTAACTCCGATTTATTCCAAGTTCCCTTCCATCGCACAAACTATGGATATCATAGTACCCTGTCACGTTTTGTCAGATTAGGTAACGAATATTGCAATAGAGGATTAGAATTTACTGGAGTAACATCAACTGCATTCAAAACCAGTGTAAGAAGATTAGTGGAATAAGTTTCCTTTTATCACTGTAGTACTACTAAAATTGTTCATTGTTCATTTTTGTGTATATTTAATATAAGTATGTATTGTATTATATTTCATATCTAAAAAGGGGATAACCCGTGTATAAATAAATAAATAAATAAATAAATAAATAAATAAATAAAAGATGGGGAAAGCTGGAATATTAGGACTTGATGACATAATTCTTCCACTTGGTGGAAACGCTTGGAGAGATGGGTACTCCGCATTCAATTCACTTTGTTGATACCTCTCCGGAACAAATAAATTTCGAACTTGTTCGAAATATTAAAGACAAGTCTGTAAATTCCAGAGCACCGGTGTCCAAGCTAGCTCTAGTTGCTACTGGTTCTAAGTGTGAAAGTCACATAATTCGTGGGGAACTAGAGGAAGCACAAAATTATAGTGATTGACAATAATGTTCATAATGTTCACTTTCAATTAAAGTTGAATGATTTATTTACCAAATATGTACCAAATATATTTTCCACGTAGTTGAAGATTTAACAGACATAATCATTCTATATTTTAAAATCTCTTTAATTCAACTTGCCCTGAACGCTCAGATAATTTTTTCATAAGATCAAACTAACTTGATTGTTTTCTCATTATTAGATTGGTTTCACAATATTTTTTTAAAGGGAAGGCTAACCCAACTAAAGCACTAGTGTATCTTCAATGCTCAAATGTGAATTCTTCAAGTAGTCTTAAGCAGATACGTGGTTGAGGGGGAATGCTCTTTTTCACAATCTTCTTTTGGGTACAGTAGATAACAATTAAGTTCTCATAATATCTTATTCAAACTGTGTTTCCTGTTTGAATATAGAACATATTATCCCCTGAAAAGTCTTCTCAAAAATTAAACAAATAGTAAAATTAAAAAAAATAGGTTGGACCAAGTCTAACGTTTCCATGATAACATTTCATTTTCACTTATTTATATATTTTCCCTCAATATACAGGATGTTTCCGAAATTGGAGCAATAAATGAAAAAAAAATAATTTGGGAGATACTTAATGAATTTAAAAGTTTTCAAGACACTTTTGTTGATTACTGATCAGACGCAACATCATACGCTAACCGTTCGTTGTCGGTGAGAAACACACTGCCAGCGGGCAGTGCCTCTCAAATAAACGCCAGTAAAAGCGCCAATAGATTGAAAATTTTTGAAGGATCCAAAAACAAGAATTCTTGCCATTTGTTGTTACCTTATGTTCCAAATAACAACCTTTGTTTTTTATTGCTCAAATTTCGAAAACACCCTGTATATTATAGTAAACAAGTGTTTTAATAATTTCATGAGAAAAAATTAAGGAGATTCCTCTAACTAAAAACTCAACTTTTATAGGTTAGTCAGTCGCCTCATAATTAACGGTGACGACAGTTCTGAATTTTTTGAATGAATTTAGCAACCCCCTGTATATATCGGAATTTAAGTTTTTTTAGTATTAAAGATAAGTACTATATGTGAAATGGTATACAGAAACCAGAATTTTGGAAGGAGGTAAGTACAGAAATTTCATAAACATAATTATGATCGCTTCCTGGTCATTGGGTTTTGCTTATTATTCAATATTTCGAAAAAAACGTATACAGTTTGGCAGTATTTTAAATGCTCAAAAAATCAACAACACAGAAAAATGGGCTAGTATTAGAGCTAAAAAACATTAATCAATGAACTGGGGCCAGAATGGAGAATCAACCACTTAAAAGAAGAAACAAATTTCCTCTACGAAACCAAACTTTCAATCAATATGTAGGTATGTACATAAATCTTACAAGTAAGTATGTACCCGGCATTACAAGCAATCATAGTTTCTTCATAGACGCGTACCCTTCTTTTTTACAAAAATTATCATGTACTTTCCACAACAAGAATTGTAGAGAATCCAGTTTTTGATATTAATCCAGGAAGAGTTAACCGCATCATTTGAACAAAGTTTGAAAATATGTACTGGAGAGTATCATGCATATCTGCAGGTGGTCATTCCCAGCCAAGTGAAGGATAATAGTCCAAGACCCAGAGCTTTTAACCTGACATTAAATCCCATGCTAATTCCATGCTAATGATTTTTGGCACAAAGGTAGAGTAATGATAGTACTTTAAGAAAAAAAAAATTGTTCTGCACGCGGGCTGCTCCGGAAAGTGTCGAAAATTCCCGGAAAATCAATATTTCGTTAATAACGTGAAATGAGTTGAGAATTTTGCCATAGCGTTATGAGCAGAGTTGTAGAGCGCAAAAATCTGGTCAAAAAATGTATGCACATATATTTTCAGAAAATGCTTCCTGGACGAAATGATAAGCTATCATCGTTGGTCCCAGATTTGCGCGCGAATTCCTCGACTCTAACTTCTTTGTTTTTTAACGAATCTTCATAAATCAAACGGCATTTTAAAGGAAATTCCACAAACTTTCGAAATATTAAGCTAGCAAGTGCCGTAGAAGAGGTTTCTAGTTGATATTCGTGTATTAACAAACTAATTGTTAATAAATAAACGATGGATTTTTATAATTTTTCCGCTTATATATCTAAATCACTGAAGCCGTGTAAATATTAACCAGCTGAAAAGGTACAAAATCACATATCCCATTTTTTCTCAATTTCCCTTATTTTTGTCTCGAGCAATTTTTATGGCACTTGTTCTTACAGTCGACATAATGATATTAAAGATAGAGATTTGTTAAAGGAGATATATATGATTTGATAGCTAAGAAGCTGAACTTTCAGAATATGCACCGAAAAACGTCTTGTAATTAAATTTTCATTCATGATTTTGTACATTTCTCGAAAAATCGTGAAAACCTATAAAAATTCTTTTGCTGAGTCGCGCAAGTTTATTCCTTCAACTTTCGTTCGTTAAGGTTGTGCTCTGAATATGTATAAACATTTTTTGTAAAAATTTTTGGGTTCTACAACTTTGCCCATAACACTATAGCAAAATTCTTAACTCATTTCACGTTATTAACGAAATATCGATTTTGGGGTGTTTTCCGGGAATTTTCGACACTTTCCGGAGCAGCCCGCGTGCAGTACTATCATTACTATACCTTTGTGCCAAAAATCATTAGCATGGGATTTAATGTCAGGTTTTGGGGGTATTTCATTTCCTGCGCTTGAACTATAAATTAACTGTTTGATTACAAGACACTCACTTGCAATTTGGTCATCTTGGAAGAACGTTGCACACATATCTGTCAGATTAAGTTCAATGTCCGCCTCATTATTCCACTTGGTGGAAACTGTGGAGAAAATGGGTACTTCGACTCTGACGATTTTATTCGTTTAATTTTTATGATACTTTCACATATTTTCGGACACTGTTCAAAATGATACAGTTAACTTTTCCTGGAGTCTGTGCTTTTTAAGGGGTGCATTTCTTGCTTTTCCATACGGATGGCGCTGCGACCAGCTTAGGTGTGGGTCGTAGCTTCATCCGTGAGGAAATATCAGTTGAACAGTTCATTATTATTCATTTGTCAGGGACAGGACAACTACAATGTTGTTCGACCTACGCTAGCACTGATGAGAGGAAAAACTTCGAAACATGCATGTCTGCATTCCGATCAGATGAAGGATAATCCACTGTTTAATTACAAGATACGCCCTTGCAATTGGGTCTTCTTGGAAGAACGTTGAACAAATATCTGTCAGATGTAGTTAAATGTCCGTCGTGGTATTAGCCAGGGAAGTAGTTGTTTTCTAACAGAGTTTGGCTCATTATTCCACTTGGAAACGTGTGGAGAGAAAGGGTTATTTTTTTCTTTTCATTATCGTGATATTCTCCAGCACATATTCTCGAACTTTGTTGGAACTGAAACAGTTAGCACTCAATTCGGAAATATATGTTTTATAAAGGTATTAAGTAGTATTAATTAACCTTGGATCAAAATAATGTGTGATAAAAAAATAAAAGAATTATGTCTAAGTAGATGGCAATCTTCATTTTAAATTAGTTTCAAATGCATTGAAAGGATCAAGTTAAATATTATTATCATTCGATATAATTCTAGATAGTGTTAAGTGTTTTCTATAAGTGCATTTGTGAAAATCAATGAGTGTTTCGAGTTGCTCTAGCTGGAACATGTAGGCTGATTAATGATGTTGTGGATATAATTCAAACTCCTATGTAAGATTCTAATATCTGCATAAACTCTTCGAGTGCTAAGTATCTCTATTTCTGCTGTAATGCGAACTTCTCGTGTTGAATTTTCAATTAAAGACACGTCCATTTTTAATACAGTTGCGGCCAATAAAAAGTGGGACAACTCTTATAGCAGGTTTTTGTTTAATTCCAGCTGCTTGAATGTGTGTCATGAATACGTCATATGGCAACATTGAATATTTGACGTCTGCCAAATAATCCCAAATTAAAAAATAATTATGTCTCATATGAATGCAGTGGCGAAAGGTGGAATAATCGCAAAAATATCAACTGTCCAAATTTTTTTGCCATAACTGTACCTCAAGAATTTGTTCTGTATTTTCTCTATATTACTTACTGATGAGAATTTCATGTTGGTGGCCACGCTCACGAGCAATACTCTATTGATCTAACGAAAGAATAGGAAAAAGTGATTCAACATTTGCAAACTATTCCTTAGAATGCAACCACAAGTTTCTGAATCTAAATGATACGGAAATTTTGTACTTAATATGCAACCAAATGTTGGAAACTGAATTATTTAGAATCCTTCCTTTGCGGATGTATCCTGCTGAATTTTTATGTAATTTTTTTTTGGAAAATTGGCTGTACGAATCACCCTGGTTTTCGGAGAAAACCCCTCAAATGCAGAGCTTGTGCGAGCAAGGGAGATACGCGACCTACAGTTTGAATAAAAGTGGATTTCGAACCACTTTAGCTCAGTGGCAGGCGGTGGGGATCGAACCCACGTCGCCTGGGTGGGAAGCAAACGCTCTAACACCACGACCACTTCACTTTCAATCAGATTTGGCTTATCGCCGGTGTTCAAAACATCGTCCCACACATTATCACACGTAAGCGGGGCCCAGGTATAAAAAAGTGTGGTGAGTAATTCATTTGTTATGGGTTTATGTAAATAGACCATTAAAATAAGTACTTAGTTGTTTGATAATGTCCATATATTTCGAAACTACAGTAAGGTTCTAACTTCAGAAAAAAATCAAATAATCTTCCCAGCTATTACTATTTTAATGAATTATGTTTTTTTTTTTTCTTTTCGAATATCAGATGTTTCGATTCGTTATTAAACCAACAAGAAAATGTTGGCTGGCATGGTCGAATATTAGGAACGGGGAACGAAATTATTTATGGCCGTAGGTTTACCAGAGGACTGACCTGGTTCCCAAGGAGTTTCAGGATTGACAAAGCAATAAGATCTCAAAAAGATATTAAAAGTCCCAGTGAGAGCCTAAACAAATCTCTTGAACTGAACTGAGTGGTAGTGTTCCAGATCAAAATGGACGCGATACAACAACGCATATCAAAATCTGTGGACAGCTTCTGTTTTGAATAAGCTGTTGAGACTGTTGTCCCCTTTCACTAGTTCTGATTATAGTAAAATTGTTGCTTGTGAATTGCAGGGGCAAGTGGAAGAAGGGGTCAAGTAACATTTTCTGAAAATTTTCGGTTACGTCATAGAAGAAGGTGTTATGTGCATATGTAACTTGTCCTGTCAGGATCTGCTTCTATTCTTCATATCTGAGCAGATACACAGTGGTAGAAGGGGCTACGTTACATTAAACATCATGAACGCTAACTTTACTAAAACCTATTTTTCTCACAAACACATATTTGTAACATAACTCCTTCTTCCACTTGCCCCTTCAATTGAGTTTGGTGGACTGTAAGGGTTATTTTTATTGAGGTTTTTATAGAGATTTTTTATATCAAAGCAAAGATTATAAGCTTGATATACTTAAACTCGTTTATTCATCTTGTTTATCTCCTTGTCAAGCAATGGTAATTACAAAGTTATATAATATACCAAAGTGTAGGGTGTTAAAGATTATACATACAGCACTAAAGGTGTTAACATCCAGACTAGCGCGAGAAATCCTAGAAGTCCTGAAATTCCTGTCAGAACATACATGATAAAACAATTCTGTTTGTATGGATAGAACGGAACACCAAGGAATGACAAGGCTGACAAACTTATTGAGTAAAGATGAGCTACTTCATTCGTGAGCCCAGAACCAATACTTATCTTACCCACTATACTCACCAAAATGTACAGTGTACCAGAAAAATTAAAAACAATGTCCACTGATAATATTTTTCCAAAAAAACTTTCATTGTACACTTTGCAAGAATGCAATGTACTGGATCGAAGGAGACATGACATTCGGTCCAAAATAAAACCACATGTGACACCTAAAGTTCCACAAATCAAATCGCCAACTTACTAGTATTATAAAGAATAAGGATTACATACATATCAGAGAGAGGATACAATGCCATTTTGGCTGCAGTACTCCTAGGTCAAACTGATATACCTACACTGTGTGGAAAAAAGTTACCTCAATGAGTAGAAGTAAAAATACCTTTCAAATAAGAATAATTTGAAAATTTGAAGTCTTAGTGCTCAGTGCTCTTTTGGACTTTATTTACAAAGAACATATAATTTTTCTGAAAGAAAGTCTAGCAGAGAGTACTATGAAAGGTCCCACTTTAATTATTTTTAACCCCAATTAATGTACATATAACAAATTCAAATATTGAAAACAACTTTCGCTTTCAGAATTAAAATCTGAATATAGTTAGGAACTGGCATTGTTTAGTCACCGTCCAATTCATGAATGTTCAAAAAAGTCCCCATGCATTTCTTTTGATTTCCTGTTTCCTTTGTATGTTTTATCATCTATTCACATCCTGAATGAATGATTAGTTGACAAGTGTTATATTTATACAGTTGATAAAAATTAGGATTGCCATTACCAGTGCTTGCTAAACCAAACTGGTAGTTTGGAGATATCTGAAAAAATTATTACTTATACGGAGTGACCCACAAAAACACATTTTTTAGAGAAACAATAATTGATCTTACTTAGTATTATTTAGATCTCATAATGAGAGTGATACAAAATTGGTCAAAATAGAAAAAAGTTACACATTTTAAATGAGTATTTCTCATTTTTAGAAATGAGAAAATTGTTCCAGAAACTTTTACCACACTTTCCTTTGAGTAGCTCCACTTGTATTGTAAGATAAGTATTTCACTCTTCGAGTTCTACCCTCAACTTGAGTTTTTCAAATAAGGACAGGAACAAAAGCTAAACAAAAAAATGTGCAATTTTCACATCTTGAAATAATGTTTTGTCATGCATTTTTCTTTGGCTGAACCTTGATGACGGACTTAATTTAGTATTAGCAATCCCAAAAACAAATACTGAGAGTAGCTCAGATTTTTTAAAGCTTTATTGAGTGTGTTTTAGCATAAACAGATTTTAGCATAGGATTTTGTGTTGTAAAAGATTCACTTCATGATTAAATCATCAACTTCTTTTGGGATCCATCATCAGATTTTACAACCCTTGCATTTACAAATCAATTTCTGAAAGAAGACTTTATCCCAGCACAAATAGATTTTGGCAGTGAATTTGATGTTGCACACGGTTAATTTCGTGTGAAAATCATACTTACTCTCATTGGGATAGTTTAACACAAATTAACTCCGAATTTGCCCTCTATTCACGAAATAACACTCCAATAAGCCAAATACGAAAAAATCAGAGATGTTTTGTTGTTGTTCTGTCATATTTGTCATTCGATATTCCAAATGCGGTGTTGCCGTACTGACCAGACTATATCGACAATGAAGAATTTTCGTTCGGCGATGGAAATACTATAATTTTTACATGCTCCCAACAAGCTGCAATGAACGTTTCAATTGCCTTCTTATTGCTATATATTTCATCCAAGACAGTATTTATGGGTTTTCGTTGCCGTGAATATACCCGACAGATATCAAAATCTAGCTGACGTGCTTATTGAATTCTTAAAAAATTGCGACATGGCAATAATTTCATGATTTGAGGGATAACATTATGGAAAGATGTTACCTTCAGTTCTATTTGAGTATTAAGCCGTAGAAACAATGAAAGTTTTATGTAATGAGTTTTAAGTTTTGGGATTTTGGATATCAACTTTACAAATGAAACAAGATGCAAAACAGTATTGAAAAATAAATTTTGAAATTTACCAACAAGATTGTTTATGAGGCGTGAATTAAAAACATAAAACTTGCATTGTGTTTCAGCCTTAACTTATCTAGGTTGTGTTACTTGATCGGAGTTATCTATCATAATAGCAATTTAACATTTTTTTTTCTTTTATTGGTATGCCACTGGTCGTTCGAATATATCCGGAGATTTGGTCTGCTATCGACAGCTATTTTGACATTGGTTAAATGATGGTTGTTGCAGTTTTCCATTGCTTGAAAACGATGTGACGCCAAAAAGTGCCGCGATGGAGATTAGAGAATGGAAAATAGTGGATATTAACCGAGAAAGCACGATTTTGCACAATTATGGAACAGACTCTGGAAAATATATCGCCCACAACAATAAAAAATGTTTCGGAAAGTGTGGGCTAGTACCTTTCGACCCTAGCAGACAGAGTCAACAGAGAATATATAAATCAAAGACAAAATAGTGAAAGTAGCACCGAAATTCTAAAAGGGAAAAGAAAAATTTAGGCAATTTTCAGAAAATGAAAGAGAGGAGAAGAAATCTAGAAGACCTGTCTTCATTTAAGAAGAAAGTTAGAAAGCTGAAAATGAAGTGAAAGTTACTGTTCAGGATATAGAGTAACACAGTAAACCAAGCTCACCACAGGAATACCTTGCTAAGAGAATGCGAACTCCCTCGGCATCAACGCTAATTGGTTAATATGAAGCCGTAGTGAATGATGAAGCAGCTGTAGTGAATGATGAAGCCTCAGCGAAAACAAAACGGAACGAACTGGAAATGAAACAAGTAAGTATCATAGATGATTTCACTTATTCAAAATCGTTCCTCTCTGGTCAATGAGAGCTTGTTTAGGAAAATTAACCCTCCATATATTCATTGGATGTTAAGGACCACATACTTAAGTCCTCCAAAGAAATTTAAATCAGATAATAACATACCAGATTTTATATCTCCATACCCCTTCAAATGATAGAAAAATTACAAGACAAGAGAACGAGAGAAGACAGATACACAACATTAGAAAGAAGTATGGAACAAGTTGGGAGAAGTAAAAGAAAAACCTTGGAAGATATAAAACAAGTGATTAAGAAAGAAGACAGTAATTGAAGAAAATATATCTTCTGAGTTTTACTACTTGATTTAGAGAGATCTCAAGGGAATTAAATCAATGATGAAGAAGAGGAGGAAATTATGAAATTGAAAACATAGGCAGAATTGAAGGGTGATTTCATAATGGTTGAGTATAAAGGAGGAAAGAGAATGGCCTCCATTTTCATAAATCTATGTCATTCAAAGAATCAATTCTGAAAAAGAAATTGACATAATGGGTCTATGAAGTATTGAATCCACAAAATGAAAGTTCCTTGTTCAGGAAAACAATGTGTCTCTCATCAATTGATTCAACACTTAACGGGAAAGTTGTGGTTACTGATGAAAGAATAAGTTATCAGTTTCCACATTCTCTTCAGGCAAAAGAGATTCATCCTCAAATAATGAAATAGTTTTTGAAGTTTTTACATTTTCAGATTTCCAATCACTTTTCTAATTTTGTTTCTGAACTATAATTCTTAAATGAAACGATTTACTTATTGAGTATTGGATGAAACTTTCAAACATTTGAATGTTGACTATTATCTCCATAGACAAATTAAAAATAAAGAGACTGTTTGAAACACTAGCGATCTTGATCATCAAATTTTACTTAGCCCAGCTGCGCGTAGATGCGCTGCCCGCAATCGACAGACGACTACAGAGTGATGACAATGTCACTTTTTCATTTCGACCTTTGTCAAAATACAAAAGCATTTTGTTTAAATGTATTTACTGTTATCGTATCAAACAGTACAAACAGTAAAATACAAGCTGCTGCTGCTCTTCTCAAACTGATACTTATTTTCATCCGTCAGTCGCAAAAATTACAAATGGATTGTTCTTTCTATCCAAGAGTTCTCGTTTTCTATCAATATTGGAGGAAGTATATGGTTGACAGATTATTCAAGTGGAGTATGTGTTATAGCTACTCGTTCTTCTTGCTAATAAAAGTACAAAATTATTGAAGGTTTGTTGTAAATGTAATTTGTTTTTATTTTGGTTGATTTTGATGGGAATCTATGGTTTGGATTTGATGATATAAGAAAACAATATTCTCATTTTTGTTCTTCAGAGTTCTATTACTGTGTAGTTGTTACCTACAAGTCCCAAATTGATCAATGATAAAATATATACCTTATCATTATCTCAATGAAAGTCAGTTTCAGATTTGTCAATCTCATCATTTTGAAACAGCAAAACAAAACGAACTTTTTTTCCCATCACTTAAATTGGTGACTATTGGTGCTGTATATTAATTGAAAAATGGGTGTCATACATCTATTAGCATATAGTTGGGGATAATTGCATGCCAAATAATGGAATAAACATATGTACTTTTAACTTCAACACTCATAAGAGAAGTGAGGGGTCCTTTAGGTATTCATGTTTCAGCATGTATCAACTTATTCAAGCTACATTTTAAATAGTACTGACCAGATTATATAATTCACTGAACTGACCTGTGAAACTGGACTTTCAATATGAATATTTTCAAACAAGGCTGTGTGATTTGAGGAAATACTTTACAGAATTTGAAAACATTACATTTCATTATGTAAGAAGTATTAAAACTAGTAATATACTAAAATTGCTCTGAAAATCATCTTGGAATATATTTGTATAAATGTTGAAGATGAACCTTGGACCTTGTGGGTAATCCAAACTTCCATTACCATTCAATGTAAACTTGGTATACTTTGCATAATTTGTTGATATTTTCAATCCATGTAAATTAACGCACATAACACTACCTCAAAATATTTAAATATCAAAATATTCTTACCATTTTGAAGTGAAATCCACAGACAGCTGATGATAAGATACAGTGAAGTGAAACTTTGCAGCCTTCTTGTTCACTCGCTGCAGTCTTTTCCACACCGAGCCCATACTCGATGGATCGACACCAACACAGGACTGCATTATGACAAGATTTCAAATGATGAATTATTCACAAACAAGTATCGAAGCGCTACACAACACATGCGAATATAAATTGTTCAAAACAATATCATGCAGACAATATAAAAGACACAGGATGCCATAATCAGTCTTATCACCAAGTTTGAACCACATGACTATTATAGTGGTTTTAAACACTGAACCAAATGTTCACATTCAAGTCTCAATATAAAACTGATAGCAAATAGTTACTTCAAAGAATCAGGACAAGCAAAATGCAATATTTTGAAGAACTTTGACTTCACAATTATTAACCTTGCCTGAATCATTTGACGCAAGGGTCAATTCAAAGCACTGGCAATGATTGGACTTTTTTTAGAGCACATTTCCTTGTTGTCCATGCAGCAACGTACCTTGAACTTGACTGTCACTTAAATACGCATTTTCATAAACTATTCTTCAAATATCAATAATATATTTATTTATAACTTATGACCAAAAATACTGTCAAAATTTCGTCACCCATTTTTCTGCTTCAAAACACAGAAATACAAAAACAAAAACAGAAAACAGAACACAGAATTCCAAATGTTGTCGTTGTCACTGTTGTCAGTTGTCATGTTGTCACCACCGTAGATAAGTATATGAATTTGGGTCACTCGCCGCCATATTTGTGTCTACATCACAGAAGCCAATGGGGAAGAAACACTTAATCAAATTTAGGCGGATGACCAAGATGTTTTAGTATATATCAATTTAAATTGGTAATTACCAAAATATTTAGGTGTTTTTTGTTATTGGATTGGTTTTCATCTAATGACGTCACGAATCAGCTGTTTAATGTCATAGTTGTCACCAAAATTTTGTGGTAATTACCCAACTCCAAAGTTGTTTTTCATTTTCGGTTATGGTTATTATCGAAAAGAAAACTAATCTCATTCTGACCGTGTTTTTAATTGGTCTATTAAGTAAATATTTCATATTTCACATTATATAATAATGTAAAAGCATAACTACATTTTCATCGAATAAAAACTCTGACGCTAATACGCACACAAATCTCAGTTTTGTTTCCACACTATTAAAGTTCTCCATTTATAATAAGTATAATACTTTCAACAGTTATTGTATACAAAAATACGAAAAACCAGAATAATTAAGATTAAAACAAAGGAATAACATGAAGAAGGCAGAAATAAAACAAATGTTTTTGTCTACACTTTTGAATTTTAATAACCAGGAACCAGAGTTTAAACCAAAAGGTTTATTATGCGAAAGCAAACGTTGACGTCACGTCTGTCATTTATCATGAAAGTCCAAGGTACAGTTCGATTATTATAAGTTTACGCGTGCGTCATCAAGTAATGCATATGAAATAAGTCGAGACCACAGACTATGACCTCTATGAGGTCTGTGGTCGAGACGTTTAAGCCAAATGACGCCTAAGGCTGCGTTCATAAACTTAATCAGAGTAAGGACTGCTTACTCCGAACCGTTCGTATACTTACTCTGGCTGTATGGAGTATTCATTGACAATCGTTCAGAAACTTACTTCGAGTATACTCTACTTACTCTGCTTTCGAAAAGAGTAGTGATATACTCTGACAGTAATAACAATGACAAGGAACTTTTTTTATAGTTTGTTATTGTTTGTATGTTCACGTTTCCACGTGCTTTTAAAGTGAAAGTTAAAAAATACGGAAGTTTCGACAATTCAGAGATTAATATATTCCCACGATATAGATTTTCATGTAGTATCAATTGGCAGAAATATTTTCATTCTTAAAACCAAAGGATAGCTTCAAAGTGTAATTAATAATATTTCACTTCTGGACACCCTAATAAAGAGTTTCAATATTTTGTATCAGTAAATGGAGAGCTTTGTGAAGTTCTCAAGTCTCAAACGAAACCAAACACAACCTCAATTTCATGAATCACCATCATCAATATTGTAATTGACACTTTGCACTCTTTGCAAAGTTTTTAAACGACTATGCAGGAGTAATGATTGACATGTACTTCTAATCATGTGACCGTACTCTTACTCTACTCTCATAGTAAGTTTATAAACGCAGCTTTTTAGTAAGTTTATGAACGCAGCCTAAATGTAGAATGCCGTGGCTAATATTCCGATAAAATTACAATGTGTAGGTAATAAGATAGGATTTCAAATTCATGGAAATCGCGAACCACCGACAATGTGAGTGTTTTTTTAGTTCCAACAGAATATACCGTGTGACACATTCATGGGTACACACCTTTTTTCCTTTATTTTCCAAATATGCCAAAAAGTGTCGTTCAGTGAGCATATTCAATGTTACAAATTTAAAAAATATTGCTGGAGATACAAAGGCGAAAAAGAATGAATCTTTAAAATTGTTTTTTCCGTTAACCAGCTGTCGTCCCCTTACGAACGGCAGCTCTCAGTAGTGCGATTCCTAGCACACGGTGTTTTCCAATTATTACGAATCCAGTGACACCAGGTTTGATAGGATAATAAAACATGGAGGCAGTGTACTAGAAACTTTTGACCTCCCTACTGTATTCTAATTTCAGTCACACTCATATAAGGAAGTTATTTTATCCATACCTCCGCAGCTGTTAGACACAAATCCATCACATCCTAATTTTATCCACATTAATGCAAATTCTTCAGGTAGGTAATAGTTAACGAAAAAAGTTGTTAAAAAAACTAGGTTTGAGTGCAATATTTTCAAAACCTTTGCATACGGGGATATCAAAAAATGAGTTTCCATTCAAACAGAGTTTATGACGACACATTCTAATGTTTCTCTAAATATTTGATAACATGTCTTTTTTTAGCCATGATTATTCATTATGTAAACACCTACTTTATATTAATATATATATACGGGGAAGATACCCATATTTACAAACAATGTATAACATAAAACAATAATACATAAAAAAGAGTATGGTTAACTATAAATAAAAACATGTTTACAGGTACAGAATTGAACATACGCAATAATACATAAATAATACAAGACTTGACGTACTAAAAAGTGTACCTACATTGTGGCCCTTTTCATTTGCCATAAGGAAGCTGAGAAAAAATCGATAGTCATAGAGTGAAAATTTGCCTGTCGCAGTAATCGAATCATCCCTGTGTTCGATGTGCAACTAAGGTACTATATGCACGTAGTGCTCTTGGAGGTACATATAGTTTCACTTCTTCTAATAATTCGGGAGCATCTATCAAACCGTTCAGAATTTTGTAAATGAACAAGGAGTCAAACCCCTGCCTTCTTTGGATCAATGGACTCATATCCATTACTGAAAGCATGTTGGTATAGGAGTATGGAATGTTGAGTCTAAATGAGCAGTACATGAGAAATCTGCGTTGAACTCTTTCCAGTTTTTCGATGTGAACTTGGGCATAAGGGCACCAAATAATCGAAGCATATTCCAGATGAGATCTTACTAATGAATTGAATAAGATTTTCACTGTACTCATATGAACGAAATCTCTGGAATGTCTCTTTATGAAACCCAATTGTTTAAGTGCTCCATTGCAAATGTACTCAATGTGCAAAGAAAATGAGAGAGTAGACTGAAACACGACTCCAATATCTTTGATCGATATGTAACTTTCTGGATTGCAATATTATCGAGAACATAGTTAAAGTTCACTCTTTGCATTGTGCGGTGGAAGCTGATGACTTTACATTTCGAAGGATTTATGCTCATTTTATTTATCAAGCAACCACGTGAAAAAACATTCAGGCTATCCTGGAGAATGATACAGTCTCCGGGATTCTGTACAACGCGAAATATTTTGACATCATCTGCATACATGAGAAAATTACAATCAGAGATTTCTCTGACGATGTCATCGATGAATACACTGAACAGTAAAGGCCCTAGGTGGGAGCCCTGTGGCACACCTGATGTAGCGATGTAATCATCAGATATGCATGCGTTCAACTTGACAAATAGGAGGCGATCTGATAGGTAAGTTTTTAACCATTCTAGAAGAGATCCGCGAACGCCAATATGAGATAACTTCTGAATGAGAATATCATGATTAACTTTATCAAAAGCCTCAGATAGATCTGCGTAAACACAATCAACCTGAAGACCCTTCTCTAAAGCAGATACAATGAAGTTGGTATAGATCATGAGGTTAGTACTCGTCGATCGTCCATCTTGAAACCCGTGTTGATTTATACTTATTTCATTAGCTAACATCGAACTGAGGAATTTATTAACCAAGCACTCAAACACCTTGGGAATAGCGGAGAGAATAGTTATAGGTCTATAATTTTCGATAAGTGCAGGATTTCCCGATTTGAGAAGAGGTTTGACAAATGACTTTTTCCAGTAGAGTGGAAAAATTCCATCTGTCAAAGATTTATTGAACATTAGCCACAGCGGTCTACTTAGTGAAAATGCACATTTTTTCAGGAACACGTTAGGAATGAGATCAGGACCAGGTCCCTTACTGACATCAAGTAAACACAAGCATTCCATCACTTCTGTAATGCCAACTGAGAGACAGTGTAAATTGATTATCTGGTTTTTTGACGATATAGGATCAAAATGATCAAAATTTGAACTTGTTTCATATACAGATGAAAAATAACGAGCGAACGATCCGACAATGCTCATTTTATCAGTTAGAATAGAATTATTATATTTCATAGTAGAAGGCATATCACAGATTTTCTTTTTCGAATCCACAAATTTCCAAAAGGGTTTAGTAGTTTCACTTATAAGGAATTCAGTATTGTCAATGTAAGTACGATAGCATTGTCGAGATAACAAACGGCATTGTGATCTCAAGTTTTGGAATTCAATATAATCATTATCGGAGAGAGACTGCTTATATCTGACATGCGCAATTTTTTTTACAGGAAATACGTTCTTTCAATTCACTACTGAACCAAATTGGAAATCTGGGGCAAGTATTAAATGTAATTTTAGGAACGTACGTTTCCAAAATCGTGTACATAACATCATAAAAAACTGACACACATTCATCTGCACTCAATGTAGAGAAATGTAGATCCCAGTTGAAATTATTAATTATAGTATTCAAACTAGTATAGTCAGCTCTATTAAAATCAAATCTTACTTCAGTATTGTTCAAATTATCAGATGTTGTTAGGATACATCAATTTTCAATGCAGGGTGATAGTTATCATTAGGTAATAGTTGATCCGCTGCCCTAGTAATACAATATCTGAACATATTGCTAAAAACAAGATCTAAATATTTATCATACAAATTGGGAACATTATTCAGTTGATACAAGTTACATAATGATACACATTCAATAAGAGTTTCCGATTTAGAGCCAGAACCGGTTGCCAGAGACACCATCATTCTCATTAGACCATAAAATATCAGGTACATTATAATCTCCTGCACAGTACACATTTTTCTCACCGTAAAGCTCGCAAATATATTCAATGGTTGAACAATGTGATTCATATACCTCTAAAGATGAGTCTGGAGGTAAATAGACGGCACCGAAACAACATTCATCTTGTATGGAGACCTATATCTGTTCACAATAGCCAATATCGGATGGAGTGACTATAAGGGACGATCTTATGTCACTTCGAACTTCAATGAAAATGCCACCACCTCTAGTATTACCTGTTGCATCAGAATCCCTGTCGAACCTGTACAGAGTATAACCAACAAGGCCAAGTTCTGCATCCCCAATCATCGACGTAAGCCATGATTCGACAAATACAATTACATCATATAAACAAGTTGACACAGTTATAGCTAAATCAATCATCATTTTTGTCCTCAAGCCACGAACATTTTGATAATATACCTGCAACTTTTTCACTTTTCTAAAAAATTTGAAGTTTTACGATACTGACGTGGTGGAACGCCTGCACTGCTTTTAGTCGGCTATATTTTCGTATTTTAGTACTTTAGAATTTTAAATATTTTGTAGCTGTGATATTACATGTTATTAATTTATTATTATATTTCGTAATTCAACTGTGTTTGTCAACAAGAAATCGTTCTTATGTACAATAAACATATAGGGCCAGTTTTATAGGTTCCAGTTACCTCCAGATGGACCAATAGTTTAGAATGTGAATTATTCTCGTTAAATAATACTCTTATAGTTCCATTCTAAACCATTAGTTAGTAGATCTGGAATTAACTGAAACCTATAACACTGGCACTAAAACTCACAAAAGGAATCTCCTAGAATTAGGTTTTCAAACTTTTTCAATTACCTATTCGTGCATGGATGCAAGGACCCACTGTATAATGATAAATAAATGAATATGTAATAAATAAAAAACACCAGTTGAAATATATTTGGTAATGAAATACCTACTCAACACATGATTTTAACAAAAAATGTATTCATACAGTTATTTATGTAATGCGAGCATGTAGAACTATGTACTATTTATGAAAGTAAAAACAAAATTAACATATTTAATCACTTTCTGATTCAGAACTGTCACGAATGTTTATAATAATGGGTCCAATAACCATATCTCAAAGGAGCTTTTCTCGTTCATACCATTTTTCAATGAGCGATTCGGTGTAGTTTACACATTTTGCCCAGGATTCAGTGTTGCACTTCTCTAATGCTTCATTCAACACACCCAATACTTTTTCATCACTGTATCCATCTCTGCCAATATGATTGTTGTAGTATGTCTTACAATTAGCCCAAATTAATTCAATAGCATTAAAGTCTGGGTGATAATAAGGTGGTAATCTTAATACTTCATGCCCATGTTCTCGTACAAGTTCATGTATAATATATGTTTTCCTTTCGGTTCATCTTAGCCAATTGCAATAACTCTGGTTTTGTTAATTTCTCATCAAAATCAATATTATTTTGCTGTAGCCAACAAACAATTTCCGATTTTCTTGAAGAAGTGGTAGGCTGTTTATTCAAAATTTCACTGTGATATGGTGCATTGTGCATTATTATCAAAGATGGCTCTTTCAAACTGGGAATTAACTGTGAAGTGATCCACTTGGCAAACGTACTATTCATTTCTCCATGATAATCTAGAATCAAAGATTTCGATCAGAACAATAAACTGGCTTCTGGAACAAACCCTTTTGCAGAACCAGCATGCATAACAATAAATCCTTCGGGTTTGCGTACACTTTTGACATTATCATCCTGCCAAGACTGGCTTTTATTTCCTCTAGAATAAATCCATGTCTCATCTAAAAAAAACACTTCTCATGGATATGAATTTTTTCGGTTTTCTTGGTATTTACGTAAAAAATATGCTCTTTGTGAAACAATATGAGTCTTTTCAACCAAAGCTCTGCGATTATCATCGATTGTTTAATTTAAATCCCAGCTCTTTCAGTAAAACATTCAAATATGATTTGCACATCGAAACAATCTCCTTATTTTGTCAGTTCATCGTTCAAGGATTGAAGGGTAACATATTTTTCTGGAAGAAAAAAATTCAAATAAATATAGGTACATGTCAAAATTCAAACGAAGTGAAGTTTCAAATTAAAAGAAAACTAGATGTGACAATAAAGTTTGACTTTTCAACTGATATACATAAATCCAATGACTTTCCTGATAAAGTTGTGATTGATGAAAATGGGGCGGTTACATTATTTGTTCAGAAATTTTTCTCACTAGTCAGTGTCACATCCATCGAATGAACAATCAATATTATCTTCATTTCCCTCACCAGGTAATAAGCAGGTACTCACTTTTTTCATACATATCGTTCAAAGTATTTCGTACTGCCATTTTCTGTCCTTCAGGTAAATCAGCTATTTTCTTTTTGAGACGACGTCTACTTTTCCTGGAGTTGATGGAATGGGTTTATTTTCGTTTCTTATTTTGATCTTGTACACCGTTTTTCGAGATATTTTAAGTGCATCTGCAACTCTGTAAAATACAGTAAAGAAAAGTCATGACATTTCTTTTGTGGTTCTAATTGTTACCTCTTGAACAGATGAAAGTGGTAAAAAAAAATACTCGCACAAGTTCAACACAAATTGTTGTGCTTGTGAGTGTAAAATAGTTCCAGGAATAATCTAAAAAAGAATTTAAATATATTATGAATTTTTTTGACCTGTATTTATAGATTTAGGTAATGTTTTTTTCTCTCAATAGGGTTTCCACACTATGAATAATTGTGGTGTAAATATCCCGGTAGTACGGAATTATAGTCACAAATGTCAATTGTGAGGTTAAAAATTTTGAAGATTATTTGTGAATAAAACACATTGTATTGTACTTACTTTGAAAGTAATGATTCCAAGAGACGTTCAGCTTTGAAAAAAACTGTTTTTATAATATTCGACTGCAAAACAAAGTAAAACGGGCGACAAATAATACCCCAATAACAGAAAACAATGACGCAATTGATGGTACACGCTAGCCAATACAATGTTTAGTTGAAATGTAAAAGACTGTTGGTTTTATGGCTATCTCTTTTCACTGTTTTGAGTTATAATCGATCCTCACAATACCCTAATTCTTAGCTTAGAAGACAAATATTAACGAATTTTGATTCACTCATAGTGGTTGTTAGAAAGAGATGTTCGATAGAGGGTGTGTGATTTCTTCCATCATAAATTGATGACGCATGGGTAAAGCTATAATAATCGAACTGGCGGTAAATACCAAAGAATTGTGGTTATCCGCCTAAATTCGATTTTAGATCATATATACGCTAGATACGGCATCATGTAGTATTTTTTGTTTGATATTAGAGGGGTACTGATAAGAGGGGGTGAAGAGGGTACAGTGGCGTACGAGATATTTTGGTACAGTGTATATTGACATACTTGTACAACACAAATATTTCATTTTCTGTTTTCTAATGAATGTATTTTATGTCTGGAGTAACATTAATGTATTGTTCTATATTATTTTATTTATTTACACATATTTTTACAAAAAACTTTTTGACTACTTTTGTAACTACTATTTCACCGCTTTTGTAACTGTGACCTGTCATAAAAGTATCTGTCTATAAATACCTGTTGGTCCGGCTAACAATTTACACTCAAATCAAATCAAATAATTATGCTTTATATATTGTCTGAAGAACATAATTCTAATTGACAGTCATTCAAAAATAAAAAATACCTATATTAATAAAATAATAGAATATTATATAAAAAGCCGGTACAATATAAATAATGAATAAATTAAAATAA
This sequence comes from Chrysolina americana, assembly GCA_958502065.1. Taxonomy (NCBI): domain Eukaryota; kingdom Metazoa; phylum Arthropoda; class Insecta; order Coleoptera; family Chrysomelidae; genus Chrysolina; species Chrysolina americana. The sequence goes on from OY293412.1 coordinate 59,706,363, forward strand.
AATAAAGTGGAACACAATAGGCACATGTAAATAAAATAGAATTAGTACAACGTTTTCACCGTACTGGTCAACAACACATATGTATAAATATAAAAAATACAAGTACAATTCAATAAAACATTTTAAAATTGAATCTTTGATAACTAGGATAGGATCTCAAAGATGAATTTAACAAAACTAAAAGTTCTCACAAAAGAACTCATCTAATAAGTAGAAAGCATTCGCCAGAAGAAGATTTTTTACGGAATTTTTAAATTTTCTTCTATTGCATATGATTTTAATCTCGTTATAGGTAAGTGATTAGATAATTTTTTGCCATTTTAAATTATAGAATTTTTTACCTGTCTCGATATTGGAATTGATAATTTAATATTTAATGTTTGTCTAGTGTTATAATGGGTTGTCGTCTAGATTTCGTTTCTAAATTTACTATGAATGAGACACACTGCTTCTAAAATAAAAATGCACGGTAGTGGTAAAATTTTGTGTTTAATGAAGAGTAGCTTACAAGAATCCTGGAATTTAGCCCTGCACATATACCTAATTGCTCTTTTTTGCAAAACAAAAACCATATTGTCATTACTTCAATTTAATTAAATTTTAATAGTATTTTTATAATATTTTAATGTCAAATATTATGTATTTACTTACATCATTTTCAAGTATTCCCCCTTTGTAAAATTTTGCAAATATCAGTATGCTTAATTATCAAAATAAATCTCCGACGCATGCGCAGAAGCGCACTGCTTCAAAGGCTGCCACAAGTGCCTCGTTTCCAAGACAGGAAGCAAAAGGAAACACTGCAAAAGACAAACCAGCCGAGTACATCGAATGCTGTGGGTGGCTTCATGGAAAGACATCAGGCCATACAAGGCTTAGTCAACACCGAAGGTTTACTTCGAGCAATGGATGACATTCTCGAGGGTTTAATGAGTGCCAGAAATAGCACTGAGAAATTCATGGCCTTCTGGAAGGTCGTGGAAAACATCCAGAACTACGGCCTCTAAATGCCTATAAAGGTGTGTATGCTCAATGTGAACGGAATCCTCAACAAGATCCAGCTTCTTGCTGACTTCGTTCACAGACATAAAATTGATGTTATGCTTCTATCCGAGACAAAACTTCGGCAGAAGCATAAACTGAAAATCAGAGGGTTCACAACCATCAGGACTGACAGGCCGAACGCCCTGAGAGGGGGAGTTGTCGCAATCCTCGTAAGGGCAAGTATACCACATACTGTCCTTCCACAAAGGCAAAGCTCTATGGAGCATGCCGGAATTCAGTTGGAGAGTGGAACAAGGATGTATGTGATATATAACCCCCCGAGCAATAAGTTCACGACTTTAGATCTCTATAATCTCTGCAATAGCGGACATAAAGTGTTGCTGGCAGGAAACTTTAATTCGAGGCGCTCTGAGTGGAATTGTACTATCCAATCAAATGTGAATGGAAATAAGCTCTGGGCACTATCCATAGAGCGGCTGTACCCCCACTACCATCGACCTGGTGATAAATAAGAACGTGACTGATATGACAGAACTTCGGACAGTTTCTGAGCTAATCTCAGACCATGATCCTGTGCTCTTTTCAGTCAAGGGAGGGCAGAATAATCCTCAAGGAAAAAGAAAACTCTTTGACTACTCCACTACTGACTGGAAGGAGTACAGAAAAATCATGAATGAGAAAACAACAATAACACCTCATATAACTGAAAATGACATAAATCAGGAAACGCAGAAACTGATCGAAGACATGCAATACGCCAGAGAAATCACCAACAGGAAGAAGGTAGTGAGAGAGGACAGGGATCTTCTTCCAGATCACATCATAGGCCTTATTAAACTGAAAAACCAACAGCGTCAGAAATCGCAGAATACGCGTAACGCCACACATAAACAACATATGTTAACGCTAGGCCATGAAATTAGCCACCTTATAAAACTACACAAGAATGGGATCTGGAAAAGGAAACTGGAAAACCTCAACGTCGGAGACAATTCCCTATGGAGGATGTTCAAACGTCTCCAGGGGAGGCATAAGGGCATAACTACCGTGGGGAATGGTAGAAGACAAGCTATGGCTGATCAAGGGAAAGCGGAAATGTTCGGAGAATATTACCAGGGTGTATTCCAAACGGGTGCTGACTCCACTCAAGAGCAGGAGTCAGTTTCTAGGGGAGCCAAAGAATTCAAAGAACAGACTAAAATCGAAATGAACCAAAGAACCTTCTCGAAGTTGATGACCAACTTCAAGAAACAATCAAAAGGCTACCTAGAAACAAGGCACCTGGCATGGACAAGGTTGATGCAGTGCTGCTCAGGAACCTCCCAAGAAGGTCTCTTGTGCAACTGATTTATGTGATCAACGCAATAATCAGATGGCAACACTATCCACAATGCTTGAAGCCCCATTTCACTACTCAGTGTGGTAGCCAAGTTGGTGGACAGAATCCTTCTGAAAAGATTCATAGAACTTGAAGAGGAGCTCAAACTCATACCGGCGGAGCAGTTCGGCTTCCGGAGGGGACATTCAACGTCGTCTCAGGTCGCCAGGATTGCCCACGATGTGAGGGAGGATTTCCTCAAACAACTCAACACAGTTATGATCCTGCTGGACATTCAGAAGGCATTTGACACTGTCTGGGTTCATCATGAAGATGATAAGAGCAGGCATGCCTTTATATATGGAAAAAATACTTGATTCGTACCTTGTTGGCAGGACTTTCAAGGTTAGAGTGAATGAAACAAGCTCTCTAATGAAAAAAAGCCGGAGCGGGAGTGCCGCAGGGGTTTAGCATGTCACCACTTTCATATTCGCTATTTACGCACGATTTTCCTATGTTCTATAACACGAGAACGGCTATTTATGCCGATGATACGGCAATATATGCCCAATCATTCTACAACAACGCAGCCGCATCTCTTGTTGAATTGGTTGGTAGTGCCGTACTTAGCAAAAAATAAAATAGTGTTAAATCCTGATAAAACAGAAATCATAAATTTCACAAAGAAACGCACGAACGTGATAATCTCTGGGGGATTTAGATTTCTGTATAATCGGATTGAGGAGTCCGACTCAGTGCGGTACTTGGGAGTACAATTGGACAGGTGTCTTGCACTTCATAAGCATGTCAGTCTGGCTATCCAAATGTGACCTATTCTAGCCACTAACCATCCAAAATAATGTCCAAACCCGGTTTTTTCTGTTGCTTTTCCGGGAACTCGAGAATGAAATGCCACTCAGCCTGATGTCTTACAACTAAGAAAGAAAACGACACCCTGCATAACTTGGAGGAGGCAGGGAAGCCTAAAGAACGGCGACTTAACACCCACAGCGTATAGAAACCTGCAAACATCGCAGGGTCTGTTCTGGGCAAGTAGAACAGATCGTGGACTGGTTTGCCAGCCCTCCGGAAATCCCGGACGGGCAGGATTAAACCAAAACACCTCCGCAGTGCTACCTTCTGCTTTACCCCTACTCTGTGGTAAAATGATGGTTTTAGTGTGGATTTTATATATTTATATGTTGTGAGAGTTATACATTTTTATTGTAAATCTAATCCAATATATATTTTTGAATTTTTTAATATAGTCTGGGGGCTGGCAGTCACTTTGTGGGAAGAATGACGGTAGCGAACGTTAACTGCTCATTGATGAACTAAGAAAAGAACTTCGTTATTGGAAAAGCTTAAATAATAATTCAACAATTACATATTTACTCATCAATTGTTCTAAATTTTTTATAAATAATAATTTCTTACATATATACTTTTAAAAACAGTTGACTTTCTATAGATTTGAGTTTTTCTTCTTTTTTACGTGTGAAAATTTGAAATTTTTAAAGGGATTAATTTTAATTATTCATCAGTAAACAAAATATTTTTGGATCAGGATTTTGTTAGTTCCTAAACCAAGCGAAAAAACAAAGATTAGTAAACAAGAATATAAGCAAAGAGTAAATTTTTATATTTTTACCAGGTCTGTGGTTCTTAAAATTCAGTTCCATTGTATTATTAATTCGATCTGATTATTTTCCAATTATTATAATTCACTAACTCGCAACAGAGTGATTATTGTAGTTTCCAAATTGATGGATAGAAAGAACGATTCTAAATGAGTTATTGCGAATTATTAGGTGCCAAAAGTCAACAGAACAGGTATAGTACGTACAAATATGGAAAGAAATCAGTGCCTGCATTAATTAGGAACTAGTGTACACATTTATTGATTTAGATATCATGCATTGACGCTAGAGGATTCGATTTCAATTTGTTACTTCAACCAAACGAACTTGTGATTGCTCGACAACCACATTCATGAAATATTCATTATTATTTCACAGTTTATAGCTAAAAGAATCAGTTCGCTCACTCGCCGCCATCTTGTGTACAAGATAGAATGAGCGCAGGGGAAACAAATTCGGGTTGCGCAATAGATTTGCACACAAACTTACATAGTTGTCAAGTATATAAATTTCGCGTGTTTTATTTTTCATTGAAACGATTTCTGGGCTCCTATAGGAAACTGCAAACATGTTTGAGTACTTCTTTATTCATGAAATACCATTATTTTTCCAGTAAATTTTCAGAAAATGAGAGCAACATATATGCAGCTCAAGTGTTCAGTGCCACTGTTTCTGCAGAAACAAATGCTTGTTTATCTTTCAAAAAACTCCCATTAGCAGACTTCAAGACAGTTGAATTCATAGAAAAAAATGATGATTTCTTTGATCTATTCAATTCATCAAAAGTCCACAAGGCATAATCGCATTCAATAGGACTTTCATGGGGACAGATACACAAATTCAATTTCTTAAAGATATGTTGACGTTCTATGAATCACTTTGTTGTCTAACGAAACAAAAATATAACCAAAGGGATGAAGTTTATTTTTGGGTGGGAATTGTCAATGTCGGTCTTTTTGCAAATGTGGGATGTTATAAAGGAAAACATAAAATTCATACAAGAAGAATGAATCAGGCCTGTTTAGAATTTTTTTTCGGTAAAATCATGCAGTAAAGTGGAAATTGCGGAAATTCTGCACCCACACAATTCTAAAGGACATTTACAAAAATGTTTGCAATCAGCTATTTGGATAATTTCGAAGGAACAAACTGCCTTGATTTTGACTCCACAACCACGTCAATTCAATTCTCTCAAAGTAGAAGTAAACGACTACATCAACCTCAATATAACATAAAGAATGATTTCGTTTCATTTAAAAAAATCAACACAAGTGAAAAACATATTCGAATCGAAATATGGCATCAACAAGCTGACTCAAACAATTTACAGTTTTCACAGGGCTTATCCAAATGCCAATAATGATTCATTTGGCAACTTAAAAATGCTTGATACTATTTTTTTGTAATATATACACGCCCTTGAAAACTGTTCTTGTGAACTTTTTGAAAATTTGGGCACAAAAGAAGGTATTGGATAGAATATTAAAAATTGTCCTTCAAAACTTGATTTCTGTAAGCCTTGTCAAGACTTCTCAAAATATTACTCATTGTCACTGTTAACGAGAGTTCGTATTTCTTGTACTAATAAATTTCTATATTAGAATCCACAGGTAATAAAAAAAACAATCAAAAACTGACTATTTTAAAACATAATTAGTTTATGTATATGAAAACTCATTTATCTACATTCAGTTATTTTTAATGTTTACGAATATTGCATTTACCCCAATATTTACGAACTACTTGTTTATCTTTCTGGATCCGTAAAAGTACCATTTGGTTTACCACATTCAATAGGACTCTATAATTTTTATTCAAGATCAAGATCCTGACATTGAAAAAATGTAGATATCTTCTTCAGTGTTTCGAAGAAGTTGAAATACTTTCTCCTATAAAATTACAATTACTAGAGTGTGGTAATCACTAATATTGGAATAAATCGTGTCATAAGAAATTTCCCATCTTCCTTAAATTCATTAACTTATATATGTTCTCAAAATTAGCTTCTGAATATTTAATTTTGATACGTCATCGTCAGCTAGAACACACTGATCGCAAAACTTTTCCGACATATTCAAATTAACGAAAAAATAAGTAATATTTCCATCACAAACTCTTACCCAATTTTGAAAGAAGTCAGTACAATAACCACAAAACTTTGTTGCCCTTTAAAGTTTTTGTCACAAATTTTGGTATCTTCCTCAAAACTTCTAGATTTTCAGCAATTTTTAATAGGGAGACCATACAACTGAATGATGTTAAAAAGCAATAATCTGCAATAAAAAAACAGACCTCAACACGGTCCAAATATCCACTGTTTAGGTACCTATTTTTAGTTCCAGCAGTGTATCCATTTTTATGTTGAGCATTGTATGAATTATAAGCGCTGTACAAACTGATATGAGACTTAAGCTCCAGACAGAATGGAAGTTTAATGTAGTAAGTTTTAAGTTGTGCGATTTTGGATATCAGTTTTAGAAATAAGACAGGATGCAAAACAGAATTGAAATAAAAAACTTGATTTCTACAAATGAGGTTGTCTGTAGGGCGTGATCAGAATAATAATGAAAGTGATAGTTTCGTGTTGAAACGGAATCTGAAATTATAGAAATGAAAACCAAAAACGTAAAACCTCCATTGTCTTTTCAGCCTTATTCATAACCGAATCAAAGTATGATCATGAAACCATATTCATAGACGACACCAAAATACAAGACAAAAGCGATTTGTAATTGCGGGGAGTTTAAATGACTAGACAGCTGCAAACTGAGTTGAAAATGCAAAAAATTATTGGCCAATTTAACCTGGGGTGGGATTCCGTGTACCACATAATGGCAGACATGGACGATATCGCTCCCGCCAGAGAGCGCTAGTGTGAGTGGAGGTCATGAGTGACATAACAAGTAATAAGATACAATAACACTTTAATTAGTAGCTGTTATGGAGAAATACGGCTCTATAAGTGTAAAAAGCCTCATTTATGAATTGAAAAAAGGAAAAGCAAAAACTTCCAGCTGTAAAGAACAGTTGATACGAAAACGAGTGGATGGAATCGGGGCAGTTTGTAGGTTAACTTGTCTATATTTGGTGAAATTTATTTACTGGCTTTAAATCTTATTCTTTCGATTACTCGATTATGATAGGAATAAACTCTTCATGTCCGTTATGCACTTATCAACTACTCCAATCTGACCTCCACTAACGATTGCGCCATCTACGTTAAGCTTACCAGAATACATGTCATCCTATAGTCGATCAAATAAGTGAGATGTCATTATCGTTTAATTCATGGGAGAGAAAGAGACATAGGTGTCGACTATAGAATTCTATGGTACACGGAACCCCACCCCAGGACAATCGAATGTTTCAGAAGCCAGGAACGTAATAATAGGTCAGGTCTGAACAAACTGTCAGACTCTGTATTCTGACATGACAAATTGCCATAGTGGGAGCCCCGTGTGACTCGTGATCTGACATACTACGAAAAAACATGTTTCAATTATGTCCCATTTATAAAGTCAGGTGAAGTTCAGTTTAGGGGTTACAAGCTCCACTAGGTGCTAATTTGACAGACAATGCAAAATCGTGTTCCAATTAAACCCCATTCAGGAAGTCAGGTGCAGTTCACTTCAGGTTCAGTTCAGGGGTAGCAAGCTCTATTGGGTGCTACTCAGTCGATGAATTTTATAGGTTTGCAACTTGTGTGGAGATCCTCTATTGGCGAGTTTAGCATCAAGGACGAATCAGATATATGCGTCCCCATGCAAGGTTTTTGAAGATCGGGCGGTTTAAACTCCTTTTACTCAAGTTTCTATTACAAGAACATATTTTATTTGATTCTGTTATCATTTTGTCAATGCTGAAGTAATGAATGAGATAGAAGATACAGTGAAAAATACTTTGGGATTATTTGAAAAACTCAAATAGAGCATTACTTCAGGATTGACAGAATTATTACAGAACCAAATGAAATATGTTCTTGTAATAGAAACGTGAGTAAAAGTTGTTTATAAACCGTCCGTGCTTCAAAAACCCTGCGTGGGGACGCATGTATCTAAATCGACCTTTAGCCACAATTGCTACATGGAGTAGCTCCAAGTAACTCCGGAGAGCTCCTGAAGTAATTTATCAGACCACGAAAAGTCATGTTCCAATTAAATGAAATCTATGAAGTCAGGTGAAGTTCAGTTCAGGAGTAAGAAGCTCTACTGGGTGCTAGTCCCTATGGCATATGGGAAGCGGCTATAGGTCACGAGTTACGACCCACTTATGTATATTTGAGAGACTAGATTTGATTTAGGTTATGAATAACTAACGCCTTAAGTCTAGTTCATACCCTCGCGAACTTCGCTATTTTTCTGCGAATAAAATGGCTGTCGACATGGTTCTGCATCAACGATTGGTCCGGCATGACTGGGAGATATTTTATTCGCAGAATAATTGCGAAATTCGCGAGGGTATGAACAAGATTAACACCTGTTTATATAAGGGACGAACAGATAAAATGGCAATATTCCCATGTTGATCACAGAATAGTGCCAGTCACCAATGAAATAAAGTGGCCTGCAATAACGCCAGCCAGTATTAAAGGCAACTTTTTTTAATAATGACTGGCACTATTCTGTGATTAAAAACAGATATATTGCAGTTTTGTCTGTTCGTCCCTTATTTACACAAGCGTTTGCTATTCATAACCTATGAATTAAATCTATAGAACTATAGTTTCTCAGATTTTCCTTTCTACATAATTTAATTTAAACTCAGATTTTGGAGTTTACTAAAAGCTATTTAGGAAATTTTTGGAACAAGGATATATGTCAGCATGTTTCAGATAGGAAATAAAAGAATAAATATTTGAAATCTGGAGGTTTCGATGTTCAGATAGATAAAAGTTATATCTCTATATTATGTTTTACCAAACAGAAGAAAAAGCTTTGTTGTTCTCAGTAGAGGTTTTAGAAGAATATGCTTGAATAATAAGTAAATATATTCATCCTAGATTGTGCAGTTCTGAAGTCTTGAAAATTTATGCACTATGCCACTAGTTCCTAATCAATGCAGGCACCGATTTTTTCCTTATTTTTATGGAACATAATAATTCGCAATAATTCATCTAGAATCGTTGTATCCATCAGCATGAGGTGAAATGCCCATGAATTATCACAATGATCAAAAACATTATTTCAATAAATTCTGATATAGAGTTTGACATAGACATATGTTTGTTGACATGAATATAATAATTGTAAAGAATCAGTTTAAATTAATAATACAATAGAATTGAATATTGAGACCCACACAGACCCTGAAACAATGTAAGAACTTTTACGTTTTGCCTATATTGTTTACCTTACTATCGTAAAAAACTAAATCCTATTCTGTCAAAAATCTTAAAAATATTTTGATCAATATCTGATAAATATTTGAAATGAAAAATACGAAATACCTGCAATGTATGTATTTGTGATAACCTCTATGGTATAAACGGACCTTCTAGAATGTTTCATTAAAATAATTGTTTATGAAAAATTGGGAACAACTGATGGATAAATCTAATTGTCAAATTGATATTTGAAATTTACCAATGTCGAAGGTCTTTTCTTAGTTCATCAATGAGCAGGTAACGTTCACTACCATCATTCTTCCCACAAAGTTACCGCAAGCCCATAGACTATATATAGGATTATGCTGGAGTACGTTACGTTATGATGCGTTACGAATATGATCGCTTGACGTTATGATGCGTTGCTGTTATGATGACATGACGTTCTGATAAAGTACGTTATGCTGGTGTATATTATAATGGTTTACGATTTCTATCTGGTACTATTACGATCAATTATGATTTCTACCGGTTATCGTTATGATGGAGTATTTTTCTATGTTTTACGATTTCTTTCCTGTATGTTATGATGAATTAGATGGACCCGCCGGGGGGCGCTCCAAAACTCCGGGAAAACAAAGCAAAGCAGTCACGTGACAGTTGATGACTTAGATGTTTTGTTGATATTTTTTATTTTATTTTTATGAATAATTTAGCTTTTAATTATGGGACGCGGTAGTATGCGGGTTGATTTCTCGCCTCATATGCCAAAGAGCGTGAGTTCGAATCTCAGCATTGCCACCGGTCTCGTGCATGGCATCACACGTATTAAAAAAAAAGGGCTGCGTCTTCCCCTAGCTCGCACAAGTCTCTGACTTTTGAGGGTTGCACGTAGGGGTGCAACCGGTTGACGGATATAACAATTTTAACAAAAAAAAATAAAAAAATTACGTCTCAACTTTGTTTCCCTAAATGCCTGTGGTAAAGATACATTTGGCTGAAAATTTTCAATATTTAATCGGAAAAAGTAGGCCTGTGGTTAAAGGGGATGCAGTATTCAATGCCAATCATGTTTTATTTATTTATATGTGAGGTAGAGAATACCGATGGGCGACGAGTTTTTGGACTTTCTCTGCAAACTTCCGTCTTGAAATTTTCCTCATGAACTGAAAATTGGATTGGGATTTCCAGATACACCAGTTACGAAGTGGAACTGTGAGTGCAGTTGCAAAGGGGGGCAATCTGGATTCTGTAAACATGTAGTTGCAGTCATGAAGAACTAAACGAGTTGAGCTGTACTGATGTCAAGCAAGTTTGGGATTGGGACAGAGAAAAAGTTGAGGCAGTTTATGCTGAAAGAGCAGTGGACTTCTGCCATTTCGAAAAGAAACATCGATATGAATTCAAATCCAATAAAGAAGTTGAAAAAGAGAATTGGAACTAGTTAATAGTGTTGTGATTGTGTGAAATACCTAACTTAATAATAATAAATTCAAGTATATTCACTTCACCCCACATCGACACCTATATACACATTTTGTTTTCTAAGTGCACATACCTATTTGTGTTGAAATGTTGTGAAAGGGTTACTTGTGAAATTTATTATTGTGACACCACACTATAGGTACACCATTCATCTTGATTTAATTTTGAATGAAGAGAAATAATTATTATTTCATTTATTACCTATACAAACTAATTGTTACTGTATTCAACATATAAAAAATAATTCGATTAACAGTCCAGGTTTTCATTATCATGTATCAAATAATAAAAATATCTTTATTGTTCAATAGTAGAACCATTTAAAGGACAATTTATGCAGGTAGTAACAATAATGTGCTAAAAGTTTTGAGTAACAGTATAACTGATTTTTAAAGGCAAACCTTGGCTACCCTAAACAGTCCATTAATTTTGTTTATACTTATGTCACAGTATTTACAAATCTTATTATAGTTCCCAGCGAGCACATACATCCCTGGGAGGTTTTGAGATGTTTCGAAAATGTGGGCATGCCGATGTTTCTTTGAGACGTAATGTGTACTTCGCAAAGAGGTGTTTAATGTTTTGTCTTTGTTCATTTGCGGTGTTTTTTAAATGTCTTTAGGAATGTATCGGTTAGGTGCACAAAATATGAATGTGTGGACGTTTTCAATTGGCATAACACAGTTCATCCTTGAGATGTTCACTGAGAATATAGCTACCGGTCGCGCAAGCGCAAATGTGATCTCAGTGATGATAGAATGTCAATATGTCTTTTTTTTTAATAGTAGATTTGTTATAATAGCACATTATCATTTTGTTGTAGATGCTGTAATTCTACTCTTTAGCTGTGAGTAGAAAATCAAGCATTACAAGTAAGAGAATATAATTAACTTTTTAGGCAGAATATATTTCTAGTTTAATTTTTATGTAATTAGACATATTTCCAAAAATTATAATTAGATCTTTCAATGCAATAATTTTTCGTATACGGAATATATTTTGAGTTTAGTTTTTGTATTTTTACCTAGTGTGTGTATGTGATATTTATATTTTTGAAAAATTATTCATTTTATATTTGCAGAAAATATTTTGGGTTTGATTTATATGTGTGTCCCTTAGTGGTTTTTGAGTTTCTTTTAAAATAAGTTTATCACTGCATATTTTGACTATTATTAATTTATAGACTATTTTTAATATGCGGCTTGAAAAAAAAACGCGAAGAAATTGTATTTTGTGATATCCCAGGGACATCTTTGAAAATGTTTTATATACAGTGATATAATGTAGGCAAACAGCTTTGAAAATGTTATCGCGAGTCTTTGAAAAGGCTTTGAAAAGAGCGAGAAAAAAATGCCTTTTGTGATGTCTCAGGAACATCCTAAAAATAGCACGTGCGGCAGACACTTTCTATTCATGTATGAACAGAACATCGCAGTGGAGGTTTGATGTCCTAAAAACTCGTACTTTTAACATCTCTGGGATGTTTTTGTGCTCACTGGGAGGAATTTTCAAAATGTACATACTTTGTATATGATTGGTATAATAAGATTACGGCTTCATCATCTAAAAAGTTTTTCAAATATTTGACGGATAAAACGATCCGATCAGATAATTAGAACCGGAGAAAAGCGGAAAAAATTGTGTTTTTTTTTTCTTTAATTCATAACGCTGTCATTTTTTAATATTAAGAGCTGAAACTTTGCACGATAGTAGCTATTGACGTGCACTTTATGTGTGCTGAACCTGGATTCAGTCAGAATAATAGTTTTCGCACAATCCTCATTTGAATTTTTTTAGGAAATATTTTCGCGGAGAGCTGGATGCGTTTGAAGTCGTCATATTGAAATTTAAAAAATAGATTTGGAAAGTAGAGGTGAGCAGTAACAAAACGTCTAGTCTGATTTTTCGATAAAACGCTTTTAAGTGTCTTAAAAACTAGTGAGAACATGAGGGAAAACGGCCGACCGCGCGTGAGCGATCTTGAGGTGGGGGACTGTGCGAATCGAGGAGAAACGTACCTATATAATATAGTAATAGGCACACGCTGCGCGCAACTTATAATTCTTTGCATTTGTTTATCTCGGCATGTACCGCAGAATGGGTCAGACTTTAAAACAGGAGATTTCGGCGCTGTTCCCACCGGACTATAATGGATGGAGATATATGTCAAAAATATATTATTCATAAAAAAAATTGTTGACAAGTTTTCAATAAGGGCTTCCATCTTATGATAAAAAATTCATACTCCGAATGGTTCCTGGTGATCGGCAAACATTCATTGTGCCTCGCCCTGTGAAATTCGGTGAATCGAATAGAAACGGCATGATAGAGACCATCGGTCACTGATAAGCCCCTCCACGTCCATCCTGGTTGTTTTTTGTTTCCTGCGATTTATAGAGTACCTACCAGTTCATCAGCTAGCGGAAAAGTTCGAGAAATTTAAATAAAAATCTGAAAGAAGTGCTGAAAAATGAATAGAAGGAATGAAATCATACTGGAATTATAAATTTAACAAAAAAAAAACACAATTTTCCGGTTTTTCCCGCTTTTCTCCGGTTCTAATTATCCGATCGGATTGCTTGATCCGTCATTCTCTTCGGAATTCAATTCTCAACAGTTCATCCTTTTGCACCGTTAACACTGCTTCAATAGTTTCCATTTTACAATAAAACAACTAAAAAAACGCGATTTTTTGTTGTTTATGGTTTATAACAAATTATAAAATGACATTTTCGAGTTGAGGACATAGTGGGAATAAACTACGGACTGTCCTGCACGGGATGGCACAGGCGGCTTCCAGGTAGTATTTTTGTCAACGACAATATCTCTATTGCTTGGCCTAAATGGATAATTCGAGACTCCAGTGTAAAATAGTTAGTTAATAAACTGCTAATAATGCTACTGGGAAAATTGGCTGAATACGAATTTAGATAAAATACCTATTACAAATTTAATTTTCAAAATGAAAAATACATTGTGAATGATTGCAAACCGTTTAATTATCCATTTATAGACATGGAAGTGTAGGAAAAATATCGTTATTCTAAGAATATTGACAAAAGATGGATATTGAGAATACCTGATATGAAGAATAGAACTGAGATGATTTTACATATTCTCAGATATTTTAGAACACAAATATTAACGGTGAAACGTTTGCAAATTGATATCTGCTATAGTATTATCAGAATATGACAACTCAGGCAATGAATTTGTAGCCAATATCGAATATTAAGTGAAAGAATGTGTTCTTTTGTGATGATTTCTCCCAACTGAAGGAAACATTAAATAAACTATTTCAAAAATGGATGGAGATATATGTCAAAAATATATTATTCATAAAAAAAATTGTTGACAAGTTTTCAATAAGGGCTTCCATCTTATGATAAAAAATTCATACTCCGAATGGTTCCTGGTGATCGGCAAACATTCATTGTGCCTCGCCCTGTAAAATTCGGTGAATCGAATAGAAACGGCATGATAGAGACCATCGGTCACTGATAAGCCCCTCCACGTCCATCCTGGTTGTTTTTTGTTTCCTGCGATTTATAGAGTACCTACCAGTTCATCAGCTAGCGGAAAAGTTCGAGAAATTTAAATAAAAATCTGAAAGAAGTGCTGAAAAATGAATAGAAGGAATGAAATCATACTGGAATTATAAATTTAACAAAAAAAAAAACACAATTTTCCGGTTTTTCCCGCTTTTCTCCGGTTCTAATTATCCGATCGGATTGCTTGATCCGTCATTCTCTTCGGAATTCAATTCTCAACAGTTCATCCTTTTGCACCGTTAACACTGCTTCAATAGTTTCCATTTTACAATAAAACAACTAAAAAAACGCGATTTTTTGTTGTTTATGGTTTATAACAAATTATAAAATGACATTTTCGAGTTGAGGACATAGTGGGAATAAACTACGGACTGCCCTGCACGGGATGGCACAGGCGGCTTCCAGGTAGTATTTTTGTCAACGACAATATCTCTATTGCTTGGCCTAAATGGATAATTCGAGACTCCAGTGTAAAATAGTTAGTTAACAAACTGCTAATAATGCTACTGGGAAAATTGGCTGAATACGAATTTAGATAAAATACCTATTACAAATTTAATTTTCAAAATGAAAAATACATTGTGAATGATTGCAAACCGTTTAATTATCCATTTATAGACATGGAAGTGTAGGAAAAATATCGTTATTCTAAGAATATTGACAAAAGATGGATATTGAGAATACCTGATATGAAGAATAGAACTGAGATGATTTTACATATTCTCAGATATTTTAGAACACAAATATTAACGGTGAAACGTTTGCAAATTGATATCTGCTATAGTATTATCAGAATATGACAACTCAGGCAATGAATTTGTAGCCAATATCGAATATTAAGTGAAAGAATGTGATGATTTCTCCCAACTGAAGGAAACATTAAATAAACTATTTCAAAAATGGATGGAGATATATGTCAAAAATATATTATTCATAAAAAAAAATTGTTGACAAGTTTTCAATAAGGGCTTCCATCTTATGATAAAAAATTCATACTCCGAATGGTTTCTGGTGAACGACAAACATTCATTGTGCCTCGCCCTGTATAATTCGGTGAATCGAATAGAAATGGCATGATAGAGACCATCGGTCACTGATAAGCCCCTCCACGTCCATCCTGGTTGTTTTTTGTTTCCTGCGATTTATAGAGTACCTACCAGATCATCAGCTAGCGGAAAAGTTCGAGAAATCTACATAAAAATCTGAAAGAAGTGCTGAAAAATGAATGGAAGGAATGAAATCATACTGGAAATATGCGTGATGGTGGCCAAAGACGCGGAATTAAGAGAGGTCGTTAAGGAACGGACTAAAGTAGCTTGTCTTGTTGGAGGAGATATCGAATTATATTCTGGTGAGTTTCACATATCGAAGTGAAGTCACGAGGAGGTACAAAAGATGCAAAATTATCACAATATAACCTATGATTCTACCTCCGCTATTTCAATAATATACTAACCTATTGTGAACTATAGCCAAGAGAATTACTGCTCTCCTCTATTCCTGTACTCCGTACTAATCGGAATAGGCGATTTGGTTTTGTAGGACTACGGTTTTGATGTTTGCCTGTCATGTTTCCTACTATCCAGTGTATCTCATTCATACAACTATGTAGTAAGTTATTTCTAATAATTTTCTGCATAGTATGTCCTGCTGCGAGCTGTACCCAAATAATAGTAGTAATAATATGTATTTCCCAACGAGACTTATAATAATGTATAGGAATAGTCAAAATAGCCACAGCAATAGCGACATATAGAGTCTGAACATTGAATGTTCTTCGAGATGACAATGCCAAGTGAAAATCCCTGTTTGACCTATCCTAGCACTGATAAGAGAAAATACCCTTGATGAGACCATTTATATAATGCTTGATTACACTTGCAATAGCGTCCTTCAGGAGGAACATTTCACAAATATATATGTCAGATGTGATTTTATGTTCGCAGAGGAAAGTAGTTCTTCAACAGATAATTTCTTTAAAATTTTCCACTTTGTAAGATAGTGTGGAGAGGTTAATATTTCGACTGTCGAAATTATTTGTTTCACTGAATTTTCAGGGAAAACTCACACAAATTGCCTCCTTTCTATCAACACCATCAACTAATCGACCCATTCAGAGTCACAAGCACTAAACGGTTCATACTTTCCGGAGCAAATAAAATCAAACATTTCAATGATTTATTCATTGATTACATTTATAGAGGGCGTATTGATCACCTTCGAATTCGAATAGTCAGCTAAAAAGTTAGGTTATGTTTTATAATCGATTTTTTTTAATTCAAAACCTCTGGTGTGAATACAACTCTAGAAAAAACAACTACGCAAAGACCAAAACTACTACAATTTCAATCGTCGTGCGTTTCTCCAACAAACTCAGCATCTCCAGGAGCTAAAAGCTTACTAAACTACTTATTCTACTCTAATACTATTCAAAACACTTGTCTGAATTGAGCGCGTTCAATACCCCTATCTACATCAATTTTAAATTTTTTTTTATTCTTTTTTTATTCTCCTGCTTCATATTCATTTTATACCAGTTTTGGATGCATTTCTTGAAATCGATGACGATTACATACCTCAATACTGTAAACTGAAACAATGGACTTTATGGAATTCATACTATTTTACCCATTCGCAATGCATCGCGAACTGAAAGGTCATGAACCTGGTTGATTGATTTCAAACTTGTGTCATAAAATCGGTAAAATCGGTAGTCAAAACAAATCATCAATAATTTTCAGTAGAGCTATTATCCAATATTTTTTTAAATTATTCATAATTAAAACAGAGGAATCCATAAAGAAACAAAGACATTTTTATAGCCTCAACATAGACTGAAACATTTATTTTTTACTAAAATACATCTGACTGTTTCCATTTATGATTATACTTGTATCATCCGCAAATAATGAGAATGTGGCATTTGGAAAGTTGCAATGTCAGTGGTATAAATTATGAATAGAGTCAGTCCCATTACGGAGCCTTGTGGCACTCCACATTGAACCGGCGCAAAATTCGAGTCGAAATCTGCTAGCTGATTTTCTGCTTGTTTTTTAATTTGCAAGAACATACTACGGTCTGATAAGTAAGACTTGAACCAGTCATGAGGAAAACCTCGTTTTCCGTAGTATTGCAATATGTTCACTAAGATATGGTGATTTACGCAATCGAAAACTTTAGAAAGATCACAAAATATGCCCAACAGAATTTGCTTCGATTCTAATATTTCATTTAGGTATTCTAAAAGTGTAAATGAGATTACTCCTGAGGCCGTATCGCTCACATGTTATAATGTTTTCTCCACGATCATCGCTGAATTCTGAAATCAAATTTTATAACAAAATCAGTGGAGAATCATAGGCGAGGCGCACGAGGCGCGCGCCTCGTATTTTTTCCTGGCAGGGAGCGCCAAACAAACAGGGCAAAACAATATCAGAAATAAAAAATAAAATCTTCGCGCCTTCTCATTGAATTCAATGAAAACTGGGACAACTTACTAGCCAACGACCTATCCTGACTGCACTGCTGCTGCATTGACGTAGTGTTACTGAACATCGATTGCAACTATCGATATATCGATAGTTTTTGGCTATCGGAAACTATCGATAGTCTTTACCGATAGTATTGATAGAATAAAACTGAAGTTGATGTAAATTGAAAATGTTTTTTCGTTCCCAAGGTTGTCACAGAAATGTCAAACTATTTCTAATGAGTTGAGTAAAACTTGAAAAGACAAAAAAATTATAAAAACGCATCAAAATTATTCAGCTAATACGTCGTATAAAACGTGACAGGTCATAACTCATACGTCATTAGTTATATGTTATTTAATTGAATATTTTTTGCCAATTTTTGAATTGTTTCTATTTGAAATTGTCAGTTTTGCAATAAATTTGACCATGACTTCTAAATCAAAAATATATGGATAAGGTGAACACTTCGTTTGCAATGTAGCAATGTACAGGCAATAGGCAAAGTTTAATATAAAAGAAGTATAAACACATAAAACATATTGAACCACATTAAACGAAAACATCGAGCTCTCTGGACCAGTTCATCGAGTATAGGTGAACTAGAAAAGAATAATGCAAATGATGCAAGTACTTCTGCAATTTCTACACCAGCAAAAAGAACCAGAATTTTTAGTTAATACGACATGGAATACTAATTATCAACTCGTTCTTACCTTGCCTCATATTTGACAGCACTATCGACATTATTTAATGAAAAATATCGGAGACTATTGATAGTCCAAACATTTTTTTTGAACGCTTAAAATTTTGTTTGTACCATCGGGGTATTTTATACGGATTCATGACATATTCTCACTACCCAGTACTTCAGTAGCACTTATTAAATTCACTTGGTTTAAAATGTTACTTAGCAACTACCTTCAGAATATGGCGTCTGTATTTGTATATACATTCTGTTTCACTTGAAATAGTTTCACCTCAGTATTTTTCATTTTTCAGTTGATACAAAAATTGAGAAATCTGGTATGTTAACCTTAAGATGCTTTTCAAGGGGTAAGCTACATTTCAGCCTTTGCGAGAAACTAGCACACTGTGATTAAAAATGTTTGTATAAAAAACGTAAAAGTGCTCTTTTTTCAAAAGTTCTATCGAAAAAACTTGTTCGGAATTACTTCAAAACCCCAAATTCTAAATTTGGTTGAAAATAAAAAAAAATCACCACAAAAAAGTTCTAATGTTTTTTACTTCATTCTCAGAAATCGCAATCCGAAATAGTAATCATTAATTATCAAACAACAAAAAGAAAGTCTTTTTACGTAATAAAAAATCCATCAGCTGATAAGTTCAAAACAATAAATGTCATAGCCCTTTCAGTTCTTTTTATCGAAAAGGAAGTCATGGAAAAACTGAACTTCGATGATGTGATAAATGACTGCAAAAAAAAGACCAAAAAGGTTCATATTCAGACTCGCCTTTTGTGTAGGAAAGAATACCCGTAAAACCGGCGACTTACTGATTTTTTGGTGACGTATTCACTTTTCAGCTGTAGGAAAACCCGGAAAACCTACAGCACCACTTCGGGTGGTCGGTGTGCACTCCAAAAGCCAGCACCAGACGAGATTGGCATCTAGACAACTCACAATACACTTGCTTTTCAACAAGGCATGCGTTCGCCTATCGATCCGATAGTATAGTAGATGAGAAAAATTCCCTTGTACCTACATCGGGCTCGAACCGACTATCGCTATGCTGGAGTTTCGAACGGCCTGTGCATTAGACCGCTGATCCACCGACCACATATAGAATAGTATATTCTAACCGAGTAGCAGACTAGACTTTCTCCACGATCAAAAATCTTAAAATTATTTTAAATGGAATTTTAAGAAAAGATAATTTCCACACGAAATAATAACTATTATTTAAAAACACTGTTTATCAGAAAGGACTAATCCTGGACTTACCAGAAGTAATTTTTTTATCGCAAAGATGCATTAGAAATAAAATATTAAATAAAAAAATTGCCTTGTCGGTGGTTGGTCCCACAACCTCTCGTCTACTATGCCAATAAATGAATAAATAAATAAGGTTTATTTTCCAAAGTTAGCGGTTCGGTCTACACATCATTTGACATATACAAAACTCCTTCACCAAATCTTGCCGTCGCCCAAGAGGGTTCAGGGGAGGAAGAGACCATTGCTGCCAAGGGGTACATAGGGTCCAGGCGAAAGGGAGCTATAGTATCCACCTCCGCTGATGTTAGCGGGAGGTCAAACATTCCAAATGATAGCGGATGTAATTCGTATAATCCATGCCTCCTGCAAAGCTTATGCATGTCGTTCGTTTGCATTCAATGTAGATACTGCTTTGTCTAAGTTTGGTCAGAGGTAGGTTGTTTCGAGCTAACCCCGGAAAAGGCTGAGGCAAAAAACCGGGTACTATGCCAATGGTATACCATCTGAGCCATCCGGCCTCTCATTAAAACATGTTTGATAAATATTATATTAACGGTATTCTTTTCCATGAAAAATACGAGTCTCAATTTCACTTTTCAGTATATTATTTGTACTCTTTGTAATTTCAGGTGGTGTATTTTCACACTCTGATTCTGAACCACTGGATAAATTCATGATAGTTTTTATATTTTCGAATGAAAACATGACAGCAATAATTTTGAAACTACTGAAATTTGCCACTACGGTGACAATCAACTGCGTTAAGGCTCATCTTATTATTGCTAACCAGTGTGAGAATATTATTCTATTACAAGAGAGAGAAAGTAAATACATTTGAATTGCATGGGGGCAGAGGTGTTGCAGAATATTTCTTCAAGTTAGACTTGACTGTCATCGTATAGATTTCATTTGACGTACTCAATTTAACTATTGTTCATTGCATGCATTTCATTTCATTCAATTAACATTTTTGACCGCGGAGAACGTATGGTCTGTTACTCGGTTAAAATGAAAATAGGCCTCAAAAGGCTCGCGCTTGGAACTTACCACTCGCATCAAATTTTCATTCTAACCTTGTTACAGAATATACTATTCTTTATTGAGATGATACTCGTGCCAACTACTTATTGATGATCCACTCCATAGTTTAGAAATGTTCGGTAATAGTCAAACTTATCTGTAATTGTTCAAGTCGTATTTATTGCCCTTGTTGGTAAGGTTGTTTTGAAATGTTGTGGGAAAATGCCCGTAGATTTTGATAGACTGAAAATATGTGCGAGTGGTTTTTTCAAAGATTATGCATATTGTTTTAACACCGATATTTTAATGTCGTCTATTCCACTTAATGTTTTTGGTTTCTGAGCACTGATTCTCTCCATTACATCCGATTCAGTAATAGGTAGGAAAAAAATGTATTTACAATATTGTATTTTTTGTTTTCAAAGTAACTGGAATAATTTATAGTCTGCATGTTATTACCATATCGTTCTTTTGTTAGTGAAATATGACACCAGGTCCCAAGTAGTCTTGGCTTTGTTTGATTAGGTATTTATCGAATTCTCGAAGAATATGTGTTTCGCTTTCTTGATAACTCATTTTGATAGAACACAATATTTTGCAATATAATTCAACATATTTATATTATTTGTATATTATTTGATCTCTAGCAGTTTTATCTTATTTTTACAAGATACCTTTAGTTATTCCTGTTGTTAACCAGTTTTCGGATGTTGTGTTTTGTTAAATGAAGGATTTTCCAATGGGAAACTCTATTGAAAGAAGGGTTAATGATTTCATAGAATCTCTTACATGTGTCGTTCAACATGTTTAGCTGAACTTGGTACCAGCAACTTCGAAGCGATATCATCACGTTTGAAAATAATACTATCAACTGGTTGATATGATATATCAAATGTGTGCAATGGCTTTTAAGGACGTAAAAATTCAACCTGAAATTCAGTTCGTTTTGCAGATATTACCCTGTAGATTACCATAACTTTAGTACAAAATTTTACTGATAAAAAAATCAATATCATCATATTTTTATTATAGCATCGTTGTGCAACAAAATTGGGATGGTTCTCTTTCGCTATCGTTCGAAACGTCATCCGATTTCTAAAATACTGTATGATTTGAATCAGAACTGACAACTTTCGCTAATTTTTCGTTTACGCTGGGGTTAAGTTTTTCTCTTAATGTTTTGGATAAACTTGCGTCGTCACTTTCTTCTTTCTTATCTTTTTAAGAATCCTTCCATAATCCATTTGTTCTAACCAATCCCTTTTCGAAATTTTGGTGTAAATCCGGTATTTTCTTTTCTATTTTACGTTTATTTTAATTAGTAAAATATGAAACATAATTATCAATATTTTTTGAGAATGTCTAAACGAATGAATTAGTAACATAAAACTGTTTTTCATGTTGCCTTCACTTAGTTGCTTATATACTCGTATACCGTCTGAAAACACCAAGGGCGTTTCCAGCGAGGGGCAGCTGCCCCCCCCCCCCTAGAAGCTCGAAAACAAAAAAGAGACTAGAAATAAAATCATAATTGACAGAATAAATAATGAATCGTAGAGCTATCTGTCTTGAAATAGTTGAAGTATATAAAAGTTTAATGGCAAATTGAAGGATATTGAAGTAACTGACCTTTTAAATGAAGCCAATATTTTTTCCCATGAGGCAAGCTCTTTCAGTTCTGATTGCAACCATAGACCGGTCCTTTAGTACGCTTCGGAGCACGATGGGAGAGGAAAGATTGACGGGATTATGTTTGATGAGCGTACATCGGGATTTTGTTAAAAAAACTGTGAGATGGTTGAAAAAAGGTTGTAGAAAAAATTTCAGCAAATCCTAGAAAATTATTATTAGCGTAAAAATTAATGAATAAAAATAATTATCCAGAATCTTCTAAAGTTTTATTTTGTCGTCGTCACCTTGCTACTACCCCCAATGTAACAACTACCCCCCCCCTAGATCAGATTCTGGAGACGCCCTTGGAAAACACCATTGTTTCAATATTATTATAGTTTTTCGCACTGTTTAGGATGGGACAGATTCGACAACTAGATGGAAGTGTCCTTGTTCAGGTACCCGAATTTGTTCTATAGCAAATTTTCATTAATATTCGTATGTCCAATCAACATTCTGTTTGTCCAATGTAAGGTTAAATGTACAAATGTGGTCAAGTATTGTACAATAATGGAAGTTTCTAATTGACCCAATTTTATTTGTACAGTGAAAGTACGAAAACATAGCATAATGAACGTACGATTAAGTCCAGTTCTCAACATCAAATGAATAAATTATTTGGATGTATCAAGTTTGATCCAGTACACTTTGTCCAATGGACCTGCATATTCGTAATGTAAAATTTACATTCGAATTAGTGGATGATTATTGTACATTCGTTTACATCAAAAATCGTTCTCTTAATGATGCTTCATGTTGGTTCAATATTCAACGCCCACTGATCATCCATGGAACGTACAATACGGAATGTACAAAATTTATCTAGAACCGTACGTCCATTGGGCATTCATAATATGTATGTTTTATTACTTTGAAACCTTTATATCATATATATCATGCCTATCTGTTTCTGAAATAGAGAAATTAAAAAAAAATCTTAACGAGACTTCCAGAAGTTCATGGAAGCTACATTTTTATACAATTAATAATTATACAGGGTTCTCCAAGCAGTTGCTATGAACTAAAATGCAGTGTCTTTCAATATTGCATGCCTTATATCATCACATATCTGAATTTGAAATACATGATGACTCACTTTATAAACGATATTTTATTTTTTTCATGGTGCAGGTCACGCCGCAGCAACAGCATTGCCAATAAATTCAAGACCCAGATGTATTGCTGAAATAATCAAGAATGGCCTGACGGAACAACAAAAAAGTACGTTGATCGACTCTGTTAGTCGATTCTTTGAAGAAATTCATTTCATCAATGCAGTAGATGGTTTGGCCAAACTTACTGAAACTTTGGATTTGAGGTTTCAAGTTAGGCGAGCTATCATAGCTTTTTTAAAACGCACTGTGAATGTGCATGTTTGGAGTACTAAAGCCCTGTGTTAGATTTTTCCAATCGAATGTTATTTAAATTTTAATAAATTGTTTCGTGTGGCTATAGCCAGTTCAATAATTTTATAAGTGTTTTTATTGTTGAATTTTTCAATTGCTGTATTAAAACTGTTGAATATATGGAATTTTCATTTAATGCGATAATTTTTTGTGCATATTGCCTAACGCTCAACTTAAATTAAAAATGGGAACAAAAGGACGATGAGGCAGAGACACCTGTACTTTTTCAATGGAAAAACCTTCTGAAGCTTTATTATCATCAGGTCAATTTCGAAACTTCAAGGACTTCTCCGAATTCAAATCCAAAAGTCCAGTCATGTTAGCAATTTCCTAAAATACAATTCGTCACTGGATTTGTTATGCTTTCACAAGGTGTTTCAAAATTCAGCATAAAGATTTTATGGACGTATTTTCCATGAACATTGTGTCCGAAAAAGCTTCAATAGCGATTTATAGAGTATTAAAGTTTCAAGTTTTTTTGTATTATTTTTTTCATAGCTCTTTCCCTTTTTCAGATATCAGGAAAAAATTTTGAAAATAGGTTATGTTTTAGGACCTCCATTATCCAGTTGGCGAGTGATTGTAGGAATCTGTAGGAAGATATTTTTTCAGGTATCCAGCCCTCTTTTCCCCCTTAAACTTTTTTGTAGTGCACCGCTGGTGGATTCTAAAATATGGAATGAATCCCATGTTTTTTATCTTTTCTAAATTCATACATCTGCAACCGTTATCGGAATTTTTTATATATTTATTTGTACCTAATTCGCTAGATTTAATCAAAATTTTTCAAAAAAAGAAAACAATATAAGAAATTGATGGGCTTTTACTGCTATTTTCATTTTTGAGTTCAGGTTTGTTTTGAAGCATTTGAGATTATTTGACAGCTGATATACCTTATGTTTCATCGTCTATAAGTAAAGTTTGTCTAATTTGTTCAACACTAAAATGGAAAGTGAACCATATTCATTCGAACATCTGGCTAACATCCATTTTTTATGGTCTGGCTAATGGTAAAACGGACTTAAAGCTCAGAGGTTGTAAGCGCTAACAATTCCAAATCGCCAGCTTCCCAACTATAGCACTTTATAATTTCACATCAGCACCTTCTGGAATATAGCAGATTTCAAACTCCAAGACACGATGCTGGCAGACCGCGACAAGCACGCAACCCAGTAATGGATGAAGAGATTTTCAATATTATCGACAAAAATCCTGGTAGAAGTACTCGACAAATAGCACGAGATATGGATGTTTCCCATTTAACCGTCTGGAGTGTTTACACGATGCTAAACTCATATCATATCCAGCGCGTTCAATACTTGTTTCTCGAGATTTTTCACTGCGCTTGTAGTTTTCCAGATGGATACCGCGCAAGTGTTTTACAAATACTGAATTTTTATCTTGTATCCTTTTTTACCGACGAATAGTCCAATATTCCAGGGCCTCCAGACGTCACTTATATTCTAACGAATGAAGTATATGGGCCGCAGTGGTCATGATGGTAGAGTCTATCAATCAGAGGGACGTGGGTTCGATTACCAGCGATGGTCACTGGTCTCGTGCTAGGAATCGCACGTTAAAAGGTAAGACCTCGTTAATTCTTAGCTCGCACAAGTTTCGACTTCTGAGGGTTGTCGATCGTAGGGAAATGACAGCTGGTTAACGAAAAAAACAATTTTAAACAATATGGAGGAGAAGTATTATAATATTCCTCGACCTAAATCTACCCTTTATAAGAGTCCATCAAAAACATTTTGTAACACCCCTGTGCTGGCCGTATACCCTACTCGATGGTTGCCCAAACCGGCTGAACCTTACCAAAAGAAAGAGGAACACGAGAAGAAAAATAAGAAAAAGAAGCGCGACAGACGACAATTTCTTAACAATTTTTAATAACAATTACAATTCGTTTGTTGTTACTCCTTCCAAATAAATAAGATTTGATAGTTATCTTGGTTATTCGCGTGTTACTCCTTCCGAATAAATAAGATTTGATAGTTATCTTGGTTATTCGCGTGATACCCAAAACTCGAGTGGTTTAATTTATAATTACGAATTATTCTGCAAAAAGTTACTATCTTTCATTTTCGTGAACTCTTGAAGTACTATTACAATAAATATCAGATATATCATTTCCCTCTGCCATATTCACAGTTTATCACGAATTTATTTTATTTAGTATTTTATATACATTATTCAATATATTATATTAGTTATAATGTCTTATTTTAGTAACCAAATGTTCATAATAGTTTAACTTGTGTAATAGTAATATTTAGGCATAAAACGATCTCATCTTGAGATCAGGTGCACTCAAATTGTTGAAATTGCCTCATATTACAGGTACCAGGTGCTAATAAAGGTAGGTAAAAACAGTACTCACATTTCTTAAAGTCTCAATGTTGATTTTTACGTATGTGTCACAAAGTATTGTTAAAAATTAGTTATTAATACTGCCGGACACTTTTCATCGGCGGCAACTGTTACTAGACGCTTTGGAGTTCACAAAAAAAATCTAACTTCACTTATAATCTCAGTCTTGATTCACGTATATGATACTCGGTAAACTATTACGAAACTGTTTGCATGTTGCCAGACCAATCGGATGGGCCAAACATCCCCTCAGACACGCCAAAAGGGTCGCTATGCGTATGAGCGTGGGCATGATAATTAGATAGTGTAGTAAAACTGCACTGACTAATTGTTCTAATTTATTTAAAACACTACTTAAAACAATTATTCACTAAAAGATTTACTTCACTATTACATTTCTACGATGTCAGTCTCTATATGTGAACTCTGGAACTATTATATTCGTAACTCTCTCTTTCTATCTCTGATTATCCATTATTAGATTATTTATTTTAAACATCACACTTCTGACGCCAAGTGTAGTAAAACTGCACTAACTGATTTTCCTAATTTATTTAAAACACGATTTACAACAATTATTCACCAAAACATTTACTTCAATAACTATTTCAATTTATATCTACTGTGGCTATCTATCAGCGAACTCTGGAACTGTAACTAACTCTCCATTCTGACTGTCCCGCTTATATACTCCCAAGCAGATTCCATCCACGACTCTCGATTATACGGGAGTATAGAACATTTCATCTAGATGGCTCTTAGATCAGTATCGAAGCGATCGATTTTATTCCAGCTTGTTCTCGGCGATTCGTGGTCCAGCAGATATGCTGTCGTAGTTGAACGAGGGTGCATCATTAATTAGATCAGGGCCGGTCTCGGGGCCAGTCTCGAAATCGTTACATTGTCCCTTCTTAAAGACGTTTCGCCTCAAAACGTCATTCTTGGAGTGTTAAGGTATCTGCAAGATTCTCCATATCTGCACCTGGACGTTCGATGGAAGTAGCACTCCACAGTCTTCAACTTGGGTCGAGGAAGATGGTTGCAGCACACCAGAAAGTTGATGCCGCTGGATCTGAATATTGTCTCCAACATGCTCCTTATAACTCTCCAGTCCAGCCCATCAAGCCCACAGGCCAATTTTGGGATTGCCAGGTCCACAATACTCTGGTCCATCATTGTGTCTCTCAATTTCGTAAGACTCTTCCAAACATCTTCATAGGACGGCTTATCTCGAGAACGCTTCTTGGCAACCAGATAGTAGATATTTCTCTGGCCTTTCCTCAGCTGTAACACCCCTCCAACTTCCGGTTTCTGTTCCCGCAGTTCTTGGATTCGACCGAACTTCTTGGAGAAAACTACGGCAATGCCTCTGGACATTTGGAGATCTTCTGCCACACAGTGAGCTAACGCGTAATCGGCAGGCACCTTGAAAAGATCTCGTTACTCTTCTCGGGTTACCTCATATTGAACTTTCTGTTCGTGCGAGTACAGGAACATGAACCTATGAAACGTCATTTCGTCCTCCGGTGATCTGGCGGTGCGGACTTGGTCGTGGTTTCCGGCGTGAGGGGACAACCTATTGAAGTGGACTACCCTAGGTTTTCCTCGTGGTGGCTTATGTATTCGATGGACAAGGTCGTTTATCCTTTTCATTATATGGACCTTCCACGAGTTCCGAAGTTTCGGTGATAGTCCACGGCGACGTTTAGGGTCAAGGTCACCTGTCTGATATCCACCAGCATCCGCCTTGATGTCATAGGTCTCCTTCATTCTGTCGCTGGCACTCTGGATGTTCAAACGGACCCGTTCATGGATGTCGTCCGTTCTCTGTCGCAGTTTGCTGACTTAGTCATCTCCCGCAGTGTCTTGTCCTGGTAGCGTCCCAAACTTCAGGTCACATGGAAGTCGCAGCTCTCGGCCCATAATAACACTAGCAAGGGTTTGGCCGGTTGACTCGTGAACTGCGGAACGATAGGCCATCAGGAACAAATGGAGATACTTGGACCAATCTTTTTGGTGGTCAGAGACTACCTTGGACATGTAGAGCTGTGGTTCTCGTCTTTCGGATGTTCAGCATTTGACACATTTCCTGGAACAGGTTTGACTCGAAATTCCTGCCTTGATCCGAATGCAGCTCTAGCGGGACACCGAATCGACACATCCACTCCTTCACCATAACGTCGGCAACGGTGATGGCATCTTGGTTGGGAAGGGCATAGGCTTTGGCCCACTTGCTGAAGTTGTCCATCGCCACAAGGATGTACTTGTTCCCGTGTTCAGATTGTGGGAACGGGCCAGCGATGTCAATGGCGATCCTTTAGAATGGGCTGCCCACATTGTACTGGCGCATCGGGGCCTTAGGTCTTATTCGATGCCCATTACTGGCAGCGCATACAGCACATTTTCTGAACCAGTCCTTGACATCAGCTTGACAATTGGCCCAGTAGAACCGTTGCCTCAGTTTCTGGAGGGTCTTCGTCACTCCCAGATGTCCTCCGCTGACCCCATCATGAATTTCACGGAGAACATCCTGTCTCCTGCTCCTGGAAACTACTATCTCTCGTCTGTCTTCTCTGCCATCCTCTGACTCCAACACACGCTTCAAGACTCCATTGTCTAAGGTGAAAGAGTTCCATTGGGCCCAGTAAGTTTTAACGACTGGGGGACAACTGGCTATTTCCTGACACGACGGTCTTCGCTCACTCTTCTTCCAGCCGATGACTAAACCAAGATCTGGATCTTTCTCTTGGTCTTTCTGGATCTTGTTGTCATTCCAGTTATCATCGACCGCCGTGGTTCTGCAGAGTGTCGACTCCTTCTCCTCTGCTCGTCGGCAGTGCGTACAGTCATCTGGGCATGGTCTTCGCGATAGGGCATCCGCATTCTTATGGCTGGTCCCCCCCCGCCCGATGTTCGATCTCAAAGTCGAATTCTTGGAGCCTCTCGATCCAACGTGCCACTTGATCCTAGGGATTCTTGAATTGTAGGAGCCATTTGAGAGCTGCATGATCAGTTCTCAGTAGGAATCTTCGTTCATACACGTATTTGTAGAAGTGCTCTACTCCCTCAACCACGGCCAACAGCTCCCGCCTGGTGACACAGTAATTGCGCTCCGGTTTACTAAGAGTCTTGCTGAAGTAACCGATTAACTTCTTGGATCTGAGACAGGACAGCTGGCGTTACTGGCGTCCGTGTCCAAAATGAATTTCCCGTCTGGAAGGGGGTAGCTTAGGATTGTTGCGTTGATCAAAGCTCCTTTCAACTTCCTGAACGAATCTTGGCATTCATCTGACCACTGGAACTTTGTTTGTCCTTCCGTGAGCCTGGTCAGTGGTTTTGCGATGTTAGCAAATCCCAGCACGTATTGGCGATAGTAAGTGCACAAGCCTAGAAAACTTCGAAGCTGGTGAATGTCTTTCGGAACGGGCCATTCCTTATCAGCTTTGATTTTCTGCTCATCTATTGCCACTCCTTTCCCAGAGACAACATGGCCGAGATATCGTACTTCTTTCTGGAACAGATGACATTTCTTTGGGCTCAATTTCAGTCTGGAGCTTCTCAGTCGCTGGAATACCTCCTCCAAGATTTTCACATGGTCGTTGAATGATTTGCCGACCACAATAATGTTGTCGAGATACACCAGACATGTCTTCCATGAGAGTCCCTTCAAAACCGTCTCCATCAATCTTTCGAATGTGGCTGGAGCGTTGTAGAGCCCAAATGGCATAACTGTGAACTGCTACAAATCTGAACCGACGGTGAAAGCTGTGTTTTCTCGATCTTTCTGAGCCAGTTCTACCTGCCAGTATCCACTCTTCAAATCAAGGGTCGAGAAAATCGTTGAACCAGCTAACGTGTCTAGGGTGTCATCTATCCTTGGGAGAGGGTAGCTGTCCTTCTTCGTCACGTTGTTCAGTTGACGATAGTCTACGCAAAAGCGTGTTGATCCGTCTTTCTTCTTCACCAACACGACTGGAGAGGACCAAGGACTGTCCGATGGCTCGATGACTCCGTCATTCTCTATGTCGCAGACTATGTTGTCAGCCTCTTCCTTTTTTACGAGATGAAGTCTTCTGGCTGATTGCCGGATTGGTCGGGCATTTCCAGTGTCAATTTTGTGCTGAACCACCTTTGTTCTACCACCTCTACCCACTCCGGTATCGAAGATGTCCTGATACTGCCTGACTAATTCTCTAAGTTTGGGCTGCTGTGCGGGTCCTATGTCTTTGGATGAGATGGCAACCAACTTCTATAATTCTGCTGGCAAGTTACTGGCCGCGTACACTCCTTATCACAGAGGAAATTGACGAGCAGTGCCCCAGAATTGTTCCTTTCTTCAAAGTCACAGGGTATTAATTGACATTCCGGCACAAATTTATCAATTCGCAACAAGGTCTTCCCTAGTGCGATTCCTCGTCCAATTTTCTCATCATGGAGCTTGGGCTCGAACATCACCACGTTTCCATTGCTCGCACCCCCATCCAGGCGAGCCTCCAAAATGGTTTCAGCCCTCTCCGGTACGCTCACATTTTCAGCCAGCAGAACACGAATCATTTCTTCAGTTCTCCCGTGAAGTACCAGCTCTTCTCCGTTCACCCGCAGGACACCGTGTTTAAAATTCAGCTCAAAACCTCTGGAATTCATGATGTCCATTCCAATTATTACATCATCCTCGATATCCGCTACTAGAGCCCGGTGTTTCACTTTAGTGCTGCCTAAAGTCAGTTCGATTGGAAGCTCACCATACACAGTTGCCGGCTCTCCTGTTGCTGTGCGTAGCTTCCAATTCGAAGATTCAATTCTTGCCGGTGTTTTGGCAAAAGTAGGTCCAAGGATTGTCCTAGTAGCACCTGTATCAAGCAGCATGGTGCGAGGCTCGTTGTTGATGAGACCGTCTACAAAAACACCTTTGTTCTGTCGTTGAAGGACAGCGACATATGCGTTGTTAACTGGGGCTTGTTGGATACGGGCTGACGATTGCTCCTTCTTGACCTTCATCGTTGATGCACATGCCCAAGTTTTCTGCAATTTCGGCATCGTATCATCTTCATCACTTTTCACATCACAGCTTCCATATTAGTAGGCTCCTGTCGGTCTTCCTCGATCATCCTGACTCTACTCTGGCTTTTGCAGGATTGCTTTGCTGCTTCGAATTCCAGAGCGCGTGCCAATGCATCTACGAGATGTGCGGGGCGTGCTAGTGTTAGGGCTTGTCGGGTTTCTTAGTCACGGAGTCCATCCAAAAATGCTTGAACTGCTAGTCGCTCCATAACATTTTCCGGTGTAGCTGGGTACGCAAGACGAACCAAGCATGCAATGTCGGCTTCAAATTCTTGCAACGATTCGCTTGATTTCTGGCATCGGTTCTTCAGCTGTGAGTGATATACGTGTTCAAGGTGGGCTTGGCCATAGCGAAGTTCCAAGTGTTTTACCAGCTGTTCATAGTCTTCCTTTTGGTTGTTGGGCGGTGAGAGTTTGTAAAATATTTGTTGCTTCGCCACGCAATGCCAGAGTCAATGCTATAGCCTTATCCCCAGCATTCCATCCGTTTGCTTTGGCAGCAGCTTCAAATTGTCGGCGGTAGTTTGCCCATGGAGTGTTTCCGTCGAACTGAGGCGGTTTCAATGAGAGCTTTCCTGGTTCCGTACTGACCTTAAAATCTTTTACGTCATTTTAATCTTCCTCCAAGTTCGTACTCAGATCCGGCATTGAATTTCTGTTGGGAATTTCAGGAGTATGCACAGAATCCATTCGCTTTTCTAGCTCACTAAATTTTTTCTTAATTTTGGTCTCAAATCATCTTTGATTTTTTCTACTTTCGTGTTCATTTTGTCTAGCTCTGTCTCGACGGTTCCCATTCTTTCTTCCAACCGATTCGCCACACCGCAAAATTCTTCTTTCAAGCTTCTTGAATTTTCTAGAAGCTCCTCCCTCAGACCATTCGAATTTTCCAGAAGTTCTTCTATCAAATTCTTTGAAAGTTCTAGAAATTTATTTTCCTTACTTTGCGAGTTTTCTAGAAGCTTAACTTCTAGATTTTGCGAATTCTCTTGAAGCTTTTCTTCTAGACTCTTAGAATTTTCGAGAAGGTCTTCTTTCAAGGTAACCGAATTTTCTTGAAGTTCTTCCAGACTCACGGAATTTTGTTGAAGTTCCTCCTTCAAACTATTCGTGGATTACTCGAGTTTGTTCATTATAGCACTCAAATCGATTCCAGACACTTCGAACAAAAATGTTTCGGGGTCTTCTCCTTCTTCAATCAGCCCATCTGAAAGTCTTTTCTGAAGTACGGCCTTCTTTGCAGTTATTTCTAACTCACGCTCCTCTAACTCTTGCTTCAATTCACTAATTTTAAGGTCAACTAGGTGAACTTTCCTCGGAAACATTTTGTCTTTTATTGTCCTTAACCGAGATATCAGTCAATTATTTATTTCACACAATAAGTTTTCAGTTCATTCCCATGACGCGTAAAACTGTCCTGCAAACACTTAACTGTTCAACGGGTCACTAGTCTATTGGACGCGATAAACGTCTATCAGTTTTTCAACGCGACGAACACTTATTTATTTTAAACATCCGACTTCTGACAACAAATGTAGTAAAACTGCACTGACTAATTGTTCTAATTTATTTAAAACACTACTTGAAACAATTATTCACTAAAACATTTACTTCACTATTTTATTTCTACGATGTCAGTCTCTATCTGTGAACCCTGGAACTATTATATTCGTAACTCTCTCTGGCTATCTCTGATTATCCAGCTTATATACTCCCAAGCAGATTCCATCCACGACTCTCGATTATTCGGGAGTATAGAACATTTCATCTAGATGGCTCTTCGAACAGTATCGAAGCGATCGATTTTATTCCAGCTTGTTCTCGGCGATTCGTGGGCTAGCAGATATGCTGTCGTAGTTGAACGAGGGTGTATAATTAATTAGATCAGGGCCGGTCTCGAAATCGTTACAATAGTATTAAGTATAACAACGGTTTATGAAACTTAATTATGTCATTGATAAGTATTTTAATTGATGTATCAGTTATAATTGAATAATATTTTCACGCCTAATTACAACGGTAGTTATTGCATAATAAATTATAAGCACATTTGAAATCGTAATGAAAATCATGAACAAATCGTTCTTGACTTATAAAGAATGTGTGTGAATTTATTGTTTTAAACAGCAATCAATTTAATAAAATAATAGTTTATTGCCGTCTTGTAATTAGCCAACTAATGAAAAATGTATTAGTTGAAAATTTCAAAATAAGTCATGTCAATATTAATGAGTGTTCAGTTACTGAGCTGTACGTCTTTTTTTATTCTTCATCATCATCATGTGATCCGTCCACGCTCATTTTATTTCAATATTAATTAAGTTGTGACGATGAAATTTTTATTTGTTTCAATTTCACCCTGTATTATTGTAAGGAACCGCAAATGAGTGTTCATGTTATGTTTGCGCCAAAAACTGCGCCTGTTCAACTGAGCGAGATGGGTGACTAGAAAAAAAAAGAGAAATAAATATCGAGCCCCAAGGATATTAAACAAGTGTTCAATGTCCTTGATCGAGCCCTTCACGCGACCTACGATTCGGGGTCGCCACCGAGTGGGCCAATCTACATTTTGAAATGTGTACGTCAAACTCCGGGAAAACAAACATTCTGCCATAAGATCTAATGTTAATAAATTGTTGATTATTTCTTTGTCGTTTTATATTTGGTTTTATTTTTTGATTTAATGCAGAAAGCATAGCTATGATAGGACTAGTAAGTCAAAGAATTGTTGTTCAGTGCCGCAGTGCAAGAATTATTTATCTTCAAATGTGTCCATGCCCTCTTTTTCCAGAAACCAATAGTGCCTGAAATTAGCTATAGCATGGAGAATTAGACTGAATTGGAAGATTTCACACTTAGTACGATATATTTTGTTTATAATAATTGGCGTAAATCTATCCAGTTATTTTTAGACACAAGAAGCAAAACATTTAAACGATTGAAGAAAGTAGGCATTCCATCTCAAAAACTTCCAGAAACTAGTTCAAAGAAATGTTAACCAATCTGGGAGAAAATGGTAAGAGGATTTTCTAACTGTAATTGTTTAATGATTTCTAAACTTTACTAGGTTAGACGCTGATGATGGTGCAGAAGTTACAGGATCTGGAGATGTTTTATCAGCTCAGTGCTTTTCATTGGATGTAGCCAGTTCACTTTCAGTCCAGGAACAGATTCAGCAGAATGGCAGTAACACGGAACCACTTCGCAATAAATTAGATGAATTTACAGACAAATATCGTTTGTATGATCTCAGAGCTAATCTTCAATCAGACAATAATATGAAGTGTTTTACTGGTGTTGAGAGAGATATTGTGAAAATATACCTAATTCAGAAGATATTCCAGATAATCTCCAAGCAACACTCACACTCACAAGCAACAATAAGAAGTCTTCGAGAGATTTGTACGACCTAGGGAAGACCTATCCCTCACCTTCTTGAATTTGTGATGCCACGCACGAAACCATCATCAGTGACCCTGTTTAGGTTCGAACCCATACATCTATCGATGATTGGATTGAGAAGCAATTGTTTAACCCGCATGCCACCATCGCTCGTGACAATACTGAAATGCAACCACATTTTTCGCTGACACAGTCTCAAGTGATCCTAGTAATATATTGTTGACGGTTTTGCTTCATTATTCGAAAGTGTTTACTCAAGAGTGCTAGAACCAATATTTTAATTAAATCCCTCATCTACATCTATGTAATGTGTAACAACCCAGCGAGCACAAAAACATCCCAGAGATGTTTAAAGTACGAGTTTTTAGGACATCAAACCTCCACTGCGATGTTCTGTTCATACATGAATAGAACGTGTACGTATAGCCAAATGTCCGCCGCACGCGCTGGTTTTAGGATGTTCCTGGGACATCACAAAAGGAATTTTTTTCTCGCTCTTTTCAAAGCCTTTTCAAAAACTCGTGATATCATTTTCAAAGCTGTTTGCCTACATTAAATCACTGTATATAAAACATTTCCAAAGATGTCCCTGGGACATCACAAAATGCAATTTATTCTCGTTTTTTTTTTCAAACCGCTTATTAAAAATAGTCTATAAATTAACAATAACTCAAAAAATCACTAAGGGACACACATACAAAATATTTTCTGCAAATATAAAATGAATAATTTTTCAAAAATATAAATATCACATACACAAACCAGGTAAAAATACAAAAACTAAACTTAAAATATATTCCGTATACAAAAAATTATTGCATTAAAAGATCGAATTATAATTTTTGGAAATATGTCTGATTAGCCCTCATCAAGAATCACCCTGTATCACAAAGAATAAACTATCTGAAAATATAAAAATTAAACTAGAAATATGTTCTGCCTAAAAAGTTAATTATATTTCTTCTGGTTTTCATTTCCGGCTGTCTGCTTCTCTTACTTGTTATGCTTGATTTTCTACTCACAGCTGAAGAGTAGAATTACAGCATCTACAACAAAATGATAATGTGCTATTATGACAAATGTACTATTAAAAAAGAGTCATATTGACATTCTACTCCATTTACAAAAATATCAGTCATGTAATTTTAATCTTTGTGAAAATTCACTTTGCTTTGTTTCCAGAAGTAATTTTTATCCGAATTTGCATTTAAACCAACAGACTAATTATATTGTGAGTCATCATCAGAAGACGAGCAAGGTGAATTTTCAGTAGAGTTCAAATTTGCTTTTTGAATAGTTCAACATGAGATGGAACTGGTAAATCGAATTAAATTTCATCACAGGTGACAGGTGTGAATGAGATCAGTCTGAAGCGTTGTCTGGTTCAACTGAATTTAAATAGAACTTTGTTACTGATACACCCTCAGTAATATACTGCTTTTTCTACATTTACATAAATTATAAATATGATGATGATTCTACAAGTTAAGATTATCGGTATAAGTTTTTAGGTTACATATTTTGGAATGACGACCATTCAATACTTACTTTGAGGTCCGTGATCAACTTGATGGTTATTGAATCTAATATATTGTCTTGACTTAACTCTTCCACTTCACTCTAAAAACACCACTTATTACTTTTGCGAGAAACAAAATGGGGTAAATTGAATTTAAGTGGATACAAACTAAAAACCACACCCTTCGTCAACAAGACTGATCATCACTGAGATCACATTTGCCCTTGCGCGACCGGTAGATATATTCTCAGTGAACATCTCCAGGATGAACTATGCTATGCCAAGTGAAAACGTCCACACATTCATATTTTGTGCACCTAACCGATGAATTCCTAAAGGCATTTACAAAAACGCCACAATAGAACAAAGGCAAAACATTGAATATCCTTCGGAGACCTCTTTGGGAAGTATACATTACGTCTCAAAGAAACATCGGCATGCCCACATTTTCGAAACCTCTCAAAACCTCCCACGGATGTTTGTGCTCGCTTGGTTGTATTCATTTGTATTGACTTCTATTTATCCAGCAATTATTTTAGATTGAACATTCTCAGTAAGGAAATGAAAAACCATTGGACGTTTGGTGCATTGTGGCAAAATTGGAAGTATATCAAGGAAGTTTGCAGTCATGTAATAAGAGGAAGCCTGAAGTATCTTGCACAGACGTACTGAGTACAGTTAGATATACCCGTCATTCTCTTCACAAGTGCCCTTAATACCAATTAATGGAATGGTTTGGGAAAAACCTTTAGCTGGTCAACATAAAAATAGGGATGTTATACCAAAACCAGCCAGAAATGTATGATTTCTGCTCCGATATTATGACTTGTACACTTTTAGTTTTATGTTGATATCTATTATATCACTGGTTTTCATTATATTTTAAAAATCCCCATCAGTCTTTTCATTATCCCTCACCTTTTATTCATGCAAATACTGAAATATTCAAATAACCACAACTTGTTACATAATTCATTTCACATTATCTATAGCTGCAAAGCTTTGTCACTAGGTTGAAAAACTTTTGACAATAAATTATATTTTGACTGATATTATATGTAAGGCAAATTATATATAACAACATTATATGAATAAAAGTTTCACGTCTATCTCAAACCGACTTGTATGTATTATGGAAACTTGAATCATAGTAGACTATCTACCTAAACATTTTTTCTTGAATTTGACTTTTAGTTGGATTGTTGGATACCTAAGTTTCAAGTTATTAACATTTTGAATAACAAATGCTGTAATTTTCTATTACAAATTTATGTGTAAATATTTTTTATTTTGTCTCATTTATATTGGCAAAAGGTGAACTGAAGTAAAACATATTGGGAAGTGTTGTGGAAAGGAATTCTTGCCAAGCATGCATTGATCACTGTTTACATGGAGCGTATTCGAAATGTGAATACAATTTAGAAGCTGCGAACGAGGATCCTTGAATATTTATAGTTATATGTACGTGTAAACAAAATTATAACAAATACACAATATGTTAAATATTGAGCTTACAAAAACATAATACATATATCTATTCTGTATCTTGTCAATAATAATGGAAAGTTTGCAAAATTCATACCTATAAGTATTTGGTTTGGTGAATGAAAGCTACTAGCAAATTTTGAATTTTCAAAGACCACTTCCCTTAAAATGTTCATCAAGAAGAAGCCTGTGTGATTCGGAGTCAGTTGAATATATTTGTTTTCGAGTCATATATAAGGTTATGGCACAGTTTATAGCTAGTTATGGTATGAGAGAGAGTGCTAATGATGAAGGAAAACAAAATATCAGATGAAGATTGATCTCGGTCTACAGAATACTGTAGAGCAAATGAAGCGAGATACTGGTCAACGAGTATGTATCAGAAACTTCGCGGACCTACTGTTACGTAACTTTTATCTTTATTGGTAATTTCATGTGTCTGATTGGTCGATTCGAGCAGAACAGTACCGTGTGTCGTTATTCGGAATGTTTATGTTTCATTCGTATAACGGTTTTGTTGTTACGTTACAAGTACCGTGAGAGGGAATGGCGTGCCAGATGTTCTGTGGAAACATGAAAATATTTTTGAATAGAGTACAAAAACCTTTTTTTTTTCATAGACGGAGATCATTGTGGAAACATGAAAATATTTTTGAATAGAAAACAAAAATGTTTTTTTTTTTCATAGACGGAGATCATTGTAATTAAATCAATTTAGTTCGCTCTAATGACAACTGAATCTTGACCGTCACGTCTTGAGTCTTGAGCTAATCAGTAGATAAACCATATCATATGCTACATAAGTACAACACTCATATGGTTGGCCTTGATCTACATGATAATGGGATAAAGAACTATCGCATAAACATTCGAGAACAAAAATAGTTGTAAATGTTTTTTCCATCCTAGTTGGCAGTGCTACAGTCAATGCTCACAAGTTAGATTGGAGCAATCAGAAAAATCACGAAAACAATTTGATATCCGAATTATTGTTGGAAGGTATATGCGAAAAGTCCATCAATTCTCAATGACGGCGTTTATCTGAAAAATCTATGCATGAATTTTGATTTGATAATGAAGGACATTTAATAGAAAAACACCATCAAACTCTCAGATAAACTTGTGAATTCTTCAAAAGAACTACATATTATCACTGTACGAAGTGTGAAGTATTTTTGTATCAGAAGGAATAATTCAACAGTATAGTCGTTCCTGCCAATACTTGGCTTTTGACGTTTTGCCTACACGTGCGGTAGACTTCTTCAGAAAATTACTGGTCAGGGAAGCATCGAGATCAGAACACAAAAACAAATTTAACAAAATTGAAGACTCCATAAAATTGAACAATACCTGGATCCCAACATTAGAAAGAACGAGATGTTTACCTGCCCCCTCAAACTTAATTACGCAAACAAATGTACCTGGGAACAATAATCAACATATACTTCCGGTACCGGGAAACTTACCTGTGGACAAAATTACTTCATCTGTTAATGAGAAATCGGGTATATATAATCTGAGACCAAGAGTACCACTTCGGTGATAATTTCACTCGCTATATGAAACTCGCATCTCCTGCGATATGAGAACTAATAAAAACGGTGCTTCACTGATAGTACACAGTTCCTCCTTTTGAGCCGGTAATACCACGTCATCATGCGCAACCATGCATGCAAACAACAATGAAGGGTATATTTTGCTAGCAAGGATAACATTATAAATGTCAGTCTGACAGCTTTTAATCATTGCACTAAAATAAACAAGAATATACGTTTTCCTAACTTTGTTGGCTCTTGAAATTATCTCAATAAATACAACTGGTGCTCACAATAATATCGTTAATTCTCTCAGAAATCGTAAACTCGATCAAATTGTTTTGAGGTAACACCATGCACTCGTCCTTGCGGACTCGTGGTGTTACCAAGCAATTTGATCTTGTTGATTTGTAGCAACCATACAGCAGATATTCAGTAGGAAAGAGCGCAAATAGATACTTCAGTAAAATAAATCTATGGACAAACGAATGAATTAAAAAGGGAACTGAATGTATCCAACTAAGAAATGATAGGAGAAATGAATAAACTGAAAGAAAAAGTAGACTCACGGCAAAAAGATTCAAATAACAAAATAATCATCAGAAAATAAAATTGATAGATCAAAATGGAAAAAGGGAAATATACCGGAATCAAATTGAGGGAGTAAATCAACTCACAATCTAGAAACAAGAATAATTAAACCGTAGACACAATGGAAGTTTTATGTTATAAGTTTTGGGATTTTGGATATCAATTTTACAAATAAAACAAGATGCAGAACATAATTCAGAAATGAAGCTTGAATTTTACCAACAAGATTCTTTATGAGGCGTGAATAGAATGATAATAGCAATGATAGTTTCGCGTTGAAAAAAATCGAATATGAAAACTAAAACTATAAAACTTCCATTGTGTTTCAGCCTTAATTAGCAATATATAAATATACAAGAAAATAATAAATATGAGGGAATTATTAAGAAACCACATCCTATAACATATAGAAAATAATGAAGAAGAAAACTAAAAATATTAGGAATATAGAAGATTTGAAAGAAACATATATTCGGGTCAATGAACTTTGTATTTGGTTTAATAGTCTAGAGAAAAATAATAAATTGGTAAAGATAAAAGTAGAAGTTTAAATTATAATATTTATGCTGTACAATATTTAAATCCTGGAAACACTGGGAATGAAATAATAGGAAATATTAGTACACATTATCAGCAGGAAATAGTTGAAATAATGAAAATGCTTGAAATAAATACAATGGATAGACTGAGAGTAGAGGGTATCTTTTGAGTCTAGAAAGAACAATGTCATAATATATGAATTGAAAAATAGAAATCAATGAAGGAATCATGAATACTGAAATGTTAATGGTCAAAATAATAATAATGATAGAGGACAGCACTACAATCAGAATTATTTATAAGTACAGGCCAAATCAAGAAAATTATCAAAATAGAAATCAAGATAACAATGAACATATTACGAATTCTGAAAAAATCAAAGTTTCACAGGAAAGTATAGACTGAAATTCAACAATAATCACCAAAATGAAGAGGTTACGTCATTGGTTTAGACGTGGTGACGTAATCGGTAATTTTTTAAAATTGAAGTAGAGGTCCTGAGATACTTCAACTGAAAGGTCTTTCGGTACTGTATCCAGTGTTAATAATCAGTTTGATTTGTTTGCACAGCATGAACAAAAATTAATAATTTTTTTCAGTAAGAGAATAACTTTCTATTCAGCAAAATACAACAAGTAAACAAGATTTTCAAAATGCCATCCACCATGCACCATGCACATTCCTCTTGCACATTGTGAATAACTTCTGGAGTCTAAATCGATTTCCCAACTCTTGTGGATTTACGCTATCTACATAGACCTTAACTTTTAAATAACTCCACAAGAAAAATCCAGGGTCGTGAGATTTGGAGATCTTTGAAGTGACTGGTTGTCGGCATTTTGAATGTTTAATTTTACAATTATTAGTCGTTCAGAAGCCGCCACATGCATTATAAATATTTTAAAGAGAGCAAAATTTTACTATGTTTTTAACGTTCATAGAAATATAAAAGTCATCAACACTTGGGAAGATAGATTTCTGTGAACGGGTTCTTGTTAGAGCATAAGAAAATTATAGATTTTTAAGATTAACTACTCATACAAACGAGCGGAATAACAAAGAAAAAGAAAAAATGCAGAATAGAAAATGTGCCTTTTTTCTTGCTTTACTGTACGAAAATGTTGTAGTACTAATGATGATAAAAATAATGAGTAAGAATGGTGTATAGAGTACACAATTTATTTGGAATGAGAGTGAATATTTGACGTCTAACAGAGGTAAAGAGAGAAATAATATATTGATTCCCTGCAGATTGTTTCAACTTCTACATATCGTTGTAGGAGGACAATGAAAACTATATTGAGAATTCGGTACTGATATAAGAAATATGATATTCGATCTCGCTACAGATCCAGTTAAGTACATTGAAATATATCAGCGACAGTAAAAAGGATGAATTGATATGTATATGATTGATTTTAGAATTGAAATAATCTTGAGGTTGCTGTCTTATGTTGGTCTTAAAGAAAACTCTTTGTTATCTTGTCAAGCTTTCGGAAAAGTTTATTTCCTTCCTCAGGACAACTATAACAGGACAAATTAAAGAATGGAGAAATTTATCGAATCTACTTACATACATAACTTTAGTAAAAATTTGAATTAGCATCAGTAAAGTAAAAAATATTGTATAAAAATTAAAATGCGGATTGACAGTATTTGAATTTGAAAATAAATGTCAATGTATTTAAATTGATATTATAAAATCAAGTGACTCTACTAGGTGTATTAGCATTACTATAATTTTTTGATTCATCTCTTTTCAGTTTTAAAATATAGGTGTAAATTATTCAAATCAAATTTCTTGTTTAAGCTGTTACTCTCTCCATTAATTTGTAACATTTCTAAAAATGTCCTTTTCAAGCACACTAACATTATCGAAACCCATTCTATGGTCAAAACGATTGACATGTTAATTATGTAGGTATGAAATCTATAACAGCAATATTACGATGTCGTTCATAATAAAACCGCAATAATTGTTTCGCCATAAAATGGCTTCTTTAATACAGAAGCAACCCCCAATGAATTAGGGGCATTTAAGTTCCTGATCATCAACCAATGAGTCGCCCATTGGTAATGATTTTCTTATCAACCTGATAATATTTATCTACTTTAAAAAACAAATTCAGTAGAAGTGTGTAATTAAGTTCTGTTTGGTTATTAGATAATTAAATTCTGAGAAATTTTCTCTTTAATAATTTTCAAATATTCTTATAAATGTAATTACCATCCTCTGTTTTTCCACATGAATAATTTCAAATTCATGTTCAAAAGTATGATTTTCTGTGAACAGAAGGGCACATACGTTGAGTTTGTATAGCCATTCCTATGTTCAGTTGCATTTTTTTAAAGTTCTTCCAGTTTGTCAGATATTGAACAAATAAGTTCATCCATAGACCCCACTCTTTTCTAATATTTCAACTTTATTTTTATTCTTCTTGGTCTGCTCACCCAAAGGCTTCCTGAAATACTTCCCAAGAAGTCTTGTTTTTAAGGGTAGTCTGAAGGTTCATGGAAAATGGAAAATTCATATTTATTATTTAATTTGTTAATAGTTGAATTGAATTACCAGCATTATTCTTTTCTTTTTGTGATCCTATTTCATACGCCAAGATATTATCCACATATATATTTACCAATAAAAAAAGATTTTAATAATACATTATCCATGAAAATTTCGGTTGATGGCGGACTGAGTACCCATAATCAGTCCTTCCTGAGACGAATAAAATTTATTGTTGAACTGGAAATAATTTTGACTAAAGACAACACCACGTTAAAAAGGGTTAATATGTCATTATCAAATAATTTCTTCACTAGTAAAATAGAACATATAATTGGGAGCGATACCAACTACGTGATAAGTTTTTCCATTAAAAGAATCTAAAACTATTTTATCATCACTTTGAGTTCACTTTATCTAGTACCTGTTATGTATTTTATAGAACTCAAATTTCAAAAAC
The DNA here is from genome assembly GCA_958502065.1 of Chrysolina americana. Taxonomy (NCBI): domain Eukaryota; kingdom Metazoa; phylum Arthropoda; class Insecta; order Coleoptera; family Chrysomelidae; genus Chrysolina; species Chrysolina americana. Next base: position 59,749,676 of record OY293412.1, read on the forward strand.
TTTTTCAATGCTGCTTGTGGATTCCACCTAATCTTGCAGTAATACAAATTCACTCCTTACTAAAAAAACGTAGACGCAGAGCACCAAACGATATAAATTCCTTACAGAAACGGATCAAGAATCTCAAATACTTCATAGCCCTACTCAAATTAGTTTCTATACCATTGAATACGGTCGTCTTTGGTTCAAATACCTATTCCTCGTATATCTTTGAATTGAATAACTCATGTAAAATGGTTTCAAGTGATAGTCAAATGAAATTGGTACAGATTCTCGGGTAGAAGTCATAACTATTTTATGAAGGTTCACAGTAAGTTTATCAAAATTAAGCGAAGTAAGGTAATTTTTTTAACAGCTGATAATCTTCATTCGATTAAGTTTATCTGTGAAGTTTCATATCATCAGCGTATAATAGTTCACCATTCTGCAAACGACCACAACTATCTATTATGAATGGTAAAAAACTCAAAGGTCCCAATTTTGAATCTTGAGGCACACCGGAAGTTGCTATGAAAGTAAATGACTTGACACCATCATATTTTACAAATAATCTCCCATTTGACATGAATGAATGTACAAGATATTGAATTATGTAAGATATTTCAAAACGGGATAGTTCTGTCAGCAATTTTCAAATGCCTTACTGAGGTCTGTATACATCACATCAACTAAGACACAAACTGGGTACTAGTTCACACATTTCAAGCTGTGCCATGTGATTTTACGAAATCACGTTGGAATTTAAAGATAGAAGTTGGAACATGATTGTAAATTAAGTCGAACAGTACCTACTCCTACCTACTTAGAGAACACACAAATTAGTGTGATAGGTCGGTAATTTTGAATTTCAGAAACGACTGATTTGAATACTGGACCACACGTAAAAGCTTAGAAATTAAAACAAATTAATGTAATCAATGAAGTGTAATTAATTATGTCCCATGGCCGAGCCAACGAATCAAAATGATTGTATACAATTTTGTCAGGAATGGCAATCCATAGTGTTCAAGTATTTCTAACAGATATTTTTTTTGACACATTCGAAAGCTTTACTCATTTCAACAGAAACCACACGATTTGACTGTTTTTCTTCCTACCTCTGACCTATAAAACATGCCAGATCCATGTTCTTCTCCTTCCTGAATCCAAACTGTCTCTTCGTGAGTAAAACATTTTATCAAGGAATAATGTTACTCTCAAAGCTATCACCTTTTTGGCCAACTTACCTAGCATTAAAATAGAAGGGTTCAAAACACGCTGAGATGTTAATTTTTTTCCCTGGGTGTTTATAGTGGCATCGATTGCTAAGATCACTATGTGTTCTGGGTATGCTGTATTACTAACTTCATACGCCACCTTAGGAGTAGCACTGTTGATTTAAACAAATAAATAAAATAATTAAATTTATTGCATATAAAAATTACATGGCTAAAAGTAGCGCAACTCATGTATTTTGGTAATTTGAACGCAACAGTGAATCGTGCAGGACTCATCACCCAGTCAAGCCACGAGATTTTAACAATTCAATTGGTAAAATTATATTAAAAAATCCCAGCTCTGACTGCGGCTCGAACCCGGAACCTTCAGCCTCATATTATAGCACGGACGCCATACCACTTGCGCCACGCCCCGACGTATGGGATTTTAATCTCTCCAGATTCATACATACGTACAATTTCAGAATTTTTCTCGTTGTAAGATAATTCTGATAATATAAGCACTTTGTTTTGTCAAAGATTCAAGATTATCCTTGTGATGATATATTGAATTAAACAAAAATTAAAATTATTTTTTAATTGAATGATCTTATATATCAGTAAAACTAAATTGTTTCAATGATTTGATTATATCTGTCACTTCTGTTTCTGTCGTAGGTTGAAAATGCGGAATTACTGTTAACCCATTAAGGCCCAAATGAAAACCAATTTTAAAATGAACAAATTTGTTGATGAAGTAGCTTGAGTTAGTCATTTGCAAACAATATAAATAAAAGAATTTCACAAATTTGATTTTTGTCAAAAAATATGTCACCGTACTCGTATGAGTACAATGGGCTAATACATGTATGGAAATAATATATTTGAAATATCACAGTAACGTATTTATTGGGAATGTTTTATGACAAAAAAAGGAAACTTTTGGAAATGTTACATTGTATGGTATTTCTCAAAACAGTCTCTTTCTACACAAAGCGTGACGAAACATTTCTTACAACGCCATCTTATGCGAGAATGGCACATAGTACATCATAGCTGCTTCTCAATTTTTTCTGGAAAATGACCAATATTGTCATGACTAACAGCATGAGGAACTTGACATGGTCGTCTACTTCTGACTGAGTCATCATTCAAATGGAGATAATATCGAGCAATGTATCTTGTGAAGTCAAGTAAACTCATTTTTGCGTCGCTTAAAGCACTGAGTTGATGTAATTTCCATGAATTGGTTACAGTTACGTTGACCATATGAATGAAAAGACACCACCACCAATTTTTGCCCCTGATACTTATTCTATAATTATTTGTAGACTGGTAATTCAAATCAACACCACCCATTCCAGCATTATAGTATTGGAATACCAATGGCTGTTTTATGGCAACCATCGCCTTTTGACGTAGTTGAAAGGTTCAATATAATCGTGATTAGTAGCCATTGAACAAATACTATTGTCTTTCCATTTAACAATGAGTAATTGATTATTAGAGTCAAATCTATAGTCATAAGTGGCCCTTTCCATTTTTACCAAATGCTTAGTAGACTGAACGGTACATTTCTTTAGCCGATTATCACGAATAGTGCCTGTAACTCGAATACGTTTGGTTTTTAGATGAGTCATGAGTCTTAGGCTGGTGAAAAAATTGTCAAAGTATACTATGTGGTCACCTGGATGTTCCAAATTTTCCAGTAATGACATTACAACTTTGTCACCAAGTCCAACTGATTTTTCTCTCTTTTCATTGTTCTTGCCACAGTAGGTTTCGAAAGCATAGCAATAACCGTTGGAACTACATAGCATCCAGTCTTCAAATCCAAAGCGCACCGGCTTTCCACGAATGATCTGTTTAGATGGATGATGCCCAAAATATTTCACCATTGCTTCGTCAACACTGAGATTTTTATGGAAAATACCCCATTGACGAAAATTTTTATTCGAAATGTCCTTTACAGGTCGTAATTTGAACATTTTGTCATTTTTGTTCATTTGGTTATTATCTGAAAAATGTATATATCTTTTTATGTCGAGAAATCTATTTCGTGCCATAGATCTAGAAACCATTTTGACACCCAAATCCTCATCCAGAGACCAATACATTCTTTGTTGTGGCAATTTATGATACCCAGAAAGTAATAAAATCCCAATGAAAACTCTCATTTCATCTGTTGTAACAATGAACTAGTGGTTATTTTTTCGTCCCGCATATAAAATTGATTGATCAACTATGAGCTGGAATACGTCGCTATTGAATAGTTTTTTAAATATTTCAGCGGGATTACAATCTATGAGACTTCCTTTCACATTCTGTAAACGTTTATTGGCACCGTTTTCAACGTCATGTGGGAAAAAATTATAAACTGGCTGACTTTTCTTCCAGACGGGATATATGACCTCAGTACAAGGTTTGCTGACAAAACTTGATAACGGCTCATCATCACTATCACTCCATTCATCTGTGTTGCCAAAATTGACCTCAATAAGTCCTGGAACATCGTTTGGGAGTTGACTTTCCATAATGTTGTCATCGTCTAATTCTTCCTCATCTGTGAGAATATCTGGTTCTGGCGGTAGAACAACGACATCCACTTCATCTCCGTGTTTTTCTATAGCCTCCGCTGCTTCTTGCAATGTATGGAACGTTTTTCGACCATAAAAATTCGCAACGGGTATGACGTCATGGTCTTCTGAAACAAACCTATGTTCACCAATACACCTTATTAGCCCATTGTACTCAACCGAGTACATCAGAATTCAACCCCAATTCACATTTCACAAATATAGGTTATGAAATGATGATTGTTGCTAAATATATCTTTTATATATCTCAAATGAATATCCATCACAAGTAAAAGATACATTTTGCAAATACCCGAATAAATGAGAAATAATTGTTACACTTACCACCTCAAAAAAATAATCACTTTTCAATGTTACCACTATAACCGTTTAAACAATTGAATTATTCGCAGGTGTTCTACAAACTAGTCTACTAGTATAATAAATGCAATGAAACTAACGGGCAAGTCGGCTATTGTCTACTAGATGGCAATGCATGCCTTAAATAGGTGTACTCAGCCGAGTACGGTGGGCGCTAATATTTGTAAATTCTTTCAAAGCATGCACAGTGGGTTTCTGACTGTGGAATATTATTTGAGAGGATGCTTGGTGGGAAAGAGGCGGAATACCTTACAAATAAATTAAAAGATTATAAAAATTTATTGAGGTAAATATAAAACAAACACTGTAAAATTGTCGTTCCATTCGAATATATAAAGGAAGAGTTCATAATTTTCACACTGCAACAATGAATTCGGTAGAAACTCCTACAGTCAATCTATACCCTAATAAAACCTTTACAATTGAACATTCGCATAAAATGATAAAGCATTATTCTCAACATCCTTTTTTGTAACTTTTCATCGGACGAAAGCCTAGCTAGACAAATTTGTAGATTGGTTAGTCTTCTCCCTATGAAACACACACTAACAGCAGTTGTCATTTCTTTCCTTTCTTCTTCCGTCATCTCATATTTGATCAAGTCCTCAAGAGATAAGCTTTCATTCCGAATCATCACTGATATCAACACTGCAAAGAGGACGCCTGTAAAGAAAACGTTGATTACTGAGTAAGTTCTTCCATATAATGGTGACTACTATACAAATGGGATTATATAGGTTACTTTCAAACCATGAAAGAGGTAAATCTCACAAATAATATTATATTTTATTAGATAAAATGTTCTAAGATCACAAGGAACGGAGACTTTATACCGGGTGACCACGAGGTGAGGTACGCCCCCCAATTTTTCTCTAGTTTCGAAGATACAGGTTCCAAATTTGGTACGTCAATATATTAATCAAATACGCACATTTTGACTCTATTACCAAAAATTCACCACTTCCGGTTTAACCGGTTTAAACTTTTATTTTCAAATGACACCCTGTACAATTTTTTTCATCATCCGGAAGAACACGCAATTTGTGATAACATTGTTTTTCAAATTGAAAATCGGTTGAAAAATGGCGGAGATACAGTCGATTGTTCAATCGAACAAAGTTGGCCATGAACATCAAACTCAAATCATCACAACTGACGAACGGCGTCAACATTCACGAGAGGAAGGTTCGAGGTGAGATATAGTTGAAAATTGAGCTTCTAATCTAATTGCAGCAATCATATTTTCCAACAATTATCAAAAATTTCCTCTAAACGGAGTAATACCCATAAAGAAATGTTCACAACTGCCATTTCTCAAATGCAATAGGTACTCTTTTCACATTGTCGTATTGAAAAATGATGAATTATCAAATTACTCGAATGAAGAGATTTGATTTTTTGCTTAGCTTTCGTAGGCTGCCGCCTCTGTTTAAGAATATTCAATTTTGAGAACACTCATAATGAAACATCCCCTATCTTCGATTCCTTTCAGAATTCTCCGAAACTTTTAACACGATTATTTGGATAATTTATAACTTTTCAATAAGAAAATATGAAAACAGTTTGTTGCCATTTGAGAAATGGCAGTTGTGAGCATTTCTTAATGGGTACTACTCCGTTTTGAGGAAATTTTTGATATTTGTTGGAAATTATGGTTGCTGCAATTACATGAGAAGCCCAATTTTCAGCTGTATCTTACCTCGAACCTCTCGAAAATTTTGACGCAGTTCGTCAGTTGTGATGATTTGAGTTTGATGTTTATGGCCAACTTTGTTCGATTGAACAATCAACTGTATCTCTGCCATTTTTCAACCGATTTTAATTTTGGAAGACAGTGTTATCACAAATTGCATATTCATACGGATAATGAAAAAAAAATATGTACAGGGTGTCATTTGAAAAAAAAAAATTGGGGTCACTTCTGGTTAAACCGAAAGTGGTAAATTTTAGGTAATGGAGTCAAAATGTGCGTATTATAGTAATATATTGACGTACCAAAGGACCCCGCACCGCATCAATAGGATTTGGCTTTCGGTGAATTTGCTTGAATTTTTTATGTTATAGACTTCATGATGCTGATCAAATGTCTCCATTGCATTAACGTTCTAAATTCAATAGATTCGATTATACAGGGTGCTGAAGTTCACTTTTTCTAAATTTCAGATGGCCATCGTGTCGATACTATTTCGAGTATAACAACCAAATCAACTTCACATCGTTTGTTTGATAGGCTGAGTCGAATCCACGTTAAAGTACATCAATACCCACACGGACTCACGATATACATGGTGAGCCCAAAGTTAGCCAGTTTTGTTGTGATTTCTGAAAAATTGAGCGGTGGAATTTTAATAATTTTTAGATATTTCGTAGGATACCATTCCAATTAATGATGTCAGCATCTCCTGAATCCGACTGACATACTATAGACAAAATTTTCCATTTTTTATGAAACTGCACCCGTGAGTAGATATCGGTATTTAAAATACCCCATGTATTTAAAATATCCCACAATAAATTGTTCAAAATATTTCAATAGGTTTGGGTCGACTACTATATGGTTATATAAATTCATCTACAACATGAACTTAAAAAAAACTACTCTGAAAAATATTAACGAAAGACACGATTTTTGGAATCACCCCATAATTCAACCTATTTGTAATCCAGATTCTCATAGTGAACAACCCAGTTATTCATCGAGTTGTACAGAATTTCAAGCAATGATATGAACGGGTGCAGAATTTCATGAGAAATAGAACATCTTTATACAGTTTGTCAATTGGATTCAGGCGATGCTGACATCATGAATTGGAATTGATGTTGGTATTCTACGAAATATCTAAAAATGTATGAAATTCCACCGCTACATTTTTCAGAAATCACAACAAAACTGGCTAACTTTGGACTCACACTGTATATCGTGAGTCCGTGTAGGAATTGATACACTTTATAGTGGATCCGATTTGGCTTCTCGAACAAACGATGCGTAGTTGATTTGGTTGATATACTTAAAATAGTATCGACACAATGGCAATTTGAAATTTTGGAAAAGTGAACTTCAGCACCTTGTATAATCGAATCTATTGAATTTAGAACGTTAGTGCAATGGACACATTTGATCAGCATCATGAGGTCTACAACATATGAAAAAATCAAGCAAATTCACCGAAAGCCAATTTCCCATTTATGCGGTGCGGGGTCCTTTGAAACCTGTATCTTCAAAACTACCTCACCTCACTACCTCACCTCGTGGTCACTCGGTATATCAACCGACATTATGGTAGATATTGCGATTTGCTTTTATTCACCTCACAGTAAGAAAGCAGTAGAAAAGGCATATCCCTAGTTAAATTGAAAGAAATAGGACACGAAGCGGTAAGCATATTATGCATAATATCTATTTCATGATTTTATTCCCTTGTTATTTAGGATGAAGTAGGAAAAATATAAACATAGTGTTTGTACAACGAAGTTTTTCCAATAGTGTTATAATAGGTTTTATATTTATTCCTAACTTGCTTCGCACAATTACTTGCATTATTGGATGAATTTCTTATATACATAGCCCAGTGAATTACCACTTTGTCTCCATTCTATTGGTGCAACAGTACCGTTAACTTATTAGGTCTGCATACCCAACAGAATTTTCTGTACTGTCAAAGACGATAACTAAACTATGGCTTCATTAGATTTTTCGTCATTGGAAATGTCTCATCACCAATAAATACGTTTGGAAACTTATCTGTGGTATTGGGAAGGGTTAATGGATTTGGTATATTCCATTTATTTTTTTTCAACCGCTTACAGATTCCTGATGAGTTCTATAGTCCCCATACCCGATACACGTCCGTTGGTACCAGTATAAACGTATATAAAGTTATAATTTGTATTTACAAATTGCACAACACTGAATGTTCCTTTATAATTGAAATAATATGAGACTTTAGCGGCTTTTAAATGAGTATTTGTTTAACATCCATAGCGCCCAGGCAGTTTTCAACATGGTTTTAAAATCGTTTGCCACTTTCTGCCACTGCTCTTGAGTTGATGGATTCTGAAAAGAAAAATTCTGTCATGTCATTTCATGTCTTTGAATTCGTTGTAAGTTCTAAATTAGTAAGGTTTTGGTATCTTTACCGCAAAAAATAATTACCATATAAACCATTGGTCAACCAATCCTTTCTATGGAAATTATCTTCTTGGTCATAAATGTTCTGAGAAATGTTTTTTTTTTTCAGCTAGAAATAATTGATGAGACTAACAATGATGGAGTATCTAACACACAATCCGAAATACACGCAGAAGAACCTCTTTTGTCATTGACTTGAAAGACACAGCAATAACTCCAAAGGTCATGTACAGAGCCTCATCGTCTAAATGCACAAATCAACAAAATACTGCTTTAAAAAAACGGCTAATGCCATCGAAGAAAAGAAACACTAGCTCATGAGGCACAATTCCGTTTTATGGAATTATAACCTTTATATTCAAAATAAAAAATTATTAAATATTAGAATGGCAGCATTTGTCAAAAAACTGAATTGTGATCAAGCTGCATTATGATTAAGGTCACCATAGTCTCCCAAACTAATTACATTTTTTTGGATATCTCAAGGGGGACTCTACTCAATAGTGCTTCCACCCATCCCTTGGCATGATCACTACTCAATTTTTTATTTATTGTAATACTCATCCTAAGTTAACTTGTTCTTTAAAAAAAATTACCCGATAAAAAAATTAACTATTGAAAAAAAGGGCATCAGAACATTATGGACCTATTTATTTTCTGAATTTGACGATTAGTTATATTGTATCCTGAATCCAAAGCGAACTATATGAGCTAATTTGGATTAATACCCAGGTAATCCGATCAGAAAATCCACCACGTTACAATGGATCAAGTCACAACCACTTAATTCAGAGTTACTTTTTGATGAATTCGTTCATAAGTAAGCAAAGCAAACACATTTTATGAAAATTTACCTATTCCGTAAAAGAAACATCTCTATTTTTTACCATAAAATAATAACAATAAAACAGCCTTAATACTTAACAAGAAGAATTAACTACTGAAATGATGTTCACAATATCAACATTACATTCAAGGGTTTGCTGAGATGCTCACCTCATAGAACAAAGTTTTTTGAAAGGGATGAAATTCAGCAACTATAAAATGTATCTCTCTTTGAAAAGTTTGACTCGTTTTGTTTCAAAAGGACAATTAATTACATCATCATTTCAGTAGTTAATTCTTCTTGTTAAGTATTAAGGCTGTTTTATTGTTATTATTTTATGGTAAAAAATAGAGATGTTTCTTTTACGGAATAGGTAAATTTTCATAAAATGTGTTTGCTTTGCTTACTTATGAACGAATTCATCAAAAAGTAACTCTGAATTAAGTGGTTGTGACTTGATCCATTGTAACGTGGTGGATTTTCTGATCGGATTACCTGGGTATTAATCCAAATTAGCTCATATAGTTCGCTTTGGATTCAGGATACAATATAACTAATCGTCAAATTCAGAAAATAAATAGGTCCGCATTGAAGTAAATAAGTTCAAATATGACGTGAATATTGTGAACCTCATTTCAATAATTTATTTTTATTGTTATGTATGAAAGCCGTTTTTTATATGTAGAAATAAAAGAACTACCTAATTAAAAAAATTGATTGTGCCAGTCTGATTAAATTATTTTTTTTTATACTAGCAGAGGGATACTAGTGAAGTAATTGATTTTTCGAAATATCATTTTTGAATTTAGAATGAAGTGCTATAATATGACGAATTTTGATATTTTTGATAATTGTAAAACATATGTTATTTAATAAGATTTATTGAATAAAACTTTATGTATCCTCAATGAAACTATATTATACTCAACTATAATTACATATATGAAAAATTATAAATCAAAACGTTTGAAATACTAACGATATAGTTTCGGAAGCCTGGCCTGGTTTATTTTGAACTTCGGTATTTTCTTCATAATCATCCAGCACTGAATCATCTGTAACACTGGCTTCACTTGTCTGATCTCAGTTGATATCATCATCAATGGCTAGATTGTGAAGAACACAGCAAGCCCTAATTAAATGGCAAATGTTTTCAAATTTTGTCAATTTGACATCCTGAATATCTGTTTGAGTATACCTACCAAATGCATGTTCAATTACAACTCTACAGTGACTTGATAAACTCTTTCTCAGTCACATTTGGATTCTCTCTAATTGAATCTAATTCTCACCACACTTTTCTTGCAAAAGATGTTGACAGAGATGAATTTCGAAAAACTCGAATTATGTACTGATCCAGGAAATCTAATAAAGATGTCTCTGATTTTTTTGTCATCACATACAGCTTGTGTCTGCAAAGAAATGTTCCGTGGAGAAGTTTTTACATATGAAACTAAGTAGATACAGGTCACCAAATATTTAAAAAAAATTGCAACTAAGTATATGGTTAAATTTTAAAACATATTCAAACGAACTCCAGCAACACAAAAGTGTTATTCTATCAATGACTATTCCCTGCTGACTTAGTCACGAGGTTCATTCGTTTGTTACAAGGTGTAGTGTAGTGTAATTAACACCACTTCATGAATCGAGTGCAGCTGAATGCAGTTACACAAAGGAATGTACTAAACTGATAAGCAAATGAATACTCAAACCGAGTGTGAATTACACCGAGTATAGTAAAGTGTTACACTCAGATACAAACGAATGAACCTACTGTGTCTAGAAAAAGATATATTTCAAAAAACAAAATTTCATAGTTAAATGGAAATACTCCGATTTTTTGAGGTTGATACAATATGAAAATACCTTCAGCAATAATAATAATGAATGCTCTTTCGTTAAACTTGAAAATCATACCGGCTTGCCATGATGCGACAGAAAACTTAGCTGGAAGTTTGCAGAAGGCCGTAAATCTCAATTCACTCCGCCTTTTCAGGGTACCACACGGACGTGGGGAGTATTTACTGGAGTTAATGACACGCCAGCGCGCCCTCCGGTAGTAGGTATAGGAGCTCTGGAGAGAGCTGACTGGCATATTCCTAATGGAAAAAAATGCTATTTTCATAGTCGAATAATAAGCAGAAAAAAGGGTCTGAAATCCTGATAACTTCACAGGCTCCATCCAGTACCATTCTGTTATGTAAACACTCAAAAGTCCACGTCCTCCCCGTTATCGGGGGAAGTATAACGCGGCGATATGAGTATTATACTACCATCTACGACACTCGTGCGGGATTGACGAGTCACCGGTGTTGCCGTATGGTCCAGGGGCTATTGAGTCCGTTGTGGAGAATGAGAAGTGCCGAATCTATTGAAATTATCCATTTTCTACCCTTAGGCAGATACAAGCCAATAAGCCTGATGTAGTCCTCCTCGTCCATCAAAGTAGGACAATTCACGTCATAGAGTTTTCGGCTCCTGGCAAAACGAACATCGTCCGAAAAGTGAAATTTCCAGGCTTTACCCAAACCATTCTGTTAAATGGTGCTTTTGATAATAGGGGTCCTTGGTGGAATTATGGACACACTGCTCTCAAACCTAATTTTCCGTAGTTAGCTGAACGAATGCAGAAGGCCGTAATTCACGGTTCACTCCACCTACTTAGGGCACATTATTCTCAGACCCAGTAATCTATCACCCCACGGACGTGGGGAGTGTTTATTGGGGTAAATGACTCACCAGCGCGCCCTCCGGATGTATCGGGGCTCCGGAGATAGGGCCTAACTGGTAAATTCCTGAAGGGAAAAAATGCTCTTTATATTGACCGAGGTCTTTGAATGTACACAGGTATGTAAACATGAAAATACTTTTGAATATTTAAAAAAATTAAAAACCTACTGCTTGGTACTTACATGAATCGAATAATATTTTTCCTATTGAAATAAGATACAGTATCTTCGGGAGGGGTATCAATTTTGATGTGACTCCCATCTATGGCTCCAAAATCACCCGGAAATACTATAGTCTTAAAATTTTCAGTGATTTCTGGTTTTTCTTCATTTGTTGGCCATCTGATGAAATTTCCTTATAAACCAGAAATGGTTTACTAATGATATATTGAATCTGTCTGCAACATCACAAATCCAACAGCTTCATGTTCAGTAAACCATAAAAATATCTGGATGCACATTATCGGGTGAGATGATTTTGAACCCAGTGCTACATTTGGGATAACTTTCCGATTCTTTCAGTAGTAATGCTAGTTGAAGGACAACTTTTCTGGGCACCCTACAGAATAAAAATATTCAATAGTGGCAGTTTTCATTGAAGAATAATTATAATCATAATGGAATCTGTATACACATCACTCATATAAATGGTCATTTAAATTTGAATCATTCCTGTGGCCATCTGATAAAATGAGCCAAGTTTTTTTACAAATTTATGTTGGTGACCTATATATGATGGTGTAGTATATGTTGAATTTGAATCTATACACACCTAAAATGTTGCTGGAATTCGTCATCAGTTAACAAGGCCACTGTAGTTTCACTGAATTGTTCGATTTTTAGGAATTTTCTCAAAAGCTCCGCAGCACTTAAAATTTGAACAATTGTCTCATCATCGTTAGAAGATGAGGAGGATGACGATGACGACGATAAAATACAGTTAGTCATGTCCATTTCATTATGAATTTCAGCATTAGGTCGGTCGGTGGCTCAGTGCCTAAGGTCTCTAGCAGTGGAACTTCTAGCTCGTATCAGACAGACGTTCGAGGCTCGGGTACGGAATCTTGTTTCTCAAGTACATGGGTCTCTTTAGGTGGCTACATGCCTTGTTGTGAATCAAGTGTGATGTGAGCTGCCTAGATGCCAATCCCGACGTCTGGTGCTAGCTTGAAGTGCGCACCGACCAACCGGGGTGGTGCTGTAGGTTTTCCGGGTTTTCCTACAGCTGAAAAGTGAATACACCACTGAAAACATCAGTAAGTTGCCCCGGAGCGCCACGGCAAATAATAATAATAGCCGTCCTCTACCCGCACAGGCTATGCCTTTGGGTACACTCTACGAGTGTTTATGAGGGAGTATTATTATTATTATTATTATCAACTGAAAACCTTTTTAAACCTTTTTTTAAACTGTTTTTATTTCTCCTTACTTTGGTGTTGAGAAATTGCCTTTTCATAGGCAAAGCGACCCCTCCGGTATTATAATGGCGTCTTACAATGGTTATTGTTCTGTGCCACATTGCAATTCCTGGGCCAAAAGAGACCCTGAAAAGAAATTAACTTTTCATAGATTTCCCGAGGAAAATGACCCGAAGGTTTATTTTGAAACGGAGATGGGACGAGAATTAATCTCAAGAAGAAAAGCCTGGATATTAAAGGTTCGGATTGGCAAACCAATAAGCAAATTTATGAGAGTGTGTTCACTCCATTTTAAGCAAGAAGATTATATTAATAAAGGTAGGTAGGTATGTTGTTTTTATTTACTTATTTACTCAGATATAATTTATTTATAGGTGAAAATACAAGACGAGGTCGTGTATTGAAAAAAACAGCTGTACCATCTCAGAAGCTGCCAGCATCTGTCGTAACCATGAATTCAAAATCAGATTCAAAACGTGTAGAAAGGCTGTCTAAAAGAAAAAGCTGGGAATGTAGCCAAGCGGGAACAAGTAAGGAATGGAACCAGAGCGACGACATACAAGAAGCAGAAAAATCTGTTTGTGAAAAAGTGAGGAGTAGTGAAGGTTACGTTCATAATATTGCCAGTTCTACTGATAAAAAACAGAGGCTAGTTCATGACTACATACAAGAAGCCGAAAAGTCTGTTTGTGAAAAAGTGAGCAGTAGTGAAAGTAATGTTCCTAATATTGCGAGTTCTACTGACAAAATACAGAGGCTAGTTCATGACTCTGAAATTCAAGTTAGTATGGAAAAAATGACAACATTAAGTGATCTCTTAAATTCAGAAAGTGCTTTAAGAAGTTTCACAGGCATAAATAATTTCCAAATTCTGAACTGTTTGGAAGAGATGACCAGAAAGGTACTGCATGACACAAGGTTACATAGACTTGGTATTAGAGAAAGAATAATTTTAACAATGACTAAATTAAAGTTGGATCTCAGTTATGTAACTCTTGCCAACTTGTTTAGTATATCTGGTCAGCTTTGTAAAACTTATTTCTTTAATATGCTACCTATACTTAGTTCAGTTCTTAAACCAGCTATTTATTTTCCATCGTCTGAAGAAATTTCCAAAAATAATCCTAAGTGCTTTAAACAATTTTCATCATGTAGAGTTGTTTTGGATTGCACCGAAATAGTTGTACAAAAACCAAGTTGCCTCTGTTGTCGCATAAAATTTTATTCTCATTATAAAGGTAATACGACAGTCAAATTTATGACTGGTGTTTCTCCGGCAGGCATGATAATCTTTATTAGTCAATCTTATGGTGGACGAGCATCCGATAAATTGATTTTTGAAGAAAGCAATGTAATTAACAAAGTATGTTCTAACAAAGACTCTATTATGGTTGATAAAGGGTTTTTAATAGATGACAAATGTGCTGTATATAAAATTAAATTAATACGTCCTCCATTTTTACGAAAGAAACAACAACTTTCTCCTGAAGAGGCTGTTCTTAACCAGCAAATTGCTGCAGCAAGGGTACATATTGAAAGATCAAATCAAAGATTAAAAATCTTTGAAATAATTAGTGGTAAGCTTCAGTGGTCCCTTGTTGTACCCAAGATTGATGAAATCTTTACTATTATTTGTGGTATAACAAATCTTTCAAGTACTATTCTGTCAGATGAAAGATTTATTTAATTTACTTTAGCTATGATTACTTACTTTTTGTTATTTGTAGAGCTTTTTATAAATAAATAAATTGTCTTATGTTTAATTAAAGTGTTTTATTATCATTTACTTCACTTTCACATAAAACATGGAGCATTTTTGTATAATAATTAGATTTTACTTTTTCCAGCATCATTTTACAAAAATTGTAATCGAACAATACTTCTATTGTTATTGAAGTATCATTAAATGATGCATACAAAAAATACAAAAACAAAAAACATTTTTGCACATTCAATATGCTCATCCCCAGTTGTATTTGTCCAAAATACTGATGTTTTTGTTTTAAAGAATATACACCATCTTTTTTGACAATGTAAGCACACGATAAAATGGCATCTTCAATAGGTGATGTGGAACCTACAAACACAAAATATATGTATATATATATTTAATAAATGCATACCATTACTTACCAGAATACAAACATTTTATTTCTAATAATGCTACTGGTTTTCCATTTTCGATTACTACACCATCTGATGAAAATCCCAACCATTTATTTTGAGGAAAAGAAATCATTCCACAATTTAGGACTTCTTTAGAATGGTTCTCAATAAATAAAGCTCTTGCAACATTTTCATATTTTAAGCCATGCTTTGTAAATTTATTGCTAAAGCTTTTGGGCCAAAAATATTTTTTGCTTTTCATTTCCCAATTAGATCTACTGAAAGTAAATATTTCATAGCACCTTGATCCTGAAATCCTAAATTGTCTGGCTTTATGCCATTCAGGTGAGTTTTGACACATGCCCATCATTTCTTCGGTTTCCTCATTCATGATTTTGTGAAACGTTTGTTCACAACAAACTGATGGAAAATCACATATCATGGATGATAACTCCATCATTATCACTGATTGACAGGCATTATTTAAAATTAATGAAATTTTGTCCTCATTAGTTACCAGCACCTCTGTTGGTACAAATACATTTGAAGTACGTCCTTTTCTAAAATAAAAACAATCACATAAAACGGGTTTTGTTAAATTTTATGATATATTTACCGATGTTTTGCAATTGTGGAGTTGGGTAAATTTTTAATAAAGTACTCCAAAATCAAATCAGCTGGAGTCAAGTTGATTGGGGAATTATTCTTCTTATGCTTCTTCTTGATGCAAGCCATTTCGGCTGTTGGAATGGCCTTATATTTTTCCTTAACTGAGCCTTTTGTCGATGACCAGGCACATTTCAACTCAGTTTTACAAACATGATCCAACTCTGACAACTTTTTTCTAAAATTATTTTTAAAATTGGATAAAGTTAATTAGTAAATTCACAATAACCTACCTGGTTAAAAGAATTAGAAAAGCTGAAATGTGTTTACATCGGCCACCAGCTCCTGCTTTGCAAGAACAAAACATTTGCATAATTTTAATATAATCGTCTATAATTTTGAGTTCTCCACTCACTTGATGAGGCTCGGATTGCAGAGCGCTTGTCTGGAGACAGAGGGCACACACTTTTGTCACTGAAGAGTTCCATTCAGTTTTTCCATATAATATTATATGCTCTGCATTGAGGACTTCTTCACCTTCTACTACACACCGAGAACTTTTGGTCCCTTCAACATACCTCAGAAATTCCAATAAACTTAATTTTAATTGGGCCATTTGTCTTTGTTTATAAGAAAACCATTAAAGTATTTTATCACTAGCTTTTTTCTAACAATGTCACTATTGAACTTTAACACTAATCCTGGCACCAATAATTATTTTTCTAAATGAGCATTACTTAAAGGAAAAAGTCATCGAACTCACAGTTATAACAATGTTTAAAGTGCCTAAACCACGCTTCAAATCCTCAATACATGAAATAAACACAGTAAACAATGAAATCCATATGGAAGAAAAAGTAAGGTTACGAATCAATGTCGTAGAAAATACTTCAATTGTCCGCCGCCGGTAGCGCTACAATCTTAAATTGAAATCCCAATAACAACAAATGTCATTTATTATCCGGCTCCGGCAAATTAAACCAGAACCAAGGGTACTCATGAATGCGCATGCGCAACGAAAACAGTTTGGTTTGGCCTCGAGAGCAAGAACAGTTTCTGATAGTTCAGGACAGTGCTGGATTATTTCGTATTTGAAACCAGAAAAGAAGATTGATTAATCTCAACTTGTCTTCGACAACTAGAACGCTCTTCATCAACTGCGCATGATACTGACGTCCCAGGACCAAAAACGAAAGCCTGTGTAAATAAGGGACCAACAGACAAAAACTGCAATATATCTGTTTTCAGTCACAGAATAGTGCCAGTCACTATATAAATAAAGTTGCGTTAATGTAATATCTCAATTAACACGATTAGTAAACTTTTGAAATTTCGACTTAGTATCTCAAAATTAGCTAATTCCGAAGTACTAGTAGCAATTCTGACTTAGTATGTCGGCATTAGCTGTTTCTGAGATACTAATACTGGATTAATGCTGAAGTTTTAAGTCGCAAGTCATAAGAGTATTCGCCAGTGATTGGTTGAACAGTTCATTCTAACCAATCATTGACGATTATTCTCACGACTTGCGACTTAAATCATCAGCACAAATCCAGCATAAGTCGGAATTCTGATTATCTTTTACGTTTTCGTAGCCACTACTACTGATCTTTGACTGTATTACACATGACTGGCCTTGATTCAGATTCATTTGTATTGATTGTAATAATGAGTAGTAATAATTGTAATTGCATATTTTTCGAATTTCAGCTCATCTTTGTGTAACCTATGAATACTCCAAATAGTTGATAAGTTTAGTACTGGTAGTCTTCAAACTGTAAATAGGTTCAGCTAAATAAAAATAGAAATAATTATAGGTCATTACACGATTACCTGCAATTGATCCTAATATTCCTCCCTTATGACCCCCTGCCAGACCGGACAGTCCGATACCAACTGCCATTATGCATGATTTTTTGTGGGTTCGATGTTCGTAGCTCCTAACATGCAGCTTCTCTTTTCTTATCACAAAGAGGCACAGTCCTAGTAAGATTTGGTGTCTGTTCATTTTTTGATGAAATGACCTCTCACTTTTTTGTTTATTCGTATATTTCAGTAACGGTGGAGCACTAGAAATAAGAACTAGCCTAGTATTTTCTTTCAATAATTCTGTCGCAAAACCAGTAAACCAATACCAATCCACTTTTATTGGAATAAAAGATTGTTTCTATATGTGCGTGAAGTGAGCAACGAATTTGCCAGCAACGATTTGGTATTGCGGATTTCAAGCAACTAAAACCATCATTCAAAATCTAATTTTTCGCCTCGAGGTATATGAAATCCAAGTCGAAATAGAGAACAAAATTTTGAATCGTGTTGAAAAACAAACAAATATACGGAATAATGGCCGTGATTGTTTTTGTTCAGTTTTCGGAGCGGGAAGGAAAAAATACTTTTCCAGAGAAATGTTTTTCTAGAAAGGTGTTTTTTTGTTCCCAACTCATAAACTGAACAGAGTAATCGCGTTAACGAGTGGATTTTCTGATATATGAACGTTTTTAAACACGACTCGATATTTTGTTAAATAAGATTACCTATAGGAATTAAAGGACATGGCACTGGATACATGTATTCCTGGGGCTCGATAGATTCTTTTGATTTTTGGATATATCATTCTACAGGTCAAAACAAGCAACTTTCTTCATTAGACTCTTTTTCTGGCTCTACAGTTGATTGTCTAACGCTAATTATGGAAAATATTTTCTGCGAATGGATTTTTCTTGATTTTTGAGTATAATATCATGTGAAAAATATCAATTTCCTTTGATTATACCAATTATGGTGTACATTACTACAGGACGAGGCAGAAAACACGATTTATCTGAAACTCGTTTATTGACTTCTTACCCAATTGTGGGCTTTTCGTTGAATTTCTTGAGGCATATTGTGTAGATGAACCCAACGAACTTCTCTTAATACATTTCACAACGTTTCTACACAGTGAGCAAAAAATAAGGTGGTTGAATAATGGGATATGACGGGATAGTGGATTTATTATTGATATCTGAGTTTAATTTTTCACAGAGAATGAAAATCAAGTTTCGTCTATTCTTTTTGTGTGACGCTACAGGATGACTCCAAAAAGACGAATTCTCAAATACCTATATTTAAACGAAATAATGGGAGATTACTTATTTATTTCTGTTGATATGAAAGCTGTGAATACATTAATTGAACTAACCTAATCTAATAACGAATCTAGATATTACCTGCCTCCTTTCGAGGAGCAATTGATCGACGGATATCTGGTATTGAGCATTTGGTATATCACATATTATATAGACGAACCATGACTTTTCAATGATGAGGAACTATTGTCATAACAACAATCATTTTGTTTTATAGTTGAACACTCTATAGGCCAATACGTTGATCATCGATACACTTGGGGGTATGTTGCAAGAGCTGGTGAAGTGAGTTTAATTTTTTTAACTTGTTTATATAGGTACAAACATTTAAAAAACAAAATTGCTAACACGAGCAACTTCGGAAGAATTTTTGGTTCCGAGAAATTCAACGAAAGGCCCACAATTGGGCGAGAAGTCAATAAACGAGTTTCAGAAACATCGCGTTTTCTGCCTCGTCCTGTAGTAATGTTCACCATAATTGATATAATCAAAAGAAATTGATATTTTTCACTTGATATTATACTCAAAAATCAAGAAAAATCCATTCGCAGAAAATATTTTCCATAATTATCGTTAGACAATAAACCCATTTTTGTAGCTCACGCTGTAAAGACAGAAAAAAGTCTAATGAAGAAAGTTGCTTGTTTTGACCTGTAGAAGGATATATCCAAAAATCAAAAAAATCTATGGAGCCCCAGGAATACATGCATCCAGTGCCATGTCCTTTTCAGGTGCATAAAATCCGCCCTATGGAATCGTTGCTGGCAAATTCGTTGCTAACTTCACGCACATGTAGAAATAATCCTTCATCCAACCAATTGATGAAAAAAATTGTATGATTTGTTCCTACGAAAACCTTTCAAAAGCAGAGCTTGTGCGAGAGCAAGTGAGATCTGGGACCTACAGCTTACGTTCAAGTGGATTCCGAACCACTTTGGCTCAGTGGCAGGCAGTGGGAATTGAAGCAAGGCCGCCTGGGTAAGAGGCAAATGCTCTAACACCACGACCACTTCGCTTATTTTACTGAGAGAATATTAGACGTGGGTTTCTGGAAAAGAAAGCAGAAAATAATGAACCCCTTCATTCTTCCTGCACTCAAATACTATCTGAAGATATAGAATGTTTTATTTTCTACAAGCTTTCACGGAAAGACGTCATATTGTGAAAACGTGATTTCCGTCGCAAGTGAAAGAGGCATTCTCATAACGTTAACTTATTCATTTCTAGTGACGAAAGATAAATTTATATTTTCATAATTTTCCGCCCTCGAATATAATGTTTTAACGACTTCAAACTACTAAGAAACAAGACAGGATTCAATTCTATAATTGGAACGCATTTTTGACTTTGTTTCAGTGAAAAAAATTGAAACGTGAGAATAACGTGAGATTCTAAAATAATTTATATCTAGTTGCTTGGTTTCATTAGTTTGACGTTAATTTATTAGACTTGTCAGTTTGCACTGTAAACATTGTTGATTTTTTAAGTTACATTATGTCGGAGTCAGAAAGTGATTTTAGATTTTTCAAACACACCCCCAGAAAAAACCTCTTCAGATTTATCAACAGTAAAATCTAAAAAGAGATATGAAGAAATATATGCAAAATTCATATATTGAAGAGTTGATAATCATGTGAAATAATATTTTGTCAACTATCCGAAAAGTACCCACTTCCCTGGCGCTTTTTCTTCAAGAAAGTAGCATTTTTTCCGTACGTACTTCCCGGACTAGGCCGGGAAGAATCACATCGTTGTTGTTATTGTAAAAATGAAAATCTTGATAGGTATGGTTTTGATAAATGCAGTTGATCATTGCTATAGCAGAGAAATAACGATACGACTGACAGCTCTTTGACATGAAATCAGTTGACTTTTTGATTTCTGAAAGTTTGCATGGTATTTGGTCGCAATTATCGCAATAAACTGTGGACAACAGCAGCGATAGTGTGTTTGTTCATTGTCTGAAAAATCAAAGTCGAGGTACGAAAACGTTTATGATTTGTTCACGAAATATATGGTTATGAAGAAAGGCAAAACTATCACAGGGGATGTAATTTTGGCTTACTTGGGGCAAAAATTTGGAACTGTCAAATCCTCTACGTACCACTTTAGTAAAGAAAAATGAAAACAGCCACTCTCCCAAAGGTTATCGTATCGCATTTCTTAAAAGGAATAATGTTGATTATAAAGAAAAGAAATCAGAGGTCTTCAACAGCGAGAAGATCAACAAATTCGTTAGTGGGTAAAGGTAAGTTTATCGGTCTCATCCGCTTTAAAATTAGTTTGTCTTCTTTTGTCTCAAATACTTTTCGAGTTATATCCTTCTGGATCTTGAAAATTGCCCATTTTCAAACACAAATTTTTCAATAAAAAATCACACAAAATGGTTCCTTTTTGATAACACTTTTCAAGAAGCTAATCTATCTAATATCACAATTACAAGCACCAAAATCAATCGTTTTACACAAAAATTTAACCTTTTATAATCACAAACAACCTCTGTTTTCTTAGTTATTTTTATTGTCACGGTATGTTGGTCACTTGCAATATGCGCGGCCGACTATTCAAATCAAATTATGAGCAAATATTTACTTCTCCTCAATGTACATGTTTAATCGTTCAGTTTTCGCCATTGATCAATAACAATAATTTTAAAAATGAAAACATAAAAATTAAGAGGAAGCAGATGCTCGCATTCTATAAATTACCAGAAGACATGCCGGAGGCTACCTACCTTTTCGGCCATGGAATTGATTTCTTAACTTAAGTTGCTGGTAATCCGATCACTAATTAGTATGAATAAGTGAAATCATCATCATCAGAGTAGATGATCGTTGTGCTCGCATTTTATAAATAAATACCTGCGGCTGCCCACATTTTCGGATCAATTGAACATATAAATTAAGGGGAAGTTAATATTTGCTCATATTTAAAAAATAAAATATCTAAGAAGAAGGAGGTTATGTTTGTGATTATAAAATGTCGAATTTTTGTGTAAAATGGATGTTTTTGGTGCTCGAAATTATGAAATTAGGTAGATTAGATTTGAAAAATGTGTCGTCATGAACAAGAAGAAATTTTGTGTGATTTTTTTATCGAAATATTTGTATTTGAAAATGTGCCTTTATATTTGATCGGTTTCGTCATCAGTCTTTCGAAATATCAATCCCATTGGTGTAGAAGTTTCCCATTCTTGTCGAAAATAAAGGTAGAGCAAAGTGAACGGAATCTCTCCTATAGGTATTACAAAATTTCACATACACAGATGCTACATAATGTGCCTGGGGAAGCTTCTATTGGTGATCCTACTGGATAGAAATGAGCCTCTCACTCCGAGATCTAGTACACGAATACGTTATAAAATTATGTATATCACAAATGGTGACTATGAGGGAACTAATATCGCACCTAAGAAACAAAGATAAAATAAGGTATTTACCTAAAAAGTCAAAAAATCACTTCAGCGTACAAGGTTGAGAGAAATGGAGTTTTGTGTAGCAAGGCGAACAAAGATAAAATCGGCACATTATTATGCCATTGTTTCCGTGATATAAAATACGATACAAGAATTATTTTTCATGCTTGGATGCTACAAAAAGGAGGGCGTGCAACCCTCAAAAGTCAGAGACTTGTGCGGGCTAGGGGAAGACGCAGCTCTTACCTTTTACTACCTGTAATGCCATGCACGAGACCGGTGGCAATGCTTATTTTGAAGAACCCTGTATATAAAAAAACTCAAAAGATTATGTTGAATAATGTAATTTCATCATGAAAGTCAGTTGTACAATAAATATAGATCAGAGAGCAATTCGATTTTTAGGTAAGTAAATGCAATCTACCCATTAAAATATGACACACACAAACAATGAAGTTTAGAATAAATATAGAATAGAATGCTACTCATCTTCTTGCATTCGTTTAAAAATATGTGTATTTATCGAAATATAACATACAAACGATATAAATATGAGTACGTTAACAGAAATAGATATGCCGTTTGAGTTAAAGAACACAAACTATTGTAAAATTATTTTACTAGTTTGAGTTGCTTTTAACATAGGAGTTACATAACATTCTGTTCGAACATAAAATATATTTATTTGGTCGGGAATAATCAAAATTGTAAAATGTATCAGTTAGTCAGAAACTCTCCAATCTTCCTAGGTAACGAAACAACTTCACGATCAAACTCTGCACTCATAAATTTCATGATCATCAACGCTATCGCATCTTTGAGTTCCATTTCCGTACCAGAATCTAGATTCAAAAGAAAGTTTGACCTTGTGCACCTTTCCACCGTTGTTAATAGTATCTCCATTTGTGAAAATGTCAGATCATTTTTGAGTACATCCGAAACAGTTTTATATCTTCTTCGCATTTTCATCCCTAGAAACATTGCCAATGAAAAACCTGCAAAGAAAAAAGTTTTAACCTCATTTATGGAACAGATACATATATAGGAAAATCTCATGATTTACGGAACAAGACGGAGGTAATGAAAAAGGTCAATTAATCATTACCCAACCATCGCCCAATAAATAACGACAAGCGTAATCATATCATAGTTTGTTCCCCTGCTCTAGCCCCACCACTCGACAATAAACACGTATTATTTTTGATATTTTTACACGATACTGCCATATCATGAATAACAACGGTAAAGTCTTAAACTCGTTTGAATCGTAATTCCTATTATATTAATAATTGATAATATTATAATGAAATGGAATTTTAATAAGAATGATTGAAAGCGGGGAGGGCAAACCACCATCCAATGCCTTGGTGAGTTGCGACACCATCACTTTCCTGAGCAAAACCGGACCGGCAGCCATGGCGCACCCTGGAGGGAATGCTCATTCCCTCTGATATCGGCTGTGGGTATACTAGGCTAACCCAGAGGTATACATTACTACTCGGTTCACGATACACGAGGAAGAGGCCCCCACAACCGACCCCTTCGGAAGAGGGGTCATTGGCAAGGTGGTGGGGCCTAAAACAACGGATTGCCACTTTATAACGACCGCAATGAGAGTAGTGAGTCTGGCAAGAATACATGCTCTGTGGTGTGAAATACACCCAGAGCAAAACCTAAGGGATTATGTATCTCATCTTCGGGCTCGAGGCTATGGCAGGAGGGGCTATGGCCGGTTAACGAAGTGGCAGATATGCCACGTGTCGATCTGGCTGTAGAGGAGGCCCGCATCATACCACCAACGGAAGGCATAAGAACCCGCAGGGCGCTTCATAACACCAAGCCCCTGAAGCCACAACAACTGGCACGGGTGGGTGAGGAGATTCACGATGTCCTTTCAGAGGAGGTTGACATCTGGCAGATCAACTCTGCCGTGTATGACGCCGCTCAGGCCCTGTCCCAAGCGGAAAGGAGGAACACCTCCCGTCTGATTAGGAGGCATGAGCGATGCATTCAAAAGATCGAAGCTAAGATCAAGTCGGCGAGACAACGTGGCGGTCAATACTGCAGCATATTCAAGACGATTTTACCACACACCTTATCAAGGCGTGCTGTTTACCATCAAACAGCACTGTCTTGATAGGATACGAATGCTGGCAAAAAAGTCACTAGTAAGGCGGGTGAGAAGCATCGCGGAAAACATAAAATTCCGCGGTAAACCTTCTCGCCTATTCCAAAAGCCCCCACGTGTTGTGAATAACCCGCAGGCGGCTGATCGGGTGGAAACCTTCTGGAAGAACATTTATGAGTTTCCGCAACCACTCAACGTGGATTCTCCAGCCCTAGTGCAGTTCGAAGATTTCTGCAGGAGGCTTCGTCAGCCTGAGCTTAATAAATTGTGCTATTCGATAACCCCCGAAGACGTTTGACGGGCCCTCAAAGGCTCGAAGAACTTTGCTGCTCCAGATCCTGATGGGCTTAATAACTGTTTGTGGAAAAAATTTCCATGTATCCGCCAATATCTAGCAAGAGTTTTTAACTCATGGCTGGATGGGAAGCAGCAGATTCCGGATTGGTTTGTCGAGGGGCGAACCGTGCCAATTCCAAAAAACGGATATATGTCCGATCCGAAGAACTACAGACCGATAACATGCTTGAACAAATGTTATAAGATGTTTACCTGCATCTTATACATGCGAATACTCCGTAGTTGAGCCGATGTATGAACGGATATATAAGCAAAGAGGGACAAAGAAGGGGGTCACTGACTGCAAGGAGAACCTGCTGATCGACAGATGCATTATGCAGGACTCGGTGTAGTATAAGCGTAACCTTTCAATAGCCTGGATCGATTATCACAAGGCATTTGATTCAACATTGCATGGGCTCATCATGCATTTGCTCAGATGACTTGCAGAACCCGATCAAATTGTGGGATGCATTAAACAGCTGACGACGCTCTGGAGGACTCGCTTAACCGTAACATCTGGTCAAGTCAGAGTCCAAACAGAGCAGGTAATCTTCAGAAGAGGCGTGTTTCAGGGAGACTCCCTCAGCCCTCTTCTCTTCTGCATCTCACTATTGCCATTGTCCATTGCACTACGGAAAACTAGTGGATACAACTGCGGCACCCCCAGCCACCGGAGGCATGAGGTCACCCATTTGTTTCACATGGATGATTTCAAACTATATGCCTCCGGAGAAAAGGATCTTCATCAGTCCTTGAAGGTGGTGCAAGAGTACACGCATGCTATCGGAATGGAGTTTGGGATCGACAAATGTGCCACGGATCATCCCAAAAGAGGACGATGCGAGGAATACGGAGAGGACGTTCAGCTCGTAAATTCCACCTAGGGGTGGAAAAAAGCCATACCTAAGAGGTAGCTACTGTTAAAAATTCTCTCCGCGGCAAGTATCAGAACAAACTCCGACAGATCTGGTCAACAGAACAGTCGGGAAATAACAAAGTTGCTGCAACTAACATGCTTGCTGTTCCGATTCTACTTTACTCCTTTGGAGTAATGAAATGGACTCAAGAAGAGCTAGAGCTGCGACAACTCGACGTAAAAACTCGCAAAATGATGCATCTTCATAGGAGCTTGCATCCTAAATCGTCTGTTCCACGGTTATGCTTCCCCAGACAACAGGGAGGCCGTGGACTTTTGAGCTTGGAGTGTCTACACAACAGAATGATACTGGATGGAGCCTGTGAAGTCATCAGGAGTTCAGATCCCCTTCTCTGCTTGGTATGCGATTATGAAAAAGCAGGGATTGGAGCATTTCTTTTCAAGGCAGCAACCCGTACTGCCGAAAAACTCGGTCTCATATTCGACACATTGAACGGACGAATCCAAACTCTGTCACCCAGTTGGAATCCGTTCAGCAAAAAACCCAAGTCAAAGCTGCAAAGAGTGAGAGGCTCCTACAGCTACATAAGGATAAGCCATTGCATGGGGTGTTCTTCAAGAACATTGAAGACCTTGGCGTATCCAGAAACCTGACCTTTCGCTTTTCTCAGGTCAAGTGGGCTGAAGTCGGAAACCCGAGGGATTCATAATGGCCTACTGAGATGGTGTCTTCAACACCCTCGTCTACCGTAGTCGCGTGATAGGTATACAGGTTCCCGACACTAGATGCAGAACGTATCGTGGGGCAGATGAGAACATGATTCATTTACTGTGAGCTTGTCCAGCTTATGTGGTCTCAGCTCATTTCCACAGGCATAGTGCGGTGCTACGAGTGTTGTACTACCACCTACGACACTCGTACGGTATTGACAAGACGTCGATCTTGCCCTACGCTCTGGGGGATATTGAGTCCGTTGTGGATAATGAGAATTGCCGAATCTATTGGAACTACTCATTCCCCACCCTCAGGCAAATACAAGCCAATAAGCCTGATGTAGTCCTCTTCGACCATCAAAGTAGGACAATTTTCGTCATTGAGTTTTCGGTCCCCGAAACGGGGAGAAAAAACGGACTAAATATCAAGATTTACTCATTGAAGTCCGCAGGCTTTACCCAAACCATTCTGTCAAAATGGTGGTTCTGATCATAGGGGTACTCGAATCTGAAAATCATACCGGCTTGCCGTGATGTGGCAGAAAACTTAACTGGAAGTCTGCAGAAGACCGTTATTCTTGATTCACTTCGTTTACCCAGTAATCACTCACCCCACGGACGTGGAGATTGTTTACTGGGGTTAATGACACACCAGCGCTCCCTCCGGGTGTATCGAGGCTCCGGAGACAGGGCCGGACTGGGATACTCCTGATGGAAAAAAATGATTAGTTATAAATACAATCAAATAATATACAGGGTCCTGCAACAAGGCCGCGGTTTTCCATTTCTCCATTATGGTAATGGAGAGATGGATGGTTTCATCAGCAAAATTATACTATTTTCTGAGCTCTACAAAATGAAAATGATGTCACTCACATAGGGTGTTCAGATTTTTGGGGACACGTCCCAACTTTGTTTTTCAAAATGGCAACCTGTATATCATAAAAGGTTCTTTAAGAAAATATTTTTTTCGAAAATCTTGACAGTTTTCGAGATTCTCAGTAAGACAGTTTTTTTTTTTGAAAACTGTCACTCAAAATATTTGATATTGAAGTTGTGCCAAGTCACATTGAAATTCATTTTGTTCAATTTTTGGTCAAATATTGTACGCAGGTGACTCTCTGAAACGATAAACCTAAAATGGACCTGTGATATACAGGGTAATAAAAAATGCTTGCCGAACATTGTATATAAAAATGTGCAAAATTTTCTTTGTTTCAGTTGGAACACCCTGCATATTATCGATCCATAAAAAGCGACAATTGAGGCTCTACAAATTTCATTGAACATTCCTTATGGTAAAAATCGATAGTTTTTCTTAAAAAAATGGAAATTCTTCCTATTCCTCCGCATTAATCTTGTTGAACGACCTTTTTTACGAAGAAATTCATATTTGACGACTGCGATCGAGATGGATGTTATGACTATAACACATTTCTCTGATTCCTTCATTTGATGCATAGATTTTGTCCAGCCCCTTCTTTAAAAAAATATCGCTCTATGCCTATACTTTCCTGTTAAGAAGACAAACAATTTGTGGATTCGACAACCACTTTGTAATTATTCTCATTCAGATTACATATAATACATAAAATCGGTAAAATATAGATCTGAAATAGACTATGATTTAATACTATCGAACCAACAAAGTTCGGTAACGATTTTATGGAGAATCGAACTATTTAGATAGGAAATAATTTCACAGAAATAGAAAAGAATTGAAAAATAACTTTGTAAAACCAAAACATTACAATAACCAATTTCATTAAAAACGAATTATCCCAGAATCAGAAATGCATCAGACTTTTGAAGAACCAAAATTTGATGAACTGAATAATCACAATACGGTATATCTATAATACCATAAAATGAGAAGAAACACAAATGTGAAAACGGATATTTGATCAAACCGTCAAATTTCAGAAACAATATCTCATAAAAATGATAAAATATTATAGCAGAATATTGTAAGTATGCAAAGCGTAATATTCGAAAGGAATTATAATCGTCGAATATACAAGACCTAAAATTGGCATATCAAAAATCATCAGAAGAATAAATCTAATACCGAAAAGTAAAGAACAGAAAAGGAGGGTATGCTTTTCTGGGCCATCTGCTCCCGGTCATAAGATTTTGCACACTTATAGGTCTTTGAAAAAGAAACATTTTCCAGAAATTTTAGCTTCCAATCCATTTCGGAACATCTTCAAATAAGCTCTTCAGCAAAATTTTGTAAGGTAATACAATACTAAAATAGACATTTTGACAACGCCGCTTATGTGCATATTCTGGGTTGTGATGTAATACATAGGTAGAGAGAGACCATATAAACTCCTGTTTTATAGATATCCTATTCTACTTGTTGCAGAATCGATGAAATCTCTAGTGTTATGGAAGCGTTTTGAGGTCACAGATTAATTAATCTGTGGCGAGGTTTTGAACATATCAAAAGTTCTTGTGATATTGATAGCACTGATATAGGTATAGCGGGCGCAATCAAGCGATATTGGTAAAGGTATCATTGAAGGTCGATGTTAGTATAATCAGCTAACAAAAATGATTACTGTTGCGATTTTTCAGTCACCAGTAACTCCAACTCTTTTTGCTTTTTAAGTTTTCAATATTGATGATGGTGTTGGTGATTTGTAAGTGGGCAGCAAGAAAGAGCACAATAAGTTTAAAAGTTCCCATTGAAACCAAAACACTTTAGGGCCATGTAAAATTAACAACTAAATAAAAATAAAAAGCGTTGAAATAAAAAATATGCCGAATAATTCAATTAAATGAACGAATCGAAATGAAAACGATGCCTTTATTTCTTATGAACGACACTAATAAAGAAAATGTCAGTTCTGACAATTATTCATTCAAATAATCATTGAAAAGCAATATTGCCACTTTGCATTTTTTCAAGAGAATTGATAAGAAGTTATTATTTTTTCTACACCTAAGATAAAATACTCTAGATTGAAATAAAAAAAGAAAAGTGCTACTATATGACTATATGACATTTACAAGCATTCAAAAGCGTATAAAAATATTTTCAGAAAAGGCCCAAATTTTCTTATCTGAAGCATACCCTCCTTTTCAGAAACTATGGAGGTTATAGCGTAGCGAAACGCCAGTTGGTCTATTCTCTCAGAGATAGCGTAGCGTGCGGTTAATAGACTAAAATTTATTATCATGACCCCTTTAAATTCCTTATCATTTCTGACTCACCACCTGATATTACTGAAATGCTAAGGCTCACTCCAATATTAGGTATTACGAAAATAATATGATTCCGCCTCCAAATGTTTCCTGAATTGACACGCTACATCCTCCGAAAGCTTCCCTATGGTAGGTAGGTAGTAGGTAGTATTTTGCCGATATATGGGTAATAATTGACATCTGACATATTGCTAGGGTTGATCGTAGCATGATGGGATTATGAGTTCAGTGAAATTCAATGAATAACATTGGCTGTTTTCTTCGATATTCTTGAAAATCACCACCCAGCTGAATTCTTGAATAAATCGAGGAAGGAACAAACAAATGAACGATCAATATGAGTCCGAACCAGACGAATAGATTTGTTCAACTAGAACATAATTTCGCTCACTTTCGTTTATTAACGAATTCAGTTCTATGGTAAATAGTTCTTACCGTTTTCGCGTATGATGCTTTATTAGTTCTCATACATATACATCAGATGGATTCCTTTTAGGATCAAAAATCAGTTCTATACAATTCATTCTGCTATATTAAAGTTTTACATAAAATTATTCTAATAAATGATTAATTACCCATTTTATTGGTTTCACGTATTAACAGTTTTCTCACTTATTGTTATTATGAAAAAAATTCTAGTATTCTTTGGCCCACCCTCATGCACATTAAAATGTATGTTTTGGATTAATTATAATAATTTCGACCACAACCAGAAAAGCGAATGGATTGATTGAATCTAGGAAAAAAAACGAAAAAAAAAAACAGAAAAAATACCCCTTTATGCGATAACAATGGCCAGTACACAAAAAGTAATGACATTTCAACTATGTTTCATTTTAAAGAAACTAGACCATATTTGATTCATTTCATAATACCAATAAAATTTTTAACCTATCCTCGCCGACGACCAAAAAAGACGATTTTTTATATTTTTATGACTTGATTGTCCTTGAACGAACTAACAACCTTTTCGCAAGGCTGGACAATCTGTTGTTCCACCCTTCTGCATTGTAAAATTAATCAAATATGGTCTAGTTTCTATAACATGACACACAGTCGAAATTTCATTACTTTTTGTGTACTGGCCATGGTTATCGCATATAGGGGTATTTTTTCCGTTTCCGGCTTTTTTTTCGTTTTTTTTCCGGGGACATTTTTTCCGGGGATATTTTTTCCGGGTTATTTTCCGCTTTTTGTTTCCGTTTACCGAATTGATTTTAAGAAATTCAATTAGTTTGACAGGTTTCAAATTCAATTTGTTTGGATTAGTTTGGCAGGTCAAAATATGTGCCTTCCATTAGGTATGAGTTCTGAAATCTTATAGGCGAGGAAATTTGACACTGAAATCATCATGAAAAATGCATTTAGCCCCCTGTACACCTGGAGGTCAGGACGGCATTAGGAACGTCAATCACTGAAGTTCCTGCTTAACTTGTGATAAATCAAGAGAAACTCGTGCCCCGGGGGTTTTGCAGGCTATTCGTCACGAATTTGACAAAGGTGACCTACCCCGGAGGACTTGGTGCCCCGGACGACTTGACTGTAGTAACGTCATCCCCAGGAAGTTTTGATGGAACAACTCACCGAATCGTTGGAAACTCGTCATTCGGGGGTTTTTCGGGTCGCGCTTCACGAATTTGGCATCGGTGTCCTACCCCGGATGACCTGGTGTACCGGACGACCTGAATCGTTGGAAAAGCTAAGTATTCCGTCGGAAAATATTTTAATACATCGATCTTTAATAACAATGAATCTATTGAATCCATAAAGAATTTTAAAGGGTGTTAATACAAATTCGTGTCGAGCGACCCGAAAAACTCCCGGACGGCGAGTAACCAAAGATTCGGTAAGTTGTTCCTTCAAAACTCCAGAGGATGACGAGTTTCCAACGATTCGGTGAGTTGTTTCATCAAAAGTCCAGGGAATAACGTTACTAGTCAGGTCTTCCGGTGCACAAGGTCTTCTGGGCAGGTCACCAATGTCGAATTCGTGACGAGCGACCCGAAAAACCCGCGGATGACGAGTTTCCAACGACTCGGTGAGTTGTCCCATCAAAACTCCAGGGAATGACGTTACTAGTCAGGTCGTCCGGTGCACCAGGTCTTCCGAAGCAGATCACCGATGTCATATTCGTGACGACCGGACTACAAAATTCCCGGGGCACGAGTTACTCTTGATTTATCACGAGTCAAACAGGAACTCCTGGGGATGACATTTTTAATGCCGTCCTGACCTCCAGGTGTACATTGGGCTAATTTGGACATGCTATTCAGATTTTGTCACCCGAGAAACCCCCGGGTGCCAAATTTCGCACAGTCGGGTGTTTTTTGTGGAAGATATGAATTTTTTCCATGCATCACTTACACCAATGCATTTTTCATGAAATCTGGAAAACAAGATACAAACAAAGTTTCTACATATGAGCTAACGATTCGAATGCAAAAGCAAAAATCCGCATCTCGATCTGTTTGTCTGCGCAAATTTCTTGAGTTTTGTGTCAAATTCCCTCGCCTATTAAGTGAATTACATTATAAGAATTGAAATCTTTAGTGAAGATTGCTGTGTCGAGAAGTTCCGATAAAATTCAATCAAAATGTTGATTTCAAAAACTGATTTGACTGCTATGATTTTCATATTAGGTGAATCAGAATTATTTATTGGCAAGTGGAATTATTAATCCTTAGCAAGAGAAGAAATAGGAAGAATTGTAATTTCGAAAAAAAAATAACTTATTTAATAAAAGCTATTGATTTTAATCATAGGGAATATTCAATGGAATTCATAGAGCGTTTCTTGGCGCTTCTTATGGCTCCAAAATATACTGTTCCATTTGAAATGAGGAAGATTTCGCACATTTTATTCACAATGTTTGGCAAGCTGTTTTTCGCACTCTGTATAACACAGGTAGATCCAAGATATATCGTTCGAAAGAGTCACTAACGAACAATATTTGACCAAAAATGAATTATAATGGGACAAAAACTTTATAATTTCAAAAATTATGAGTGACGAATAATAATAATAAAAACTGATGAAAAATAGAGGTTGCCAAAAAAGCTGAACATACTGAGTGTCATCATATTCAGTTTGTAAAGCTCTGAAAAAAGTATCATTAAGCTGATAAGATCATCCATCTGTATATTAGCATAATGGAGAAATGGAAGATCGCGCCCTAGTTACATGACCCTCTATAATGAAACAATGATTATAATTCAATTAAATAATAATGAAGGCAGTGAGGCCAATCAACACCCGAGGTTCTGATGAGTGTAGACACCCATCTACCCGATGCATTTCTGACAAGACTGACCCATCGAGCTTGGGCTTCACATCCATTTGTCGTCACTTTATAGAGACATATCGATCATGTATTTCCTATGGCGCGTTCTACCAACGAACGGCAAAGCTTTATAGCTCACTAGGTACCTAGGGAGGTGTTTCTGAGGCATATATGCTACAGAAATTCAACAAGAACATTACTTTCTTTCTATTTTCCTCGGCTCTCAAGATGTTTTCCTTTTCGTGGAACATGAAAATGTGGATGAAAAATCCGACCGACAGCTCATGCGCATCTGGGTGGGCTTACCTCACAGTACACCCAAACAGGGGTCGCAAAAGCAAGGTGGTCGGGCTTATAACAGCGGATTGTGTCCTCGCCTATAGTCCCGGTGTGAGTATGATCGGATTTATGAGCAAAGAGGGTTTAAAAGGTGGCACATACGATGACTACAAGGAGAACCTACTCATCGACAGATGTATTGCGCAGGACTCCGTGCAGCATAAGTGTAACCTTATCGACTTCGCATGAGCTCATCAAGCATTTACGCAGATGAATTGCGGTACCCGATTGTACAGTGAGATGCATTGAAGAACTAATGCCAAAATAGACGACTCGCTTCACAATAAGATCTGTTCAAGTCAAGCTTTTCTGCAATTTATTATGGCATTGTCCGTTAGTAGATGAGCAAAGAGAGATTTGGGGCCGCATGCGCAGTATGGTCAAGCATGCCAAACGCTAGGGAGTCGGCCGTCGCTGCTTCGCGTTCATCGTGTGACGTAGTCGAGAGCGATCCCTTAGATTGATAACATTTTGCCAATAGAGCGCGGCGCACACATATTTTGAATTAATTGAATTTAAAAAGAAAAAAGATTTTTCAGCAGCAGAGGTTTGAACCAGCGGTTTATGTTTGGTATCGAGTGACGCTAGCCTTGCCTCTACGAAGATTTCGTACAAGTTGATGTACAAATGTGGGGTATATATTTCTCCAGCTACCAGAGCACGCTGTTTGAATATTAAAATAATAATGATTGTGAATGATGGTGTATCTTCAAAATGGTTCCTTGGTAATAAAGAAATAGATTTCGACAAACGCAGCGGATACATCAAAATGGGTGGATATCAGTGGAAAGCAACACCCGGTATATATGAACTCATATTTTTAAACACACCTGAAAACTATAATAATGAAGATATGCATACAAATCAATTGTAGATTTGTCGAACATTCACAAAAACTTCTTAGGCTATCCGAAAGGTAGTAAAAGATACAAGTATACCGACATAATTAAACCGATGTTTCCTATATGAAATCAACGTAAAATATCGACACGTACCGGTTCACCTAAAACATATAATCCTGCAGCAAAAGGTAGCGGTTTGCCTAAAAAAATTACCTATTATAATGACATTCAATACCAAACCTATGGAGTTTGTTTATTGGGATGACCCAAACGAACTATGCGAACACCTCAAATTATTCATAGCCTCTCGGGATGCCGGAAATACTTTGCATGATAATGAGATTATTGCCATTTTGAGTGAACTCAAAGAGGCAAATATAATTCAATAAGATAACATGCATCCCTGCATATATTCTCATTTTCAAAATGGTTATCGATAAGTTTGGACGAAGCGACAGCGAAAGTGAAAATTACCTACGCCCTCTGGAGGCGGCGGCTGGCTGCACACTCCAGATGGTAACATCGATTTTGATAATTTGAAACTGAGTAATGTAAAGAGGCCCACCAATAATACTGATGCTGCCAATAAACATTATGTGGATGAAATCGACGAAAAAATTACTGCAACTATACGACGCCAAGCTGAACTACACCATTCGGAAATAGCTAAAGTGAATGATGAAATGACAAAGTTGTATCGTGAAATTAAAAATGAATTGAATGAAACAAACAATCAATTGGAAAGGAAAATTCAAACCCTCAATCAGAATTTCATTCAAATAATGCAACTGAGTGAGGTACGCTATGATTTTCGAAAAATTCAACCAACAGTACAAAACTGATATTGAAAATATTCGTGGAGATTTGTTGAAAAAAATTACTGAAATAACCGATTCGATTCATTCGCACAATTTAAATGGGATATCAAGCACAAGGAAACGCTGCTAACCAAGAATGAGTTAAACCAGTTTCGAATTGATATTTCACAACATATCTCCAAAATAAATTCAGATATAGCGAGTGTAAAATCTGCTGTCGAGGAGATTACTAAAAGACAAAATGTAGTGTATGCATCACCATAATAAAATAGAAGGTTCCACAGTTTCGCCATCACATATGTGTGATGGCTTCCAAAGACAAGATTCAACTTGTCCGTGAACTGCATAAACCTATTAGAAAAAATTATCCTCGACGTCGCACCATTATTAAAGGCTTAGATGATTTATGGTAAATGGACTTGGCTGAGATGATACCGTACGCCCATCAAAATCGTAATTTCAAACTCATTCTAGTCGTTATAGATTGTTTCTCGAAATTCGTGTGGATTCGTCCGCTGAAAACGAAAACGGGTGAGGAAATTACTAAAACGTTTGCAGATATTTTGGCACACACGAAACGATGCCCAAAAAATCTACAAACCGATCAG
This sequence comes from Chrysolina americana, assembly GCA_958502065.1. Lineage (NCBI taxonomy): Eukaryota > Metazoa > Arthropoda > Insecta > Coleoptera > Chrysomelidae > Chrysolina > Chrysolina americana. The sequence continues at coordinate 59,785,344 of OY293412.1, forward strand.
GGAACGGAATTTTACAACAGTAAATTCCAGAGTTTGATGAAAAAAACATGAGATAAATCACTACAATACGTACAGCATCCTCAAAGTCTCTATGGCCGAACGGATTATAAGGACTTTGAAAGAAAGATTGTACAAGTATTTCAATTTGAATGGCACTTACAAATGGCTGAATATATTACATGAAATCACAAAATCTTACAATGATAAACGTCATTCAAAGACGGGTATGAAACCTTCGGAAATTGATTAAACCAACGAAAAAGAAATTCTCAAATCAACATACAGCCACTTGAAAATAGCTGGACGGAGAAAATTTGAAGTCAGCGATGTTGTGCGAATTAGTAAGGCAAAGCACGTTTTCGAGAAAGGTTACACGCCCAATTGGACTACGGAATTATTCAAAATCACCAAAGTCAATATTACCAACCCCGCCACCTTCATGCAGGGTGCTCCTATCAAGGGTGCTTTCTATGGGGAGGAATTACAAAAAACTGCAAATCCAGATATATATCTCGTGGAAAAAGTTCTGAGGAAGAAAGGCAAAAAAATGTACGTTAAATGGCTCGGTTTGGATAAGAAACATAACAGTTGAATCGAAAACGTTGATTTTGTATAGAATCTTATGGGAAACAAACACAAATCATATAATCCCGAGGGGTCTTTCAAATATTTTTTCACAGTCAACAAACATTCCACAACAATTTTGAAATTGACCACGTGATCTGAAGCTATAAAAGCGTATGCAAGCACAGACGAATATTCAGTTTGAAAACGAAAATGTCTCAAGATAGTGGTTACGTCAGCGAAGTTGAAGTAATGTGCGATAGTGATGGAGAAGATTATAATGAAACTCTAAAAGCCATCGACAGAGCATTGGGATAATATGAAATGGCTGCTCGAAACGTATATCAGTTGATGTTGATGGTCTTCCCTATGCCATCCTACGAAATTCGATGTGGTATAAGTCCCTCCAGGGATTTTAGCTCATGCATCATTTTGAAGCAGCAGTTCTCCATTCAATCCATCAATTTTGCTTCCTTTGAATGGGCAACCCTCATTGACATCCTGCAAGAAATAAAGGAAAATTTCTTCGAATCACAAATCGATGAGTATGTAGATGACTATGATCCAATCACAACACGTTGCGGGGATTACATTTACATCACACAGTACATCGAAAGTAATACCAAACAAATTTCCATTTCCAAGGATATCACGAACATGGAGCTGTCCCAACAAGATGTAAACGACATTCTACATACACACTTGGGGGTGCTGTCTGACCGTATCGCTATGCTGGATGCTATGAACTTTTGTGACCATTATCGAGGTGTTTTTGATATTATTCAATCATGGTTACGTGATAATAAAACTAATTTAAGTTTGGAAGAAATTATTGAAGGTTTTTGTCAAGCCTCATGTTTAGATAGTGTGTTGGGTAATGCTTTACGTGAATATTTATTTTATTATAAACAAAAATTTGTGTATGATTTATGTAATAAATGAGAAAAATAAATCAAGATTTTTTTATTTCATCAATTGTTGGTTGAAAGAACAAGTCAAGGAACTACCAAATTTTTCACCATGTTTTCAAATGTATTAAGTGAAGACTTACTTTAGAGATATTTGAAGAAAAAAATATTTAACTTACCCCTTTTTGCTTAACACTATACAAATCCGGGGGTTCACTATCCTCCTCCATTGTAGGCATAATCGCATTTTCAAAGAAAATACTTAATGTTGTAATCTTTCAAAAAAAAACGTTGAGACACTATTTCAATTCTTTATATGAAATGAATTATTGTAATAAAACGCAGGAAATAATTTGATTTTTTCTATATTTAAAATACCTTCCCTAAAATACAGCAACAGAAAATATATATACATATTTTGAATTACAAACAAGTAGTTGAAATATTAGCCAAAAAATGGTGCTTTCAGGTATGTGTGTATTATCAACAGAATTTGACTATTTTCTGATTATGTAAATTATCTCGGCATTCATCTTGAGTTTTCAGTTCAAAAAGAACATGTGTAAAGTTATATTGACACCAATAAGCCTTCTGTTGGTAGGCATTCTGTAGTTCATAACTGGTGAATTTTAAAATTTAATTTACCCTAATCACGACATTCAACATATTATTTGAAACAATTGAAACAAGTTTCGCAGACAACTAAATCAAAATCAACGAGTTCATAATATTTCACCCAAATACAGTACGAATCAAAATAACAATATGGCTCCAAGTCATAATCATTCAATATTGCCGTACGAAAATCAATAGGTCTTTTCAGACATATTCGAAATTTATTAGAATATCATAGTCATCCTCATCATGATTATCATCATCATTGTTATATTTATGACGTTGATAATGAATGATATACGGCCATTTGAAACGCGAATAATTTTTTCTTATGTTAATGATTGAGGTAAAGGTGAGCGGATGAGGAACCTTCCTGTAGACCGTATATTCTCACAGATCGTTTTCATGCACAATTGTTGTAAATTCATTGTACTACCTGTAAACGAGAGGAAATTTTAGAAAAATAGATGGATAAAAAAAATTAATTTAGACTATAATGCCTCCACGGTAATGTATCAAATGATTTGGGGATAAGATGACGTTTATCGTCATACGGACTGAGGGCCACTTTTGCCTGCTCTATACTAAAAACGTTATAAGCAAATGATCTGATTGTGCATTGTGTAATATTCTTTTGCTTGTAATTTTTCAGACAATCCACGTAATCCTCAAGGTTAATTTATTTTTCACAACATTATATTTAACTCCTTTTGCTTTTTTACATACTTTGCCCCCCTGCACTTTATAAGTGTACATTTTTGAACGCAACCCTGCAAAGTGTGTGATAATTTTGCCATCTGCTTCATCCTTCATTAACTCAGGTACCTTTTTATTCACAAGTAGTATGCTGTACTCGTTATCTTTCGAATATTCAGACGTATCGAATTTGGAAATGTGTTATTTGATAATTTCTTCATATCCGTCGCCACACTATCTGAAATGAAACTATCTGTATCGGTATACAGTAACTTGCATTTAATGAAATTGAAACATGCATGTTTTTGACAAATCCAAAATAGCCATCCCTACATACATTGGCTTATTGAATATAAATTCAGATTTTTTCAATTCAATAGCCATCAAGTTTGAATCGAAAATTGTACGATTATGAAATCGAGGGCTGGAAATGAGATTTTTGGCACCATATCTACCTTCATAGGAAGACACTAATTTCACTATTCGGTGCAACCGGATGTTCTCCATTGTTTTACCAAAAATAGCATTATTGGCTAACTTGAATTGATTTTTTTCAAAAGATTTAGTGGCTGCAGTCCTCAATCGAGTATTCAGCTCGATATAAGAATGCAACCATGCAGACTGTTTGAATTTTAAAACCATGAATTTTTTTCAAGATTAATCCATGTTCAAGAGCCTGTTTCAAATTTCTATAGTGTAACGTATACTCTGTTTTATTATGGAGAGTTGGCATTAATTTTTTCAACTTGGAATTTGGTGGTGCGCGGTGTTCGGGGCAAAATGGAAAATCTTTGTGTAAATCGTGAAACTCCTGAGGGTACTCTAAATCAACTTGTGGAATATATCCTTCGGGATCGTTATCAGGAATTTGAGTCACATCAATATTTGTATCAACCCATTCGAAGCCTCCATATGGTAAACATTCTGATATCGCCCACCCATAAAGATTATTTACATCGAAATGCATCATAATTTTGGATGGCTGCGCGGGATTGTTTGTAGGCATATACTTGTTTTTAGCTTCCGAATATCTATTACAATAAACTGAAATTCCTCCCCCTAGACCCTTTTCCACAAACATGACCATATCAACGTCTTTTAATATTTGTAATTTACACTTTGTATATTTAGGCATACAATCCCACGTGTGTCCCGGCATAGTATAGTACCAGCTATGGTCCAACCCATAAGTTTTCAAGTCAATTTCACGAAAATTTTCGAAAACGTCTGCCAAAAGCAATATATCTGTTCGCATGTATAAATCGCTATATTCCCCCAAAGTTTTGATATCAAATTGATGCCAAACATTTCGAGCGTGAGCATACTTCGCATCAATAATTTCGGTGTCGTTGAGCCTATTGTGAAAATGTTTTTTGGAGGGTAGCTCAGTGTCGAGGAGTTTTTCTATATTATCAACATAATCGTAGGGGAATACACCTTTCCTAGTGAGAAGCTGGAATTTTTCATCATATAATTGTGCAAATTCTTTTTTCAAAATTTTTTAATTTTTTGCATCCATTGTGTAAACCAACTCATCGAGACTGGCTCCCATAAAATGATATGAATGTATGAAGCTGAATTTGATGCTAGTTTCACTATCGTATTGAGTAAATGAAATGTATTTCTCTTTGTTGATGGGAAGTATGCTCACACATCCTCGTTTTGCTATATCCCGTATAATAAAATGACAGTCATAACCGGAAAGATTGTGGAATATAATGGGTACCATAAAAAGCTTTTTGAAGGCAAGGTTGCAATCCTGATGAGTGATAATGGTCCCTAACAATGATGTCCTTCTTTACAAAAGGTTTCTCGCAAATATGACATATCCTGGCTTCAACAATATCGGTATTACATATCATTGGTACAATAATTTTGATTTAATTTTGATATTTTGTTGAGTTGTCAGAAATGGACATTTTTGTTTATATACATAATTTCGGAATTCTACATGATCGAATTTTGGAAATGAAATTTTACACTCGTTAATATTCTCACACAAGACAATATGTTCATTCAATTTTTGTTCGCTGTTGAAATAATTCAAACATCTATCACAAAAAAAGTTTTACCATTATGCTTGCTCAACTGACTTGACAGCAATCTAGACATATTCTTAATCCAGCAATAATGATATTTAATTTCAGGATCATCTGTATCCAAAGGCAAAGCGTCTTATTCGTTTAATTTAGGGAAATATTTATCTTGAAGTAATAACAAATTGACGTGTTTATCCATTTTATTTTTGGTTAATCGTGCAGTACTACTTCATAAAATGTCTTTTCTTTGATAACATTCATTTCTAAACTATACACATTCACTGAAATATTATTTTTTTTTTCAAATTTTGTAATCTGAGTAACTTTCATAGGAATTTCCAAACCCCCTGTATTCAAAACTGTGGCATAATTTGGATATGAAGATGCATGTGAAACTTTCCCTTTGGGGGGGTACTAAGCACTCACGATTGCTCTAAAAAAACACGCATCATCTTTATCAATATTGACACATGCATGTTTGCTTTGAATTTCATTAGGTAACCATATGAATTTCGAAGCGTTGCCTATTTCGAATTTGTTGATTGCTATTTCAAGCAAAAGAATTTTACTCAACGCCCAACCAGAGTCACGTTTCTGAAATTCTTCGAGTTTATTCAAAATAACATCCACATGCTCATTACCAATCAATTAAATCCGTACCCAAATCAATGATTGCATTTGGAGTATTGAAAAATTTTCGATCAACTATTTCACCGTCATTCGACTTTTTGATGAAATCCCCCAACAACGTCATGTTCACTTTGAGGCATTGCATGTCCTTCAAAATTTTGGAAATTCTTGATTTAAAAAGAAAATAAGCATCACTCAAAAATTTTCGGACTTCTTTGTACCTCAAATTTAAAATTACAACCGTTCTCACTCTATCATCGAAAATTGCATCAACATTTTCCCATTTAACTCTACTGCTTCGTTTCAACCCCGATCCAATATATTTATCATTTTTCATAACGTTTATTTATGCATCTAATACGTTTCAATTCCCCAATTTTACTAACGATTTTCTTTTATCCCCCACTGAAATTTTTTTTTTTCTTTGCCAAGTCGCATTTTCTAATATGTTTACTAATCAAATTTAAAGATGTTAGTGCAATGGAACTTGAGTAATTTTGATCAACTCAAGTAATGTATCAATTTGCGATAAAGTTTTTGAAAACACCATTTTTAACTAATATTTCAACTGATGTGAATTTATATGAATGGTAATATGAACAGCAGGAACGCTGCAAAGATGAGGCTCGCTGGAACTGCAGGAACGAAGTGAAGCTTGTTGAAATGACTAGATGCTTCAACGGAGATGATTCTAAAAGGAATGCTTGAATACAAATGTTGCTGTGTTGATCAGGGAAGGGTATATAAGTATCTGGAAATGAAGAAAAAAAAATATTAATTTCAAACGAACTTTTCGAAACATGCAAAGCAAGAACGAATGAATAAACAAATACTAACTTCAATTTTCTACAATTTCAAATGAAGCAGCATGCTTTGATTTGCCCACTTCTATCAATCCTTTGAAGATGATGGCGTATTTCCCAGTGGAAAATACCTCTAAATACGGCCGATATCCCTTGGTCACGCGCTGTGGTAAAAACACCACTTTCTCCTCCAAATCCAGCAAAATTGCTGCTCCAAACGGACTTCGGACAATTTTCGCAGAGAATATTCTCTGCGGCGTCCCTACCGGCAACTCTGCCAATTTGATTGACGGTTTCCTAGCCACAACTCGCGTTCACTTTCTGTAAATCCATCTGAAAAAAAAAACCACCAGAATAAAAAGCTTTTGCTATAATAAAAACATGCAAAAATTTTGAAAAATGTTTTTGTTATTCGTAAAAAATTAAGTCGCATGAATTATAAATTAAACGAAAAACGAAAATGCAAAAAATTAAACGTATAAACGTGAAAATAACTTCATCTGAAAAAACATTTACTCAATTGAATTCATCTGAAAAGCCCAAACTAAAAACACTGAAATACCGAACATGAAAACATTTATTCTAATTTAACTGAAAAACACTTTTATCACCTAATAGAAAATGTATGAAAAACTTACTCTGTATCTAGAGATAGATACACAAAACGAAAAATAACTGAAGATATCTAACTGATCACTGCTGAACGGCAATCGAAAACTAATGTTCGCCGCGCATTCCAAACTACTTTTATAACTCTGGTGTGATAAGAAAAGAACATTCGAGAATATTCCAGAATAAACAACAGTTTTCCCTGAACGTGAAGCAGATAACACAATAGTCGTTACTCTGCGGTTTTGATAACGAAACTGCTGGCCTGGGTTTTTCGATAACCGTTAGTTCGATAAACACATTTCAATGCCAACTGATTATTACTTCCAGCATAATAACCAAGTTTCCTGTTTGCGTGGTTTTTCCATAATTGATAACGTCGAATGGCGCGTTTCAACGTTAACTGATATCAAATTGTGATTATCTCATATATTTATAGGAGGAAAAAATGAATCAAAATTCAATTTGCCATGATTTTTATTTAAACCAAATTATGTGAAATTCCAAAATTATTTCTTGTACAGTTCTAATTAAACTGCATGCTAATATTATTGATACTGTGATTAGAATTCTATAAACGTTATATTTCATTTGCGACTTTTTTTTCTCCTGCCCTGCTGTAACGAAATGTTCAGTTTTTGTGTCTATTTCACGAATATCTTCAAATATCAGCTTCAACTTATACTTGAACGCTGTATTCTTTGAAACATCACTGACAAATACTGCTAATTGTCCCTGATTGACCCGAGTTAAACGCATTGTTTTCCATTGTGTTCTATTACAACCATGATCGAAATCATTTGCCTTCACGCATATTGCCATGAGTTTCACTCTTTTCGGCACGTTCACGTATAAAACATTATTCAATATTGCAGTCAGAAGAATAAAATTTGCTTTCAGTTAAGGAGACATACTCTACAATGCTTGAGGTTGGATTCTGCCTAACGGATATCTCGTTTGCGGTAATTTTCGATTGAACACTTTGTCTTGAATGCCCATATCAGTCAACTGCTTCACCACATTCTCCTTTTCTTCATTGAATATCTTCCTTTAACTTTTGGACACGTCTAGAAAACTCTTCAACCTTCTGTCTGTATTCTTCAGATGCCATTCTGTCACTGATTATTTCAACTGTTCAATGGCAATAACATACTTTCCAAAAATAAAGTTACCTAACCCTCTCCCCACCAACCTGATAATGAATACCAAAAATGAAACAGTCAAACTGACACGAAACGAAACGTACTGCGGCGGCGATTTCCTGCAAAAATGTGATCAAAATAGACGTTTTTCGCGTTCCAAAAATCAACTGAAAATTGAAACGCTCAAACACGCAAAAGTGCAGCCACAATAAACGTTTTCACGTTCTAAAAAACAGTCTAAAATTAAACCGAAAATAACTGTATGATTTCTTATGGAGATACACGTTTTTGCGTTCGAAAAAACAACTGAAATTTGAAAACGCTCAAACACGTAAAAATGCGACCACAATAACCGTTTTTCGCGTTCGAAAAAACAGCTAAAATTTGAAACTCAAATACATGCAAAAATGAGACTTAAATAGACGTTTTATAAGGTAAGTTTAGTAGTTCGTTCTGCTTTGATCAAACTGACTATCTGTCACTCTACCTGTCTGTCAATCTGTCTGTCTCCTATCTCCTATCACCGAAAAAGAAACAGAGTCAAACTGGCACATACTGGGTATCGCACGTTCAAAATGACGGATCCCATCAGTGGTTGATTTCTTCTGTTCATATTTTTTTGATGATATACTTCAATATGTCCTACAATAGCTCAATGATGTGTTTTTTCTTTAACCTCCATGTTTCTCCTTTCAAATGATATGTTGGTACACCTAGTATACTAAATTTGACAAGCAGTCGCCATGTTTTTTCTCTTAAATAATATGTAAGAATAAAATTTGCTTTCAGTTAAGGAGACATATTCTACAATGCTTGAGGTTGGATTCTGCCTAACGGATATCTCGTTTGCGGTAATTTTCGATTGAACACTTTGTCTTGAATGCCCATATCAGTCAACTGCTTCACCACATTCTCCTTTTCTTCATTGAATATCTTCCTTTAACTTTTGGACACGTCTAGAAAACTCTTCAACCTTCTGTCTGTATTCTTCAGATGCCATTCTGTCACTGATTATTTCAACTGTTCAATGGCAATAACATACTTTCCAAAAATAAAGTTACCTAACCCTCTCCCCACCAACCTGATAATGAATACCAAAAATGAAACAGTCAAACTGACACGAAACGAAACGTACTGCGGCGGCGATTTCCTGCAAAAATGTGATCAAAATAGACGTTTTTCGCGTTCCAAAAATCAACTGAAAATTGAAACGCTCAAACACGCAAAAGTGCCGCCACAATAAACGTTTTCACGTTCTAAAAAACAGTCTAAAATTAAACCGAAAATAACTGTATGATTTCTTATGGAGATACACGTTTTTGCGTTCGAAAAAACAACTGAAATTTGAAAACGCTCAAACACGTAAAAATGCGACCACAATAACCGTTTTTCGCGTTCGAAAAAACAGCTAAAATTTGAAACTCAAATACATGCAAAAATGAGACTTAAATAGACGTATATATATTTTAGCTGAATACTTTGCTACCCCCCCATTTCCCACATGATATTTGTCACACACACGCAGCAGTCACGTTCGTTTATCTTAAATCATACATTTTTAAACACCCTGTATACTTTCCTCATTGAAATCGCACCTTCAAACGTTACACCCTCGTTACCTCGCAATTTTTCACATTTATTCCAAACATTATTATTATTATCAGACTTTCATTTCATTCACAATCATTATTTTTTTAATATTCAAACAGCGTGCTGTGGTAGCTGGAAAAATATATAGCCCACATTTGAAGAACAACTTGTACGAAGTCTCCGTGGAGGCAAGGCTAGCGTCACTCGCTACCAAACATAAACCGCTGGTTCAAACCTCTGCTGCTCTAAAATCTTTTTTCTTTTTAAATTCAATTCAATTAATTCAAAATATGTGTGCGCCGCGCTCTATTGGCAAAATGTTATCAATCTAAAGAATCTCTCTCGACTACGTCACACGATGAACGCGAAGCAGCGACGGCCGACTTCCTAGCGTTTCGCATGCTTGACCGTACTGCGCATGCGGCCCCAAATCTCTTTTTACTCATCTACTTCCGTTGCACTCAGAAAAACCCATAGATTTAACTGCGGCACCGTTAAAACGGATGGCCTGAAATTGTATGCCTCCGATGAAAATTATTAACCACCTAAGTCCATGCGGATGGTGGTAGAGTACACACATGCTATTGAAATGGAATTAAGAATCAGCACGGTTCATCTTAAAATAGTACGATTCGAGGAAAGGATGTTCTGCTAGTAGACGAAGGCATCCTCCATCATCATGGTGTTGGAGAGATGCATGCATACTTTTATACCAAGGGGTAGAACAACACCGCTCCCATTACATAATCCACGCATGCACCTCGTGCTACAATATTTCCCACTCGTTTGAAAAAATGTCGCTTTCCGCACTCGTAATGTAATATACTATAAATTACAAGTGCGGAAAGTGACATTTTTTACGCGACTAGAAAATACTGTAGCATATGCCGAGTGCGACAATATCACGAATGTGAAAACCCACGTTCACACAAGTAATGTACACTATTTTTCCTACGATCATGCGATAATTTTACCAAATGCTATCGATATTATCGATATTTGTGCAAACTAAATCTATCAAAATGGCTCACTGAGAACTATTTCAACTAACTTCATCAATTTCGAATAATCATTTTTGAATGCGAAATATTCTCCTTGATATAATTACTATTATGACATCAAAATCATCATTAGACACACTTCACCTAATTATAGAAAATACAAAATATTCCCCTATAAAGCCTCCTTCAGATATTCAGATATCAGAACAATCATCCAATTAGCTTAGTTGAGCTTCAAAAACTAGATTAATGGGTTCAAGACAATTTGGAAAATTTCTGATAAAAATAAAAAAAAGGTATAATTTCCAAATTAATTGTTTCTTATGCTTCAAATGTGATTCCTTTTCTTCCAGTTCTGGACACGAGGACGATTTCGAGTTGTACGTATTATTTGAGAAACATTCTCGATAGGGATCCAGCGTCGGATTTTTCAACCCTAACATTTTGAATATTAGTTATGAAAAGAAGACGCGTGCCGTGCGCGTGCCTATGGTCATTTCATGGGGGGGTAATTACCCTTTTCTGGCAAATAAATAACTATGAATGTTTAATTTATGTTCAAAAATGTTAGACTTCAGTCACAGTAAGGCAGTGATGGAGGAGGCGGTAACTACCCCATTAACCCCCCCAGGGGCAGCACGTGCCTGAGCTCAAACAAATTTTGGCAATCGATTTGGTGTTGCAGATAGAGCCGACCAGTGGAAGGGGGGCAGTGGAAGTAAAATCCCCGGTGCCACTTGGTTACGGATAATAAGTATGACACGTTAAATAAAATGTTTAGTTGCTAAAACGATGTTTACCTTTCTTCCTCAACAACTATGGTCATTTGAATCATTCTGTACAAGTTTATAGATTATTACAAAAGTTTCAATTCGTGTCTGAATTACCGAATCTCTTTGAAATCCAGGAGTGGATTTTTAACACATACATTAAAAAAAAGACTATGTTTTAACATAGATAGATTATGGCAATAGATTTTGTGTTTTATTGCGTTAATTTTCTGAGAAAATTATCTACTTTCCTTGAGATTTAGAAGTGGATGTTTCAACCCTTACCTATTGAATATTAATTTCTGAGAGAAGACTTTATTCTAGCACAAACAAATGTTGGCAGTTGGTTTGACGTTGTATAAAGTAAAGGACCACACACGCACTTCTTATGCAAAAAGTCTTTTGGTTAAATTGTCCAAAATTTCAATATTCTGAACAGAAGTTACCGTGGGCACACAAAACTTCTATGTATAGTTCACGAGATACAGGGTGTTGAAGTTGTAAAATGTCACTTTCAGGTCTTTATTAACTGCACTTTATTGGTGGTAATATCACCAAATTATCAGAGGTTTTTTTATCTACACCACAGTATTATACTTGGCTAGTACAACAGTATATTTTTCAAGCATTTTTTTAACAATATACAGAGTAAATCATGACTTTTTCAGAGTTACGAAAAATGAAAATTATTTCAGAATGAAGCATTAACGTCATGAGTCGGATCGTACGAAAATTAAAGTTACTGAGTTGAATATATCCGGGACGATTAGCTGAATGTAAGGAATATGTATTTTTTATATATACAGAGGAGATTGAAAGTATACACGCTTCTGTTATAGATTCTTTGGATTATCTGATTTGATAAATTCAATCAATTCAGTGCACCAGTTATATGTGCCAGGCATGTGGTCACTTGACGAAACGTGAATTATGAATATTAAACAGTGTTACTCAAATATATACGAGATTAATATTAAGAAAAATTACAGAAATACCCTGTATAATGAAAAGTGCTCTGGTAATTTTCCTGATTTCTTCTCATTTTACAGAGGATATATCATATGGGCTTTTGTGGGTAGTACAGATTTTTATTTCTATGTCTAGTTTTTGTTTAACATAAAAACCAATATACCATTACTTTCCAATTTATTTTTCAAATACCAAAAAAAGGTGATAGGTCAAAGAGAGCCTTTTTCAATAATTTAGATGTTACGCTGAGTTTTCATGCATCCGAATTTTCGGTTTTTCGAAGGAAATTTTAAAGAAATGTCACTTCTTCGTACGAATGATATTTTGAGCGGTTTTCATTTGTGCGAAATGCCTTCACGGAATAAACGAAATATTTGGACGTCACTCCCATAATCAAGTGTGCCCTTTTTCTTTTTTCTTTAATTCAAAATACCAATACGTCAACAAAATCGGTAAAATATAAAATATTAGAGCTTGTGGATTTTCTGATGGGCTATGACATTGAATATATCTCTCACTCACACTCATTGCCGATACGTAAATGTGTCCTCTGCTACGGTATAAGTCATAGCCCATAAGAAAATCCACAAGCTCTACCTTCATATTATTAATTATGATATTGCTGTAAATATTTAACATTAACATTTTTAATATGCCTGGAAACAAACATACATATCCGCACTGAGCATTGTTTTAAAATTTCGGACGAGTTGACTTTATTTCAAATTCTTAAATCTATTCATACCATCAGTTAAAATTTGCCGCCACGAAATATATTTGATCAGTTTTTGACAGATTTCGTACGAAAAACGAATAATTCGTATACATGAAAACTTAGCTTAAGAACTCTCCCCGTATTACTGTTCGTATCAATCAATATGTTCTGACTAACTCCGTATTCTAAACAAACTTTTGTCATTTTGTCAGGATTCAATTTCAATTATGCTTCAAAATAATAATGAAATATTTTACAGCATCTCCATCCTTAAACAAAAACCAGACATAGAAAAGTTTTGTATTTGATATATGCGTTCATACTATATCTTCTCTGTAAAATGAAAGAGAAATCAGAAAAAGGAACCCATAACTTATTTTTTTCACAGGATATTTGAGTAATTTTCGGTAATTTGTTTTTATTCATTCTTGAGTCACACTCAAAATTCACGTTTTCTCAAGTCATTTCATGTCACATATAATCGATGCTCTGGATTGATTGAATCACATAATCCGAAGCGATTATAACAGCGACACATATACTTTCAATCCCCACTGTGTACAAAATGATTTTTCGTATATTCAACCGTTCTTATCAAATATATTCCACACAGAAACATCTTTCATACGGACTGGTAAGATTTCAACATATTCGAATAAAGCTCGAGAAGATTTTCAAACGTAGTGAATCAGAAGAAATTTGAAGAGTTTTATTTTGAAAGCATAGGTATTGGAAAGAAACGACTTCTAAATCAGTAACCGTAACTTTTCGATAGTTGAATTATTGATATGATATAGTTTTTCTTTCTAGAATTCTGAGTAAAAACAGTTTATTGGGATCCCCCTTATGAATATTTTCATTCCCACCCACCACATACTAGTAGGTATAAAATATTTTATATAAGATGCTAGGTTGACTTTTTTAACAAAACGCAAATTTCTCAGAATATTCTTTTTTGAAAAAAGCGCCTGCGTCTTCCCAACTCATAATGTACCTTATCGTTGATTACATCCGATAATATAATTACATAGGAATTTTGAAAGCTGTCAAACAGTCGAAAGAGAGCCATAACTTTTTCAAATACCCGATAATTATAATTGATGGAAACATCATTGTACGTTGAATTTAGAAAGAATCAACCAAACCAAACTACCAAACCAGAAATGAAGTATTTGTTTTTTAATATATTTTTTTAATAAACAGTAGTTTATAATCCGAGCATGGCATTTTGGCATTACAGAGTGAAAGGTAAGAGTCTCGTCTTCCTATCTCGAACAAGTCTATCGAGGACTTCTGAGGGTTACTCGTGAGGGTGCAGCCGGTTGTAGGAGAGAACAAAATATTTGACAGATTTGCCTTCAAAAATTGAACTTTTTTTCTGAGTAGGCACCCAAAATATGTCCACACTCTTCCTCACCGGTTAGTGCGAAGGCACTGAAGGGCAATATTTTTCGTATAACCCCAAGTTTTAGGTCGTGGTCCCCAGTAGGAAACCATGATTATGGGAAAAGGAATTGTGTTGCCTTCTACGCTTTCGACAGTTAAACTGCACCCTTTGCCACTTGGATAAATTATTGAGAAAACCATTCAATTGTTTTCAATAAATTCAAGTAATTGAATTGAATATGAAAAAGATTTTATGTGGTAAATTGTGCCCTCTTCAGCATAAACTAACATTTCCACAAACAAATTTAATTTCATGAGTTCAACACTAATAGTTACAGTTTTTCTGCCTAATTTTATATTCTTACAGCAAAATAGGAATATAATAGATTATAGGATATTATTGTATGATCACCTGCCACTAGTCCGAACGTTCCTCCAATGTGAGCTGCACCAAGGAAATGATCTAGTCCTATTTTGAATATTCTCTCGGTTGTTCGATTTGGATAGACCACTACATTCAATTTTTTATCGTAAGCCACCAGGATGCAAAATCCTCGTAGAAGTTCCCGATTATTCATCTTCAGTCGAAATTTAAGATTCAAATGCCTAAATTTTCATTCATTTTACTAACTATGGACTTCGACGATAAATCACTCGAAACAAAAACCATCAACCATCTGATGGAAGTGAGGGGGCTTATCTGTTCATGACGAAGGAATATTCTAATGCCACATACATAGGCGTAAATAAAATGGGGTTCGAGGGAAATTCTAAAACAAATATTACTGTACTAATAATATAAAATAATAACACTCAAGAAGGGTGACCTTAGCTGCAAGGAGCAGTTGATTCTGTGCGATAGAGGCGAAATATTCTGATGACCAAGATCGATTAACTATTTCAATAGTTGTTAATCTGCTCCCTATAGCAGCTTAGCGTTTGCGGATGGATATTTTTGCTATTATTATTGGCCGTATCGTTCCAAAGAAATCTACTGAAGTTTGGTGTTTTATCTAGTTTTCAACTGTGGGAAAACCCTACCTATCATATTACCAGTTTTAGTTGGTGTGAATCAATTGACACCGGAATTGGCATCTCGGCAATCTATATGAACCCTTCATTTAGTTCTAGACTAATATAGAATAAAAATAGATTCATTTTGAAATATGAAAAAAGTGTAGTTAGAGATATAAATAATGAATCGGTCACGAATATAAAGGTAGATCTCACATTAATATATCTGTTTAATGTTCTTCAATGCAAATGAAATCAACCATGAATGACCCCTATTAAAGTTTGATTTGTCATTAATGCATGAATTTTCATAATCGACCATAAATATCACCTATAAATGTATAGTTTTTTAGCGCAGCCGTAAAATGCCAGTGTATATATGGACTTTTTCTGTATCTTCTTTTAGTTTCTCTGATTATCACCATAACAATTGTTGATATAAATATTTTAATGATATTAATAATTGAAGGAAGAGTGTACTTACTGTTCATTCCACTGGATGAATATCTTCTATGTTCTAATTGAACATTCCTCTGTCCCAACAAGAGTGAGATCGACAGAAAAATATTGTAATCAACTCGTATATGTATTAAAATCGCCTTCATTAATACACTAGTTGATTGAATGACTATTAGCAGAAGGTAATCTTCAATTGGAATGATCCACGAAGATCTCACTAAATTGAGTACTACTGCTATAAAGTATCCAATAACATCAAAGGAAAAATTAGGTTCAACTTTGAGGTAAGTTTTAATTCATTTGAATCAGAATGATTCATTGAATAATATCAAATTTGTGTGTGTGTCCATATCATATTATGACGACCACCGCGATGATGCATTTGAAATTGGTAGAGAACTTGGAAATTGCAGATCGGTCGCAATTGCAAGTATTCGAGTTTTAGCACGAGCCACGTCTTCTGAAGGTAACTTCTTGAATGCATCGATATCATCCTGCTTCCATGTTCAGCGAGGGCATTCAAAGCCAATGATCATTCCATTCCTCGTTTTTCTGTCAATTCCAGAATTTGCATTTTTTCAACTTGCTTCTCGATAACGGTGCAGTCGGTGATTTCAGTGGTTGATTCAGACGGCTGCTCGGGCGACTGTTTGTTAGCAGAAGTTATTTTTCGCTCAGAAAATTCCGATCTCCCGTTGGATTTTCCTTCAGTATCAATTATGGGACAACAAGAACATTCTGGAACTTTTTTTCCACCAGATGACTCATTGGTTCAGATGGCCGTGTGTCATCATGTGAGACGAGGCATTTGTATTGCACAAACATATATTGAAACCGTACTCACAAAAAGCAGCGATCTTCAATCACAGAGTGATCGTACTCGTAGGGTTACAGAAAATAGTTTTGGAATCCTCTGCAAAGTTTTTCGAGTATTTTTCACTCCAATTGCCATCAAATCAAAAAAGTGCGAATATTTAATTTTAGCAGCTTGCTCTTTGCATAATTTAATGAGGATCGGTTATTTTGAAAAACATGGTGAAGCTCATTATGAAT
The DNA here is from genome assembly GCA_958502065.1 of Chrysolina americana. Lineage (NCBI taxonomy): Eukaryota > Metazoa > Arthropoda > Insecta > Coleoptera > Chrysomelidae > Chrysolina > Chrysolina americana. The sequence goes on from OY293412.1 coordinate 59,802,307, forward strand.
ATGATATTAAGGGTGCTCGGTAGCGAGGCGGTTAGATCCAGCGTCTTAACTTACGCTTGCATTTGGTCAGGATCTAATCCTGGAAAAAGAGAACAGTTTTCTCATTTTCATTGGAGTCGATAGACAATGTGAGTTGTCTAGATGTTAATCCCGACGTCTGGTGCTTGCTTGGAGTTCGCGCCAACCAAGCAAGGTGGTGCTGTAGGTTTTTCAGGTTTTCCTACAGCTGGAAAGCGAATACGCCACCAAAAAATCAGTAAGTCTCCCGGAGCGTCACGGCAAATAATAATAATAGCCGTATTCTATTATTTATTATTTATGATGCAGAAGACCCATCAACAGAAATGGCTTGCTTAACACGAATAGAAGGTTTTGCTAATTCACAAGAATTTGAAGTTGAAGCCAATTATTTTAACCAGGCGAATACCGTAGCTTGGCAAGAACATTATGTGACTACATAGGTAATACATTGAATACGAAACGGTGTTCGGATATATATATATATATATATTTTGAATAAATTTTTTCAAGTATTTCATGACTTATTATTCGAGAATACTTACCAGTTTTTCCAACAATTTTGGCAATATCCATCGGGATATTGTCTTTGATATTGATATTTTTATCATCTTTCTCCTCCATATCGTATATTTTTCTGTATTTCTTGACTTCATCGATCAAAACTCTATCTTCCTGTTAAGTGAATGATGAAGCTATGATGACACTGACAGAAACGAACGCGACCGACAAACGCCACAAAGCAGACAACTTGTCGGCGGCGCACGACGGTCGCGTATATCGGTCGGCCAGCACCAAGGAAACCGTTTCTACTTAAACCCATAAGAGCAGTACAGAGCGCTTATCAGCGACCGTCGAACGCCGCCGTCGACGGTCGCAAGCAAGGAAACCAGTCCTTCAGGGTTGAAATTGAATTTGAGATTTTGCAAAATTTTGTAACTATGGAATTATGGAAGATATAAGTAGATTTGTTGTAAGACGGCGATTTGAATGAAATATGAACGCGAGAATATTATATCAGACCCCATAGAGATCATTTCAAATTTTGAGATAACCAAACATTTTTCATGTGAAATATACATAATATAGCCTGGTCAGCAACACGAATAGATATTTGAGGGAGATAACAATAATAAACAGGATATAGTTAGGATAGTTAATGATAATGTGCATCTTCAACCAGATTTATGAATAGTGAAATCAAAGTTGAAGCAATTTGACGACGTTTGAATAAAAATGAAAAAATAATGAAATATATTGGGTTTTAGAAAGCTAAATGATAATATTTACATTTTCACCAACATCTTGTTTCTTTAAGGGATTTCTCTTAGGGTTACTATAATAATAATAATAATAATAATCCCTCATAAACACTCGTTGAGTGTACCCAAAGGCATAGCCTGTGCGGGTAGAGGACGGCTATTATTATTATTTGCCATGGCGCTCCGGGGCGACTTACTGATTTTTGGTGGCGTATTAACTTTTCAGCTGTAGGAAACCCGGAAAACCTACAGCACCACCTCGGGTGGTCGGGATGCACTCCAAGCTAGCACTAGCAATCACACATCTTTTTTTGTTTTGAGGAAGCTTGGGTTCCACTTGATGGCTCTCATCAATTTCGATCCATTCTGAGGAAAATGTCCTAGAACCCCATCATCAGATAATCGAGATTTGGGAAAGAAGCCTTATATGAAATTACGTCAATAGTAATCATAGTTATTATCTCTGTTATTATTGGATATAAGGTATATTTAGAATTAGTTATTTTTGCCTATCTTCGAAATATACCCAAAATATGTTGTCTTCGGGAAATATGAATGATGATAGAGTTATTTTGTAGCATGAATAGATAAATGGAAGATCTTGGAATTTGTATCAAATTTATGGCCAGTGCAGAGAAGTGTTTCGAAAATTATCGATGGCGGTGCCTGATATAACTGAGAAAGACCATTTATTGTTAGTCTAGTTCTGGACATAGCTGAACATCCAAATTACCTCCCAAGCAGAAATCAGAGAGAGACACTTCTGACCGACACATCAGGAGCTACAACATATCAAAAATCCAGCAAAATTCACGGAAAGTCATTTACCATAAAAAATGTGCGGGGTCCTTTGGAAGAATATGCTATAAAAACTGTGCAAGAATATAGTTGGTATTTATTTTGTTTCGTTTGAAAAAACATGAAAATACTTAAATACAAAAAAAAATATCATAACAGCAAAAATTCAAACAACCTAATATATTTTCAGTTTCATTCACTTCCACAATTATTGAAAAGAGAACTTAATATGAAAAAATGATGAGACCCACAAAACATTCTGAAATAATGCAGAATAGTAAGAACACTAAGAACAGTAAAAACAATGAATTTTCAAATGTTACCAGTGGCGTACCAATACGCGTGAAATTGTCAATATCAGGACGTCTGCGTTGGGAGCAGTATTTGTTGCATTTTTGCTTAAATCACTTGTGAATACGGAAAGTGCATATTCACGTAGGCTTAAATAATATATGAATACGGACTTCGGTACGTTTTTCACCCTTGGCAGAATTTTGAATGAGGACTAGAATACCCAAAATATACGACAGTAAAATTCATAACAAAAAAGTCAACAAAGATACTTTAAAATCAAGTACGTTATTTGAAAAAGAATGACAACACCTGTACACAAATGTTCACCGAAATATGCTTTCCAGCTTTGACATTTCTGTATGATCATCAGATAGTAGGAGAGAGCAACAAAAGCGAGCCTAATCGACCGACTGCTTGAAAATTTAGGATAGCAACGGATTACGGAAGTATCGAGGCTGAACAGAATTAGGTAGGCTGAAATTCAGTGATAGAGAGATATTGCAGTTGATAATAACGCCAGTCAGTAATAAAGTTGTCCTTATTTTGACATAAACGCACGCGCAATGTGAATCTAGAATAAGGACAACTTAATTAAAATACTGCCTGCCTTTATTAGAGGACGGTTAAGGCCATGATTCAAAGTTCCATTATTTTCATTTCGGTTGAGATCGTGGACACGAAATAACTCATATGAATTTTTCAACATAAATCGATATTGAAGCCCCCTTTGGCCATTCTATCATCACAATTATTGTAATTTAGAATTAAATAAATTAGTAGAATGAAAAATCTGAGTAACTAGATTTCATTTATTGGTTATGAATAACGAACGCCTGTGTAAATAAGGGACAAACAGACAAAACTGCCACTATTTAAATAAAGTTGCCTTTAATACTGGCTGGCGTTATTGCAATATCTCTCTAATATTGCAAGGTATATATTCCTGTAGAAAAACTTTGCCATGCGTTGGGCTGGAATGATCCGAAGTCATATGAGGCTGCTGAATTATTTTCAGTTCGACCTTTCTATTGCACAGGGAATAAGCGAAAGGCACGCTTCATTATTTTTAATCAATATTCATTTTGTTGGTTTATTGCCTTTCGTCAAGTTCAAACAGTTTCACATGAAAAATATTCGAATATTTTTCATGATGATATACCGGGTGGCTACGGAAGTATTGCCTACGGAATATCTCAGTTATTGTATGAAGTAGGTTTGTGAAATTTGGAGCGTCGATATAATGACATAAGAGCTAGAATTTGAGCATATTGACATGTTGAAGTTAACTTCCGGTCTGACCGGAAGTAACATCAACTTTCTTATTTTAAATGGAAACCCTATTTTTTTTCTTTTTGCCTTAGTCAGCATTCAATTCCCTTTCTAATGACATATCACAAGTTGGTATATAACCAGAAACTAGATCAGAAAAAAATTATTATTGAAATTCACCGAGTAGGCCGTGGAAGCAAAATGAAAGCCAAAAATTGAAAAGTTGGCTATGGAAACCATACGTCACTTGATAACAATTGCTACTACTGTGATATTTTATTTTCATTCGTCGGCGTTATAAAAAGCCACCAAAAAAAATATTGGAAAAATTGGAAAAAAAAACAATACTCTGTAGGTCCATAACTTAAATAGGAACATACAACTTTTTCTTACCTGTACTATTCAGCATAACCATTCCTTTCTAATGATATAATAGAAAGTAATTTTTTGAAATGAAATACCAAAAAATCCAATTATTATTATTCAAATAACAAAAAAACAGATTTATCGAAAAAAAAAATAAAATTTTTTGGTATTTCATTTCAAAAAATTACTTTCTATTATATCATTAGAAAGGAATGGTTATGCTGAATAGTACAGGCAAGAAAAAGTTGTATGTTCCTATTTAAGTTATGGACCTACAGAGTATTGTTTTTTTCCCAATTTTTCCAATATTTTTTTTGGCGGCTTTCTATAACGCCGACGAATGAAAATAAAATATCACAGTAGTAGCAACTGTTATCAAGTGACGTATGGTTTCCATAGCCAACTTTTCAATTTTTGGCTTTCATTTTGCTTCCACGGCCTACTCGGTGAATTTCAATAATAATTTTTTTCTGATCTAGTTTCTGGTTAGATACCAACTTGTGGTATGTCATTAGAAAGGGAATTGAATGCTGAATAAAGCGAAAAGAAAAAAAAATAGGGTTTCCATTTAAAATAAGAAAGTTGATGTTACTTCCGGTCAGACCGGAAGTTAACTTCGACATGTCAATATGCTCAAATTCTAGCTCTTATGTCATTATATCGACGCTCCAAATTTCACAAACCTACTTAATACAATAACTGAGATATTCCGTAGGCAATACTTCCGTAGCCACCCGGTATATGATGTATCATTTTTATGTTTGATACCCTAATTTGGTGACATCCATTAACAATAAAAACGAGGGTATCAAAAATTCAACAATACATTGGGAACTTGAAAATATCAAGAATAATTGTTGATTTTTTCAAGCTTTCATCAATATATTGTGAAAATTCTTGCTGCACTGGTTTTGAATTACCCGCTCACTTTTAGTTCTCCCACCCTTGTGGTATGTCGCTAGTTTCTAAGGGGGCTGATGTAACCAATCTTCTGACACAAGTAGCAGACTAGGAGATCCAGAAGAAGACCATCCAACTACAAAACAGCTACTAGTCCAGCCCGACGGGTGTGCCGACTAGCAGGTTGTCCAAGGAAGGGAACAGGTAAAATCATTGTGGGGAGTAAGTCGAACTCTGTCAGGCACAAGTTGAATATCAGTTTTACATTCTAGGGAGGTTTACTTCTGGGTTCCAGTCACAAATATAGGCCGGATAAAACGATCTGGCAGAGATGACTGGATGGTTGAAACAAAAGACCACCACAGGCGATAAGATGGGCGGTTAACTCGTTCCTACCTCACAAGTCGCCAGGAGAGGATGGCATACCTATCCTTATAAGACTCTTCAGAGCCAGTCTAGTTTGGAACAATATTCCATCTAACTGGACCGCGACTATGGTGATCTATAAAGTGGGTCGGACTGACCCACACCCAAAATCGCTCAGACCTATTATTAGTCTGACATCCTTTCTGTTGAAAATCATGGAGAAAATACTGGACGGGCACATGAGGTGTGGTGTATTTACAAAGCACCCACTCAATGTTCACCAGTATGCCTACCAGGCTGGCAAATCAACAGAACTTGCCCTCAACAACCTTGTCTCAGGAATAAGCCTGGAACACCAGCAGTCGCCGCATTCCTTGACATAGAAGGAGCATTTAACAATGCAGTACCTCACTCTCTACATGAGGCCACTGTCTCTAGAGGAATTGAACCAATACTATGTGATTGGATAAGAACTATGCTTTATGACAGAACTATAACGAACCCTCTACAGGAGAAAAGTGTCAGCTTCAAACAAGCCAGGGGCTGCCCTCAGGAGGTTTTCTCAACCTTCTGCTATGGTCACTGCTGGTGGATGATCTGCTAGCCATTCTCTTGTTCACCAGAAAAAGAAAGCTGGAACATTCAATACCTCCTTCCATCAATGCTGTAACAAATACTTTTGCGAGTGAAGCAAAATATCTGGGAATAACCCTAGATAAAAAGATAAATTGGTAAAGACTATCTGAAAGGCTAGTCTATTATTATGGACATGCGGCAGAATATGTGGCAAAACATGGGGCTTGTCACCAAAACAAGTATAATAATAATAATAATAATAATAATAATAATAATAATAATTGATTTTATTGATAGATAAGCATATAAATTACAATGAAAAGTTACAATAAGCATATTAAGTTAAAATGTACATGTCTCTATCAAAATGCAGAATTCAATTTCCGATTTCATCCGGAGATTTGATCGGAACTTGCCTTTCCATTTAACCTGGAAACGTGATCGTCACACGACCAATAATCACGTATGGCTCTGTAGTCTGGTGGAGCAAGGGCCAACGAAAAATGGCCCAGGCTAAACTTAAGCCCTTCTCGAATTAGTTCCTCTTCACATGAGAAGCAGAAGCATGCTGGAGGGCATAATAGCTCACAACATTCTACGAATGCTCTCAGACATCTCCTGAAAGAGAAGACTGGGTTCGGAATGCAACTGACTCATGTAGGACGAATGAACGTTGGTTTACCGATAGTTCCGAAACTCTGGAAGGCGTCTGATCCGGAATATACGGGATGAACCCCGTAGTGAAACGTTCATTCAGTATGGGTAAATTAGCTACGTTATTTCAGGCAGAGGTTATTATGAAAATAGTAGAAGCTTTGAATAGTAGAATCTATGAAAACGTAAGTGACACATGAATTATTTATTACTAACTGACATTACATTTTTCATCGATGATAGAGCTCGTGACGAATCAAGTATCATGAATATTGGGTTCTACAATATACAGGAACACAACAATCTACCCCACTTAATAAGAAGTTATTGATGAATCATCAAAACTCAAAAATATTAAAACATAAAATTTTAATGTCACGACGTAATCAGCAAAACGTGGAGGCAGACTTACTTGACGCCTAGGTCGTTCTGGAGCTGTAACCGGATCTGGAGTACGCTCCACATTGGTTTGTGTTGGTTCGACAGCACTTTCGGGAACAACCTGTGATCGAGGCGTTACAGGTATTCTTGAAACTTCAAAAGATTCAGTAGGTCCAAAAGTGACAGTATGTTTCGGAAATAAACTTGATCTAAGTTGGTCAACATGTCGTTTCAGTATTCTACCGGAATCCAATGAAACTGAATAGTGTCGTTTGCCAAGTATTCTTTTTATTACTCCGAATTGCCAGACTTTCTTGTAGTGGATAGACAATCTGATTTGAAATCTGTCGCCCTCATGGAATGATCGAAGACTTAGAAGTGGTCTTTGACTTTTGAGGTCTGTACAGGAAAATTGCGTCCTGTTCAAATAAAGTTCTGCGGGTGATTTTCCACAAGTGGAATAGCTTTGTAACGGAAAAGACTTCTGTACTTTATCCTGGATAGACCTATTATTACTGGAAATTATCTTCAATCGATTTTTCGATGTTCGGATGTTTCTTTCTGCGAGACCATTAGTAGCGGGATGATTCGGAGCAATGGATTTTTGAAATAATCCGTTAGAAGTGCAGTATGTCAGAAGTTCTATACTTTGGAAATTGATGCGTTGTCAGATACAATGACTTGTGGATAACCATGCATTGAAAAAATATCTTATAGAAGAAAAATGGTAGCTGAACTTGTCGGTGCATCTTTTAATATTCTTACTTCAGTCTATCTGGATTTGGCATCCACGCATATCAGGAAATGACGGTTTTCGAAGGGACCTACATAATCGATGTGAATCCTTTCCCAATTCTGTTCAGAAGGATCCCACGGATGGACAGGTGTTTTTGGTGGATCTGATTTTGTTGAAGCACACATCTCACAACCTTTAACCATATTCTCTATATCACGATCTATATTTGGCCAATAAACATAACGGCGAGCGAGTTGTTTCATCTTAGTAATACCCAAATAAGTCTCATGAAGTTCGTCAAGGATTCTGGAACGTAGGGAAACTGGAACGACAACCCTATCTTTTCCAAAAATTATTCCATCAACCAATGTGAATTCGGTATCTTTCGTAGATGACAGCAGACTGTCGAGAATCTGTTTCCACTCTGATATTTGAAGTTATCTCGGTGTTTCTCTGAAACAGAACTTGATCGCAGTATTGATTCACTTCATCATCAATGAGTTCATTTGATGAAACATTGAGTTGCTTCACTGGTGCTCGACAAAAACAATCTACGTTTTGGTTATCATGTTCTCTTTTGAATTTCACAGAATAATGGAATCCAGACAAAATAGAAGCATATCGAAGAAGTCGCGATGAAGTCATCTGTGGCAGAGCCTTGTGAGGGTGCAGTATCCTTGATAATGGTTCGTTATCAGTGACTAAAAGAAAATAGGGTACCAAACAAGTACATGCAGAAATGGGTGACACCAAAAATAATTGCAAGAGCCTCTTCGTCCAACTGACTATAATTCTTTTCTGATTGTGTGAGTGAACGGGAAGCATACGCAATAGGTTTTTCGAAGCCATCAATCGAATGACTCAACACTGCAGCAACACCATACGGGCTTGCTTCTGTCGTGAGAATCAGTGGCAGACTTGGGTCAAAAGGTATTAGTACTCGGTCACTGCAAAGTTCAGTTTTGATCTTCAGGAAAGCATCCTCATAATTTGATGACCATCTCCATGGTTAATTTTTTTTAATTAAACAGCGGAATGGGTAGGACATGGTTGAAAAATTTGGTATGAATCGAGAATAATACGTGACAAGTCCCTGAAATCGTTTGATCTCTTCAGCGTTCGAAGGTCGTAGTAGATTTCCTTATCTTGTTATGTACACTTTTGCTTGTTGAGATGAATATTGCACTGGGAAAGCCTAATGAGGCATTCTTCAAGATTATGAGCACACTCATCGAACGTTGTCCCATGAACAACTATGTCATCAAAATAAGCTTCAGTTTTCTTGAGTCCTCTTAGAATTTGCAACAGTATTTTATTAAACTCAGCTGGAGCAGTTTTGATACCAAAACTTAGGCGATTCATACGATAGATTCCTCGATGTGCTGATATAGTTTGAATCATACTGCTATTTTCATCGACTTCGAGATGTAGGTATGCTTTGAAAAGATCTAGCTTACAGAAGTACCGGGAGTTGCGAAGACTGTTCAAAACATCGTCAATTCTTCGGATGGGTGTGTTTACCTGAATAATTCCCTCCATCAGCTTTCGGAATAACCACAAGAGGAGAACCCCAATTTGTAACAGCTATTGGAGTTATTATGCCGTCTGCTTCTAATAAGTCCAATTCTTTCTCCACTTGTTCTCGAAGCGCGTACGGAACATCACGTTCTCTAGTGTAAATGGGTTTGGCATCTTCCCGAAGTTCGAGTGAAACTTGGAAATAAGGCACACATCCAACCTTTTCCAGAAAAATGTATGGAAAATTTTTGAATGTCTCCGGTTGACCTAACAGAATCTCATTCGAGATATGAGGTTTTCATCTGTATCAATTTGTCGAAGTCCAATTCCCAATCCTCTTATCCATTGACGATCTAGTAATGCATCATGTCCTTCAGGAACAATATGTAATTCACTTAAGATTTGCTTATCATGATATCCAACAGTAATCATAACTTTGCCTTTTGGTTCGATAATATTGCCGGAGTATGATCGAAAAGCAACAGTCGATGGTTCACGAGGTATATTGAAATTCAGTCGGTTGGAATCGTTTTCAGCAATCATTGAAAATTTTGCACCAGAATCTACCTCAAAACGTTGTAATTTTCCATTCAATGTGACTGAAGATATTCGTCAGAGTCATTTATAATTTCAAATTAATCGACAACATCGAAAGATTGAATTTGATTCAGTCCATAAGAAAAATGTGAGTGATAGGAAACATTATGAACTGAGTTCGAAGAATTGTTGGGACTGTTTTGTCTAGCCAGGTTGTTATACAGACCTTACTCACATGACTTTCCTTATGACATAATTCACATTTAACATTGAAGCGGTCAACACGACAATCTACACTATGGTTGTTTTTTCCACAGCGAAAACACATATTTTCAATCCTCAGAGCCTGATAATTCATTCGTTACCGCCGAAAACGAAAATGACAACTGTTACTCGAAGAACGGTTTCTGCTTCGGTTTCTTGGTCGATTTCTGGAATGTTTTCTAGAGGAGCTTGAAATTTTATTGGTATCATTCGAATTGAAGTTGGAATGGCTCGAACTGATGGATCTTTGAGATTGAGTCAACTCTTTACTTTCAATTCTTGAAGCTTCTAATGCAAGGGATTTAGTCAAAATTTACTCAAAATCAAGTTAGCCTCTTATAAATTGTGCCCTGAGAAAAACATCGGCAATTGAAACTGATAATTCACATTCACATTTCACGGCGAACTCGCATTCCACAAGGTCTCGTTGAAGAGCAGCAACAAAATCGGCGATGTATTGACGGTCCTTCTGGTAAACGTTCAGGAAATAATGTTGAGAAACAACTACGTTACGCTTAGACATGAGCATTTCTTTGAATGCCTTGACAAGGTCATCGTAAGACAGATTTTTGACTGACTTTTCGGGTCCTAGAAAAACAGCTAAGTTATTGTAATTAATTGGCCCAACAGAAACACACAGGAGTTGCGTAATTTTAGATTTATCCGTGATGCCTTTCATGGTATAATAGTTCTCGAAACGTTCCAAGTAACTTAAAAACTTTTCACGATTTGAATCGAAATTTTCAAACGGCGCTACTCTTGAAAAACTTGCTGTTGAAACATCAGGACGGAACTGATAAGCAAGTTGTGTTAATAGTACTTGTTGTTGGTTTTGCAACGTTGACATTAGTTCCTTGAACTGGTTTGCATCCATGTTTTCCTCCAATCGTCACCAAATTATTATGAAAATAGTAAAAGCTTTGAATATTAGAATCTATGAAAACGTAAGTGACACATGAATTATTTATTACTAACTGACATTACATTTTTCATCCATGACAGCTCGTGACGAATCATCAAGTATCATGAATACTGGGTTCTACAATATACAGGAACACAACAGAGGTATATGCCATTGAAATGTGTGCAAGGGAGTTGGAAGATTGACACCACACAAGAACAACAATAAAAATATATTCAGATAGTCAATCTGGTTTTCTTATAATACAAAAAAACTGATTAAAAATAAATCTAAATTGCACAAAAAATGGAAAAGATACCAAAACGAAGATTACTTGATTTTTTCGATATTGCAACACCGACTTCAGCAAAGCGTTTGACAAAATAGATCATAATATATTGTTACTGAAACTCGCTCAAGTGGGTGTACATGGGAAACTCCTGTGTTGATTCGGCTCATACCTGGGCCCTCTGCTTTTTCAGTTTTCATCAATGATATCAACGAATGTTTCAAAAGCAGCAAATTCGTACTTTACGCAGACGATTTGAAATTTTTTTCTGGAATTGATAATCAAGTTAGATGAAAAGAATAGTATCACTATCACAGCCGTTTATAGGTCACCATCTTCAAATATTGACGAATTCATAGTAAATCTCAGTAATTATTTAAAAAATTACGAAAATCATAGAGAAAACTACAGTATTTTCGTTGGCGATATAAATACAGATCTCCTAGATGATAATGATCAGACTGTCGAATACACGAATGTAATGAATGAATATGGTTATCAGTCAACAATCAATTCAGTTACCCGAAATCAACCTCATCAAAAACAATCATGTATCAACCACATATTCATCAAAACCATAAAGAATGAACACATCGAAAATATATTGCCTTTAATAATAGAAACAGTCATAACAGATCATTACACAACCGTAGTACAATTAATGTTAGACAGTCCTAAAGTAACACCGACCGATAAACACTACTTAAAGCATATCAATTATAATGAACTGAAGTCTTCTTTCGATAGCATATCCTGGGAATCGGTGTGCTCGGCAGCTGATCCAGACACTGCAACTAATATGTTTGTTAGCATACTTTCCAACGCGATCGACAGATGCACTGAAACAAAAGAAAGACGAAAAAAAAAATTGAAAATAGCACCGTGGATAACTAACGCTTTGATTAAGTCAATAGGCACTAGGAACAAAATGTTCCAAAACGTTTTCAAACATCCAAACAATCCTGAAATTAAATTAGCACATAAAAAATATAGAAATAGACTATCATCGTTATTATCTAAAACTAATTATGGCTACTATAAAAACAAATAGAATCTAATTCAAATAACACAAAATAGTTGTGGATTATTGTTAAGGAAATCAGTCAAACCGCAACTAAAAAGAAAATAAAATAACTAAAGTAAAAAGTTAATTAATGAGAAGGATATTGCAAATGAGTTCAATGATGAATTTGCTTCGATAGGTAGAAAATTAGCCAACAATATCATAAAAGATCATAATTTCGTCGTCAACAGGATAACCCAAGTAAATTCTTTTCTTTTACTTTCAACGGATCCACAGGAACTAAAAACCACAATAAACGGATTGAAAAAACATAAAGCTGTTGGACTTGATGGTATTAAAACAGAAATTCTTCAATTACTGGATAACTGCATTCAAAGATTCTGTTGTTATACCACTATTCAAAAAGGGAGATAAAACGATAACAAGTAACTATCGCCCAATTTCATTGATAAGCCACATATCCAAGATATTCGAAAGAATAATCAAAACAAGGTTGAATTCATATATGAGCGAATATTATTATATTTTCTGAAATAACAATTCGTATTCGTATTCGTAAAAAACCGAAAACAGCATTTTCAGTTTTCCCTGTATAAGTTGGGAAGGGCGAGAATCCCCGGAAATTTTCTATGACCAATTTACTGCTAACCACAATAGTTACCTTTTACCCCTTTTAATCGTCTTTGTATCTTTTACGGTTTAGAATATAGCAATGTTACTACATGATAAAAGAATCGGCCTGTACATATATTAATGGACGTTTTTTCCAACGGAGCAGTGGCGAAATCATTTGGTGTGCTGATGACACCGCCATCTTATACAAAGCAGAAGACTGGAACAATCTGAAAATGAAAGCTGAAACGGATTTCACTATAATAAAAAATTTGCTAGATCACAGATTACTCACGCTCAATCTAGAAAAAAACTAGTTATTTACCATTCAGTTGTAACAAGTCCAATATTCCTTCATTTGACTGTTTGGAATTCAATATACACGGCGAACAAGTAATCATAAAATCTGAAATCAAAATGAATTACTTAGGAATCTATATTGATGTACACTTGAGATGGGACCATCACACAACATACGTAACCAAAAAACTACAAACTCTGCTATACACATTCAAACACCTCAAAAAAATCCTACCTGTGCCTCAACTTAAAACTCTATACTTTGCCTTAGTTGAGAGCCACCTGCGTTATGGCTTACTAGATTGGGGCGGCACAGCAGATACTCACCTGAACTCTCTAGAAGTAGTACAGAGAAGGCTCTTACGAATCATATTCTCAAAAGATCAAACATATTCAAGTAATGAACTGTATTTGGAAGCCAAAATATTCGACATTCGACAGTTACTTTACTTTGCGGCTAATTTGAAATATCACCAAAACAAACACATAGGGCAAGTTCCATCACATGACTATAACACAAGAAAACGACATCACTTCGTTGTGCCACAAATGACCAAAACCCTTTGTCAACGAACATATTCATATATTGCTCCAAAGATATATAACTCTTTGCCTGAATATATAAAAAGTATCAATTCCGTTGCAAATTTTAAACATCAATTGAAAACTTTCATAACCAGCAATCCTAGAAAGAAGGTGACATCTCAAAAGCAATCGCCACAGTTTCCTGAATAAGTATATACTGTAACGATTTAGAGACCGGCCCCGAGACCGGCCCTGATCTAATTAATTATGCACCCTCGTTCAACTACAACTGCATATCTGCTGGCGTACGGATCGCCGAGAACAAGCTGGAATAAATCCATTGTTCGATACTATTCGAAGAGCCATCTAGATGAAATGTTCTATACTCCTGAATAATCTAGAGTTGTGAATGGAAACTGCTTGGGAGTATATAAGCGGGACAGTCAGAGTTCAGAGTTAGTTACAGTTCCAGAGTTCGCTGATAGATAGCTACAGTAGAAATAAATTGAAATAGTTATTGAAGTCAATGTTTTAGTGAATAATTGTTGTAAATAGTGTTTTAAATAAATTAGGAAAATTAGTTAGTGTAGTTTTACTACATTTGTTGTCAGAAGTCGGATGTTTGAAATAAACAAGTGTTAAAGTGTTCGTCGCGTTGAAAAACTGATAGACATTTATCGCGCCTAATAGACAGTTAGTGAGTGACCCGTTGAACATTTGAGTGCAAAGTGGACAGTTTTGCGCGTCGCGGGACAATAAACTGAAAACTTTTTGTGTGAAATAAATAATAGACTGATATTTCGGCAAAGACAATAAGAGACAAAATGTTTCCGAGAAGAGTTCACCTAGTTGACCTTAAAGTTAGTGAATTAAAGCAAGAGTTAGAGGAGCGAGAGTTAGAAACAACTGGAAAGAAGGCCGTACTACAGAAGAGACCTTCAGATGGACTGATTGAAGAAGGAGAAGACCCCGAAACGTTCTTATTCGAAGTTTCTGGAATTGATTTGAGTTCCATAATGAATAAACTCGACGAGACCACGAAATCCTTGAAAGATAAATTTCTTAAAAATTCAAAGAGTCTGGAGGAAAAGCTTCTAGAAAATTCTGTTAGCTTGAAAGAAGAAATTCTCGAAAACTCGAAAAATCTAGAAGAAAAGCTTCATGAAAATTCTGTCAGCCTGAAAGAAGAACTTCTAGAAAATTCGAATTGTCTAAAAGAGGAACTTCAAGAAAATGTGAAGAGCCTGGAAGAAAAGCTTCACGAAAATTCGAAAAATTTAGAAGTGAAGCTTCTAGAAAACTCGGAGAATTTGAGAGAAGAGCTTCTAGAAAATTCGAGAAGCTTGAAAGAAGAAGTTTGCAGTGTGGCGAATCGGTTAGAAGAAAGAATGGGAACTGTTGAAACAGAGATGGAGAAAATCAAAGATGAAATGGAAGAAGAAATAAAAAAAAATTAAGGATATGCTCCACGATGAGATAAAGGAAAAATTTAGTGAGCTAGAAAAACGAATGGATTCTGTGCACATTCCAGAAATTTCCAACAGAAATTCAATGCCGGATCTGAGTACCAACTTGGAGGAAGTTCAAAAAGACATCAAAGATTTCAAGGTCAGTTCGGAACCAGGAAAGCTCTCATTGAAACCGCCTCAGTTCGACGGAAATACTCCATGGTCAAACTACCACCGACAATTCGAAGCTGCTGCCAAAGCAAATGGATGGAATGCTTGGGAAAAAGCTTTAGCATTGATACTGGCATTGCGTGGCGATGCCAAAAATATTTTACAAACGCTCACCGCCCAACAACAGGAGCAGCTGGTAAAACACTTGGAATTTCGCTATGGCCAAGCCCACCTTGAACACGTATATCACTCACAGCTGAAGAATCGATGCCAGAAATCAAGCGAATCGTTGCAAGAATTTGAAGCAGATATTGCACGCTTGGTTCGTCTTGCGTACCCAGCTACACCGGAAAATGTAATGGAGCGACTAGCGGTCTAGGCATTTTTGGACGGACTTCGTGACCAGGAAACCCGGCAAGCCCTAACACTAGCTCGCCCCGCACATCTCGTGGATGCATTGGCACGCGCTCTGGAATTCGAAGCAGCAAAACAATCCTGCAAAAGCCAGAGTAGAGTACGGATGATTGAGGAAGATCCACAGCCACAGGAGCCCGCTAATATCGAAGCTGTGATGCGAAAATTGCTGAAGGAAGTTGTGCCTGAGAGAAGACTGATACGATGCCGAAATTGTAGAGAACTTGGGCACGTGCGTAGCAAATGTCCAACATTGACAAAATCGACATCAACGATGAAGGTCAAGAAGGAGCAATCGTCAGCCCGTATCCAACAAGCCCCAGTTAACAATGCATATGTCGCTGTACTTCAAAGACAAGACAAAGGTGTCTTTGTAGACGGTCTCATTAACAACGAGCCTCGCACCATGCTGCTTGATACAGGTGCGACTAGGACAATCCTTGGACCTACATTTGCCAAAACACCGGCAAGAATTGAATCGTCGATTTGGAAGCTACGCACAGCAACAGGAGAGCTGGCAACTGTGTATGGTGAACTTCCAATTGAACTGACCTTGGGCAGCACTACAGTGAAACACCGGGCTCTAGTAGCGGATATCGAGGACGAGGTAATAATCGGAATGGACATCATGAATTCCAGAGGATTCGAGCTGAATTTTAAAGACGGCGTCCTTCGTGTGAACGGAGAAGAGCTGGTACTTCATGGGAGAAATGAAGAAATGGTTCGAGTTCTGCTGGATGAAGACGTAAGCGTACCGGAGAGGGCTGAAACCATTTTGGAGGCTCGCCTGGATGGAGGTGCGAGCAGTGGAAATGTGGTGATGTTCGAGCCCAAGCTCCATGATGAGAAAATTGGACGAGGAATCGCACTAGGGAAGACCTTATTGCGAGTTGATACATTTGTGCCGGTAAGGGTAATGAATGTCAATTATTACCCTGTGACTTTGAAGATAGGAACAATTCTGAGGCACTGCTCGTCAATTTCCTCTGTGATAAGGAGTGTACGCAGCACTGTTAGTCAAGCCAGTAACATGCCAGCAGAATTGGAGAAGTTGGTTGCTATCTCGTCCAAGGACATGGGGCCAGCACAGAAGCCTAAACTGAGAGAACTAGTCAGGAAGTATCAGGACATCTTCGATACCGGAGTAGGCAGAGGCGGTAGAACACAGGTGGTTCAGCACAAGATAGATACTGGAAATGCCCGACCAATCAGACAATCAGCCAGAAGACTTCCTCTCGCCAAAAAGGAGGAGGCTGACAAAATAGTCTGCGACATGGAGAAAGACGGAGTCATCGAGCCATCCGACAGTCCCTGGTCCTCTCCAGTCGTGTTGATAAAGAAGAAAGATGGATCAACACGGTTTTGCGTAGACTACCGTCAACTAAACAACGTGACGAAAAAGGACAGCTACCCTCTCCCAAGGATAGACGACACGCTAGACACGCTGGCTGGATCTACGATTTTCTCGACCTCAGATCTGAAGAGCGGATACTGGCAGGTAGAACTGGCCCAGGAAGATCGAGAAAAGACAGCTTTTACCATCGGCTCCGGATTATGGCAATTTACAGTTATGCCATTCGGCCTCTGCAATGCTCCAGCCACGTTCGAAAGATTGATGGAGACGGTTTTGAAAGGAATATCATGGAAGACGTGTCTGGTGTATCTCGACGACATTATTGTGGTTGGCAGATCGTTCGAGGACCATGTAAAAAACTTGGAAGAGGTATTTCAGCGACTGAGAAGCTCCGGACTGAAACTGAGCCCCAAGAAATGTCAGCTGTTTCAAAAAGAAGTACGTTATCTCGGCCACGTTGTCTCTGGGAAAGGAGTGGCAGTAGATGAGCAGAAGATCAAAGCTGTTAAGGAAAGGCCCGTTCCGAAAGACATTCACCAGCTTCGAAGTTTTCTTGGCTTGTGCACTTACTATCTCCGATACGTGCTGGGATTTACTAACATCGCAAAACCACCGACCAGGCTCACGGAAGGACAAACAAAGTTCCAGTGGTCAGATGAATGCCAAGATTCATTCAGGAAGTTGAAAGGAGCTTTGATCAACGCACCAATCCTGAGCTACCCCCTTCCAGACGGGAAATTCATTTTGGACACGGACGCCAGTAACGTGGGACTTGGAGCTGTCCTGTCTCAGATCCAAGAAGGACAAGAGAAGGTCATCGGTTACTTCAGCAAGACCCCCAGTAAACCGGAGCGGAATTACTGTGTCACCAGGCGGGAACTGTTGGCTGTTGTCAAGGGAGTTGAGCACTTCTACAAGTACGTGTATGGACGAAGATTCCTACTGAGAACTGACCATGCAGCTCTCAAATGGCTCCTACAGTTTAAAAATCCCGAGGGTCAAGTGGCACTCTGGATTGAGAGGCTCCAGGAATTCGACTTTGAGATCGAACATCGGGCGGGAACCAGCCATAAGAATGCAGATGCCCTATCGCGAAGACCATGTCCAGACGACTGTTCGCACTGCCGACGAACAGAGGAAAAGGAGTCGACACTCTGCAGAACCACGGCGGTCGATGATAACTGGAATGACCACAAGATCCAGAAAGACCAAGAGAAAGATCCAGATCTTGGTTTAGTCATCGGCTGGAAGAAGAGTGAGCGAAAACCGTCCTGGCAGGAAATAGCCAGTTGTTCTCCAGTCGTTAAAACTTACTGGGCCCAATGGAACTCTTTCACCTTAGACAACGGAGTCTTGAAGAGTGTGTTGGAGTCGGAGGATGGCGGGGAAGAAAGACGTCAGGTATTAGTTCCCAGGAGCAGAAGACAGGAAGTGCTCCGAGAAATCCATGATGGGGTCACCGGAGGACATCTGGGAGTGACGAAGACTCTCCAGAAAGTTAGGCAACGGTTCTACTGGGCCAATTGTCAAGCTGACGTCAAGGACTGGTGCAGAAAATGTGCTGTATGCGCTACCAGTAATGTGCCTCGAACAAGACCTAAGGCCCCGATGCGCCAGTACAATGTGGGCAGCCCATTCGAAAGGATCGCCATTGACATCGCTGGCCCGTTTCCACAATCTGAACACGGGAACAAGTACATCCTTGTGGCGATGGATTACTTCAGCAAGTGGGCCGAAGCCTATGCCCTGCCCAACCAAGAAGCCATCACCGTTGCCGACGTCTTGGTGAAGGAGTGGATTTGTCGATTCGGTGTCCCGTTAGAACTTCATTCGGATCAAGGCAGGAATTTCGAATCAAACCTGTTCCAGGAGATGTGTCAGATGCTGAACATCCGGAAAACGAGGTCCACAGCTCTACATCCGCAGTCCGATGGAATGGTGGAGCGGATGAATAAGACGATAAACCGCCACCTGTCCAAGGTAGTCTATGACCACCAGAAGGATTGGGACCAGTACCTCCATCTGTTTCTGATGGCGTATCGTTCCGCAGTTCATGAGTCAACCGGCCAAACCCCTGCTAGTGTTATTATGGGCCGAGAGCTGCGACTTCCATGTGACCTGAAGTTTGGGACGTCACCAGGACAAGACACTGCGGGAGATGACTATGTCAGCAAACTGCGACAGAGAATGGACGACATCCATGAACGGGTCCGTTTGAACATCCAGAGTGCCAGCGACAGAATGAAGGAGACCTACGACATCAAGGCGGATGCTGGTGGATATCAGACAGGTGACCTTGTCTGGCTATACAACCCTAAACGTCGCCGTGGACTATCACCGAAACTTCGGAACTCGTGGGAAGGTCCATATAAGATCATGAAAAGGATAAACGACCTCGTCTACCGCATATATAAGCCACCACGAGGAAAACCTAGGGTAGTCCACTTCAATAGGTTGTCCCCTTACGCCGGAAACCACGATCAAGTCCGCACAGTCAGATCACCGGAGGACGAAATGACGTTTCAGAGGTTCATGTCCCTGTACTCGAACGGACAGAAAGTTCAATATGGGGTTACCCGAGAGGAGTCACGAGATCTTTTCAAGGTGCCTGCCAATTACGCGTTAGCTCAGTGTGTGGCAGAAGATCTCCAAATGTCCAGAGGCATTGCAGTAGTTTTCTCCAAGAAGTTCGGTCGAATCCAGGAACTGAGAGAACAGAACCCGGAAGTTGGAGGGGTGTTAGAGCTGAGGAAAGGCCAGAGAAACATCTACTATCTGGTTACCAAGAAGCGTTCTCGTGATAAGCCGTCTTATGAAGATGTTTGGAAGAGCCTTACGAAATTGAGAGATACGATGCTGGACCAGAATATTGTAGACCTGGCAATCCCAAAATTGGCCTGTGGGCTTGATCGGCTGGACTGGAGAGTTATAAGAAGCATGTTGGAGGCAATATTCAGATCCAGCGGCATCAACATTCTGGTGTGCTGCAACCATCTTCCTCGATCCAAATTGAAGACTGTGGAGTGCTACTTCCATCGAACGTCCAGGTGCAGATACGGAGAATCTTGCAGATATCTTCACACTCCAAGAATGACGTTTCGGGGCGGAACGTCTTTAAGAAGGGGGCAATGTAACGATTTAGAGACCGGCCCCGAGACCGGCCCTGATCTAATTAATTATGCACCCTCGTTCAACTACAACTGCATATCTGCTGGCGTACGGATCGCCGAGAACAAGCTGGAATAAATCCATTGTTCGATACTATTCGAAGAGCCATCTAGATGAAATGTTCTATACTCCTGAATAATCTAGAGTTGTGAATGGAAACTGCTTGGGAGTATATAAGCGGGACAGTCAGAGTTCAGAGTTAGTTACAGTTCCAGAGTTCGCTGATAGATAGCTACAGTAGAAATAAATTGAAATAGTTATTGAAGTCAATGTTTTAGTGAATAATTGTTGTAAATAGTGTTTTAAATAAATTAGGAAAATTAGTTAGTGCAGTTTTACTAAAATACCTAACTAGTACATGCCCATGAAAAAAAAATAAATAAAATAAAATAAAATATTTTCCACAATCTATATATATATATATATATATATATATATATATATATATATATATATATATATATATATATATATATATATATATATATATATATATATATTGTCCACCGAAATTGTGAAAATCGAAAAATTGGAGTATCGAGCCATCATATCAAGTACCTGTATTTAAAAGGTTAAAAGGTAAGCAAATTTACGAAGATATGATTGGTGATCAATTTCCTTCGTATGCGACCGTGAAAAATAGGACTGCAAGCTTCAAAAGAGGTAAATTTTCCATTGAAGATGATGACCGATCGGGAAAGCCAGTTTCTGTGTCAGTCCCCGAAAATATCTATGCAGTTCATGTCATGATTTTAACAGACCGTCGAATTGGGCTAAAACGGATATCTAAAGCACTGAATATTTCATACGAACACGTTCATCATATAGTTCACGTCAATTTGAACATGAGAAAAATTGCTGCAAAATGGATCCCCAAATGTTTGAATGTTGACCAAAAGCGTCCAAGGGTAGTAGCATCGCGTTCGATCTGTGCTCGATTTGAAAATTTGAAAACGATGTAGACTTCTTAATCCGAATTGTTACTATGGATGAGACTTGGGTACATTTCTACGATCCAGAAACAAAGCAACAATCGATGGAATGGCGACACTCCGGTTCTCCAAGTCCCAAGAAGTTTCGTGTCCAAAAATCTGTTGGAAAAGTTCTTGCTTCAGTTTTTTGGGATTGCCATGGAGTAATCATGATAAATTTTTTGGATAAGGGTAGAACAATAACAGGAGATTACTATTCGACATTACTGACCACTCTACGGGAAAAAATTAAAGAGAAAAGACGCGGAAAGCTATCCAAAGGTGTTTTGTTTTTGTAGGACAACGCCCCTGCACACAAATCTCATGTTGCCATGAAAAAAATTCTTGATTTAGGGTTTGAATTACTAGAACACCCCGCTTATTCACCAGATTTGGCTCCTTCCGACTATCATCTCTTTCCTCAACTGAAAAAAAGTTTGAAAGGTCGTAAATTTTCTTCTAACGAGGAGGTCATAAAAGCTGTGGAGGTCTGGTTTGCAGAGCAAGAAGAAATTTTTTTTTTGAAAGGTCTAGAGACGTTGCAGGTTCGCTGTACTAAATGTATTGTTACGCTTTTGCTAAATAATAGGCCGAGCACACTACTAAACTGTTTATTTTCAAACTTCACTATAAACAAACATACAACACTTCACTGACTAATAAAACACTTAGATCTATACAGCAATACAACTAGCTAATTATTCCAAACTTTTCTATACTTCTTCAAAAACTGCTTATTATTACTTCTTCCTAATCTTCTTAATCCAACTTCTCTTCATAAACTTCTCCTCCCAGTCAAATGTCTCGCGTGTATATAGGTACTCAAGTGTAACCAGAACCTTCACGATGATTTCTAGAATACACAAAACGGAGAACTTCTACACATTTCCAGGAATTGAGCGATGACGCGGCAGCTCCGTTATCTAGACTATTCATGCAGTACAGAAAACGATCCATCCGAATAAACACTTCTTGGAACTGATTATCGATGAGGCGCCCGCGGAATGGACTCAGCGGCGCAGCTAGGGGGCTTTTATCAATCTCGTAACAGTATTATCCAATTAAGAGGAGACTATGTTGAGTAATAAAATATTTTGACATTGAAATTTTGTTTGGTTCTATAGTAGGCTAAGAATTTTTCAATATATCCTCGTATATACATTTATAAAATTAATATTTACCATTTTTTTCTCAAAACAAGTGTTAAATCACTTATTGAGTACACACATTTATACATCGATATAATTTATTTTATCCAATGTATGAGTTTCTGTTTATTCTTGAATAAATGTTATTTGATTTGATTTGGTTTGATTTGAATTAAATCATGGGATGATTGTGCTAAGCTAGACTCTAATTTATCACGCTTCTCATAGTATTGTCAACAAAATAGACTATTCTTGAATTTGAATAAATGTTCCACTATTACTTTCACGAAAAACGTACAAAAATTTGAATTCAATTATGAGTTATCTGATACAGTTTTGAACAAAGTGAACGAAATCAATAATTTAGGGCTCATTATAGACTCTAAGATGACATTTGTCAAACATTATGACTATATCATCAGTAAATGCAATAAAATGTTAGGCTTCCTCACTCGGATCTGTAAGAAATTCAAATGTCAAAAATCACTAAAATCTCTGTACTTTGCATTTGTGCATAGTAGACTAAATTTTGCTAGTGAAATTTGGAATACTGGGTACAATATATATAAAATGAGGTTAGAAAGAATTCAAACTAAATTTGTAAGGTTTTTGAATTCTAAAATACTAATGAATTATTATGACTCTGCCACATTACTACCTCTAATATCTATACACATTCCTGTTAAAATACTCGGTACACATCTTTTCTTAATATCGATTATCGAAATACTAATTTAGGCCGTAATTCTCCACTCATTAGACAAAGTATTACCATTAATAAATATTCTAACAATCTGAATATTTACAACTTATCTCTACTTCCGTTTAAAAAACAAGTGAAGAAAATGTTCTTACCTAGGTCATCATAATCTTCTTTACATGTGTATTTTCATGTAAACGTATTCTATTGTACGTATTTTAGAAATTAGTGTACTATTGTAATAATTACGAATTAGCTGATACTTTTTTGGGTTTATAACCTGTATGTATCCCAAAGTTGTAATAAATAAATAAATAAATAAATTACGCAAAGAGATAAAAATTCAAATCAATACAGATTACTCGGAATACATTAATAAACTAGAAAACGATATAGAGATGAATGTGAAAAAATGTTGGTTATACATTTCGAACAAAAAAAATAAACAAAGAATACCACTGAGCATGTCATTCAATGGACAAAAATTCGAAAATTCCCAAGATATCTGTAATGGCTTTTCCGAGCTTTTCTCCTCTGTTTATGACAGTTATGAAACTACATCAAATATTGCACTAGAATTGAACTCGGCGCACAGTAAATCTGTATCGACTCAATAAGTAAAGAGAAAATACGACAACATATCCAAAAACTTGACATATCAAAAAGCTGTGACTCGGATAATATTCCTCCTATTTTTCCTGTGTGGAGTCACTGAACGAGCCACTGTATATAATTTTTAATCATTCGCTGAAAACGGGGACATTTCCTATAGATTGGAAGTTGGCCAATATGGTTCCAATATACAAGAGTGGAAACCAGAGTCTAATAGAAAATTATAGAGGAATATTGCTCATCAAGCTGTAGATTTTTTTTGTGCACGGTAGCCTCCTGAGGTGGATATCATCTTACCTATATAATAGATGCCAGATCGTGAGACTATATGATAATGTATCTGAAATCACACGGGTAACTTCTGGAGTCCCGCAGGAATCACACCTGGGAACATTGATGTTCTCAATTTTCATAAACGATACTGGCTCTTGCTTTCAAAACAGCAACTATTTATTATACGCCGATGATTTGAAGATTTATAATCTAATAGGACAGCAAATACAGCAAGTACTTCTTCAACAAGACATTGATCGCCTATCTGAATTTTGTCATTCTAATAAGTTACACCTTAATGTTAACAAATGCTCGTCTATAACATTTTCTCGAAAAAAACAAAATTTTGATTACACTAACGAAATAGATGGCTCACCTCTGAAAAAAGTAAATACATCAAATAAAAGATCTAGGCGTCATTCTCGATCAAAAACTGTCTTTTGAAAGTCATATTGACTACATAGTTAAATATTGAGAAATCTTGGCTTTTTACTCAGGAACTGTAAGGACTTTAAAATCCCGAAACTTGCATAATCTTATATAATTCCATTGTTCGAAGCCACCTAGAGTACGTAGTAATAGTGTGGAATCCTTTTTACCAAAAGCACATAAATAGAATTGAACAGGTGCAAAAGAGGTTCATACGCTTCTTAAACTTCAAATTTGTCAGAGCTAATCAAAGATTTCCTCCATATACTACTAGCCTAAAAAAATACAGAATTGATGAACTAGAAAGCAGACGGAAAATTGCCTACGTAATTTTTCTAAGTAAACTGTTAAACAATGAAATTGATTCAGAATATTGTTTGAAAAAATTAACCTTCAAAGCAAATATTTATTCCATGCGCAATAGTGATTTGTTATCTCCGGTTACTAGTACTTATTTTTTGAAAGCTCCGATATCACGTATTTTTTGAAAGCTCCGTATCACGCAACAAAAATACAATTCCACCTTTTTCAATATTGATCTATTTCATTTATCTCTGTCATATTTTAATTTATCATTAATTATTACTTGAATAAATGAATGAATGAATGAATGAATGAATGAATGAATGAATGAATGAATGAATGAATGAATGAATGAATGAATGAATGAATGAATGAATGAATGAATGAATGAATGAATGAATGAATGAATGAATGAATGAATGAATGAATGAATGAATGAATGAATGAATGAATGAATGAATGAATGAATGAATGAATGAATGAATGAATGAATGAATGAATGAATGAATGAATGAATGAATGAATGAATGAATGAATGAATGAATGAATGAATGAATGAATGAATGAATGAATGAATGAATGAATGAATGAATGAATGAATGAATGAATGAATGAATGAATGAATGAATGAATGAATGAATGAATGAATGAATGAATGAATGAATGAATGAATGAATGAATGAATGAATGAATGAATGAATGAATGAATGAATGAATGAATGAATGAATGAATGAATGAATGAATGAATGAATGAATGAATGAATGAATGAATGAATGAATGAATGAATGAATGAATGAATGAATGAATGAATGAATGAATGAATGAATGAATGAATGAATGAATGAATGAATGAATGAATGAATGAATGAATGAATGAATGAATGAATGAATGAATGAATGAATGAATGAATGAATGAATGAATGAATGAATGAATGAATGAATGAATGAATGAATGAATGAATGAATGAATGAATGAATGAATGAATGAATGAATGAATGAATGAATGAATGAATGAATGAATGAATGAATGAATGAATGAATGAATGAATGAATGAATGAATGAATGAATGAATGAATGAATGAATGAATGAATGAATGAATGAATGAATGAATGAATGAATGAATGAATGAATGAATGAATGAATGAATGAATGAATGAATGAATGAATGAATGAATGAATGAATGAATGAATGAATGAATGAATGAATGAATGAATGAATGAATGAATGAATGAATGAATGAATGAATGAATGAATGAATGAATGAATGAATGAATGAATGAATGAATGAATGAATGAATGAATGAATGAATGAATGAATGAATGAATGAATGAATGAATGAATGAATGAATGAATGAATGAATGAATGAATGAATGAATGAATGAATGAATGAATGAATGAATGAATGAATGAATGAATGAATGAATGAATGAATGAATGAATGAATGAATGAATGAATGAATGAATGAATGAATGAATGAATGAATGAATGAATGAATGAATGAATGAATGAATGAATGAATGAATGAATGAATGAATGAATGAATGAATGAATGAATGAATGAATGAATGAATGAATGAATGAATGAATGAATGAATGAATGAATGAATGAATGAATGAATGAATGAATGAATGAATGAATGAATGAATGAATGAATGAATGAATGAATGAATGAATGAATGAATGAATGAATGAATGAATGAATGAATGAATGAATGAATGAATGAATGAATGAATGAATGAATGAATGAATGAATGAATGAATGAATGAATGAATGAATGAATGAATGAATGAATGAATGAATGAATGAATGAATGAATGAATGAATGAATGAATGAATGAATGAATGAATGAATGAATGAATGAATGAATGAATGAATGAATGAATGAATGAATGAATGAATGAATGAATGAATGAATGAATGAATGAATGAATGAATGAATGAATGAATGAATGAATGAATGAATGAATGAATGAATGAATGAATGAATGAATGAATGAATGAATGAATGAATGAATGAATGAATGAATGAATGAATGAATGAATGAATGAATGAATGAATGAATGAATGAATGAATGAATGAATGAATGAATGAATGAATGAATGAATGAATGAATGAATGAATGAATGAATGAATGAATGAATGAATGAATGAATGAATGAATGAATGAATGAATGAATGAATGAATGAATGAATGAATGAATGAATGAATGAATGAATGAATGAATGAATGAATGAATGAATGAATGAATGAATGAATGAATGAATGAATGAATGAATGAATGAATGAATGAATGAATGAATGAATGAATGAATGAATGAATGAATGAATGAATGAATGAATGAATAAATAAATAAATAAATAAATAAATAAATAAATAAATAAATAAATAAATAAATAAATAAATAAATAAATAAATAAATAAATAAATAAATAAATAAATAAATAAATAAATAAATAAATAAATAAATAAATAAATAAATAAATAAATAAATAAATAAATAAATAAATAAATAAATAAATAAATAAATAAATAAATAAATAATGACAGTAATACCTCGAAGATCTACTCATACAGCACAAGCAATTCGTGACGAGTTTGCACAGTATTTTGTAACTGCTCGCACCTGCTCACACTTGTTCAAATCTAAACGCACATTTACCTTGAATCACTCAGTACGGCGAGTTTCAAATACTCAACCATTCATTCGGAATACCCACTTTGGTTATCCCGCAAAAATGGAATACTCCTTAAATTATGATATTAACCAATAACACATATTGAATTGTATATATTCTTGTATAATTTAGTATAAGTACATCATGGTATAAGACAATCAACAAATTTTACATTTCATCTCCTTTTGTACATAAGTTTTGATTCCTTGCAACACAGTCTCTTTCAACGAAGTATGGTGCGATAGCAAG
The DNA here is from genome assembly GCA_958502065.1 of Chrysolina americana. NCBI lineage: Eukaryota > Metazoa > Arthropoda > Insecta > Coleoptera > Chrysomelidae > Chrysolina > Chrysolina americana. Next base: position 59,829,830 of record OY293412.1, read on the forward strand.
GCTAAACCAGATGCCGCATTGGAGATCTGAATTCCACTAAGAAGATCACTGACAGAATTCACTAATCGTTCTCTTTGGTTTTCCGTCATGTCGTTTCTGATTATGCTTACAACAGACTTGAACTCTGAACCCATAGCCAGTGAAGCGGCTCCTCCTAAGGCGGCACCTGTACAAAAATTAAATAAATCAGTATTGAAAGAAATAATTAGACAGATAATTTCCTGAAAAGTATATAGATCATCATGAAATAAGATTAACGGCATAAATCTGTATTATTTTTAAATTTTTGGAGACTATTGTAAAGAATGAAATACAAAGTTTTGTCTTCCTTTCAAAAAGCGACGTCCTCTTTGGTAGATTTTTTAGGTATTTGATTTGGTTACCAAATGGTAGAAACACTGAATTCAACGAGTTGTTTTATTGAAACTACAAATGAATCTGAAAGATTTATCTCGACTATGTACCCTTCTCTCCCAAAAATATTTATAGTAGGAGGCAAATATCTGATGGAAAACACCTACTTCCCTGGCTGACACCACGACGAATATTGAATTATATCCGACAGATATCTGGAGATATCCGAAGAAGACACCATTGCAAATGCTTCTTGTAATCCTATCCTTCTGTTTTAAGTGAGTTTTTTTATGGGGGGGAAGGTGGAGGAAATCTTTATGGAGAAATATTGATTCTACAGACTCAATAAATACTGGGAGACTCTCCTTAGTAGGCATACTCACTAAAACCTCCACCTCTGTGTAGGTCCGGTCAGCTGTTGCCTCCGGTGACACTTAGGCTTATTAGCCCATGGTATCGTACCTATCGATGCCCTAATACGCAAACCCGCCAACTCCTCGTTTTAACAATCGAGCCAGCAGGTCCGCGAACCAAGGCACCGCTATGTTTCAATGTCACAGTACCCAATCCAATATTTTTGTGCCTTGTACGAGTTTGTACAAGTTCCGTATTGGGTGGGAACTGTATAGTTCTGGATCGCCAGATGGCTGCCCGAAAATTGCCTGTCTTTTGCGGTCTAGAGCTTCGCAATAGCAGTATGTGATTCATGGTTTCTGGATCCTTAGCGCATAGTCTGCAGGTCAGATCTCCATCGTATTGCCCCATTTTTTTGAGGTACACCTTCACTGATGCATGTCCAGTCAGGAGTCCCGTAACGGTTCTCAACTGGCTCCTGTTCATTGTTAACAGGTCTGCCGTTCTTATGTTACACGGTCCTTTGATATATTCTTTCCCGTGTTTGTTTCCTGGGACATTGTCCCAGTAGTTTTTGTGATTATCCCTAATCCAGTCTTTTACAGACGCTCTTATTGTACACTTCGGTACCCCTACCATCTGCCCTTGGTTTGAGAGCATTTCCGATCCTCTTCGTGTGAGTTCGTCTGCTTTCTCATTGCTTGCGATTCCCTGATGACCTGGGATCCATATCAGTTTGACTTGATTCCGGTCTGACAGAGTTTTCTGTTCTTCTTTGCAGTCCCATACCAGTTCATACGTTATTTCCTTGCTATACAAGGCCTTCAGTGCTGCTTGACTGTCTGATAGGATGTTGATATGCGCATTTTCAACGTTTCTCCTATTATTTTCCTTCGCGCATTGAAGGATGGCGTACACTTCTGCTTGAAAGACAGAGGTATGGGTGCCCAGTGAGTAGCTGATGCCAATCCTCGGATTCCTGGAGAACACTCCTGAGCCCGCTCCATTCTCTGTCTTGGATCCATCTGTGTACCAGATTTTCCCCTGTAGAATGTCCTTGAGCTATGAGCCGTTCCATTCAGTTCTGTTTGGCACCACCACTCTTAACTGGTTGTTCTGACGATTCTCATGTATCCAACGTTCAGGTTGGGTACGATCTGCAGTCTGGCGGCACCAAGCCTTGCCTCGCCCTGAACCACAAAGTGGAGAGTTAGCAGTCCCAGGAGTGTCTACAATGCTGCAGTTGGTGTTGATTTGATGGCCCCTGTGATTACAAGACAAGCAAGTTTTGCACCTTGCGTAGTCTCGTTGCGACTCCTCTTGGGAATAATAACAGGGACCCAAGTACTATGTACAAGGGTTATCTGATCCTCGGCGTTTTCCCAACATCATTACCATTATGTTATTTAAATATAAATATTTATAAATTTATACTTATAATAGTTAAATGTTGTAATTAATGCTTCATGGGAAATAAAGACCTATATCTATCTATCTATCTATCTCTTTGTTGTGTCTTGGGCCATCACACCAAAGAAGCATAAGTAATGAAGGGCATAACCACCGTGCTATACAACCAGTGCAGCATATGTGGTTTGAGTCCTCATTTTTTTTCCAAAGGTGCGTCTGGCTATCACTAGTGAAGTCACCACTTTTTTGGTTATTTTTTCGATATGCTGGTTCCAGGTCAGCTTGGAGTCTAGTATCACTCCAAGATACTTGACTTCCCCCATTATCTGTTTGTCCCCCCCTCGAAGTCGTATGGCTCCTAGGCCCTCTGTTTTTCGTCTTCGGGTGAATGCTTTTATGGTTGCCTTGTTAGGATTGACGTTGAGCCCCTCCTAGTTACTTGACTTTCCCCTTTATCTGTATGTCCTCACTTCTGTTTTTCGTCTTCGGGTGAATGCTTTTATGGTTGCCTTGTTAGGATTGACGTTGAGCCCCTTCAAGTCCGTCCATCTCGTGACAAGGTTAAGAGCCTCCTGCATACGATCTCTAACCGTTGTGTTTAATTTTCCCTGCGCTAAGACCATGATATCGTCAGCATAGCCAAGGGCTCGGTGTCCTGCTTCGTTCAGTGTTACCAGCAGCGAGTCCGCGATCAGATTCGACAGGAGCGGGGATAGAACTCCACCCTGTGGGCATCCTCTGGTCGCCCTGGCTACTACGGTCTCCTCTAATACAGTGATGTGTGTCAGTCTATTTCTCAGCATTGAGTCTACCCAGGCCACACATGGTTCCTCGATTTCTCTGTGTCTGAGAGCTCTAGTGATTGAGTTTATAGAGGTATTGTCGAAAGCTCCTTCTATATCTAGAAAGGCCGCTAGCAGTACCTCTTTATTTTCCAGCGTGTTTTCCACCCACATTACTAGTTGGTAGAGTGCTGTCTCCGTTGAACAGCCAGTCCTGTAGGAATATGGTTCGCGGTGCAGTGGTCTTTCCACCAGCACACCGTCCCTAATATGTCTATCCACTAGCTTCTCCAAAGTCTTGAGTACAAATGACATGAGACTTATTGCTCTTAGGGCCTTTGCCGAATCCTGTCCAGCTTTTCCAGGTTTCGGTATAAAGGTAACCCTAATTCGTCTCCATGGTTTTGGTATATACCCGAGTGCCAGACTGCCTCTGAGTACGTTACAGAGTCTGATTTGCATTTCTTCGAGTCCTTTCTTTAGCATTGCAGGGTAGATCCCGTCTGGTCCCGGTGATTTGAATGCGATAATCGATCCAGGCCAGTGAAAGGTTATGCTCATACTGCACGGAGTCCTGCGCGATACATATGGCGATCAGCATGCAGGTTCTCCTTGATGCTAGCGACCCCCTTCTTTGACCCTTTCTGCTCATACACCCGTTCATACATCGGAACAACTGCGGATAGTATTCGCATGTATGAGATGCGGGTGAACATCTTATAACAAGCTTTCAAGCATGTTATTGGTCTGTAGTTCTTGGGATCAGACAAATTTCCGATTTTGGGAATTAGCCTCGATAAACCAATACGAGATCTGCTGCTCCACATCTAGCATTGAGTAAAAAACTCTTGCTATATCGTGGTGGGTACATAGATATTTTGTCCACCAATAGTTATTTAGCCTATCAGGGCCTGAAGCACTATAGTTCTTCGAGCCTTCGAGGGTTCGTCAAACTTCTTCCTGAGATATCGGATTGCGCAGTTCACTGAATTTTTGAATATTTCCATAGTCTATATAACGTTTCTCGCTTGTTTTTTCCGGTTTCACGAGCAGATATAGGTGCTTTGAAAGGTAGCTCATAACGTATCATGGGTGTGAAGAAGTAACAGTGTTGGTACTAGAATGTATCTCTGCGGAATATCGTCATGCATAGCTAGAGTGTCATAATATAGTATTTTCCTTCCCTAGTTTTCAACTCCATTATCTTGTAGGGCTACAGAATTTACAATTTGACTTTACTTCAACTCATTTTGTATGAAGGTATCTATATTTTCGTCTTCTAGTTCCAGTTCTAGAATTCATTATTATCGTTACTATCACCATTTTCATGAATTGTTATAATCTCAGCCTTCTCAATTTTGACATAGTTTAAACCGTTTTTTACAAATGAAAAAAAAACGAGTGAAGTGTTGAATAAAACGAATAAAATCGATAAAGTCGAGGTATCCTTCTTTCTAAATATTTTCACCGAGTGGAAAATAAGGCAAACATCTGACAGAAAACAACTACTTATAATATAATGTATTGTTTGATTACAATTAATTACAATTTGGACTTCTTGGAAGAACGTTGCACAAATATCGGTCAAATGTAGTTCAATGCCGTCGTGGTATCAGCTAGGAAATATAATTTTTCCACCACTTGGCGGAAACATTTTAAGAAAATGGTACTTCAACAATATCAAATTTATTCGTTTCATTTGATTGATACTATCAGGCAGTGCAGTGTTTTCTAGATGATTGATAACTAATAACTGTTCTCTGATTATAACATAACTTGCTGACTCAAGTACTTCCGAATCTGGCACAGCAGTAACTTACTTACTTTTTCTAGGGAATATGTGATAACTACCGAGTGTTATACTTTCAAAATTTGGTTTCCCAAAACTCAACATATACTTAATCCAAACAAAATGCATTAACAACAATTTATTTTCTAACTCTTGCAGAATTGAGAATCAAGTGTTATTAACCTGATTGTTCAAAAACAAATTGTTTGATATCTCAATTGATTGATTGTTGAGGAAATAAGACAGTGGAACTTATGAATTGAATAGAAAGGACCTTTGAACTTTTGACATACTACATGGCCTTCTGAAATTCTTCTGAAAATGATTCTGTCTATGACTTCTACTGTGAAGCTTTCCTGTTATCTGACATAAAGCACTGAGGATGGCGAAATTCGAAAGCGCTTATTGAGTATTATACACTTTATACAAAAAACTTTCCCTTTCAATTATTAAAATTGCCTCTAAAATGCAATGATGACGGAATCCTAATAATATCACCACTGTCTTTCATTTTCCAATCCAGCGCAATAATTAGCGATCGTGATACAAAGATCTACTCTTGTTATAGTCCCCTATGTACCTATTGAGATAAAAAACTCTCAAAACTTTCTTAAATTACTTTTAGTACCAGAAGAAAAGAACTTTGAAACTTCGTAATCTCTATATTCTCTGATAATCTAACTCAAGCAAATCTACTATGAATGCAAAGTAGATGTATTCCTCAAACTTTTTTTATTGAAACAAACATATGATATCATATAACGTTAAGCATAATAAATTAGAGAAAGAAAAAATATATACTAACGCTTTCATTGCTGCAATTTGCACTCTAGCTAGTAGAAGAGAACATATGCCTCATTTAAGTCTAATTTTCTCCAAAATCATCTTGTCGAAAAAAAAACGGGTTTTATTGATTCACTAATATTTTTGGAAGTTTATAAATCGAAACAGATTTTGTAAATTTTTTCAATGTGTCTTCCATATGATTTGAATAGGAACGAAATCTCCCTGAGAAAATATTTGTATTGTCTACCAAACGTAATGAGAGCGAGAGCATTGTGATTTCACGATGTTACCCTCTAATAAATTCTGCATAATTATTGGAAATAATGATACAGGGGTTTATTACATTATATTCTATCTATGTGAACTGGGGAGGGCAAAAAAATGGTGAAATTATAATGCTTTCTGTTTCATCACGTAAAAATATTTTCGCAGTAAATTTTCTTCCTGATGGCATCTTATAATACATCCATTATTTGCCTTCATCGTTGACTGCACTTAGGTAAGTAAGAAAAAAAATCAGTAAACTCCAAATTAGGTGAATGTTTCAACTCAGCCAAGTTACTTAGACTTTCTTCAGATTGTGCTAAAGATCAAAATTGAAAGTTGGTGAAATTATTTGGATTTCGTTCGCATTGTGATTCGTAGTCGATTTGTTTTTCCTGTTCAGATCACATGGGTTGAATATTGAAGAACAGATCCCATTTTTGCATTAATGTTGATTGTACAGGAAATATAATGAGATGATCAAAATTTTACGAAATTTATAATGTTTTCTACATCCTGTTGACCCTAAAAATTATTTTTAGTGAATTTTTCTCACCAGTCAGTTCATGCAGGTCGAATTGATAAAGTGATAAAAATGGCTAACATATAACGTTTATTAAATCAACTATTTCTCATTAAAGAAAGCTTTGTGAGTTTTTCCTCTTAGCCAGTTCACTTTGGTGGTATAACCTTATAATCGTGTCGGTTAATTGTTTGTAGAGTGCATTGAAAGGAAGATAATTTTTGATTTTGGAACCTTGCTTAGACTCATTGAGAGGTAAACATAACAACAATCCACATTCTTTGGGGTCACGCCAGTAATGTAATTTTTTTCGCTTTTTCACTTATATCTCGGAAACAAAAAGTAAATCAGAAAGCTAATAAAATTTTACTACAGATTTGCTCCTATAATTTTTTCTGTTACTCTTACAGTTTCTGAGATATCTACCCTCGAAAATTGCGAATTCTTAAAAAAATGTCCCCACACATTTTTCATCGAACTTTTATCTGAAGCACCCCCCATTAGACAGTGAGGTCTTTGGAAAAGAAGTTGCAGATCATTGGATTTTCATTATTTTATCTCTAGCTCATCAAAAGTTGCACTCCGAAATTTTTTGATAAATTTTGAGATTACCCAAGAATATTTAATATTTCTACTTATCCTTGTAACAGGTTTTTAACAACTGAATTTCATGTCCGCTGTTATATTGTGTATATATATATACCTTAAAAATCCTTGGAATTAGGCAAATTGATTGAAACAACAGTTTATTGAAATGGAATTCATGATTTTTTTTAACAAAAATTGTATCAATAATCAAACAACAACCCAACGCTCAAATCATAATCTTTTCTGTGAAATGAAATGCTGAGGTGCTATAGACAGAGTTCGATGTCAAACGTGGGGTAAACACGTTTTTTCACAAAATTTGTGCTTCGACAATATATCTTCTCAAAAACAAAACAAACCAAAACAAAGATATTGAGAAAAAATGAATGAAAGCAGATGTTTAAAAAATAGCTTTGATTTTGCTTAATGGATTCATGTATGTAGAAATACGTTATCTATAACAATAACATTCAGAAGCTAGACCTAACTTTCTTATTTACTTGAAATTTCTATCCCTTTCTAAGCAGCTTGCCTCTCAGTAACATGTATAAGGAGACGTACCTGCCAATAGCCCATATTTGCCTCCGACCATAGCCCCGAATAACGAACTCAGTCCGATTATCCCTGCCCCTTTGGCTGCTTCTTTAATAGTCACCTTCAAATTTTCTTGTTGGGCCAACAATTGGCACAATTCCAATATTATTTCTCTCCTGTTACTCATTTTTATAATGATTTGAGAATGATTAAATAATTAAAATTTTCGCTTGGTGTCTGCTAACATGGACTACTTGGTAAATTATAAGGAATAAAAACAATCCTGCATATGATGGAAGTGGGAGAGCTTATCTGCTATCTCTGACAACGCTTTTTATTAGTGAAACTATTCGATTCTTCAGATTCATACAGTGTGCGGCCAGAAATAGGGCCGGTCAAGGTATGCATCGTTAAAGTGTATTTTCATGCTAACGCTGAGATACTGGATTCAAGTGTCAAATCTTAGGGACAGAAAAATTTAAGGTAAAAGGAGCGTCAAAATCAAATATATGACTCATTCATATCAAATGTAAATATAAATTAATAGATTTTGCGACAACCCCTTTCTAGTTAGTAGTTACATACAAGAAGAAAGTTACAGGAACAATTGCCAAGCTATTGGCAACTGGGTAATCTCGCGACTAAACTGCAGTGGAGAAGGTAGTAGTTTTTTCTCAATAATCAATCGGTTTTTATGCCAGACGTCAGATAAATGTAGCTGCCACATATCCACAAGAACATAATACTATACCTCATCATCAACGAGTTTTGTGATTTTTGCCTGTATATATTGAAAAGGAATATAATGGAGTTTTTGGGGTTTGAGTTTATGAATTTGTTTGAAGATTATGAATTTTCTTTCAAAGTTCATAGGTTATAGATGGCGGCTCCAAGATGTCGGATGAGTTGATTATGGTTCGATTCTATTCAAAATTGATATGGATTTTTTTTTGATCTAACGGCTGATTCAGATAAAATTTGTTCTTGTCATTGAAACGTAAGTAAAAGGAATTCAAAACCGCCCGTGCTTCGAAAACCCTACATGTATGTACCTGCATGTATCTGAATTGGCCTCAAGATAATCAAGGTTTTTTCAAAATTCAAAAGATGATACGTTTTCATACCAATGCACTAAAAATATAACAACTCTTTTTCATTGTTGTCGTTCTGTGAATCAAATAAATAATCCTTTTCTTTCTCAACATTTGAGTTTTTCGTATATCAAAGATTTTATTATGATATTAAATGTTATATACTACGAATATGACATAAGTGCAAATTAGGATTAATATTTCTTTCAAAAACCATTCATTTCCGTATTGTTTGAATGATTACAAACTTATCCGGAGTTGTGAACTGGTATTTTACTACTTAAAAATATGCAGAAGTTTTGCTTTTTGGTGAGGTGAGGTTGCAATTAATGAATTAATCTTCATTTGAAATCATTATTCAAATCTTTTTTAAAAATCCCGATACTCACTTTAGAGAAATCAAACAAATTATTGAAGTATTTTTACTACAAGCGTGCATGTTCCGCCCTATTCCCGCACGTAATTTAGTTTGAGAGGTGTCATTTTCCCGAACTAGTGCATGTTCCCTTCAGAAAAAAAGTTGCCAAATCAGATTCAATACTATTTTAACGCACTCTTCATCGCACTGAAGTTTCAAAACTTTTGTAATCATTATTAAATTTTCGAAAAATTATATCTATATCTACTGGCCTATTAGAAAAATAGTTGATTATCATTCATTGGGCAGGGACTGGACGATTCAAATGTTGTCCGACCTACCCTAGCACTGACGAGAGTTAGGTAAAACCTCGAAACATGCATGTCCATTTATGATTATTATTCATTAGCTAAGAAAAAAGTAGTTGTGTTCTTACAGATGTTTGCTTAATTTTTCCACTTGATGGAAACGTGTGGAGAGAAGGGTACTTCGACTTTATCGAGTTTTTTTGTTTCACTTTCTTGATTCCGGCCCAAATGTTAGAAATTCGAAATATTACTTATCAAAATAATATGTGAATTCTTTAATGGATAACAGTACCTATTTCAACAATAACATCCAATAAGAATTATTATATTACATTATAAAACAGATATATAGAATAATAGAAATTATTACCTTTTTCCGTCAATCAAGAAAACAATTAACTAACTATGAACTCATCATATGTTTCGGTGACTTCAATATCAATATGTTGAACATAAACTTGAATCCCTGCATACAATTAACTGGCATACTTGAGGCATTCAATTTCATTCAACTAATCATGGAACCCACTCGCGTTACTGATACTAGTGCCTCACTTCTTGATTTATTATTCACTAATATATCTTCAGATAAATGTGTAACACAGGTGATAGATAATAATATTTCTGATCGTTTTCTCATTAAATTTCATCCAAAATCTTGGTAATGCTAATAACTATATCGATACAAAAAATAATAATGTATAGATTTTACAATTCTTTTGATTTTCTTCCTCAATTAAATGTACCGAAAACAAAAGTATCTTATCGACCTTTTCATCGTACTGGCTTTCCAAAACGATCTTGTTTCTGTGGTTTGGAATTCAATTTATGAATCTGTGAATATTAATGAAAAAAATCGATATCTTGAACCACAATATCAATTTCCTAATCGACATCCATTTGTCAATCCTCATATTTTATTCAAAAAAAGCCGTATGCACCTTGTATTACCGATAATATCAAGCTTATGCAAAACCTGCGCGATAAAGCACTAAAAAAATACAAAAACTGCCGTACTCTGGAACAATGGTCATACTATAAACAAATTCGAAACTTCACTACTTCTGCTATAGAAACCGAAAAGAAGGTTTACCTACGACAAAAATTCAACAACTCTAATTCCAAAGAATCATGGAACGAACTAAAGAAACCCCATGTCAACTATAACGACATTTCACTTAAAAATGTTGATTTCGAGAAAAAGGGCATTGTTTCGACTAAAACCCTTTGAAAACTTTGTCAATCGTCAGAGAAAGTTATTTTTGTGGTATGATTCGACATATGCTCGTGAAGATACATTTGAGGAGAGTTCGCGATAAAAATTTTTAGAAATTTTGATTGTGCGAGGGAGTGTTTGACGAATTGTAACTTGTGTTGAATCATTCCAAAACAAAGCTCAAGATGGAAATTGATACAGACTTTTACCATGATATTTGGTTATTACTGTCAACGTTGATGACTATTTCGTAGAATTGTAAAATCTATACAAATTTATTTTTTGTATCGATTTAGTTATTAGCATTACCAAGATTTTGGATGAAATCACAATAACGCAGTCCGGTTTTTCCTCTGATTATAAATGTAATTTCGCGTCAGAACATAATAGCCTGTAGTAAAATAGTAATATTAGTTCGGCGTGTTAGTCAAATCACCAGAATACTGTCTATGTGCCTCCGAGAGTACTCAAATTTATCCTGTACCTTATCGTAACACATTTCTATGAAGTTGAAGAGCTTCCAAATAAACTTCATTCATATGACATTTTTCGTATTATTTTGAATTAGAATTTTAGGGGTCTACCCCTTATTGAGTAATTTTATGCAAACATTCACAGATTATATTTTCATCAATACCAATCGATTGATGTTCGCCCTATCTCTATAAAGTTCAGCTTGAGTTGAGGCGAGACATTTCCGTAATCTACTCCTTGTGGTTTATAGAAAATGAAACAAATTACTTTTTGACAATTGTTTTTATTGGCAAGAATATAAACGCCCAATGAAACTGTAAGTATACAAATAAACTCAATATACATATCTTTTTTCAAAAGTATACCAGAATAAGGAAATTAAAGCTGCATTTGTTGATTGCGGGAATACATACATGATTATTCCCCATTCGTATCGGATATATGAGGCAGTGGTCTTCCAAAGAATAATATCGGTGCAGCACTCTAATCCAAAACTCATGAAATTTCCTCCTACGACAGTGTTCCTTGTGACTTCTATTTATTCTTCCCTTCCAAAACATGCTTTTTTCCATCGAAGTCTTTGCGCAGAGTATCTCACAACCAAACCTCCAGTTTTAGTTTGAGTTGTGACTCCGCGGCCCACAAGCACTTTCCGTCGACAAGATCCTTCCTTCCGATCAGTTCTTTGTTCAGAGAAATTGGCAACTTCCCCTACGTCATCTTTCATTTTAGATCTGCGGTTAACGGCTCTTTTTGTGTGGACGATGAGCTTTCTCCTAGTTAACAGTTTTTCCAGGGATTCTGACATCGACCCTACGTCAATTTTCAGTGTGGCTCGTTGGTCGACGATATGGTCTTTCGTGTCCTGAGCATTTGAAGTTGATGGCTCTAATATTTCCTCTACGTATACGTCTAGTTTGGCTCTCCGGTCCACAATGTAATCCCTCAAAGCTGGCATGGAATGATCATTTGACGTTGACAATCCTGCTTCGTGAAAAATCGATTCGGCCTGCCGTATTGCAACTGTCTTTCCGTCAATAACATGTTTGCTCATTGCTAATGCTCTGAACATAGATCCTGAGGAATTAAATACGACAGATGCTTTTGCCATACCAGATTTTCGATCCTTATCACTTTGATGTAATCAGCGATGCCAAATTGTCCGAAATGGTATCTTCGTGAATTTAATGAAATCCCATTCCGCAAACCATCTACTATTAATTTCCATCCATTTTCATCCTCATGTTGCCAAGTTTGATTTGGCACTACATATGAATCTCGTCGATATTCCATTTCGTTCTTATGTTTACACTACACTGCTTCTAATAATTTTGATACATTATCTATTAGCTCGGCATTATTTATATTAAACTATGTTATTAATAAACAATTAGATAATTCAAAATTGTTGTTACTTAATTAGTTTCAATTTCAACAATAACATCCAATAAGAATTATTACATTATATTATAAAACAGATATATAGAATAATAGAAATTATTACCTTTTTCCGTCAATCAAGAAAACAATTAACTAACTATGAACTCATCATATGTTTCGGTGACTTCAATATCAATATGTTGAACATAAACTTGAATCCCTGCATACAATTAACTGACATACTTGAGGCATTCAATTTCATTCAACTAATCATGGAACCCACTCGCGTTACTGATACTAGTGCCTCACTTCTTGATTTATTATTCACTAATATATCTTCAGATAAATGTGTAACACAGGTGATAGATAATAATATTTCTGATCGTTTTCTCATTAAATTTCATCCAAAATCTTGGTAATGCTAATAACTATATCGATACAAAAATTAAAAATGTATAGATTTTACAATTCTTTTGATTTTCTTCCTCAATTAAATGTACCGAAAACAAAAGTATCTTATCGACCTTTTCATCGTACTGACTTAGAGGCTTTCCAAAACGATCTTGTTTCTGTGGTTTTGAATTCAATTAATGAAACTGTGAATATTTATGAAAAAATCGATATCTTGAACCACAATATCAATTTCCTAATCGACATCCATTTGCCAATCCTCATATTTTATTTAAAAAAAGCCGTATGCACCTTGGATTACCGATAATATCAAGTTTATGCAAAACCTGCGCGATAAAGCACTAAAAAAATACAAAAATTGCCGTACTCTGGAACAACGGTCATACTATAAACAAATTCGAAACTTCACTACTTCTGCTATAGAAACCGAAAAGAAGGTTTACCTACGACAAAAATTCAACAACTCTAATTCCAAAGAATCATGGAACGAACTAAAGAAACCCAATGTTAACTATGACGACATTTCACTTAAAAATGTTGATTTCGAGAAAAAGGGCATTGTTTCGACTAAAACCCTTCGAAAACTTTGTCAATTCGTCAGAGAAAGTTATTTTTGTGGTATGATTCGACATAAGCTCGTGAAGATACATTTGAGGAGAGTTCGCGATAAAAAAAATTAGAAATTTTGATTGTGCGAGGGAGTGTTTGACGAATTGTAACTTGTGTTGAATCATTCCAAAACAAAGCTCAAGATGGAAATTGATACAGACTTTTACCATGATATTTGGTTATTACTGTCAACGTTGATGACTATTTCGTAGAATTGTAAAATCTATACATTTTTATTTTTTGTATCGATTCAGTTATTAGCATTACCAAGATTTTGGATGAAATCACAATAACGCAGTCCAGTTCTTCCTCTGATTATAAAAGTAATTTCGCGTCATAACATAATCGCCTGTAGTAAAATGGTAATATTAGTTCGGCGTGTTAGTCAAATCACCAGAATACTGTCAATGTGCCTCCGAGAGTACTCAAATTCATCCTGTACCTTATCGTAACACATTTCCATAAAGTTGAAGAGCTTCCAAATAAACTTCATTCATATGACATTTTTCGTATCATTTTGAATTAGAATTTTAGGAGTCTACCCTTTATTGAGTAATTTTATGCAAACATTCACAGATTATATTTTCATCAATACCAATCGATTGGTGTTCGCCCTATCTCTATAAAGTTCAGCTGGAGTTGAGGCGAGACAATTTCCGTAATCTACTCCTTGAGGTTTATAGAAAATGAAACAAATTACTTTTTGACAATTGTTTTTATTGGCAAGAATATAAACGCCCAATGAAACTGTAAGTATACAAATAAACTCAATATACATATCTTTTTTCAAAAGTATACCAGAATAAGGAAATTAAAGCTGCATTTGTTGATTGCGGGAATACATACATGATTATTCCCCATTCGTATAGGATATATGAGGCAGTGGTCTTCCAAAGAATAGTATCGTTGCAGCACTATAATCCAAAACTCATTAAATGTGTTCCTTGTGACTTCTATTTATTCTTCCCTTCGAAAACATGCTTTTTTCCATCGAAGTCTTTGCGCAGAGTATCTCACAACCAAACCTCCAGTTTTAGTTGTGACTCCGCGGCCCACAAGCACTTTCCGTCGACAAGATCCTTCCTTCCGATCAGTTCTTTGTTCAGAGAAATTGGCAACTTCCCTTGCGAGAAATATTATCAATTACCCAAAGTTCGTTTTTAAAAAGATTTATTTCAGTCAAAAGTACAATTATTTGATATACGGAACGATGTTAACAGTATGAGAGCTAGCACTTGACTGCCTGAATGAAAATAAATTAAATGCTAAGATAAATTCTGCAAGCTTATCAGAAAGTGCTGATCGTGCTTCTTCTCTAGTGGCGGCATGATGTAATTCCTCCCTTCGCAGATTCAACTTCGGAGGGTTACTGAGGAAGTTGAACAGTTTGGAGTTCCATAGGCTGTTGAGGGGTTTCTCTGGACTTCTTCCGGATTTGTTGTGTTCTCCTGTATATTATGTATACTATGGATACTACCAAAACTCCGTAAATGAGTAGTGTCCAGGCACTTGGGGTGTATGATATTGGGTACGCTTGGAGTTGGGGTTGATTTTCAATTATTCTCTTCTTAATGTTGAGTAGCTCGTCGAGTTCTATTTGTTCCAGATGGAGGCCGAGGTTCACTTGTGTTTCTTTGATGTTCTGTATGTCTAACTCAGGAAATAAGATGGCTTGGCACAGATGTACGAACTCCGTTAGAGATGATTTCTCGATGAGTTATCAATTGACAGTCATTCGGAATTTCTTTCAGGTATGAGCCCATTATCTTGGTGATTTCTTCTTGTTGGTGGCATTTTAGTCTTATTGTTTCTTCAGTAGGGAGGAGCCCAACCCACTGATTGGATTCTTCTAATCGTTTGAACATTGGCTGGGTGATTTCAATGTTCATTTGCTGACAGTTGGAGGGATTTTTCAGATCCAGGAGCTGGATCTCACAAAGGTCGACGTTTTTTATTTCTTGTGGTTCACCATTGTCGCAAATATAGTGTTGTTGGCGGATTTTCATGCAAGAGTCGCTCATAAACGTGTAGTACAATTTATTTTTCAACAGATATTTGTTTTCTGGTATTATTGCCTTGAACTGACCCTTGGATATTATGGGAATTGAATAAAGGTGATAGAGGTTCATTTCAAAAGGGTAAGTTATTGGAACTTTCAAAATGTAAGTTATTTTATTGTTGAGAATAAAACAATCAATTTTGATCAGATTTTCGATTAATGGGATATTTTCTAAGTTGATTTCCAGTGGTAATTGACTTTCTTTGAGTTTTGATTGAATGTATTTTAATTCATCTAGAAGTTCTTTGGATTTTATAATACTTGGATGCATGACTCCAATTTTTGTAAAAGTGATCGAATTTTGAATATCTTGAAGAAGTGAATTGATCATTTCGAATGTATTAATTATCTGGTTCATGATGTCTTTGATGAAGTTGGAATTTTCTCTATAAGCATGATTTTCTACGATAGCCGCAATTTGGTTGATTTTGCTTTCTAATAGTTTCTCATTGTGACTTATGTGTTGAACGGTTTTATTGAATTGATCAATCATAGATATAGCTAAAGAACTCTGTGTGTGCATTGTCGATGTTATTTCTTTCTGATTTTGCTGTAAGTTTTGAATTAATTTCTCGTAACGTTCACCATCATCAGAGTCTAGATTTCCACTTATAGATTTGAATATTGATCCTAAGCCATTTATTAAGCCTCTTTTGTTTCTATTTGGATGTGGAATTATTTCGATTAGCTTACTTTCAACATTTTTTTCTGAGAATTTTAAAATTTTCATGTAGTTAGAAGTGTCTTTAGAATAATCTACGTTTTTGGCAATCAAACGTTCGATATTGTATGATTTTATTTTCAATTTATTTATTTCGGTTATAATGGGGTTCAAATCATAATAATGAATAATAGAGTGGTAATATTCTCGTATTTTTGCTGAACCGAGATTTACGGGCATCAAACCGGGATTGTTTTCAAGGTTTCTTAGTGCTATTGCTTCCTGCATAGTCACAATTCCGGGTAATCTGAAATGATAAAGAAAAATAAGTTTTAGTTGTCGAACGAGTAGAGTCTCCTAAGTGGGCGTTTAACATTGTCCATGTGAATCTTGGGTTGGTTTACGGTTGATAAAACTTTCTTATCTTTATTCACACTTTTTATTTTGCTAGGTTTTGCGAATTTGTTAGCGTTCTTTCGTCGTACGTGAGTTTTAACAAATATTTTTTGTTTGCGTTTGAAGATGTTGGGAGAGTCTCTGTTTTCGTTGATTCTTGTAATTTTCTTTTGTTTCTTTGAAAGAAGTTCTGAATTTAATTTTGAATAAAGTAGTTTTGAACGTTCTCTGTGTTGAGCAACGTAGTCATTCAATAGAATTTGATCTAGTTTCATGTCGAAAGGTTCGTTACTTGTGGTATGCCCGTTTATTACGTCTATGGGTTTCAATTTAGTTGCTGAATGTATGGAATGATTATAAGCTAGTATAGCGTAAATCATTTTCATTTTCGCTGGTGTTTTCATGAATCCTTTTGTATTTAGTAAACGAAGGTGCTCAGTAATGGTTGAATGGAATCGTTCAATTGCTCCGTTCGATTGTGGATGGTTCGGAGAACAGAAATGAATTTTAATTTTATGTAAACTGAGTAATTCAGTAATTACTGCATTTTTGAATTCGGTTCCATTGTCCAAAATTATTTGTTTGGGAACACCGTGGTGTGAAAAGAAGTTTATTAGGTTATTGGCTACTTCGGTGCCTGCTACGGCTTCGAGATAGTATGCTTAAGCATATTTTGAGAAGCTGTCGATAATCGTGAGAAATTTGGATTTTTCAAATGTGAGAACGTCCATATGAATAATTTCGAAAGGACCAACTGCTGTAGGCGTGATGTTCATTTGCATTTTAACTGGGTTTCTGTCATATTTGCATCTTTGGCATAGTTCACAATCGTTGATGAAGGTTTGGATAGAATTCTTCATGTAAGGCCAATAATATTTTTCTTTTATTCTTTGGAGGGTTTCATCTATTCCTCTGTGGTTCGATTTACCTTCGTGATAATTTGTTATGATGTTTTTAATATCATGTTTGTTTGTGACGTCAGAGAGTTTTTTATTACATTTTTTGAATTTTACTGAAGAATTTTTGAAATACTTTTGTAAAATCAGTGAAAATGGTTCGTACAAATTGGGATCTTCGAAAAAAAGATGGTATTGTAGATCTGGTACAACATATTCTTTAATGAATTTTATTACATCTTTTTCAAAGTTATTTTGTGAGAACTGAATTGTAATTCGCTTCTTTTTCTCAAATAGAATTATTATTTTTGGCTTTGCAGGAGAATGAAGGACAGAAGAAATGATAATTTGGTTCTGACCATAGTTGACAGCGTAATTCACGATTGGAATATCTATAATCGGGTTTTCATCGGCACATGAGTGAATAGTATGATCGTCAGTCTGTTCAGTTTCGTGATTATTTTCGTTGTTAGTTTCGGTTGTTTCGTCAGCATTATTTTGCTGGTTTTCATCGATGTCATTCGAATAATTCGGTTCGACGTTGTTTCGTGTGTTTGTTTCGATAGTATTGTCAGCATTATTTGGATGATTGGTTTCGTTGTTGTTTTGTGTATTTGTTTCGGTTTGATCAAGATTAACTATCATTGAAAAATCGTCAAGGTCTTGTGGAAGTTCTCCTATTGTCAGAATGTCAGCGGAAGGTTGAAAGTTAGGTGTATCAAGGCGCGGGTTTATATTATTTTGTTGACAGCCAAAAGTGGTATATGGGCCAGCTAGACGTTCTGACTCGCCTAGTATGTCGTCTAATTCTTCCCAGAAAGTTCTGGTTTCTTTCGTATGTGTTTCTATTCGTGACAAGGCATCCGCATTAGTATTTAATTTTCCCTTTTTATAAATAATGTTAAATTGATACTCGTCTAATTTGATTCTCCATCTCATTAATTTTGAGTTAGGATCTTTCAACGAGAATAACCACTGCAATGGTTTATGATCCGTTATGATGTTGAAATTTCGTCCGTATAGATACGGCCTAAAATATTTTGTAGCCCATACGATAGCCAATAATTCCTTTTCGATGGCAGAGTAATTTTGTTCGGAATCATTTAGTGTTCTAGAGGCGTAGGCTATAGGCAAATCTTTACCTATCGGCCCTTGGGATAAAATTGCACCTAACGCAAAATTGGAAGCATCTGTAGTCAAGTTAAAGGGTCTAGAAAAGTCAGGATATTGTAGGATAGGTTCATTCATCAAAAGGTTTTTACATGTTTCGAAACAGGTGAGGAATTCGTCATTCAATTCGATTTTTGCGCCCTTTTTGAGGCATTTGGTGAAAGGTTTTGTGATCTTCGCAAAATTTGGGATGAACCGTCGATAGTAGCCCAATAGACCAAGAAAGCCTTTGATTTGTTTTGTCGTTTTGGGCACAGGAAAGTTTTTAATGGCTCTAATTTTGTCGGGGTTAGGTTTAACACCGTCAGGGGTTACCACATGGCCTAAATAAGCAACCTCCTTCCTTAAGAATTCAGACTTGTCCAGCTGAATTTTGAAATTCGAGTCTTTGAGTCTTTGAAATACACACCTAAGACGTTCTAGGTGTTCCTGGAGTGAAGTCGAAAATACAATAATGTCGTCAAGGTATGCAAGGCATTTTTCATTTTGTATACCTCTTTCAAACGTAGCTGGAGCATTCTTCAAACCGAATGGCATACGCAAAAATTCGTAGTGGCCATGTTCTGTGCTGAATGCTGTTTTTTCAATGTCATTTTCTTCCATTTCGATTTGATGGAAGCCACTAGCTAGGTCTAAAGTAGAGAAATATTGACATTTCCCTAATTTGTCGAGTAAGTCATGTATGTTAGGTAGAGGGTACTTATCGTCGATTGTCTTCTCATTAAGCTTCCTATAATCAATAACAACCCTCCATTTTTGCTTACCAGATGCGTCGACCTTCTTGGGTACAACCCATATAGGTGACGACCACGGTGAATTACTAGGTCTTATAATTTTTGAATCTAACATTTTACTTATTTGATTTTCAACTTCTTTTTTGTGGACAAACGGATATCGATAAGATTTGGTATATATTGGTATATCGTCTGTTGTTCGTATTTTATGTTTTATTTTACTCGTAAATGTCAGTGGAGTGTCGTCATTATAAAATATTTCGGAAAACTCTTTACATATTTCTAAAATTTTTGTTCTTTCTTCCTCGTTCATATGGTCTGTTCTGATTTTTGACAGGTCTAAACTTTTATTTGGAGAGACATGAAAATTATTCAGATCGATTTTTTTGAATTTCGTTTCTATCGAATTTGTCGACAGAGAACGGTGTCGAAAGGTCTAATGTCACTGGACTAACGGTATTGTTTAAAATTGTTGTTAACGCGTATCCGCCTTTTGCTATCGTAAGACTTTCGGGTATTTCGCAGTTATGAATTTTGCAATGAGGTATTATAACTTCTCCTTCAGGAATGGATGTTTTAATTTTGATCACCTGTTCTGATCTGGGTGTGACGGTTACTAAATTCAATTCGTTACTCGTTTTGTGAAATAATAGTTTAATTTTGGTGAAAGGTGTTACTAGGTAACCTTTATCAAAGTTTATACTGGCTTGCAGTATTTTTAGATTGTCTAATCCAATGAGGCCTTTGAAAACATTATGAAATTTAAAAAGAAAGAATTTTAAATTGATTGGATGTGGTAATTTAAAAATGTTTGATGAAGGAATCTCAGCACTGTACTTATGTGAAGATTTTTGAAAGACTGTAGACACAATAAATGGGTCATTTCGTATTAGATCTGGAAAATATTTGAGGGCAATATCGGGATCGATGAATGACTTCGTAGAGCCTGAGTCAATCAAAAGTTTCAGATTATATTCTGGAAAAACAATGTATGATAGTTCACTTGTATTCGATGAGTTGAAGGAAATAACTTGAGGGTTTGAAATAAATTGTTCCGAGGCTCTTACCGAAAATTTACATCGGAACTTTCTGTTGGTTCTGTATCATTCGGGAAGTAATTTTCGACGGGTTGATTCATAACAATAAATTCATTTTCTTCATCAATATTCTGGTCAGTATCATAATATTCATGACATTGATTGATTTGATCGGTTTCGGTATTGAACAGTTCTTCACTAATAAAGTTTCTTTGTTGTCCTCTGTTCGCAAAGTGGGACGTAGATGGTTGAGCAAAGTTTGTGTTTCTCGTTGAAACACTCATTGGAGTTGTTTGAAAATGAGTATTTCTTGTTGAAACACTCATTGGGGTAGGTTTCGGTTGAGGTTTATTTTGTGGTTTGAAAATATTTCCACTTGGTTGTTTAAAGACTTGAGCATTTGTTAAAAATTGTTGACCTTGGGGTCTAGGTCGCTGTTGTACATTTATAGGTTGTGAAGGGAAACTGTTCTGTCTACGGAAAAAGTTATTCGGGGTGTTGGAATTGAAAAAATTATTCTGATTTGGCATAGCGCGATGAGAAATGTTTGTGGGCCTCAGGGGTTGATTTTGTCGTGTGATTTGGGCAGGTTTTACAATATTTCTATGAGAAAAATTTTGAAAATATTGGACGTTTTCTTCTTGTTTTACAAATTGTAGAGCTTCACTGAGAGTATTTGGTTTCATGCATCTCAAAGTGGTACTTAATGGTTCTTTCAGTCCTGATAAAAATGTTTTGAGGGCTAAATTCTGATAAAGATCACGTTTGAGTGTTTTAGCAGCTTCTGTGTTTTCATGAATGTCCACATAACTGCACAGCAAATTCAAAATATTTAAACATCGGTCATGGAATTCTTGAGCACTTTCATTATGAGATTGCCTTAACATAACAAGATCCCTATTCAAACAGACCTCATCTCTTTGATCTGAGAAATTTCTTGTCAAAATGTCTTTCAATTCTTGCCAATTTTTGGCACCCTGTATATTTACTAATGTTTTTGCATTACCTTTTAATTTGGAAATGATTGAATTCAATAAATAAATATTTTGAAAGTCATTTGCATTGGCTGCATTATAAAAATTTGTAATGATCGATTCACTTATTGATAAAAATCTAGTTAAATCATTGGGATTACCGTCAAATTCCGGCACACAATTCAAGTATTCAGCTTTAAACTGAGCCATATTTGAACGATTGTTAGCTTGATTATCCAAAATAGGTTGTCTTGAAAGTGAATTTCGAATTGTTGGAATAGGAAGAGTTTGTGAGTCAGTTGAAGGTGTACTTATATTCAAATTTTTCAAATAATTGGTTATATCTTCGAGCGACATAAAATTGCACTTACAATAATATGAAAACGACTTTGAGCATGTTCTTCTTATCCACTATAAGGGCTGCGTCTGGATCGGCGATTCTGTCTTCACCAGGTCGTTGCTCCTTGCAGAATTGGGCAATACTGGTCCCAAATCTCGTTGCTGACGATGGGTACGGGTCTGCGATAGACTGGGTGTTCTGAGTTTCGAGAAGCCACTCCGCAACAAAGTCCACAACAAATCACTAAAGTTCGATATTTGGTTCGAAAAATCAGTCAATCGTAAACACGAAAACTGCACGATCGATTCGATACAATTCTGATAATCCTACCGACTGCGCCAGAAATATTATCGATTACCCAAAGTTCGTTTTTAAAAAGATTTATTTCAGTCAAAAGTACAATTATTTGATATACGGAACGATGTTAACAGTATGAGAGCTAGCAACTGACTGCCTGAATGAAAATAAATTAAATGCTAAGATAAATTCTGCAAGCTTATCAGAAAGTGCTGATCGTGCTTCTTCTCTAGTGGCGGCATGATGTAATTTGCGTCATTTTTCATTTTAGATCTGCGGTTAACGGCTCTTTCTGTGTGGACGATGAGCTTTCTCCTAGTTAACAGTTTTTCCGGCGATTCTGACATCGACCCTACGTCAATTTTTAGTGTGACTCGTGGGTCGACGATATGGTCTTTCGTGTCCTGAGCATTTGAAGTTGATGGCTCTAATATTTCCTCTACGTATACGTCTAGTTTGGCTCTCCGGTCCACAATGTAATCCCTCAAAGCTGGCATGGAATGATCATTGACAATCCTGCTTCGTGAAAAATCGATTCGGCCTGCCGTATTGCAACTGTCTTTCCGTCAATAACATGTTTGCTCATTGCTAATGCTCTGAACATAGATCCTGAGGAATTAAATACGACAGATGCTTTTGCCATACCAGATTTTCGATCCTTATTCACTTTGATGTAATCAGCGATGCCAAATTGTCCGAAATGGTATCTTAGTGAATTTATTGAAATCCCATTCCGCAAACCATCTACTATTAATTTCCTTCCATTTTCATCCTCATGTTGCCAAGTTTGATTTGGCACTACATATGAATCTCGTCGATATTCCGTTTCTATTTTATGTTTACACTACACTGCTTCTAATAATTGTGATACATTATCTATTAGCTCGGCATTATTTATACTAAACTATGTTATTAATAAACAATTAGATAATTCAAAATTGTTGTTACTTAATTAGTTTCAATTTCAACAATAACATCCAATAAGAATTATTATATTATATTATAAAACAGATATATAGAATAATAGAAATTATTACCTTTTTCCGTCAATCAAGAAAACAATTAACTAACTATGAACTCATCATATGTTTCGGTGACTTCAATATTAATATGTTGAACATAAACTTGAATCCCTGCATACAATTAACTGGCATACTTGAGGCATTCAATTTCATTCAACTAATCATGGAACCCACTTGCGTTACTGATACTAGTGCCTCACTTCTTGATTTAGTATTCACTAATATATCTTCAGATAAATGTGTAACACAGGTGATTGATAATAATATTTCTGATCGTTTTCTCATTAAATTTCATCCAAAATCTTGGTAATGCTAATAACTATATCGATACAAAAAATAAAAATGTATAGATTTTACAATTCTTTTGATTTTCTTCCTCAATTAAATGTACCGAAAACAAAAGTATCATATCGACCTTTTCATCGTACTGACTTAGAGGCTTTCCAAAAAGATCTTGTTTCTGTGGTTTGGAATTCAATTGATGAAACTGTGTATATTGATAAAAAAATCGATATCTTGAACCACAATATCAATTTCCTAATCGACATCCATTTGCCTATCCTCATATTTTATTCAAAAAAAGCCGCATGCACCTTGGATTACCGATAATATCAAGCTTATGCAAAACCTGCGCGATAAAGCACTAAAAAATTACAAAAATTGCCGTACTCTGGAACAATGGTCATACTATAAACAAATTCGAAACTTCACTACTTCTGCTATAGAAACCGAAAAGAAGGTTTACCTACGACAAAAATTCAACAACTCTAATTCCAAAGAATCATGGAACGAACTAAAGAAACCCAATGTTAACTATGACGACATTTCACTTAAAAATGTTGATTTCGACCCTTCGAAAACTTTGTCAATTCGTCAGAGAAAGAAATTTTTGTGGTATGATTCGACATAAGCTCGTGAAGATACATTTGAGGAGAGTTCGCGATAAAAAAGTTTAGAAATTTTGATTGTGCGAGGGAGTGTTTGACGAATTGTAACTTGTGTTGAATCATTCCAAAACAAAGCTCAAGATGGAAATTGATACAGACTTTTACCATGATATTTGGTTATTACTGTCAACGTTGATGACTATTTCGTAGAATTGTAAAATCTATACATTTTTATTTTTTGTATCGATTCAGTTATTAGCATTACCAAGATTTTGGATGTAATCACAATAACGCAGTCCAGTTTTTCCTCTGATTATAAAAGTAATTTCGCGTCATAACATAATCGTCTGTAGTAAAATAGTAATATTAGTTCGGCGTGTTAGTCAAATCACCAGAATACTGTCAATGTGCCTCCGAGAGTACTCAAATTCATCCTGTACCTTATTGTAACACATTTCTATAAAGTTGAAGAGCTTCCAAATAAACTTCATTCATATGACATTTTTCGTAATCTACTCCTTGTGGTTTATAGAAAATGAAACGAATTACTTTTTGACAATTGTTTTTATTGGCAAGAATATAAACGCCCAATGAAACTGTAAGTATACAAATAAACTCAATATACATATCTTTTTTCAAAAGTATACCAGAATAAGGAAATTAAAGCTGCATTTGTTGATTGCGGGAATACATACATGATTATTCCCCATTCGTATCGGATATATGAGGCAGTGGTCTTCCAAAGAATAGTATCGGTGCAGCACTCTAATCCAAAACTCATGAAATTTCCTCCTACGTCAGTGTTCCTTGTGACTTCTATTTATTCTTCCCTTCGAAAACATGCTTTATTCCATCGAAGTCTTTGCACAGAGTATCTCACAACCAAACCTCCAGTTTTAGTTTTCGTTGTGACTCCGCGGCCCACAAGCACTTTCCGTCGACAAGATCCTTCCTTCCGATCAGTTCTTTGTTCAGAGAAATTGGCAACTTCCCTTGCGTCATTTTTCATTTTAGATCTGCGGTTAACGGCTCTTTTTGTGTGGACGATAAGCTTTCTCCTAGTTAACAGTTTTTCCAGCGATTCTGACATCGACCCTACGTCAATTTTCAGTGTGGCTCGTTGGTCGACGATATGGTCTTTCGTGTCCTGAGCATTTGAAGTTGATGGCTCTAATATTTCCTCTACGTATACGTCTAGTTTGACTCTCCGGTCCACAATGTAATCCCTCAGAGCTGGCATGGAATGAACATTTGACGTTGACAATCCTGCTTCGTGAAAAATCGATTCGGCCTGCCGTATTGCAACTGTCTTTCCGTCAATAACATGTTTGCTCATTGCTAATGCTCTGAACATAGATCCTGAGGAATTAAATACGACAGATGCTTTTGCCATACCAGATTTTCGATCCTTATTCACTTTGATGTAATCAGCGATGCCAAATTGTCCGAAATGGTATCTTAGTGAATTTATTGAAATCCCATTCCGCAAACCATCTACTATTAATTTCCTTCCATTTTCATCCTCATGTTGCCAAGTTTGATTTGGCACTACATATGAATCTCGTCGATATTCCATTTCTATTTTATGTTTACACTACACTGCTTCTAATAATTGTGATACATTATCTATTAGCTCGGCATTATTTATACTAAACTATGTTATTAATAAACAATTAGATAATTCAAAATTGTTGTTACTTAATTAGTTTCAATTTCAACAATAACATCCAATAAGAATTATTATATTATATTATAAAACAGATATATAGAATAATAGAAATTATTACCTTTTTCCGTCAATCAAGAAAACAATTAACTAACTATGAACTCATCATATGTTTCGGTGACTTCAATCTTAATATGTTGAACATAAACTTGAATCCCTGCATACAATTAACTGGCATACTTGAGGCATTCAATTTCATTCAACTAATCATGGAACCCACTTGCGTTACTGATACTAGTGCCTCACTTCTTGATTTAGTATTCACTAATATATCTTCAGATAAATGTGTAACACAGGTGATTGATAATAATATTTCTGATCGTTTTCTCATTAAATTTCATCCAAAATCTTGGTAATGCTAATAACTATATCGATACAAAAAATAAAAATATATAGATTTTACAATTCTTTTGATTTTCTTCCTCAATTAAATGTACCGAAAACAAAAGTATCATATCGACCTTTTCATCGTACTGACTTAGAGGCTTTCCAAAACGATCTTGTTTCTGTGGTTTGGAATTCAATTGATGAAACTGTGTATATTGATAAAAAAATCGATATCTTGAACCACAATATCAATTTCCTAATCGACATCCATTTGCCAATCCTCATATTTTATTCAAAAAAAGCCGCATGCACCTTGGATTACCGATAATATCAAGCTTATGCAAAACCTGCGCGATAAAGCACTAAAAAATTACAAAAATTGCCGTACTCTGGAACAATGGTCATACTATAAACAAATTCGAAACTTCACTACTTCTGCTATAGAAACCGAAAAGAAGGTTTACCTACGACAAAAATTCAACAACTCTAATTCCAAAGAATCATGGAACGAACTAAAGAAACCCAATGTTAACTATGACGACATTTCACTTAAAAATGTTGATTTCGACCCTTCGAAAACTTTGTCAATTCGTCAGAGAAAGAAATTTTTGTGGTATGATTCGACATAAGCTCGTGAAGATACATTTGAGGAGAGTTCGCGGTAAAAAAGTTTAGAAATTTTGATTGTGCGAGAGAGTGTTTGACGAATTGTAACTTGTGTTGAATCATTCCAAAACAAAGCTCAAGATGGAAATTGATACAGACTTTTACCATGATATTTGGTTATTACTGTCAACGTTGATGACTATTTCGTAGAATTGTAAAATCTATACATTTTTATTTTTTGTATCGATTCTGTTATTAGCATTGCCAAGATTTTGGATGTAATCACAATAACGCAGTCCAGTTTTTCCTCTGATTATAAAAGTAATTTCGCGTCATAACATAATCGTCTGTAGTAAAATAGTAATATTAGTTCGGCGTGTTAGTCAAATCACCAGAATACTGTCAATGTGCCTCCGAGAGTACTCAAATTCATCCTGTACCTTATTGTAACACATTTCTATAAAGTTGAAGAGCTTCCAAATAAACTTCATTCATATGACATTTTTCGTAATCTACTCCTTGTGGTTTATAGAAAATGAAACGAATTACTTTTTGACAATTGTTTTTATTTGCAAGAATATAAACGCCCAATGAAACTGTAAGTATACAAATAAACTCAATATACATACCTTTTTTCAAAAGTATACCAGAATAAGGAAATTAAAGTTGCATTTGTTGATTGCGGGAATACATACATGATTATTCCCCATTCGTATCGGATATATGAGGCAGTGGTCTTCCAAAGAATAGTATCGGTGCAGCACTCTAATCCAAAACTCATGAAATTTCCTCCTACGTCAGTGTTCCTTGTTACTTCTATTTATTCTTCCCTTCGAAAACATGCTTTATTCCATCGAAGTCTTTCCCAGAGTATCTCACAACCAAACCTCCAGTTTTAGTTTTCGTTGTGACTCCGCGGCCCACAAGCACTTTCCGTCGACAAGATCCTTCCTTCCGATCAGTTCTTTGTTCAGAGAAATTGGCAACTTCCCTTACGTCATTTTTCATTTTCGATCTGCGGTTAACGGCTCTTTTTGTGTGGACGATGAGCTTTCTCCTAGTTAACAGTTTTTCCAGCGATTCTGACATCGACCCTACGTCAATTTTCAGTGTGGCTCGTTGGTCGACGATATGGTCTTTCGTGTCCTGAGCATTTAAAGTTGATGGCTCTAATATATCCTCTACGTATACGTCCAGTTTGGCTCTCCGGTCTACAATGTAATCCCTCAAAGCTGGCATGGAATGATCATTTGACGTTGACAATCCTGCTTCGTGAAAAATCGATTCGGCCTGCCGTATTGCAACTGTCTTTCCGTCAATAACATGTTTGCTCATTGCTAATGCTCTGAACATAGATCCTGAGGAATTAAATACGACAGATGCTTTTGCCATACCAGATTTTCGATCCTTATTCACTTTGATGTAATCAGCGATGCCAAATTGTCCGAAATGGTATCTTAGTGAATTTATTGAAATCCCATTCCGCAAACCATCTACTATTAATTTCCTTCCATTTTCATCCTCATGTTGCCAAGTTTGATTTGGCACTACATATGAATCTCGTCGATATTCCATTTCTATTTTATGTTTACACTACACTGCTTCTAATAATTGTGATACATTATCTATTAGCTCGGCATTATTTAAACTAAACTATGTTATTAATAAACAATTCGATAATTCAAAATTGTTATGTTACTTAATTAGTTTCAATTTCAACAATAACATCCAATAAGAATTATTATATTATATTATAAAACAGATATATAGAATAATAGAAATTATTACCTTTTTCCGTCAATCAAGAAAACAATTAACTAACTATGAACTCATCATATGTTTCGGTGACTTCAATATTAATATGTTGAACATAAACTTGAATCCCTGCATACAATTAACTGGCATACTTGAGGCATTCAATTTCATTCAACTAATCATGGAACCCACTCGCGTTACTGATACTAGTGCCTCACTTCTTGATTTAGTATTCACTAATATATCTTCAGATAAATGTGTAACACAGGTGATAGATAATAATATTTCTGATCGTTTTCCCATTAAATTTCATCCAAAATCTTGGTAAAGCTAATAACTATATCGATACAAAAAATAATAATGTATAGATTTTAAAATTCTTTTGATTTTATTCCTCAATTAAATGTACCGAAAACAAAAGTATCTTATCGACCTTTTCATCGTACTGACTTAGAGGCTTTCCAAAACGATCTTGTTTCTGTGGTTTGGAATTCAATTAATGAAACTGTGAATATTGATGAAAAAATCGATATATTGAACCACAATATCAATTTCCTAATCGACATCCATTTGCCAATCCTCATATTTCATTCAAAAAAAGCCGTATGCACCTTGGATTACCGATAATATCAAGCTTATGCAAAACCTGCGCGATAAAGCACTAAAAAAATACAAAAATTGCCGTACTCTGGAACAATGGTCATACTATAAACAAATTCGAAACTTCACTACTTCTGCTATAGAAACCGAAAAGAAGGTTTACCTACGACAAAAATTCAACAACTCTAATTCCAAAGAATCATGGAACGAACTAAAGAAACCCAATGTTAACTATGACGACATTTCACTTAAAAATGTTGATTTCGAGAAAAAGGGCATTGTTTCGACTAAAACCCTTCGAAAACTTTGTCAATTTGTCAGAGAAAGTTATTTTTGTGGTATGAATCGACATAAGCTCGTGAAGATACATTTGAGGAGAGTTCGCGATAAAAAATTTTTAGAAATTTTGATTGTGCGAGGGAGTGTTTGACGAATTGTAACTTGTGTTGAATCATTCCAAAACAAAGCTCAAGATGGAAATTGATACAGACTTTTACCATGATATTTGGTTAATACTGTCAACGTTGATGACTATTTCGTAGAATTGTAAAATCTATAAATTTTTATTTTTTGTCTCGATTTAGTTATTAGCATTACCAAGATTTTGGATGAAATCACAATAACGCAGTCAAGTTTTTCCTCTGATTATAAAAGTAATTTCGCGTCATAACATAATCGCCTGTAGTAAAATAGTAATATTAGTTCGGCGTGTTAGTCAAATCACCAGAATACTGTCAATGTGCCTCCGAGAGTACTCAAATTCATCCTGTACCTGATCGTAACACATTTCTATAAAGTTGAAGAGCTTCCAAATAAACTTCATTCATATGACATTTTTCGTATTATTTTGAATTAGAATTTTAGGGGTCTACCCTTTATTGAGTAATTTTATGCAAACATTCACAGATTATATTTTCATCAATACCAATCGATTGGTGTTCGCCCTATCTCTATAAAGTTCAGCTGGAGTTGAGGCGAGACATTTTCCGTAATCTACTCCTTGTGGTTTATAGAAAATGAAACAAATTACTTTTTGTCAATTGTTTTTATTGGCAAGAATATAAACGCCCAATGAAACTGTAAGTATACAAATAAACTCAATATACATATCTTTTATCAAAAGTATACCAGAATAAGGAAATTAAAGCTGCATTTGTTGATTGCGGGAATACATACATGATTATTCCCCATTCGTATAGGATATATGAGGCAGTGGTCTTCCAAAGAATAGTATCGTTGCAGCACTATAATCCAAAACTGACCTACGTCAGTGTTCCTTGTGACTTCTATTTATTCTTCCCTTCGAAAACATGCTTTTTTCCATCGAAGTCTTTGCGCAGAGTATCTCACAACCAAACCTCCAGTTTTAGTTGTGACTCCGCGGCCCACAAGCACTTACCGTCGACAAGATCCTTCCTTCCGATCAGTTCTTTGTTCAGAGAAATTGGCAACTTCCCTTGCGTCATTTTTCATTTTAGATCTGCGGTTAACGGCTCTTTTTGTGTGGACGATGAGCTTTCTCCTAGTTAACAGTTTTTCCAGCGATTCTGACATCGACCCTACGTCAATTTTCAGTGTGGCTCGTTGATCGACGATATGGTCTTTCGTGTCCTGAATCCCTGCATACAATTAACTGGCATACTTGAGGCATTCAATTTCATTCAACTAATCATGGAACCCACTCGCGTTACTGATACTAGTGCCTCACTTCTTGATTTAGTATTCACTAATATATCTTCAGATAAATGTGTAACACAGGTGATTGATAATAATATTTCTGATCGTTTTCTCATTAAATTTCATCCAAAATCTTGGTAATGCTAATAACTATATCGATACAAAAAATAAAAATATATAGATTTTACAATTCTTTTGATTTTCTTCCTCAATTAAATGTACCGAAAACAAAAGTATCATATCGACCTTTTCATCGTACTGACTTAGAGGCTTTCCAAAACGATCTTGTTTCTGTGGTTTGGAATTCAATTGATGAAACTGTGTATATTGATAAAAAAATCGATATCTTGAACCACAATATCAATTTCCTAATCGACATCCATTTGCCAATCCTCATATTTTATTCAAAAAAAGCCGCATGCACCTTGGATTACCGATAATATCAAGCTTATGCAAAACCTGCGCGATAAAGCACTAAAAAATTACAAAAATTAAGTTGAAGAGCTTCCAAATAAACTTCATTCATATGACATTTTTCGTAATCTACTCCTTGTGGTTTATAGAAAATGAAACGAATTACTTTTTGACAATTGTTTTTATTTGCAAGAATATAAACGCCCAATGAAACTGTAAGTATACAAATAAACTCAATATACATATCTTTTTTCAAAAGTATACCAGAATAAGGAAATTAATGTTGCATTTGTTGATTGCGGGAATACATACATGATTATTCCCCATTCGTATCGGATATATGAGGCAGTGGTCTTCCAAAGAATAGTATCGGTGCAGCACTCTAATCCAAAACTCATGAAATTTCCTCCTACGTCAGTGTTCCTTGTTACTTCTATTTATTCTTCCCTTCGAAAACATGCTTTATTCCATCGAAGTCTTTCCCAGAGTATCTCACAACCAAACCTCCAGTTTTAGTTTTCGTTGTGACTCCGCGGCCCACAAGCACTTTCCGTCGACAAGATCCTTCCTTCCGATCAGTTCTTTGTTCAGAGAAATTGGCAACTTCCCTTGCGTCATTTTTCATTTTCGATCTGCGGTTAACGGCTCTTTTTGTGTGGACGATAAGCTTTCTCCTAGTTAACAGTTTTTCCAGCGATTCTGACATCGACCCTACGTCAATTTTCAGTGTGGCTCGTTGGTCGACAATATGGTCTTTCGTGTCCTGAGCATTTGAAGTTGATGGCTCTAATATTTCCTCTACGTATACGTCTAATTTGGCTCTCCGGTCCACAATGTAATCCCTCAGAGCTGGCATGGAATGATCATTTGACGTTGACAATCCTGCTTCGTGAAAAATCGATTCGGCCTGCCGTATTGCAACTGTCTTTCCGTCAATAACATGTTTGCTCATTGCTAATGCTCTGAACATAGATCCTGAGGAATTAAATACGACAGATGCTTTTGCCATACCAGATTTTCGATCCTTATTCACTTTGATGTAATCAGCGATGCCAAATTGTCCGAAATGGTATCTTAGTGAATTTATTGAAATCCCATTCCGCAAACCATCTACTATTAATTTCCTTCCATTTTCATCCTCATGTTGCCAAGTTTGATTTGGCACTACATATGAATCTCGTCGAAATTCCATTTCTATCTTATGATTACACTACACTGCTTCTAATAATTGTGATACATTATCTATTAGCTCGGCATTATTTATACTAAACTATGTTATTAATAAACAATTCGATAATTCAAAATTGTTATGTTACTTAATTAGTTTCAATTTCAACAATAACATCCAATAAGAATTATTATATTATATTATAAATCAGATATATAGAATAATAGAAATTATTACCTTTTTCCGTCAATCAAGAAAACAATTAACTAACTATGAACTCATCATATGTTTCGGTGACTTCAATATTAATATGTTGAACATAAACTTGAATCCCTGCATACAATTAACTGGCATACTTGAGGCATTCAATTTCATTCAACTAATCATGGAACCCACTCGCGTTACTGATACTAGTGCCTCACTTCTTGATTTAGTATTCACTAATATATCTTCAGATAAATGTGTAACACAGGTGATAGATAATAATATTTCTGATCGTTTTCCCATTAAATTTCATCCAAAATCTTGGTAAAGCTAATAACTATATCGATACAAAAAATAATAATGTATAGATTTTACAATTCTTTTGATTTTATTCCTCAATTAAATGTACCGAAAACAAAAGTATCTTATCGACCTTTTCATCGTACTGACTTAGAGGCTTTCCAAAACGATCTTGTTTCTGTGGTTTGGAATTCAATTAATGAAACTGTGAATATTGATGAAAAAATCGATATATTGAACCACAATATCAATTTCCTAATCGACATCCATTTGCCAATCCTCATATTTCATTCAAAAAAAGCCGTATGCACCATGGATTACCGATAATATCAAGCTTATGCAAATCCTGCGCGATAAAGCACTAAAAAAATACAAAAATTGCCGTACTCTGGAACAAAGGTCATACTATAAACAAATTCGAAACTTCACTACTTCTGCTATAGAAACCGAAAAGAAGGTTTACCTACGACAAAAATTCAACAACTCTAATTCCAAAGAATCATGGAACGAACTAAAGAAACCCAATGTTAACTATGACGACATTTCACTTAAAAATGTTGATTTCGAGAAAAAGGGCATTGTTTCGACTAAAACCCTTCGAAAACTTTGTCAATTCGTCAGAGAAAGTTATTTTTGTGGTATGATTCGACATAAGCTCGTGAAGATACATTTGAGGAGAGTTCGCGATAAAAAATTTTTAGAAATTTTGATTGTGCGAGGGAGTGTTTGACGAATTGTAACTTGTGTTGAATCATTCCAAAACAAAGCTCAAGATGGAAATTGATACAGACTTTTACCATGATATTTGGTTAATACTGTCAACGTTGATGACTATTTCGTAGAATTGTAAAATCTATAAATTTTTATTTTTTGTCTCGATTTAGTTATTAGCATTACCAAGATTTTGGATGAAATCACAATAACGCAGTCCAGTTCTTCCTCTGATTATAAAAGTAATTTCGCGTCATAACATAATCGCCTGTAGTAAAATAGTAATAATAGTTCGGCGTGTTAGTCA
This sequence comes from Chrysolina americana, assembly GCA_958502065.1. Lineage (NCBI taxonomy): Eukaryota > Metazoa > Arthropoda > Insecta > Coleoptera > Chrysomelidae > Chrysolina > Chrysolina americana. The sequence continues at coordinate 59,863,329 of OY293412.1, forward strand.
AATCACCAGAATACTGTCAATGTGCCTCCGAGAGTACTCAAATTCATCCTGTACCTTATCGTAACACATTTCTATAAAGTTGAAGAGCTTCCAAATAAACTTCATTCATATGACATTTTTCGTATCATTTTGAATTAGAATTTTAGGAGTCTACCCTTTATTGAGTAATTTTATGCAAACATTCACAGATTATATTTTCATCAATACCAATCGATTGGTGTTCGCCCTATCTCTATAAAGTTCAGCTGGAGTTGAGGCGAGACAATTTCCGTAATCTACTCCTTGAGGTTTATAGAAAATGAAACAAATTACTTTTTGACAATTGTTTTTATTGGCAAGAATATAAACGCCCAATGAAACTGTAAGTATACAAATAAACTCAATATACATATCTTCTTTCAAAAGTATACCAGAATAAGGAAATTAAAGCTGCATTTGTTGATTGCGGGAATACATACATGATTATTCCCCATTCGTATAGGATATATGAGGCAGTGGTCTTCCAAAGAATAGTATCGTTGCAGCACTATAATCCAAAACTGACCTACGTCAGTGTTCCTTGTGACTTCTATTTATTCTTCCCTTCGAAAACATGCTTTTTTCCATCGAAGTCTTTGCGCAGAGTATCTCACAACCAAACCTCCAGTTTTAGTTGTGACTCCGCGGCCCACAAGCACTTTCCGTCGACAAGATCCTTCCTTCCGATCAGTTCTTTGTTCAGAGAAATTGGCAACTTCCCTTGCGTCACTTTTCATTTTAGATCTGCGGTTAACGGCTCTTTTTGTGTGGACGATGAGCTTTCTCCTAGTTAACAGTTTTTCCAGCGATTCTGACATCGACCCTACGTCAATTTTCAGTGTGGCTCGTTGATCGACGATATGGTCTTTCGTGTCCTGAGCATTTGAAGTTGATGGCTATAATATATCCTCTACGTATACGTCTAGTTTGGCTCTCCAGTCCACAATGTAATCCCTCAAAGCTGGCATGGAATGATCATTTGACGTTGACAATCCTGCTTCGTGAAAAATCGATTCGGCCTGCCGTATTGCAACTGTCTTTCCGTCAATAACATGTTTGCTCATTGCTAATGATCTGAACATAGATCCTGAGGAATTAAATACGACAGATGCTTTTGCCATACCAGATTTTCGATCCTTATTCACTTTGATGTAATCAGCGATGCCAAATTGTCCGAAATAGTATCTTAGTGAATTTATTGAAATCCCATTCCGCAAACCATCTACTATTAATTTCCTTCCATTTTCATCCTCATGTTGCCAAGTTTGATTTGGCACTACATATGAATCTCGTCGATATTCCATTTCTATTTTATGTTTACACTACACTGCTTCTAATAATCGTGATACATTATCTATTAGCTCGGCATTATTTATACTAAACTATGTTATTAATAAACAAATAGATAATTCAAAATTGTTATGTTACTTAATTAGTTTCAATTTCAACAATAACATCCAATAAGAATTATTATATTATATTATAAAACAGATATATAGAATAATAGAAATTATTACCTTTTTCCGTCAATCAAGAAAACAATTAACTAACTATGAACTCATCATATGTTTCGGTGACTTCAATATTAATATGTTGAACATAAACTTGAATCCCTGCATACAATTAACTGGCATACTTGAGGCATTCAATTTCATTCAACTAATCATGGAACCCACTCGCGTTACTGATACTAGTGCCTCACTTCTTGATTTAGTATTCACTAATATATCTTCAGATAAATTTGTAACACAGGTGATAGATAATAATATTTCTGATCGTTTTCTCATTAAATTTCCTCCAAAATCTTGGTAATGCTAATAACTATATCGATACAAAAAATAAAAATGTATAGATTTTACAATTCTTTTGATTTTATTCCTCAATTAAATGTACCGAAAACAAAAGTATCTTATCGACCTTTTCATCGTACTGACTTAGAGGCTTTCCAAAACGATCTTGTTTCTGTGATTTGGAATTCAATTAATGAAACTGTGAATATTTATGAAAAAATCGATATCTTGAACCACAATATCAATTTCCTAATCGACATCCATTTGCCAATCCTCATATTTTATTTAAAAAAAGCCGTATGCACCTTGGATTACCGATAATATCAAGTTTATGCAAAACCTGCGCGATAAAGCACTAAAAAAATACAAAAAATTCCGTACTCTGGAACAACGGTCATACTATAAACAAATTCGAAACTTCACTACTTCTGCTATAGAAACCGAAAAGAAGGTTTACCTACGACAAAAATTCAACAACTCTAATTCCAAAGAATCATGGAACGAACTAAAGAAACCCAATGTTAACTATGACGACATTTCACTTAAAAATGTTGATTTCGAGAAAAAGGGCATTGTTTCGACTAAAACCCTTCGAAAACTTTGTCAATTCGTCAGAGAAAGTTATTTTTGTGGTATGATTCGACATAAGCTCGTGAAGATACATTTGAGGAGAGTTCGCGATAAAAAAAATTAGAAATTTTGATTGTGCGAGGGAGTGTTTGACGAATTGTAACTTGTGTTGAATCATTCCAAAACAAAGCTCAAGATGGAAATTGATACAGACTTTTACCATGATATTTGGTTATTACTGTCAACGTTGATGACTATTTCGTAGAATTGTAAAATGTATACATTTTTATTTTTTGTATCGATTCAGTTATTAGCATTACCAAGATTTTGGATGAAATCACAATAACGCAGTCCAGTTCTTCCTCTGATTATAAAAGTAATTTCGCGTCATAACATAATCGCCTGTAGTAAAATGGTAATATTAGTTCGGCGTGTTAGTCAAATCACCAGAATACTGTCAATGTGCCTCCGAGAGTACTCAAATTCATCCTGTACCTTATCGTAACACATTTCCATAAAGTTGAAGAGCTTCCAAATAAACTTCATTCATATGACATTTTTCGTATCATTTTGAATTAGAATTTTAGGAGTCTACCCTTTATTGAGTAATTTTATGCAAACATTCACAGATTATATTTTCATCAATACCAATCGATTGGTGTTCGCCCTATCTCTATAAAGTTCAGCTGGAGTTGAGGCGAGACAATTTCCGTAATCTACTCCTTGAGGTTTATAGAAAATGAAACAAATTACTTTTTGACAATTGTTTTTATTGGCAAGAATATAAACGCCCAATGAAACTGTAAGTATACAAATAAACTCAATATACATATCATTTTTCAAAAGTATACCAGAATAAGGAAATTAAAGCTGCATTTGTTGATTGCGGGAATACATACATGATTATTCCCCATTCGTATAGGATATATGAGGCAGTGCTCTTCCAAAGAATAGTATCGGTGCAGCACTATAATCCAAAACTCATTAAATTTCCACCTGCGTCAGTGTTCCTTGTGACTTCTATTTATTCTTCCCTTCGAAAACATGCTTTTTTCCATCGAAGTCTTTGCGCAGAGTATCTCACAACCAAACCTCCAGTTTTAGTTTTCGTTGTGACTCCGCGGCCCACAAGCACTTTCCGTCGACAAGATCCTTCCTTCCGATCAGTTCTTAGTTCAGAGAAATTGGCAACTTCCCTTACGTCATTTTTCATTTTAGATCTGCGGTTAACGGCTCTTTTTGTGTGGACGATGAGCTTTCTCCTAGTTAACAGTTTTTCCAGCGATTCTGACATCGACCCTACGTCAATTTTCAGTGTGGCTCGTTGGTCGACGATATGGTCTTTCGTGTCCTGAGCATTTAAAGTTGATGGCTCTAATATATCCTCTACGTATACGTCCAGTTTGGCTCTCCGGTCTACAATGTAATCCCTCAAAGCTGGCATGGAATGATCATTTGACGTTGACAATCCTGCTTCGTGAAAAATCGATTCGGCCTGCCGTATTGCAACTGTCTTTCCGTCAATAACATGTTTGCTCATTGCTAATGCTCTGAACATAGATCCTGAGGAATTAAATACGACAGATGCTTTTGCCATACCAGATTTTCGATCCTTATTCACTTTGATGTAATCAGGGATGCCAAATTGTCCGAAATGGTATCTTAGTGAATTTATTGAAATCCCATTCCGCAAACCATCTACTATTAATTTCCTTCCATTTTCATCCTCATGTTGCCAACTCTAATTCCAAAGAATCATGGAACGAACTAAAGAAACCCAATGTTAACTATGACGACATTTCACTTAAAAATGTTGATTTCGAGAAAAAGGGCATTGTTTCGACTAAAACCCTTCGAAAACTTTGTCAATTTGTCAGAGAAATTTATTTTTGTGGTATGAATCGACATAAGCTCGTGAAGATACATTTGAGGAGAGTTCGCGATAAAAAATTTTTAGAAATTTTGATTGTGCGAGGGAGTGTTTGACGAATTGTAACTTGTGTTGAATCATTCCAAAACAAAGCTCAAGATGGAAATTGATACAGACTTTTACCATGATATTTGGTTATTACTGTCAACGTTGATGACTATTTCGTAGAATTGTAAAATCTATGAATTATTATCTTTTGTATCGATTTAGTTATTAGCATTACCAAGATTTTGGATGAAATCACAATAACGCAGTCAAGTTTTTCCTCTGATTATTAAAGTAATTTCGCGTCATTATATAATCGCCTGTAGTAAAATAGTAATATTAGTTCGGCGTGTTAGTCAAATCACCAGAATACTGTCAATGTGCCTCCGAGGGTACTCAAAATCATCCTGTACCTTATCGTAACACATTTCTATAAAGTTGAAGAGCTTCCAAACAAATTTCATTCATATGACATTTTTCGTATTATTTTGAATTAGAATTTTAGGGCGATGCCAAATTGTCCGAAATAGTATCTTAGTGAATTTATTGAAATCCCATTCCGCAAACCATCTACTATTAATTTCCTTCCATTTTCATCCTCATGTTGCCAAGTTTGATTTGGCACTACATATGAATCTCGTCGATATTCCATTTCTATTTTATGTTTACACTACACTGCTTCTAATAATCGTGATACATTATCTATTAGCTCGGCATTATTTATACTAAACTATGTTATTAATAAACAAATAGATAATTCAAAATTGTTATGTTACTTAATTAGTTTCAATTTCAACAATAACATCCAATAAGAATTATTATATTATATTATAAAACAGATATATAGAATAATAGAAATTATTACCTTTTTCCGTCAATCAAGAAAACAATTAACTAACTATGAACTGATCATATGTTTCGGTGACTTCAATATTAATATGTTGAACATAAACTTGAATCCCTGCATACAATTAACTGGCATACTTGAGGCATTCAATTTCATTCAACTAATCATGGAACCCACTCGCGTTACTGATACTAGTGCCTCACTTCTTGATTTAGTATTCACTAATATATCTTCAGATAAATTTGTAACACAGGTGATAGATAATAATATTTCTGATCGTTTTCTCATTAAATTTCCTCCAAAATCTTGGTAATGCTAATAACTATATCGATACAAAAAATAAAAATGTATAGATTTTACAATTCTTTTGATTTTATTCCTCAATTAAATGTACCGAAAACAAAAGTATCTTATCGACCTTTTCATCGTACTGACTTAGAGGCTTTCCAAAACGATCTTGTTTCTGTGATTTGGAATTCAATTAATGAAACTGTGAATATTTATGAAAAAATCGATATCTTGAACCACAATATCAATTTCCTAATCGACATCCATTTGCCAATCCTCATATTTTATTTAAAAAAAGCCGTATGCACCTTGGATTACCGATAATATCAAGTTTATGCAAAACCTGCGCGATAAAGCACTAAAAAAATACAAAAAATGCCGTACTCTGGAACAACGGTCATACTATAAACAAATTCGAAACTTCACTACTTCTGCTATAGAAACCGAAAAGAAGGTTTACCTACGACAAAAATTCAACAACTCTAATTCCAAAGAATCATGGAACGAACTAAAGAAACCCAATGTTAACTATGACGAAATTTCACTTAAAAATGTTGATTTCGAGAAAAAGGGCATTGTTTCGACTAAAACCCTTCGAAAACTTTGTCAATTCGTCAGAGAAAGTTATTTTTGTGGTATGATTCGACATAAGCTCGTGAAGATACATTTGAGGAGAGTTCGCGATAAAAAAAATTAGAAATTTTGATTGTGCGAGGGAGTGTTTGACGAATTGTAACTTGTGTTGAATCATTCCAAAACAAAGCTCAAGATGGAAATTGATACAGACTTTTACCATGATATTTGGTTATTACTGTCAACGTTGATGACTATTTCGTAGAATTGTAAAATCTATACATTTTTATTTTTTGTATCGATTCAGTTATTAGCATTACCAAGATTTTGGATGAAATCACAATAACGCAGTCCAGTTCTTCCTCTGATTATAAAAGTAATTTCGCGTCATAACATAATCGCCTGTAGTAAAATGGTAATATTAGTTCGGCGTGTTAGTCAAATCACCAGAATACTGTCAATGTGCCTCCGAGAGTACTCAAATTCATCCTGTACCTTATCGTAACACATTTCCATAAAGTTGAAGAGCTTCCAAATAAACTTCATTCATATGACATTTTTCGTATCATTTTGAATTAGAATTTTAGGAGTCTACCCTTTATTGAGTAATTTTATGCAAACATTCACAGATTATATTTTCATCAATACCAATCGATTGGTGTTCGCCCTATCTCTATAAAGTTCAGCTGGAGTTGAGGCGAGACAATTTCCGTAATCTACTCCTTGAGGTTTATAGAAAATGAAACAAATTACTTTTTGACAATTGTTTTTATTGGCAAGAATATAAACGCCCAATGAAACTGTAAGTATACAAATAAACTCAATATACATATCTTTTTTCAAAAGTATACCAGAATAAGGAAATTAAAGCTGCATTTGTTGATTGCGGGAATACATACATGATTATTCCCCATTCGTATAGGATATATGAGGCAGTGCTCTTCCAAAGAATAGTATCGGTGCAGCACTATAATCCAAAACTCATTAAATTTCCACCTGCGTCAGTGTTCCTTGTGACTTCTATTTATTCTTCCCTTCGAAAACATGCTTTTTTCCATCGAAGTCTTTGCGCAGAGTATCTCACAACCAAACCTCCAGTTTTAGTTTTCGTTGTGACTCCGCGGCCCACAAGCACTTTCCGTCGACAAGATCCTTCCTTCCGATCAGTTCTTAGTTCAGAGAAATTGGCAACTTCCCTTACGTCATTTTTCATTTTAGATCTGCGGTTAACGGCTCTTTTTGTGTGGACGATGAGCTTTCTCCTAGTTAACAGTTTTTCCAGCGATTCTAACATCGACCCTACGTCAATTTTCAGTGTGGCTCGTTGGTCGACGATATGGTCTTTCGTGTCCTGAGCATTTGAAGTTGATGGCTCTAATATATCCTCTACGTATACGTCTAGTTTGGCTCTCCGGTCCACAATGTAATCCCTCAAAGCTGGCATGGAATTATCATTTGACGTTGACAATCCTGCTTCGTGAAAAATCGATTCGGCCTGCCGTATTGCAACTGTCTTTCCGTCAATAACATGTTTGCTCATTGCTAATGCTCTGAACATAGATCCTGAGGAATTAAATACGACAGATGCTTTTGCCATACCAGATTTTCGATCCTTATTCACTTTGATGTAATCAGCGATGCCAAATTGTCCGAAATGGTATCTTAGTGAATTTATTGAAATCCCATTCCGCAAACCATCTACTATTAATTTCCTTCCATTTTCATCCTCATGTTGCCAAGTTTGATTTGGCACTACATATGAATCTCGTCGATATTCCATTTCTATTTTATGTTTACACTACACTGCTTCTAATAATTGTGATACATTATCTATTAGCTCGTCATTATTTATACTAAACTATGTTATTAATAAACAATTAGATAATTCAAAATTGTTATGTTACTTAATTAGTTTCAATTTCAATGATAACATCCAATAAGAATTATTATATTATATTATAAAACAGATATATAGAATAATAGAAATTATTACCTTTTTCCGTCAATCAAGAAAACAATTAACTAACTATGAACTCATCATATGTTTCGGTGACTTCAATATTAATATGTTGAACATAAACTTGAATCCCTGCATACAATTAACTGGCATACTTGAGGCATTCAATTTCATTCAACTAATCATGGAACCCACTTGCGTTACTGATACTAGTGCCTCACTTCTTGATTTAGTATTCACTAATATATCTTCAGATAAATATGTGACACAGGTGATAGATAATAATATTTCTGATCGTTTTCTCATTAAATTTCATCCAAAATCTTGGTAATGCTAATAACTATATCGATACAAAAAATAAAAATGTATAGATTTTACAATTCTTTTGATTTTCTTCCTCAATTAAATGTACCGAAAACAAAAGTATCTTATCGACCTTTTCATCGTACTGACTTAGAGGTTTTTCCAAAACGAAATTGTTTCTGTGGTTTGGAATTCAATTAATGAAACTGTGAATATTGATGAAAAAATCGATATATTGAACCACAATATCAATTTCCTAATCGACATCCATTTGCCAATCCTCATATTTTATTCAAAAAAAGCCGTATGCACCTTGGATTACCGATAATATCAAGCTTATGCAAAACCTGCGCGATAAAGCACTAAAAAAATACAAAAATTGCCGTACTCTGGAACAACGGTCATACTATAAACAAATTCGAAACTTCACTACTTCTGCTATAGAAACCGAAAAGAAGGTTTACCTACGACAAAAATTCAACAACTCTAATTCCAAAGAATCATGGAACGAACTAAAGAAACCCAATGTTAACTATGACGACATTTCACTTAAAAATGTTGATTTCGAGAAAAAGGGCATTGTTTCGACTAAAACCCTTCGAAAACTTTGTCAATTTGCCAGAGAAAGTTATTTTTGTGGTATGAATCGACATAAGCTTGTGAAGATACATTTGAGGAGAGTTCGCGATAAAAAAGTTTTAGAAATTTTGATTGTGCGAGGGAGTGTTTGACAAATTGTAACTTGTGTTGAATCATTCCAAAACAAAGCTCAAGATGGAAATTGATACAGACTTTTACCATGATATTTGGTTAATACTGTCAACGTTGATGACTATTTCGTAGAATTGTATGAGTAAATAGGCTAGGGGGCTTCTACATCAAAATCCCATGTATTTTCTTATGGTGGTCCGTTCTGGCAATTTTGGTTCCTTTCAAGGTCACGCGTCACTGCTTCGCGTTCATCGTGTGACGTAGTCGAGAGAGATCCAGTTGATTGATAACATTTTGCCAATAGAGCGCGGCGCACACATATTTTGAATTGATTGAAATGGATTTTAAAGAAAAAAAGATTTCCGAGAACGAGGTTTGAACCAGCGGTTTAAGTTTGGTAGCGAGTGACGCTAGCCTTGTCTCCACGGAGACTTCGTACAAGTTGATGTACAAATGTGGGATATATATTTCTCCAGCTACCAGAGCACGGTGTTTGAATATTTAAAAAAAATAATGATTGTGAGTCTGATAATAATAATGATGTTTGGAATAAATGTGAAAAAATTGCGGTTCAACGGTGGTCTAGCGTTTCAACAAGCTATGTGTATAGGGTGTCTCAAAACATATCATTTAAGAGAGAAAAATATGGCGGCTGCTCGTTTGATTTAGTATACCTGGTGTACCAACATATTATTTAAGAGAAAATATCATGGTGGGTGCTTGTCTTATTTAGTATACAGGGTGTCTCAAAATGTATAATTTAAGAGAATAAAAAAATGGCGGCTGCTCGTTAGATTTAGTATACAGGGTGTACCACATATAATTTATGAGAGAAAAAACATGGCAGCTGCTCATTAGATTTAGTATACCAGGTGTACCAACATATCATGTAAGAGAAAAAACATGGAGGTTAAAAAAAACACATGGAGGGTATGGGGATTCGAGTTAAAAATAAACATGGCTGCTTCTGAGTGGTCAACGCTCATCATAGTTGTACAGAGACGTCTCACAAATTTTATTGGGGAAAATATATACAGGGGCGTTTTGATTTAAACATCATTGCTTTTGGAAAAAAGATAACAGCTTCTGTCATTTGTCATATGTCTCATCATAGATAGAAAATATGTACGGAGTGTTTTGAGAAAAAAAAAACATGACCACCATTTGACATCATGAAGGAATACATCAAATCGATCAGTGTTCAAAAAACGCATTAACGATATGTTGGATCTATACGAATCATCGAAAAATAAGCACTTCCGGTTTGAAAAAATTGATGTAGAAGAAGAGTAATAGTGAATTCGGATTATCCACATCGAGGAGAGTTCAAATATGCAATAAAATGGCCACTTCCGGTTTTCACTTCCGGTTGTCCGATTTCGATAATTGTGGCATCAATGGATTCGTTTCGATGTCAAGAAACATTTTTAAGCATTATCCAATGCCAAAAAGGCATAGGAGGCTATCTTCGTTATTAGTAAAGATATAGAAACGTGCGGATACTCTAATAAGACAACTTTTATGGGGGATCAAGAAAATGATAGAATTTCCTTCCGTCAACTGCCATAAGTGCCATAAACCTCACATTTTAATGCGTTATGTACTCATCGCTCAAATGTTAGAAGTCGGTTCGTTAACGTTTGACATTTTTTTGTATAGAACGTCGCTCAATATATCGGCGGCGCCTCACACTCGATATCTGTCAGTTGTCATTGGTAATATCGTTGAAGAAAAAAAATATGTGACAAATAAACATGGTTGTACAGGTCAGATGGAAAATGGGTCATTGGGAGTAGCAAAGTATTCAGCAATAGTATATATAGTATCGCACGTTATTTAAGAGAAAAAAACATGGCTGATGCAAGTGTCAAATGTCATGTGGAAAAAGGGACGCAGAAAATACGTATCATTGGGGATATGGGGACCCAATAGAAAAATATGGTGATATTTCATACTGAGTGTTCCAAAAATTTGTTAGACATACACAGAGTGTTCAAAAACTATTCAAGATATGAAAAAAACCGCTAATAGGACGTTTCAATCCTAATCAAGAAGGTATACAGAGCATCTCATTTATAAAAAAAAAACATGATGTTTTAACAGGAGTTTAGCGTTTCAACGTGCGATCCCAATCTGAAATGTATTACATGTCATCGAGACCGAATACGTCAGCGCTCTCTATCATCAGGAAGGTGCCCAATATGTGAATTACCAACCTTTTTGGACCTTTACGAATCATCAGAAAATAAACACTTCCTATGATTAAAAATAGAGCATTGATAAGGGTCCAAATTTAGTTACTATCGGTCGTGCGATTTCAATAATTTCGACACCAATGGGTTTGTTTCGATGTCAAGAAACATTGTTAAGCATTTTCCAATGCCAAATGGGCATAGGACCCTAACTTCGTTATCAGTAAAGGTAGAAACATGCGGGTACTCTAGTAAGACAACTTTTATGGGAGATCAAGTTTGATCAAAGCAGAACGAACTAACCTTATAAAACGTCTATTTTAGTCGCGTTTTTGCATCTTTTACCGTTTCAAATTTTAGCTGTTTTTTTCGAACGCAAAAAACGGTTATTGTGGTCGCATTTTGGCATGTTTTAGCGTTTCTAATTTCAGTTGTTTTTTCGAACGCAAAAACGTGTATTTTGAGCAATTTTGAAATGCCAAATCTTCATAAGAAACATAGAGTTTTTCGATTTAATTTAAGGCTGTTTTCTTAGAACGCGAAAAACGTTTATTGTGGTTGCATTTTTGCATGTTGAAGCGTTTCAATTTTCAGTTGTGTTTTTTGGAACGCGAAAAACGTATATTTTGATCACATTTTTGCAGTTTTACTCTGTTTCTTTTTTTTTATCCATCATCAGGTGGGTGGGGAGAGGGTTAAGCAACTTTAATTTCTTCTCGACATAAGACTTGTTTAATTGAAACCAATCTGATTAATTCCCGCCCATTGCAAGTATACGGTCAGTTATTTCTCCAAGACTGTCTGAATCCATATCACATTTTTAATCTCGAGGAGTTTCAGATCTAAGTGCGATAAGTAAAATTTAGATATTTTTGTTAACTATTTTCTTTAGGAATTTTCAAATTGATGTTTTTTTATTCAACCAAATGCTTCTTCACTATCAATAAAGCTGTAGCTCAGCTATTACCTACGTGGTCAGTTTGATTTTAGTTGCAGAGCATCATAGGAGAACCCTATGGGTATAGTTTAATCTATTATCGCATTTTAATCTTGAGGAGTTTTAGATTTTAGTGTGATAAGGAAAATTTTGATATTTTTGTAAACTATTTTCTTTAGGAATTTTCAAATAGATGTTTTTTATTCAACCAAATGCTTCTTCACTATCAATAAAGCTGTAGCTCAGTTTCATATGTTTGTGTGCGAAGTACAGAGATTGATAATGAATTAATCCAATGAACCGAATATACCTTTCAAAAGTGATTTTAACAACAAGTATCATTAGAGAATCAAAAATGATATTAATATGAAGCAGATTCAAAATACTTCAAAATTCAGCGTTTGTTGAATATTGCTATCAGTCCGTTTCCACATCACCCAGGAGGTAGGACTGCCAATGCGTTACCCTTTTTTTATTGTGGAAGACTCCCCAGTAGGCATAACATAACCACCAATCATGAGAAAATATTCATCAAATTATACATTTTATTTTAGCATATATATACAAAGTTATTATGAGGTATCCATCAAATTTTCTTTTATTGAATAATGTCCCCAAGGTAAAGTTTCATCTGAGTTTGGTATCAGGTAGCGTTTATCGTCATGTGGGTTGGGCGCAATTTTGTCCTGTACAATTGAGTGTACTTGATGTTTCTCAGAGCGGATTAGTCTCTGGGTTACAGTCATACATTTCCAACTGTTCAGACATTCCACATAATCATCGAATGTAATCTTAGTTCTAACCACAGACGATTTCACGCCCTTAGCCTTCTTAGTTGTTCCAAAATTCATCAATATCTCATTGATTTCATCCTCATTATACTCAGCTTCTTCCATTTCCCTTCTTTTTTCTATAATGTCAGCATCTGATGTCAACACTTTCGTAGCATACAATTTGGAGCGAAGTCCTACATAATCAGTCATCAGCACGCCACTATTTTCATCTTTCGTCATACCCAATACTTTCTTGTTGACCTGAGGAATTCCATAAATGTTATCGGAGGGATAGTCTGAAGTGTCAAAATGTTTGTGGCAGTCCTCCTTCATAACTACATAGGGGTCCTGATGCAGCTCGTATACGAAAGAATCTGTATCAGTGTACATAACGGTACAGTCCTCTCCAAAACGTTCAGCCATATAACCATAGTGGAAATCATAGATGGTAGTTTTCGCTAAATCCAATATAGCCTGCCCCACATATATAGGCTTGTTCAGGAAAATCTGCAGCTTGTTAAGCTCAACAGCCACCAAGCTTTCACTGAAGATGGTGCAATTTTTAAAATCCCGTTTTGAAATATAGGCTTCCGCACCATATCTTCCACTCCACTCAGTTAGAAGGTGGATGTTGACCCTCTTCCGGACGTTCTCCATAGTTTTACCAAAGACTGCGTTGTTCATCAATTTGAAAAGATTTTTTTCAAAGTCATTTGTTGCCTTCTTGCGGAGCTCCGTATTGAGATCGATATATGATTTCAACCAGGGACTGTGTTTAAATTTAAGAACACGGTGGATTTTCATCAACATCAGTCCATTTGCTAGAGCCTGCTTCAGTGTCCTGTAGTGTATGATATATTTCTTTTCATTATGTAGAGTGGCCATCAGTTTAGTTACATCTCGCACATTCTCAGGAGGCTTCATCGTATTTGAATTTATGTGTTGTGGACAGAACGGTATATCTTTATGCTTATCATGTAAGTGTTTAGGATACTCCAAGTCTACTTCCAACATGTATCCTTCATCGGCATCATCTGCCACAGTTGTGACATCAATATTTGTATCTGCCCATTCGAACCCGCCATAAGGAAGGTACTGTGACATAGCCCATCCGTACTGATTGTTGACATCGAAGTACATCAGGAAAGTTGAGGGTTTGGATGGGTTATAGCTGTTGGGCATATATTTATTGTTTGCGTGAGCTCGGCGTTTGGAGCAAACTTGACTTAGACCTCCTCGAATACCTTGCTCGACAAATAGAAACATGTCGACATCAGTGAGAAGTTCAAACTCAATTCCGGTATACTTCATCATGGCATCCCACGTATAGCCCGGTAGTGTGAAATAGTGCGCAGGATCGAGTTTATGTGACTTGAGGATGCAGGTTCTGAACATTTCAAAGACATCAGCCAACAGGAGAATATCAGTTTTAATGTATAAGTCCACATAATCACCGAGATTCTGGCAGTTGAATGTGGTCCATACATCCTGAGCTCGTCGATACAAACGTCGGGGGCAGGGTTTATTTTCCAGCTTGTTATAAAATGTATCTTGAGATGGTAGAGCGGTCTCATCGAATCGACTAATCGAATCAATGTATTCATAAGGCATAACTCCTTTCTTCGTCAACAGTTTGAACTGATCTATAGGTACATCGGGAAACTGTGACTTCAGATTGGAGAACTCGGGAAGATACGATGCTAGTTTATTCAATGAACAATCCATGAAACGAAACGAGTCAATAAACCTAAATTGAATTGGGGTATCATCAACGTGCTTAGTGAAGGAAATATATTTCTCTTTGGTAATTGGGAGTAGATCAACCTTTCCAGCCATTCTTGTAGCAATGTCTCTAACGATGAAGTGTGCATCATATCCACTTAAATTATGAAAAACAACCGGAACAGTGTGAGTGTCCTTGTAGTTGATATTGCACCCTTCATGAGCAGCTCTCCGATAGTTATTTCCGGAAATAAGGTGGTTGTGATCTCGAACTTTCTTACAATCCGGAGTGAAAGGCTGCTCGCAAATATGGCAGTGTGAAGCAAGTTTGAATTGTGCTTCCTGCACCCAAGTCATATTGATATTATATGGACACCAAAAAACTGTTGCCATATCCTCAGCCAATTGAGACATTTCATCAGCAAACCACGCCATACAGTCCTGCCCACGATGAGACTTATAAAATGAAAGTGTATCATCATATGAACATTTCACGTAGTATCCTATGGCAGCTGGAACGTGATGCTGAGGTTTCTTGGGATCTTCAACTGGTTTCAAGGCCGATTCCAAGTCAGCATAAACCATGAAAGGTGCCTTCTCCTTGTTTTTGAAATTTTTAAACTTCAAAATATTCTTTCCCAGCTCTGGCATCCTTATTGCAGTTTCATTTAATTTTTGGCAGTCCTCAGTATGTTTATTCAGTTTTCCTTCAGAGCGAAAGTAGTGGAGGCAACGGTCACAGAAGAATTTTTGACACTTATGTTTACTCAGCTGTTTGGAAAGGAGTCCTGACATACTTTTAATCCATACAAAATGGTATTTGGTAGAAACATCGGAATGGTCATCAGAATAACGGTCTTGCACCAAGAGAAGATTAACGTGTCTCTCCTTCTTATCATCAGTAAGGAATGTTGGTAGTGTTTTGAACGAATTTTTTAATTTTTCAAGGATATAAACGTTAATCGAAATACCATTTTGTTTTTCAAATCTCGGAATTTGCTTTATGGTCAATGGAAATTGGATGCCTCCCAGTTTCAACACTGTTGAATAGCGGGGGTATGATGAAGTTCTACCAATATTTATTTGCGCTGGATGTAAAGCAGAAGTAACGGCCCAGGCAAAGCATGCTTGATCATTATTTCTGACATTGACGCAAGCTTTTTTTTTCATGATTTGAGGTGGCAACTCGATGTAAGAAGATCCAAGCTGCAGAGTAAACTTGTTGATATTCAGTAAAGTGAAGCCTAGAAATGATGCAAATCCCACGATATTTGCTGAATGCATCACTTTTATATGTATTCTTATGAGAACTGAAGCACACATTATTTGAAAACTGGGGGCCTTTGAAGCCAATCAGTTTTTCGCTAACTAGATTTTTTATGGAATAGACCATCACCCCCCACTCCATTATTTAGCGTTCAGTCTTCCGTCCGATTGAAAAGTTGAACCGAGGTTATAAATCAACTTCACTCGTATAAGTCTACTTTAGAACGTTGAACGTTTAACAGTAGAATTTTTTATAATTACAGTTATCACAATGTCAATATTTACTGATCTTGTGCGGTATATTGCCACCATACTGGGAGTCATCATCCCAAATTATAATGATGAAGTTGCAAGAGAGGGCCTTGAGGAGTGTACCAAGGGGATGAGAAGGATTCGGAAAGCGATGAAGAATGCAACTTCTATGGGAGAGAAGCAGCATCTGGAAGCGTGTTTGCGAAACATTAAGACGATGAGGAATCAGTTTAAGGCTGAGCAGAAAAAAGGGGCAGGGCATTCTTCTCGACCTGAAGGAGCGAGGGAACGTGTGAAATGGAATGACTCCGACTCAGCTTTCAAAAGCCGAATCAGGACTGGTGTTATTTCCAACCTCAAACACAAGGACCCCGGCTCTTTCCTGATTGACTCTAGAGCAATCTTCAAACGCCGCATTCATGACGCTCTCAAAAACGAAACGTCAGTCAAGGTGAACTCTGTTTTCTGTGGAGAATTCGAGATAGTGAAGGGAGCTAGTGTAGTAAAGAAGTATAAATACTTTACTACTACAAACTCGCCAATTTACCGGGACACCAATCTGGAGGAATAATAATAATAATAATAATAATAAATTTATTTGCCATCAATAAATATAAAAAAAAACAATAAATGTAAATCATTAGTACAATACAATATCAGCAAATGAATAAGTTGTTGCCCATAAAAGGTAAAACCTTGTGCATGAGCAATTAGCCTAATTAATTACATCAAAAGTTGCAAAGTTAATTACGTAGTTAATGAAACAATAATTACAGAATTCAGAATTGTGAAAATGTAGATACGACTGTGAAAATATAAATCTATGAAAATGTTATCATTGGAGAATATAAAAACATACAAGTGTAAAAGTGTAAAATGTATATATGTGAAATAAAAAGATATAAAATTGTGTAAATAGAAAATATATATAGGTATGTTTGAAGGTAAGAAAGTTTTTTTTTGTAAATAAAAGACTATACCTAGACATAATGAATACATATATAAAATTATCACGCCTCAGCATCGCAACAATGTGCATTCAGTATTATTTGCAAGCACGTATATTACAAAAAAAAAAAAAAAGTCTTGATTGCAAATTTTTTAAACTAGAACAGTTTCGATGATTATATTCACTTGGTTTTGAGCGGTTTACATTATAGTTAATTTTAATTATTAATTTTTTATACACTTTTTTGTATTGTTTTACCCCGATTCTGGTTTTTTTTTTTTTTTCAACATTGTCTTCGTGGGAATTATTCAATACATCCTTCTCTCAATAATTTGATTCACTCTCTCTGCAGGTATTGTTTGAAGCCAACCTTTAATTTTCTTTTTGAATATGTGCAGATTTCGGGTATGTCTAATCTCATTGGGTATTTCAGCATAAACGATAGGACTCAGATAAGTCAGAAACTTTTGGTGTTTTGCTGTCCCCACTTTGGGTATTTTTGATGTTTTTTGTTTGTATCTTGTGTCATGAGTATGTTCAATGGTAGCCATGGACTGTTTATTTTTATGATGGTAGATAGCTAGGTTAAGGAAATAGAGGTGTCGACAAGTGAATGTTTGTGACTCTTCAAAAAGTTTCACTGATGCATATGTATATGTTTTGTTATATATAATTTTCAACAACCATTTTTGGGTAACTTCAATTATATTCAAATAATTATTTGTTATTCCTCCCCAGACAGTTATAGCATAGTTTATATGTGTTTGAACCAAACTGTAGTACAACATTTTTAACTGCGTTATTGCAAATATTTTTTTGTAGAACTTGAACTTGTTTAATAGGGATCTTAATTTTCTTGCGACGTATTCTGCGTGTTTGTTCCATCGCAGGTTTTTATCTATAATTAACCCTAGGTATTTTATATGTGGTTTCATAGTTATTTCAATAATGGTCCCATCATTGTTGAAGGAGAGTGTGGCATAGTTAGGTAAATTGTTGTTGTAGTTTGCGAATGGAACAAAAAATGTCTTAGTGAAATTAATTGTGAGTATTCTGCTCTCAAACCACTGGATTATATTAATGAAATCATTCTCAACTTTACTCTTAAGGTTTGTCCAATTTTTATCGCGATATAATACAGCGGTATCGTCAGCAAAACTGACTATAGTTCCGTCAATATTTGATTCATAAAGATCGTTAATATATATGTTGAACAATAATGGTCCAATAACTGTACCCTGTGGCACTCCGTATTCTATGTATTGGTTAGAGCTGTACGAGTTTCCAATCTGGACACATTGCTTCCTATTAGATAAGTAGCTGCTGAAGAGTTTAGAAGAGATGCCTCTAAAACCAACATTTTCCAGAACCTTTAATAATTTTTCATGAGACACGGTATCAAAAGCTTTGGCCAAATCTACAAAAATGCATAGGGTTGCTTCACCTTTGTCCATTGCATCATAAGTTTCCTTCGTGAGCTTGACCATTGCATCTTGGGTAGATTTGGATTCTCGGAAACCGTACTGGTTATCTGAAAGTATTCGGTATTTCTTTAAAAATTTGCCCATTCTAATTTCCAGCAACTTTTCGAATATCTTTGCTATGTGGCTAATGAGCGATATAGGTCTGTAATTTATAACTTTCATTTTATTTCCCGTTTTATAAATGGGTTTTATAATGGAGTGCTTGAAAACATCCGGAAATATACCTGACTGCATTGCTTTGTTCATCATGAAGGAAATAGGTGCTGTTAGATGATCGACAAATTCTATTAATAGTTCTGATTTTATTCCGTCAATTCCAGGAGATTTGCCAGTTTTTAGCTGCAGTATTATTTCCCGTATTTCTCTTTCGTTGGTTTCTTCTAGATAAAACGAATTGACTAAAGTGGTTTCTTTGTAGCTTCTTGCAACTTTTTTACTTCCTATTGAAGTAATGGTTCCAAGATAAAGTTATTGCTCCAATCCTGAAAGATCTTGAAGAATTTCAAGAGAGAGATTCAGGGTGGGCGTTGAAGAAAGTGGTTAATCTAGGCGTAAATATCAACAAGTTTACTCCGCAGCATGGATCTTCTTACATCGAGTTGCCACCTCAAATCATGAAAAAAACAGCTTGCGTCAATGTCAGAAATAATGATCAAGCATGCTTTGCCTGGGCCGTTACTTCTGCTTTACATCCAGCGCAAATAAATATTGGTAGAACTTCATCATACCCCCGCTATTCAACAGTGTTGAAACTGGGAGGCATCCAATTTCCAATGACCATAAAGCAAATTCCGAGATTTGAAAAACAAAATGGTATTTCGATTAACGTTTATATCCTTGAAAAATTAAAAAATTCGTTCAAAACACTACCAACATTCCTTACTGATGATAAGAAGGAGAGACACGTTAATCTTCTCTTGGTGCAAGACCGTTATTCTGATGACCATTCCGATGCTTCTACCAAATACCATTTTGTATGGATTAAAAGTATGTCAAAACTCCTTTCCAAACAGCTGAGTAAACATAAGTGTCAAAAATTCTTCTGTGACCGTTGCCTCCACTACTTTCGCTCTGAAGGAAAACTGAATAAACATACTAAGGACTGCCAAAAATTAAATGAAACTGCAATAAGGATGCCAGAGCCGGGAAAGAATATTTTGAAGTTTAAAAATTTCAAAAACAAGGAGAAGGCATCTTTCATGGTTTATGCTGACTTGGAATCGGCCTTGAAACCAGTTGAAGATCCCAAGAAACCTCAGCATCACGTTCCAGCTGCCATAGGATACTACGTGAAATGTTCATATGATGATACACTTTCATTTTATAAGTCTCATCGTGGGCAGGACTGTATGGCGTGGTTTGCTGATGAAATGACTCAATTGGCTGAGGATATGACAACAGTTTTTTGGTGTCCATATAATATCAATATGACTTGGGTGCAGGAAGCACAATTCAAACTTGCTTCACACTGTCATATTTGCGAGCAGCCTTTCACTCCGGAATGTAAGAAAGTTCGAGATCACAACCACCTTATTTCCGGAAATAACTATCGGGGAGCTGCTCATGAAGGGTGCAATATCAACTACAAGGACACTCACACTGTTCCGGTTGTTTTTCATAATGTAAGTGGATATGATGCACACTTCATCGTTAGAGACATTGCTACAAGAATGGCTGGAAAGGTTGATCTACTCCCAATTACCAAAGAGAAATATATTTCCTTCACTAAGCACGTTGATGATACCCCAATTCAATTTAGGTTTATTGACTCGTTTCGTTTCAAGGCTTGTTCATTGGATAAACTAGCATCGTATCTTCCCGAGTTCTCCAATCTGAAGTCATAGTTTCCCGATGTACCTATAGATCAGTTCAAACTGTTGACGAAGAAAGGAGTTATGCCTTATGATTACATTGATTCGTTTAGTCGATTCGATGAGACCGCTCTACCATCTCAAGATACATTTTATAACAAGCTGGAAAATAAACCCTGCCCCCGACGTTTGTATCGACGAGCTCAGGATGTATGGACCACATTCAACTGCCAGAATCTCGGTGATTATGTGGACTTATACATGAAATCTGATATTCTCCTGTTGGCTGATGTCTTTGAGATGTTCAGAACCTGCATCCACAAGTCACATAAACTCGATCCTGCGCACTATTTCACACTACCGGGCTATACGTGGGATGCCATGATGAAGTATACCGGAATTGAGTTTGAACTTCTCACTGATGTGGACATGTTTCTATTTGTCGAGCGAGGTATTCGAGGAGGTCTAAGTCAAGTTTGCTCCAAACGCCGAGCTCACGCAAACAATAAATAAATGCCCAACAGCTATAACCCATCCAAACCCCCAACTTTCCTGATGTACTTCGATGTCAACAATCAGTACGGATGGGCGATGTCACAGTACCTTCCTTATGGCGGGTTCGAATGGGCAGATACAAATATTGATGTCACAACTGTGGCAGATGATGCCGATGAAGGATACATGTTGGAAGTAGACTTGGAGTATCCTAAACACTTACATGATAAGCATAAAGATATACCGTTCTGCCCACAACACATAAATTCAAAAACGATGATGCCTCCTGAGAATGTGCGAGATGTAACTAAACTGATGGCCACTCTACATAATAAAAAGAAATATATCATACACTACAGGACACTGAAGCAGGCTCTAGCAAATGGACTGATGTTGATGAAAATCCACCGTGTTCTTAAATTTAAACAAAGTCCCTGGTTGAAGTCATATATCGATCTCAATACGGAGCTCCGCAAGAAGGCAACAAATGACTTTGAAAAAATTCTTTTCAAATTGATGAACAACGCAGTCTTTGGTAAAACTATGGAGAACGTCCGGAAGAGGGTCAACATCCACCTTCTAACTGAGTGGAGTGGAAGATATGGTGCAGAAGCCTATATTTTAAAACCGGAGTTTAAAAATTGCACCATCTTCAGTGAAAAGTTGGTGGCTGTTGAGCTTAACAAGCTGCAGATTTTCCTGAACAAGCCTATATATGTGGGGCAAGCTATATTGGATTTAGCGAAAACTACCATCTATGATTTCCACTATGGTTATATGGCTGAACGTTTTGGAGAGGACTGTACCGTTATGTACACTGATACAGATTCTTTCGTATACGAGCTGCATCAGGACCCCTATGTAGTTAGGAAGGAGAACTGCCACAAACATTTTGACACTTCAGACTATCCCTCCGATAACATTTATGGAATTTCTCAGGTCAACAAGAAAGTATTGGGTATGATGAAAGATGAAAATAGTGGCGTGCTGATGACTAATTATGCAGGACTTCGCTCCAAATTGTATGCTACGAAAGTGTTGACATCAGATGCTGACATTATCGAAAAAAGAAGGGAAATGGAAGAAGCTGAGTATGATGAGGATGAAATCAATGAGATATTGATGAATTTTGGAACAACTAAGAAGGCTAAGGGCGTGAAATCGTCTGTGGTTAGAACTAAGATTACATTCGATGATTATGTGGAATGTCTGAACAGTTGGAAATGTATGACTGTAACCCAGAGACTAATCCGCTCTGAGAAACATCAAGTACACTCAATTGTACAGGACAAAATTGCGCTCAACCCACATGACGATAAACGCTACCTGATACCAAACTCAGATAAAACTTTACCTTGGGGACATTATTCAATAAAAGAAAATTTGATGGATACCTCATAATAACTTTGTATATATATGCTAAAATAAAATGTATAATTTGATGAATATTTTCTCATGATTGGTGGTTATGCTATGCCTACTGGGGAGTCTTCCACAATAAATAAAGGGTAACGCATTGGCAGTTCTACGTCCTGGGTGATGTGGAAACGGACTGATAGCGATATTCAACAAACGCTGAATTTTGAAGTATTTTGAATCTGCTTCATATTAATATCATTTTTGATTCTCTAATGATACTTGTTGTTAAAATCACTTTTGAAAGGTATATTCGGTTCATTGGATTAATTCATTATCAATCTCTGTACTTCGCACACAAACATATGAAACTGAGCTACAGCTTTATTGATAGTGAAGAAGCATTTGGTTGAATAAAAAACATCTATTTGAAAATTCCTAAAGAAAATAGTTTACAAAAATATCAAAATTTTCCTTATCACACTAAAATCTAAAACTCCTCAAGATTAAAATGCGATAATAGATTAAACTATACCCATAGGGTTCTTCTATGATGCTCTGCAACTAAAATCAAACTGACCACGTAGGTAATAGCTGAGCTACAGCTTTATTGATAGTGAAGAAGCATTTGGTTGAATAAAAAAACATCAATTTGAAAATTCCTAAAGAAAATAGTTTAGTTTGGACCCTTATCAATGCTCTATCTCGATTTTTAATGATTGGGCACCTTCCTGATGATAGAGAGTGCTGACGTATTCGGTCTCGATGACATACATTTCCGATTGGGATCGCACGGTGAAACGCTAGCGTTTTTTTTCCTATCTTGAATGATTTTTGAACACTCTGTGTATATCTAAGAAAATTTTAAAACACTCAGTATGAAATATCACCATATTTTTCCCATTTTCCACATGACATTTGACACTTGCATCAGCCATGTTTTTTCTCTTAAATAACGTGTGATACGCCCTGTATATACTATTGCTGAATACGTTGCTACTCACAATGACCCATTTTCCATCTGACACATACATGTAGCAGCCATGTTTTTATGTACCTGTACAACCATGTTTATTTGTCACATATTTTTTTTTTCTTCAACGATATTACCAATGACAACTGACAGATATCGAGTGTGAGGCGCCGCCGATATATTGAGCAACGTTCTATACAAAAAATGTCAAACTTTAACGAACCGAAAATATCTAAATTTTACTTATCGCACTCAGATCTGAAACTCCTCGAGATTAAAAATGTGATATGGATTCAGACAGTCTTGGAGAAATAACTGACCGCATACTTGCAATGGGCGGGAATTAATCAGATTGGTTTCAATTAAACAAGTCTTATGTCGAGAAGAAATTAAAGTTGCTTAACCCTCTCCCCACCCACCTGATGATGGATAAAAAAAAGAAACAGAGTAAAACTGCAAAAATGTGATCAAAATATACGTTTTTCGCGTTCCAAAAAACACAACTGAAAATTGAAACGCTTCAACATGCAAAAATGCAACCACAATAAACGTTTTTCGCGTTTTAAAAAAACAGCCTTAAATTAAACCGAAAAACTCTATGTTTCTTATGAAGATTTGGCATTTCAAAATTGCTCAAAATACACGTTTTTGCGTTCGAAAAAACAACTGAAATTAGAAACGCTAAAACATGCCAAAATGCGACCACAATAACCGTTTCTTGCGTTCAAAAAAAAACAGCTAAAATTTGAAACGGTAAAAGATGCAAAAATGCGACTAAAATAGACGTTTTATAAGGTTAGTTCGTTCTGCTTTGATCAAACTTGATCTCCCATAAAAGTTGTCTTATTAGAGTACCCGCATGTTTCTATCTTTACTGATAACGAAGTTAGGGTCCTTTGCCCATTTGGCATTGGAAAATGCTTAACAATGTTTCTTGACATCGAAACAAACCCATTGGTGTCGAAATTATTAAAATCGCACGACCGATAGTAACTAAATTTGGACCCTCATCAATGCTCTATTTTTAATCATAGGAAGTGTTTATTTTCTGATGATTCGTAAAGGTCCAAAAAGGTTGGTAATTCACATATTGGGCACCTTCCTGATGATAGAGAGCGCTGACGTATTCGGTCTCGATGACATGTAATACATTTCAGATTGGGATCGCACGTTGAAACGCTAAACTCCTGTTAAAACATCATGTTTTTTTTTTATAAATGAGATGCTCTGTATACCTTCTTGATTAGGATTGAAACGTCCTATTAGCGGTTTTTTTCATATCTTGAATAGTTTTTGAACACTCTGTGTATGTCTAACAAATTTTTGGAACACTCAGTATGAAATATCACCATATTTTTCTATTGGGTCCCCATATCCCCAATGATACGTATTTTCTGCGTCCCTTTTTCCACATGCCATTTGACACTTGCATCAGCCATGTTTTTTTCTCTTAAATAACGTGCGATACGCCCTGTATATACTATTGCTGAATACTTTGCTACTCCCAATGACCCATTTTCCATCTGACCTGTACAACCATGTTTATTTGTCACATATTTTTTTTTCTTCAACGATATTACCAATGACAACTGACAGATGTCGAGTGTGAGGCGCCGCCGATATATTGAGCGACGTTCTATACAAAAAAATGTCAAACGTTAACGAACCGACTTCTAACATTTGAGCGATGAGTACATAACGCATTAAAATGTGAGGTTTATGGCACTTATGGCAGTTGACGGAAGGAAATTCTATCATTTTCTTGATCCCCCATAAAAGTTGTCTTATTAGAGTAGCCGCACGTTTCTGTATCTTTACTAATAACGAAGATAGCCTCCTATGCCCTTTTGGCATTGGATAATGCTTAAAAATGTTTCTTGACATCGAAAAGAATCCATTGATGCCCAAATTATCGAAATCGGACAACCGGAAGTGAAAACCGGAAGTGGCCATTTTATTGCATATTTGAACTCTCCTCGATGTGGATAATCCGAATTCACTATTACTCTTCTTCTACATCAATTTTTTCAAACCGGAAGTGCTTATTTTTCGATGATTCGTATAGATCCGACATATCGTTAATGCGTTATTTGGACACTGATGGATTTGATGTATTCCTTCATGATGTCAAATGGTGGTCATGTTTTTTTTTTCTCAAAACACTCGGTAGATATTTTCTATCTATGATGAGACATATGACAAATAACAGAAGCTGTTATCTTTTTTCCAAAAGCAATGATGTTTAAATCAAAACGCCCCTGTATATATTTTCCCCAATAAAATTTGTGAGACGTCCCTGTACAACTGTGATGAGCGTTGACCACTCAGAAGCTGCAATGTTTTTTTTTAAATTGAATCCCCATACCCTCCATGTGTTTTTTCTTTAACCTCCATGTTTTTTCTCTTAAATGATATGTTGGTACACCTGGTATACTAAATCTAATGAGCAGCCGCCATGTTTTTTTCTCTCATAAATTATATGTGATACAGCCTGTATACTAAATCTAACGAGCAGCCGCCATTTTTTTATTCTCTTAAATTATATGTTTTGAGACACCCTGTATACTAAATAAGACAAGCACCCACCATGTTATATTCTCTTAAATAATATGTTGGTACACCAGGTATACTAAATCAAACGAGCAGCCGCCATATTTTTCTCTCTTAAATGATATGTTTTGAGACACCCTATACACATAGCTTGTTGAAACGCTAGACCACCGTTGAACCGCAATTTTTTCACATTTATTCCAAACATCATTATTATTATCAGACTCACAATCATTATTTTTTTTAAATATTCAAACACCGTGCTCTGGTAGCTGGAGAAATATATATCCCACATTTGTACATCAACTTGTACGAAGTCTCCGTGGAGACAAGGCTAGCGTCACTCGCTACCAAACTTAAACCGCTGGTTCAAACCTCGTTCTCGGAAATCTTTTTTTCTTTAAAATCCAATTCAATCAATTCAAAATATGTGTGCGCCGCGCTCTATTGGCAAAATGTTATCAATCAACTGGATCTCTCTCGACTACGTCACACGATGAACGCGAAGCAGTGACGCGTGACCTTGAAAGGAACCAAAATTGCCAGAACGGACCACCATAAGAAAATACATGGGATTTTGATCTAGAAGCCCCCCAGCCTATTTACTTCTAAAATCTATAAATTTGTGTCGATTTAGTTATCAGCATTACCAAGATTTTGGATGAAATCACAATAACGCAGTTTTTCCTCTGATTATAAAAGTAATTTCGCGGGAATACATACATGATTATTCCCCATTCGTATAGGATATATGAGGCAGTGGTCTTCCAAAGAATAGTATCGGTGCAGCACTATAATCCAAATCTCGAAATTTCCACCTACGTCAGTGTTCCTTGTGACTTCTATTTATTCTTCCCTTCGAAAACATGCTTTTTTCCATCGAAGTCTTTGCGCAGAGTATCTCACAACCAAACCTCCAGTTTTAGTTTTCGTTGTGACTCCGCTGCCCACAAGCACTTTCCGTCGACAAGATCCTTCCTTCCGATCAGTTCTTTGTTCAGAGAAATTGGCAACTTCCCTTACGTCATTTTTCATTTTAGATCTGCGGTTAACGGCTCTTTTTGTGTGGACGATGAGCTTTCTCCTAGTTAACAGTTTTTTCAGCGATTCTGACATCGACCCTACGTCAATTTTCATTGTGGCTCGTTGGTCGACGATATGGTCTTTCGTGTCCTGAGCATTTGAAGTTGATGGCTCTAATATTTCCTCTACGTATACGTCTAGTTTGGCTCTCCGGTCCACAAAGTAATCCCTCAAAGCTGGCATGGAATGATCATTTGCATTGACAATCCTGCTTCGTGAAAAATCGATTCGGCCTGCCGTATTGCAACTGTCTTTCCGTCAATAACATGTTTGCTCATTGCTAATGCTCTGAACATAGATCCTGAGGAATTAAATACGACAGATGCTTTTGCCATACCAGATTTTCGATCCTTATTCACTTTGATGTACTCAGCGATGCCAAATTGTCCGAAATGGTATCTTAGTGAATTTATTGAAATCCCATTCCGCAAACCATCTACTATTAATTTCCTTCCATTTTCATCCTCATGTTGCCAAGTTTGATTTGGCACTACATATGAATCTCGTCGATATTCCATTTCTATTTTATGTTTACACTACACTGCTTCTAATAATTGTGATACATTATCTATTAGCTCGGCATTATTTATACTAAACTATGTTATTAATAAACAATTAGATTATTTAAAATTGTTATGTTACTTAATTAGTTTCAATTTCAACAATAACATCCAATAAGAATAATTATATTATATTATGAAACAGATATATAGAATAATAGAAATTATTACCTTTTTCCGTCAATCAAGAAAACAATTAACTAACTATGAACTCATCATATGTTTCGGTGACTTCAATATTAATATAATGAACATAAACTTGAATCCCTGCATACAATTAACTGGCATACTTGAGGCATTCAATTTCATTCAACTAATCATGGAACCCACTTGCGTTACTGATACTAGTGCCTCACTTCTTGATTTAGTATTCACTAATATATCTTCAGATAAATGTGTAACACAGGTGATAGATAATAATATTTCTGATCGTTTTCTCATTAAATTTCATCCAAAATCTTGGTAATGCTAATAACTATATCGATACAAAAAATAAAAATGTATAGATTTTACAATTCTTTTGATTTTCTTCCTCAATTAAATGTACCGAAAACAAAAGTATCTTATCGACCTTTTCATCGTACTGACTTAGAGGCTTTCCAAAACGATCTTGTTTCTGTGGTTTGGAATTCAATTAATGAAACTTCACTACTTCTGCTATAGAAACCGAAAAGAAGGTTTACCTACGACAAAAATTCAACAACTCTAATTCCAAAGAATCATGGAACGAACTAAAGAAACCCAATGTTAACTATGACGACATTTCACTTAAAAATGGTGATTTCGAGAAAAAGGGCATTGTTTCGACTAAAACCCTTCGAAAACTTTGTCAATTTGTCAGAGAAAGTTATTTTTGTGGTATGAATCGACATAAGAAATTTTGATTGTGCGAGGGAGTGTTTGACGAATTGTAACTTGTGTTGAATCATTCCAAAGCTCAAGATGGAAATTGATACAGACTTTTACCATGATATTTGGTTAATACTGTCAACGTTGATGACTATTTCGTAGAATTGTAAAATCTACAAATTTTTATTTTTTGTATCGATTTAGTTATCAGCATTTCCAAGATTTTGGATGAAATCACAATAACGCAGTCCAGTTATTCCTCTGATTATAAAAGTAATTTCGCGTCATAACATAATCGCCTGTAGTAAAATAGTAATATTAGTTCGGCGTGTTAGTCAAATCACCAGAATACTGTCAATGTGCCTCCGAGAGTACTCAAATTCATCCTGTACCTTATCGTAACACATTTCTATAAAGTTGAAGAGCTTCCAAATAAACTTCATTCATATGACATTTTTCGTATTATTTTGAATTAGAATTTTAGGGGTCTACCCTTTATTGAGTAATTTTATGCAAACATTCACAGATTATATTTTCATCAATACCAATCGATTGGTGTTCGTCCTATCTCTATAAAGTTCAGCTGGAGTTGAGGCGAGACATTTTCCGTAATCTACTCCTTGTGGTTTATAGAAAATGAAACAAATTACTTTTTGACAATTGTTTTTATTGGCAAGAATATAAACGTCCAATGAATCTGTAAGTATACAAATAAACTCAATATACATATCTTTTTTCAATAGTATACCAGAAAAAGGAAATTAAAGCTGCATTTGTTGATTGCGGGAATACATACATGATTATTCCCCATTCGTATCGGATATATGAGGCAGTGGTCTTCCAAAGAATAGTATCGGTGCAGCACTATAATCCAAAACTCATGAAATTTCCACCTACGTCAGTGTTCCTTGTGACTTCTATTTATTCTTCCCTTCGAAAACATGCTTTGGTCCATCGAAGTCTTTGCGCAGAGTATCTCACAACCAAACCTCCAGTTTTAGTTTTCGTTGTGACTCCGCGGCCCACAAGCACTTTGCGTCGACAAGATCCTTCCTTCCGATCAGTTCTTTGTTCAGAGAAATTGGCAACTTCCCTTACGTCATTTTTCATTTTAGATCTGCGGTTAACGGCTCTTTTTGTGTGGACGATGAGCTTTCTCCTAGTTAACAGTTTTTCCAGCGATTCTGACATCGACCCTACGTCAATTTTCAGTGTGGCTCGTTGGTCGACGATATGGTCTTTCGTGTCCTGAGCATTTGAAGTTGATGGCTCTAATATTTCCTCTACGTATACGTCTAGTTTGGCTCTCCGGTCCACAATGTAATCCCTCAAAGCTGGCATGGAATGATCATTTGACGTTGACAATCCTGCTTCGTGAAAAATCGATTCGGCCTGCCGTATTGCAACTGTCTTTCCGTCAATAACATGTTTGCTCATTGCTAATGCTCTGAACATAGATCCTGAGGAATTAAATACGACAGATGCTTTTGCCATACCAGATTTTCGATCCTTACTCACTTTGATGTAATCAGCGATGCCAAATTGTCCGAAATGGTATCTTAGTGAATTTATTGAAATCCCATTCCGCAAACCATCTACTATTAATTTCCTTCCATTTTCATCCTCATGTTGCCAAGTTTGATTTGGCACTACATATGAATCTCGTCGATATTCCATTTCTATTTTATGTTTACACTACACTGCTTCTAATAATTGTGATACATTATCTATCAGCTCGGCATTATTTATACTAAACTATGTTATTAATAAACAAATAGATAATTCAAAATTGATATGTTACTTAATTAGTTTCAATTTCAACAATAACATCCAATAAGAATTATTATATTATATTATAAAACAGATATATAGAATAATAGAAATTATTACCTTTTTCCGTCAATCAAGAAAACAATTAACTAACTATGAACTCATCATATGTTTCGGTGACTTCAATATTAATATGTTGAACATAAACTTGAATCCCTGCATACAATTAACTGGCATACTTGAGGCATTCAATTTCATTCAACTAATCATGGAACCCACTTGCGTTACTGATACTAGTGCCTCACTTCTTGATTTAGTATTCACTAATATATCTTCAGATAAATGTGTAACACAGGTGATAGATAATAATATTTCTGATCGTTTTCTCATTAAATTTCATCCAAAATCTTGGTAATGCTAATAACTATATCGATACAAAAAATAAAAATGTATAGATTTTACAATTCTTTTGATTTTCTTCCTCAATTAAATGTACCGAAAACAAAAGTATCTTATCGACCTTTTCATCGTACTGACTTAGAGGCTTTCCAAAACGATCTTGTTTCTGTGGTTTGGAATTCAATTAATGAAACTGTGAATATTGATGAAAAAATCGATATCTTGAACCACAATATCAAATTCCTAATCGACATCCATTTGCCAATCCTCATATTTTATTCAAAAAAAGCCGTATGCACCTTGGATTACCGATAATATCAAGCTTATGCAAAACCTGCGCGATAAAGCACTAAAATAATACAAAAATTGCCGTACTCTGGAACAATGGTCATACTATAAACAAATTCGAAACTTCACTACTTCTGCTATAGAAACCGAAAAAAAGGTTTACCTACGACAAAAATTCAACAACTCTAATTCCAAAGAATCATGGAACGAACTAAAGAAACCCATTGTTAACTATGACGACATTTCACTTAAAAATGTTGATTTCGAGAAAAAGGGCATTGTTTCGACTAAAACCCTTCGAAAACTTTGTCAATTCGTCAGAGAAAGTTATTTTTGTGGTATGATTCGACATAAGCTCGTGAAGATACATTTGAGGAGAGTTCGCGATAAAAAAATTTAGAAATTTTGATTGTGCGAGGGAGTGTTTGACGAATTGTAACTTGTGTTGAATCATTCCAAAACAAAGCTCAAGATGGAAATTGATACAGACTTTTACCATGATATTTGGTTATTACTGTCAACGTTGATGACTATTTCGTAGAATTGTAAGATCTATACATTTTTATTTTTTGAATCGATTCAGTTATCAGCATTACCAAGATTTTGGATGAAATCACAATAACGCAGTCAAGTTTTTCCTCTAATTATAAAAGTAATTTCGCGTCATAACATAATCGCCTGTAGTAAAATAGTAATATTAGTTCGGCGTGTTAGTCAAATCACCAGAATACTGTCAATGTGCCTCCGAGAGTACTCAAATTCATCCTGTACCTTATCGTAACACATTTCTATAAAGTTGAAGAGCTTCCAAATAAACTTCATTTATATGACATTTTTCGTATTATTTTGAATTAGAATTTTAGGGGTCTACCCTTTATTGAGTAATTTTATGCAAACATTCACAGATTATATTTTCATCAATACCAATCGATTGGTGTTCGCCCTATCTCTATAAAGTTCAGCTGGAGTTGAGGCGAGACATTTTCCGTAATCTACTCCATGTGGTTTATAGAAAATGAATCAAATTACTTTTTGACAATTGTTTTTATTGGCAAGAATATAAACGTCCAATGAAACTGTAAGTATACAAATAAACTCAATATACATATCTTTTTTCAATAGTATACCAGAAAAAGGAAATTAAAGCTGCATTTGTTGATTGCGGGAATACATACATGATTATTCCCCATTCGTATCGGATATATGAGGCAGTGGTCTTCCAAAGAATAGTATCGGTGCAGCACTATAATCCAAAACTCATGAAATTTCCACCTACGTCAGTGTTCCTTGTGACTTCTATTTATTCTTCCCTTCGAAAACATGCTTTGGTCCATCGAAGTCTTTGCGCAGAGTATCTCACAACCAAACCTCCAGTTTTAGTTTTCGTTGTGACTCCGCGGCCCACAAGCACTTTGCGTCGACAAGATCCTTCCTTCCGAT
Organism: Chrysolina americana; assembly: GCA_958502065.1. NCBI lineage: Eukaryota > Metazoa > Arthropoda > Insecta > Coleoptera > Chrysomelidae > Chrysolina > Chrysolina americana. The sequence continues at coordinate 59,895,450 of OY293412.1, forward strand.
CAGTTCTTTGTTCAGAGAAATTGGCAACTTCCCTTACGTCATTTTTCATTTTAGATCTGCGGTTAACGGCTCTTTTTGTGTGGACGATGAGCTTTCTCCTAGTTAACAGTTTTTCCAGCGATTCTGACATCGACCCTACGTCAATTTTCAGTGTGGCTCGTTGGTCGACGATATGGTCTTTCGTGTCCTGAGCATTTGAAGTTGATGGCTCTAATATATCCTCTACGTATACGTCCAGTTTGGCTCTCCGGTCCACAATGTAATCCCTCAAAGCTGGCATGGAATGATCATTTGACGTTGACAATCCTGCTTCGTGAAAAATCGATTCGGCCTGCCGTATTGCAACTGTCTTTCCGTCAATAACATGTTTGCTCATTGCTAATGCTCTGAACATAGATCCTGAGGAATTAAATACGACAGATGCTTTTGCCATACCAGATTTTCGATCCTTATTCACTTTGATGTAATCAGCGATGCCAAATTGTCCGAAATGGTATCTTAGTGAATTTATTGAAATCCCATTCCGCAAACCATCTACTATTAATTTCCTTCCATTTTCATCCTCATGTTGCCAAGTTTGATTTGGCACTACATATGAATCTCGTCGATATTCCATTTCTATCTTATGATTACACTACACTGCTTCTAATAATTGTGATACAATATCTATTAGCTCGGCATTATTTATACTAAACTATGTTATTAATAAGCAATTAGATAATTCAAAATTGTTATGTTACTTAATTAGTTTCAATTTCAACAATATAATCCAATAAGAATTATTATATTATATTATAAAACAGATATATAGAATAATAGAAATTATTATCTTTTTCCGTCAATCAAGAAAACAATTAACTAACTATGAACTCATCGTATGTTTCGGTGACTTCAATATTAATATGTTGAACATAAACTTGAATCCCTGCATACAATTAACTTGCATACTTGAGGCATTCAATTTCATTCAACTAATCATGGAACCCACTTGCGTTACTGATACTAGTGCCTCACTTCTTGATTTAGTATTCACTAATATATCTTCAGATAAATGTGTAACACAGGTGATAGATAATAATATTTCTGATCGTTTTCTCATTAAATTTCATCCAAAATCTTGGTAATGCTAATAACTATATCGATACAAAAAATAAAAATGTATAGGTTTTACAATTCTTTTGATTTTCTTCCTCAATTAAATGTACCGAAAACAAAAGTATCTTATCGACCTTTTCATCGTACTGACTTAGAGGCTTTCCAAAACGATCTTGTTTCTGTGGTTTGAAATTCAATTAATGAAACTGTGAATATTGATGAAAATATCGATATCTTGAACCACAATATCAATTTCCTAATCGACATCCATTTGCCAATCCTCATATTTTATTCAAAAAAAGCCGTATGCACCTTGGATTACCGATAATATCAAGCTTATGCAAATCCTGCGCGATAAAGCACTAAAATAATACAAAAATTGCCGTACTCTGGAACAATGGTCATACTATAAACAAATTCGAAACTTCACTACTTCTGCTATAGAAACCGAAAAGAAGGTTTACCTACGACAAAAATTCAACAACTCTAATTCCAAAGAATCATGGAACGAACTTAAGAAACCTAATGTTAACTATGACATTTCACTTAAAAATGTTGATTTCGAGAAAAAGGGCATTGTTTCGAACAAAACCCTTCGAAAACTTTGTCAATTCGTCAGAGAAAGTAATTTTTGTGGTATGAATCGACATAAGCTCGTGAAGATACATTTGAGGAGAGTTCGCGATAAAAAAAAATTTAGAAATTTTGATTGTGCGAGGGAGTGTTTGACGAATTGTAACTTGTGTTGAATCATTCCAAAACAAATCTCACGATGGAAATTGATACAGACTTTTACCATGATATTTGGTTAATACTGTCAACGTTGATGACTATTTCGAAGAATTGTAAAATCTATAAATTTTTATTTTTTGTATCGATTTAGTTATCAGTATTACCAAGATTTTGGATGAAATCACAATAACGCAGTCAAGTTTTTCCTCTGATTATAAAAGTAATTTCGCGTCATAACATAATCGCCTGTAGTAAAATAGTAATATTAGTTCGGCGTGTTAGTCAAATCACCAGAATACTGTCAATGTGCCTCCTAGAGTACTCAAATTCATCCTGTACCTTATCGTAACACATTTCTATAAAGTTGAAGAGCTTCCAAATAAACTTCATTCATATAACATTTTTCGTATTATTTTGAATTAGAATTTTAGGTGTCTACCCTTTATTGAGTAATTTTATGCAAACATTCACAGATTATATTTTCATCAATACCAATCGATTGGTGTTCGCCCTATCTCTATAATGTTCAGCTGGAGTTGAGGCGAGATATTTTCCGTAATCTACTCCTTGTGGTTTATAGAAAATGAAACAAATTACTTTTTGACAATTGTTTTTATTGGCAAGAATATAAACGTCCAATGAAACTGTAAGTATACAAATAAACTCAATATACATATCTTTTTTAAAAAGTATACCAGAATAAGGAAATTAAAGCTGCATTTGTTGATTGCGGGAATACATACATGATTATTCCCCATTCGTATTGGATATATGAGGCAGTGGTTTTCCAAAGAATAGTATCGGTGCAGCACTCTAATCCAAAACTTATGAAATTTCCTCCTACGTCAGTGTTCCTTGTGACTTCTATTTATTCTTCCCTTCGAAAACATGCTTTTTTCCAAGTCTTTGCGCAGAGTATCTCACAACCAAACCTCCAGTTTTAGTTTTCGTTGTGACTCCGCGGCCCACAAGCACTTTCCGTCGACAAGATCCTTCCTTCCGATCAGTTCTTTGTTCAGAGAAATTGGCAACTTCCCTTACGATATTTTTCATTTTAGATCTGCGGTTAACGGCTCTTTTTGTGTGAACGATGAGCTTTCTCCTAGTTAACAGTTTTTCCAGCGATTCTGACATCGACCCTACGTCAATTTTCAGTGTGGCTCGTTGGTCGACGATATGGTCTTTCGTGTCCTGAGCATTTGAAGTTGATGGCTCTAATATATCCTCTACGTATACGTCCAGTTTGGCTCTCCGGTCCACAATGTAATCCCTCAAAGCTGGCATGGAATGATCATTTGACGTTGACAATCCTGCTTCGTGAAAAATCGATTCGGCCTGCCGTATTGCAACTGTCTTTCCGTCAATAACATGTTTGCTCATTGCTAATGCTCTGAACATAGATCCTGAGGAATTAAATACGACAGATGCTTTTGCCATACCAGATTTTCGATCCTTATTCACTTTGATGTAATCAGCGATACCAAATTGTCCGAAATGGTATCTTAGTGAATTTATTGAAATCCCATTCCGCAATCCATCTACTATTAATTTCCTTCCATTTTCATCCTCATGTTGCCAAGTTTGATTTGGCACTACATATGAATCTCGTCGATATTTCATTTCTATCTTATGATTACACTACACTGCTTCTAATAATTGTGATACAATATCTATTAGCTCGGCATTATTTATACTAAACTATGTTATTAATAAGCAATTAGATAATTCAAAATTGTTATGTTACTTAATTAGTTTCAATTTCAACAATATAATCCAATAAGAATTATTATATTATATTATAAAACAGATATATAGAATAATAGAAATTATTATCTTTTTCCGTCAATCAAGAAAACAATTAACTAACTATGAACTCATCGTATGTTTCGGTGACTTCAATATTAATATGTTGAACATAAACTTGAATCCCTGCATACAATTAACTTGCATACTTGAGGCATTCAATTTCATTCAACTAATCATGGAACCCACTTGCGTTACTGATACTAGTGCCTCACTTCTTGATTTAGTATTCACTAATATATCTTCAGATAAAAGTGTAACACAGGTGATAGATAATAATATTTCTGATCGTTTTCTCATTAAATTTCATCCAAAATCTTGGTAATGCTAATAACTATATCGATACAAAAAATAAAAATGTATAGGTTTTACAATTCTTTTGATTTTCTTCCTCAATTAAATGTACCGAAAACAAAAGTATCTTATCGACCTTTTCATCGTACTGACTTAGAGGCTTTCCAAAACGATCTTGTTTCTGTGGTTTGGAATTCAATTAATGAAACTGTGAATATTGATGAAAATATCGATATCTTGAACCACAATATCAATTTCCTAATCGACATCCATTTGCCAATCCTCATATTTTATTCAAAAAAAGCCGTATGCACCTTGGATTACCGATAATATCAAGCTTATGCAAATCCTGCGCGATAAAGCACTAAAATAATACAAAAATTGCCGTACTCTGGAACAATGGTCATACTATAAACAAATTCGAAACTTCACTACTTCTGCTATAGAAACCGTAAAGGAGGTTTACCTACGACAAAAATTCAACAACTCTAATTCCAAAGAATCATGGAACGAACTTAAGAAACCTAATGTTAACTATGACGACATTTCACTTAAAAATGTTGATTTCGAGAAAAAGGGCATTGTTTCGACTAAAACCTTTCGAAAACATTGTCAATTCGTCAGAGAAAGTTATTTTTGTGGTATTATTCGACATAAGCTCGTGAAGATACATTTGAGGAGAGTTCGCGATAAAAAATTTTAGAAATTTTGATTGTGCGAGGGAGAGTTTGACGAATTGTAACTTGTGTTGAATCATTCCAGAACAAAGCTCAAGATGGAAATTAACACAGACTTTTACCATGATATTCGGTTATTACTGTCAACGTTGATGACTATTTCGGAGAATTGTGAAATCTATACATTTTTATTTTTTGTATCGATTCAGTTATTAGCATTACCATGATTTTGGATGAAATCACAATAACGCAGTCCAGTTTTTCCTCAGATTATAAAAGTAATTTCGCGTCATAACATAATCGCCTGTAGTAAAATAGTAATATTAGTTCGGCGTGTTAGTCAAATCACCAGAATACTGTCAATGTGCCTCCGAGAGTACTCAAATTCATCCTGTACCTTATCGTAACACATTTCTATAAAGTTGATGAGCTTCCAAATAAACTTCATTCATATGACATTTTTCGTATTATTTTGAATTAGAATTTTCAAGTTTTTCCTCTGATTATAAAAGTAATTTCGCGTCATAACATAATCGCCTGTAGTAAAATAGTAATATTAGTTCGGCGTGTTAGTCAAATCACCAGAATACTGTCAATGTGCCTCCTAGAGTACTCAAATTCATCCTGTACCTTATCGTAACACATTTCTATAAAGTTGAAGAGCTTCCAAATAAACTTCATTCATATGACATTTTTCGTATTATTTTGAATTAGAATTTTAGGGGTCTACCCTTTATTGAGTAATTTTATGCAAACATTCACAGATTATATTTTCATCTAATTCCAAAGAATCATGGATCGAACTAAAGAAACCCAATGTTAACTATGACGACATTTCACTTAAAAATGTTGATTTCGAGAAAAAGGGCATTGTTTCGAACAAAACCCTTCGAAAACTTTGTCAATTCGTCAGAGAAAGTAATTTTTGTGGTATGAATCGACATAAGCTCGTGAAGATACATTTGAGGAGAGTTCGCGATAAAAAAAAATTTAGAAATTTTGATTGTGCGAGGGAGTGTTTGACGAATTGTAACTTGTGTTGAATCATTCCAAAACAAAGCTCACGATGGAAATTGATACAGACTTTTACCATGATATTTGGTTAATACTGTCAACGTTGATGACTATTTCGTAGAATTGTAAAATCTATAAATTTTTATTTTTTGTATCGATTTAGTTATCAGTATTACCAAGATTTTGGATGAAATCACAATAACGCAGTCAAGTTTTTCCTCTGATTATAAAAGTAATTTCGCGTCATAACATAATCGCCTGTAGTAAAATAGTAATATTAGTTCGGCGTGTTAGTCAAATAACCAGAATACTGTCAATGTGCCTCCTAGAGTACTCAAATTCATCCTGTACCTTATCGTAACACATTTCTATAAAGTTGAAGAGCTTCCAAATAAACTTCATTCATATGACATTTTTCGTATTATTTTGAATAAGAATTTTAGGGGTCTACCCTTTATTGAGTAATTTTATGCAAACATTCACAGATTATATTTTCATCAATACCAATCGATTGGTGTTCGCCCTATCTCTATAAAGTTCAGCTGGAGTTGAGGCGAGACATTTTCCGTAATCTACTCCTAGTGGTTTATAGAAAATGAAACAAATTACTTTTTGACAATTGTTTTTATTGGCAAGAATATAAACGTCCAATGAAACTGTAAGTATACAAATAAACTCAATATACATATCTTTTTTCAAAAGTATACCAGAATAAGGAAATTAAAGCTGCATTTGTTGATTGCGGGAATACATACATGATTATTCCCCATTCGTATTGGATATATGAGGCAGTGGTTTTCCAAAGAATAGTATCGGTGCAGCACTCTAATCCAAAACTTATGAAATTTCCTCCTACGTCAGTGTTCCTTGTGACTTCTATTTATTCTTCCCTTCGAAAACATGCTTTTTTCCATCGAAGACTTTGCGCAGAGTATCTCACAACCAAACCTCCAGTTTTAGTTTTCGTTGTGACTCCGCGGCCCACAAGCACTTTCCGTCGACAAGATCCTTCCTTCCGATCAGTTCTTTGTTCAGAGAAATTGGCAACTTCCCTTACGTTATTTTTCATTTTAGATCTGCGGTTAACGGCTCTTTTTGTGTGAACGATGAGCTTTCTCCTAGTTAACAGTTTTTCCAGCGATTCTGACATCGACCCTACGTCAATTTTCAGTGTGGCTCGTTGGTCGACGATATGGTCTTTCGTGTCCTGAGCATTTGAAGTTGATGGCTCTAATATATCCTCTACGTATACGTCCAGTTTGGCTCTCCGGTCCACAATGTAATTCCTCAAAGCTGGCATGGAATGATCATTTGACGTTGACAATCCTGCTTCGTGAAAAATCGATTCGGCCTGCCGTATTGCAACTGTCTTTCCGTCAATAACATGTTTGCTCATTGCTAATGCTCTGAACATAGATCCTGAGGAATTAAATACGACAGATGCTTTTGCCATACCAGATTTTCGATCCTTATTCACTTTGATGTAATCAGCGATGCCAAATTGTCCGAAATGGTATCTTAGTGAATTTATTGAAATCCCATTCCGCAAACCATCTACTATTAATTTCCTTCCATTTTCATCCTCATGTTGCCAAGTTTGATTTGGCACTACATATGAATCTCGTCGATATTCCATTTCTATCTTATGATTACACTACACTGCTTCTAATAATTGTGATACATTATCTATTAGCTCGGCATTATTTATACTAAACTATGTTATTAATAAGCAATTAGATAATTCAAAATTGTTATGTTACTTAATTAGTTTCAATTTCAACAATAACATCCAATAAGAATTATGATATTATATTATAAAACAGATATATAGAATAATAGAAATTATTACCTTTTTCCGTCAATCAAGAAAACAATTAACTAACTATGAACTCATCGTATGTTTCGGTGACTTCAATATTAATATGTTGAACATAAATTGAATCCCTGCATACAATTAACTGGCATACTTGAGGCATTCAATTTCATTCAACTAATCATGGAACCCACTTGCGTTACTGATACTAGTGCCTCACTTCTTGATTTAGTATTCACTAATATATCTTCAGATAAAAGTGTAACACAGGTGATAGATAATAATATTTCTGATCGTTTTCTCATTAAATTTCATCCAAAATCTTGGTAATGCTAATAACTATATCGATACAAAAAATAAAAATGTATAGGTTTTACAATTCTTTTGATTTTCTTCCTCAATTAAATGTACCGAAAACAAAAGTATCTTATCGACCTTTTCATCGTACTGACTTAGAGGCTTTCCAAAACGATCTTGTTTCTGTGGTTTGGAATTCAATTAATGAAACTGTGAATATTGATGAAAAAATCGATATTTTGAACCACAATATCAATTTCCTAATCGACATCCATTTGCCAATCCTCATATTTTATTCAAAAAAAGCCGGATGCACCTTGGATTACCGATAATATCAAGCTTATGCAAAACCTGCGCGATAAAGCACTATAAAAATACAAAAATTGCCGTACTCTGGAGCAATGGTCATACTATAAACAAATTCGAAACTTCACTACTTCTGCTATAGAAACCGAAAAGAAGGTTTACCTACGACAAAAATTCAACAACTCTAATTCCAAAGAATCATGGAACGAACTAAAGAAACCCAATGTTAACTATGACGACATATCACTTAAAAATGTTGATTTCGAGAAAAAGGGCATATTTTCGAACAAAACCCTTCGAAAACTTTGTCAATTCGTCAGAGAAAGATATTTTTGTGGTATGAATCGACATAAGCTCGTGAAGATACATTTGAGGAGAGTCCGCGATAAAAAATTTTTAGAAATTTTGATTGTGCGAGGAAGTGTTTGACGAATTGTAACTTGTGTTGAATCATTCCAAAACAAAGCTCAAGATGGAAATTGATACAGACTTTTACCATGATATTTGGTTAATACTGTCAACGTTGATGACTATTTCGTAGAATTGTAAAATCTATAAATTTTTATTTTTTGTATCGATTTAGTTATCAGTATTACCAAGATTTTGGATGAAATCACAATAACGCAGTCAAGTTTTTCCTCTGATTATAAAAGTAATTTCGCGTCATAACATAATCGCCTGTAGTAAAATAGTAATATTAGCTCGGCGTGTTAGTCAAATCACCAGAATACTGTCAATGTGCCTCCTAGAGTACTCAAATTTATCCTGTACCTTATCGTAACACATTTCTATAAAGTTGAAGAGCTTCCAAATAAACTTCATTCATATGACATTTTTCGTATTATTTTGAATTAGAATTTTAGGGGTCTACCCTTTATTGAGTAATTTTATGCAAACATTCACAGATTATATTTTCATCTAATCCCAAAGAATCATGGAACGAACTAAAGAAACCCAATGTTAACTATGACGACATTTCACTTAAAAATGTTGATTTCGAGAAAAAGGGCATTGTTTCGAACAAAACCCTTCGAAAACTTTGTCAATTCGTCAGAGAAAGATATTTTTGTGGTATGAATCGACATAAGCTCGTGAAGATACATTTGAGGAGAGTTCGCGATAAAAAATTTTTAGAAATTTTGATTGTGCGAGGGAGTGTTTGACGAATTGTAACTTGTGTTGAATCATTCCAAAACAAAGCTCAAGATGGAAATTGATACAGACTTTTACCATGATATTTGGTTAATACTGTCAACGTTGATAACTATTTCGTAGAATTGTAAAATCTATAAATTTTTATTTTTTGTATCGATTTAGTTATCAGTATTACCAAGATTTTGGATGAAATCACAATAACGCAGTCAAGTTTTTCCTCTGATTATAAAAGTAATTTCGCGTCATAACATAATCGCCTGTAGTAAAATAGTAATATTAGTTCGGCGTGTTAGTCAAATCACCAGAATACTGTCAATGTGCCTCCTGGAGTACTCAAATTCATCCTGTACCTTATCGTAACACATTTCTATAAAGTTGAAGAGCTTCCAAATAAACTTCATTCATATGACATTTTTCGTATTATTTTGAATTAGAATTTTAGGGGTCTACCCTTTATTGAGTAATTTTATGCAAACATTCACAGATTATATTTTCATCTAATCCCAAAGAATCATGGAACGAACTAAAGAAACCCAATGTTAACTATGACGACATTTCACTTAAAAATGTTGATTTCGAGAAAAAGGGCATTGTTTCGAACAAAACCCTTCGAAAACTTTGTCAATTCGTCAGAGAAAGTTATTTTTGTGGTATGAATCGATATAAGCTCGTGAAGATACATTTGAGGAGAGTTCGCGATAAAAAATTTTTAGAAATTTTGATTGTGTGAGGGAGTGTTTGACGAATTGTAACTTGTGTTGAATCATTCCAAAACAAAGCTCAAGATGGAAATTGATACAGACTTTTACCATGATATTTGGTTAATACTGTCAACGTTGATGACTATTTCGTAGAATTGTAAAATCTATAAATTTTTATTTTTTGTATCGATTTAGTTATCAGTATTACCAAGATTTTGGATGAAATCACAATAACGCAGTCAAGTTTTTCCTCTGATTATAAAAGTAATTTCGCGTGATAACATAATCGCCTGTAGTAAAATAGTAATATTAGTTCGGCGTGTTAGTCAAATCACCAGAATACTGTGAATGTGCCTCCGAGAGTACTCAAATTCATCCTGTACCTTATCGTAACACATTTCTATAAAGTTGAAGAGCTTCCAAATAAACTTCATTCATATGACATTTTTCGTATTATTTTGAATTAGAATTTTAGGGGTCTACCCTTTATTGAGTAATTTTATGCAAACATTCACAGATTATATTTTCATCAATACCAATCAATTGGTGTTCGCCCTATCTCTATAAAGTTCAGCTGGAGTTGAGGCGAGACATTTTCCGTAATCTACTCCTTGTGGTTTATAGAAAATGAAACAAATTACTTTTTGACAATTGTTTTTATTGGCAAGAATATAAACGTCCAATGAAACTGTAAGTATACAAATAAACTCAATATACATATCTTTTTTCAAAAGTATACCAGAAAAAGGAAATTAAAGCTGCATTTGTTGATTGCGGGAATACATACATGATTATTCCCCATTCGTATCGGATATATGAGGCAGTGGTCTTCCAAAGAATAGTATCGGTGCAGCACTCTAATCCAAAACTTATGAAATTTCCTCCTACGTCAGTGTTCCTTGTCCAATCGATTGGTGTTCGCCCTATCTCTGTAAAGTTCAGCTGGAGTTGAGGCGAGACATTTTCCGTAATCTACTCCTTGTGGTTTATAGAAAATGAAACAAATTACTTTTTGACAATAGTTTTTATTGGCAAGAATATAAACGTCCAATGAAACTGTAAGTATACAAATAAACTCAATATACATATCTTTTTTCAAAAGTATACCAGAATAAGGAAATTAAAGCTGCATTTGTTGATTGCGGGGATACATACATGATTATTCCCCATTCGTATCGGATATATGAGGCAGTGGTCTTCCAAAGAATAGTATCGGTGCAGCACTATAATCCAAAACTCATGAAATTTACACCTACGTCAGTGTTCCTTGTGACTTCTATTTATTCTTCCCTTCGAAAACATGCTTTTTTCCATCGAAGTCTTTGCGCAGAGTATCTCACAACCAAACCTCCAGGTTTAGTTTTCGTTGTGACTCCGCGGCCCACAAGCACTTTCCGTCGGCAAGATCCTTCCTTCCGATCAGTTCTTTGTTCAGAGAAATTGGCAACTTCCCTTACGTCATTTTTCATTTTAGATCTGCGGATAACGGCTCTTTTTGTGTGGACGATGAGCTTTCTCCTAGTTAACAGTTTTTCCAGCGATTGTGACATCGACCCTACGTCAATTTTCAGTGTGGCTCGTTGGTCGACGATATGGTTTTTCGTGTCCTGAGCATTTGAAGTTGATGGCTCTAATATTTCCTCTACGTATACGTCTAGTTTGGCTCTCCGGTCCACAATGTAATCCCTCAAAGCTGGCATGGAATGTTCATTTGACGTTGACAATCCTGCTTCGTGAAAAATCGATTCGGCCTGCCGTATTGCAACTGTCTTTCCGTCAATAACATGTTTGCTCATTGCTAATGCTCTGAACATAGATCCTGAGGAATTAAATACGACAGATGCTTTTGCCATACCAGATTTTCGATCCTTATTCACTTTGATGTAATCAGCGATGCCAAATTGTCCGAAATGGTATCTTAGTGAATTTATTGAAATCCCATTCCGCAAACCATCTACTATTAATTTCCTTCCATTTTCATCCTCAAGTAAAGGAGCTACAAGAGGTCGACAATCAATTTGATAATTTTTAGAGCGTCGTTGGTCTGCGTTCATCGTGTGACGTAGTCGAGAGAGATCCAGTTGATTGATATCATTTTGCCAATAGAGTGCGGCGCACACACATTTTGAATTGAATTTAAAAAGAAAAAAGATTTCAGCAGTAGAGGTTTGAACCAGCGGTTTAAGTTTGGTAGCGAGTGACGCTAGCCTTGCCTCCACGGAGACTTCGTACAAGTTGATGTACAAATGAGGGATATATATTTCTGTAGACGCTGTTTAAATAATATACGAAAAATAATGATTGTGAGTCTGATAATAATAATAATGTTTGGAATAAATATGAAAAAATGGCGGTTCAACGGTGGTCTAGCGTTTCAACGAGCAATGTGTATAGGGTGTCTCAAAACATATCATTTAAGAGAAAAAAAACATGACGGGTGCTTGTCTTATTTAGTATACAGGGTCTATCAAAACATACCATTTAAGAGAAAAAAATATGGCGGCTGATCGTTTGATTTAGTATACAGGGTCTCTCAAAAAGTATCAGTTACGAGAAAAAAAAACATGACGGCTGCTCGTTAGATTTAGTATACCAGGTGTATCAAAACATACCATTTAAGAGAAAAAAAAACATGGTGGGTGCTTGTCTTATTTAGTATACAGGGTGTCTCAAAACAAATCATTTAAGAGAGAAAAATATGGCGGCTGTTCGTTAGACTTAGTATACCTGATGTACCAACATATTATTTAAGAGAAAATAACATGGTGGGTGCTTGTCTTATTTAGTATACAGGGTGTCTCAAAACATATCATTTAAGAGAGAAAAAATGGCGGCTGCTCGTTAGATTCAGTATACAGGGTGTCTCAAAACGCAAAGTTTCTGAAAAATCATATCGTTTGGGAGAAAAAAGACATGGCTGCTTAGGGCAGAGAAAAAGGTACCATTGGGAACATGGGGATTTAAAATACGAATCATCGAAAAATAAGCACTTCCGGTTTGAAAAAATTGAGGTATAAAAAAAGTAATAGTGAATTCGGATTATCCACATCGAGGAGAGTTCAAATATGCAATAAAATGGCCACTTCCGGTTTTCACTTCCGGTTGTCCGATTTCGATAATTTTGGCATCAATGGATTCGTTTCGATGTCAAGAAACATTTTTAAGCATTATCCAATGCCAAAAGGGCATAGGAGGCTAACTTCGTTATTAGCGAAGGTACAACGACGTGCGGGTACTCTAACAAGACAACTTTTATAGGGGATCAAGAAAATGATAGAATTTCCTTCCGTCAACTGCCATAAGTGCCATAAACCTCACATTTTAATGCGTTATGTACTCATCGCTCAAATGTTACAAGTCGGTTCGTTAACGTTTGACATTTTTTGTATAGAACGTTGCTCAATATATCGGCGGCGCCTCACACTCGATATCTGTCAGTTGTCATTGGTAATATCGTTGAAGAAAAAAAAAATGTGACAAATAAACATGGTTGTACAGGTACATAAAAACATGGCTGCTACATGTATGTGTCAGATGGAAAATGGGTCATTGTGAGTAGCAACGTATTCAGCAATAGTATATACAGGGCGTATCACACGTTATTTAAGAGAAAAAAACATGGCTGATGCAAGTGTCAAATGTCATGTGGAAAATGGGAAAAATATGGTGATATTTCATACTGAGTGTTTTAAAATTTTCTTAGACATACACAGAGTGTTCAAAAATCAATCAAGATAGGAAAAAAAACGCTAGCGTTTCACCGTGCGATCCCAATCGGAAATGTATGTCATCGAGACCGAATACGTCAGCACTCTCTATCATCAGGAAGGTGCCCAATCATTAAAAATTGAGATAGAGCATTGATAAGGGTCCAAACTAAACTATTTTCTTTAGGAATTTTCAAATTGATGTTTTTTTATTCAACCAAATGCTTCTTCACTATCAATAAAGCTGAGTTATAACCAACGTGGTCAGTTTGATTTCAGTTGCAGAGCATTATAGGAGACCTAAGAACCCTATGGGTATAGTTTAATCTCTTATCGCATTTTAATCTTGAGGAGTTTTAGATCTGAGTGTGATATTTTTGTAAACTATTTTCTTTAGGAATTTTCAAACACATTTTTTTATTCAACCAAATGCTTCTTCACTATCAATAAAGCTGTAGCTCAGTTTCATATGTTTGTGTGCGAAGTACACAGATTGATAATGAATTAATCCAATGAACCGAACATACCTTTCAAAAGTGATTTTAACAACAAGTATCATTAGAGAATCAAAAATGATAATAATATGAAGCAGATTCAAAATACTTAAAAATTCAGCGTTTGTTGAATATTGCTATCAGTCCGTTTCCACATCACCCAGGAGGTAGGACTGCCAATGCGTTGCCCTTTTTTATTGTGGAAGACTCCCCCAGTAGGCATAGCATAACCACCAATCATGAGAAAATATTCATCAAATAATACATTTTATTTTAGCATATATATATATATACAAAGTTATTATGAGGTATCCATTAAATTTTCTTTTATTGAATAATGTCCCCAAGGTAAAGTTTCATCTGAGTTTGGTATCAGGTAGCGTTTGTCGTCATGTGGGTTGAGCGCAATTTTGTCCTGTACAATTGAGTGTACTTGATGTTTCTCAGAGCGGATTAGTCTCTGGGTTATAGTCATACATTTCCAACTGTTCAGACATTCCACATAATCATCGAATGTAATCTTAGTTCTGACCACAGACGATTTCACGCCCTTAGCCTTCTTGGTTGTTCCAAAATTCATCAATATCTCATTGATTTCATCCTCATCATACTCAGCTTCTTCCAATTCCCTTCTTTTATCAATAATGTCAGCATCTGATGTCAACACTTTCGTAGCATACAATTTGGAACGAAGTCCTACATAATCAGTCATCAGCACGCCACTATTTTCGTCTTTCATCATACCCAATACTTTTTGTTGACCTGAGGAATTCCATAAATGTTGTCGGAGGGATAGTCTGAAGTGTCAAAATGATTATGGCAGTCCTCCTTCATAACTGCATAGGGGTCCTGATGCAGCTCATATACGAAAGAATCTGTATCAGTGTACATAACGATACAGTCCTCTCCAAAACGTTCAGCCATATAACCATAGTGGAAATCATAGATGGTAGTTTTCGCTAAATCCAATATAGCCTGCCCCACATATATAGGCTGTTCAGGAAAATCTGCAGCTTGTTAAGCTCAACAGCCACCAAGTTTTCACTGAAGATGGTGCAATTTTTAAACTCTGGTTTTGAGATATAGGCTTCTGCACCATATCTTCCTCTCCACTCAGTTAGAAGGTGGATGTTGACCCTCTTCCGGACGTTCTCCATAGTTTTGCCAAAGACTGCGTTGTTTATCAATTTAAAAAGATTTTTTTCAAAGTCATTTGTTGCCTTCTTGCGGAGCTCCGTATTGAGATCGATATATGACTTCAACCAGGGACTGTGTTTAAATTTAAGAACACGGTGGATTTTCGTCAACACCAGTCCATTGTTCAAAGCCTGTTTGTTTTTCAAAGTTGGGGATCTGCCGCATTGTCATTGGCCATCGAATTCCTTTCAGCTTAAGAACCTCCGAATAGTGAGGGTATGATGAAGTTCTACCAATATTTATTTGCGCTGGATGTAAAGCAGAAGTAACGGCCCAGGCAAAGCATGCTTGATCATTATTTCTGACATTGACGCAAGCTTCTTTTTTCTTGATTTGAGGTGGCAACTCGATGTAGGAAGATCCAAGCTGGGGAGTAAACTTGTTGATATTTACGCCTAGATTAACCACTTTCTTCAACGCCCAGCCGCTATCTCTCTCTTGAAATTCTTCAAGATCTTTCAGGATTGGAGCAATAACTTTATCTTGGAAGCATTCCTCCAGATTGGTGTCCCGGTAAATTGGCGAGTTTGTAGTAGTAAAGTATTTATACTCCTTTACTACACTAGCTCCCTTCACTATCTCGAATTCTCCACAGAAAACAGAGTTCACCTTGACTGACGTTTCCTTCTTGAGAGCGTCATGAATGCGGCGTTTGAAGATTGCTCTAGAGTCAATCAGGAAAGAGCCGGGGTCCTTGTGTTTGAGGTTGGAAATAACACCAGTCCTGATTCGGCTATTGAAAGCTGAGTCGGAGTCATTCCATTTCACACGTTCCCTCGCTCCTTCAGGTCGAGAAGAATGCACTGCCCCTTTTTTCTGCTCGGCCTTAAACTGATTCCTCATCGTCAGGATATTTCTTAAACACGCTTCCAGATGCTGCTTCTCCCCCACAGAAACGGCATAACGCATTGCATTTTTAACCCTTTTCACCCCTTTGGCACATTCCCTCAATCCTTCACGTATCTTCACCTCATCATTCGGGGTGATGAGGCCTAGTAAAGCGGCGATGTACTGAACTATTTCAGCAAACATTGACATTACGATTAGTGTAATTATAAAAAATTCTAGTGTTAAACGTTCAACGTTCTAAAGTAGACTTATGAAGTTGAGAAAAGTACCCATATTTATTACCTCGGTTCAACTTTTCAATCGGACGGAAGACTGAACGCTAAATAATGGAGTGGGGGGGGGGTGTTGGTCTATTCCATAAAAAATCTAGTGAGCGAAAAACTGATTGGCTTCAAAGGCCCCCAGTTTCAAATAATGTGTGCTTCAGTTCTCATAAGAATACATATAAAAGTGATGCATTTAGCAAATATCGTGGGATTTGCATCATTTCTAGGCTTCAATTTCCATAAGAATGCATGTAAAGTGTTGCATATTATTTGACACATTTATGAAATGAAAAAAATCGAATTTACCAGGATTCATGTTCAATCAAATTTCTAGGAATTCCGATAAACATTATTTTCAAAGATATTCTAAAATAATAATAAAAAGTTTCATTCATTATTTAACGCACTTACTGAGCAGTTGCATTGCCCACAAGCATTGATATGACTGATTCTATGTTGCAGTATGTTCACTTGAACTTGATAAAAGCATGTATTGAACAAACATTCATTAAAAACAATTATGCCTTCCAGCAAGTTTTATTTTTTATGAGTTAGCCAAGAAGTATGGAATAACAACGAAACTGTGTATTGGAACGAAGTTTTACTCGAATGGGGTTACAATTACACCGCATTTCTGGATTGAGCATAATCAAATAGTATATGATCCTACTGATGTAATAGTGAAAAATTATTTTCCCCATCAAAATAAATCAACATTGAAGAAAGGAATGTTTATGCGTAATACTGATGAAGATACCAAAATGATTAATATTTATCATGATTTAAAAAAAACCAAGTCCACAGCAGAGTACTTTGATGGAGCTCCAAAAAGTCTATTGGAAATACGAAAAAATATTCATGATGTTGTAGATGAAATTATAAACAGAAAAAATGTAAACTCTCTGAAATAAATGATTTTTAAAATAATGATTTGTGTGTGTGTGTGTAAGTTCCCTCCGCTGATGACATAATATATTGAAACCTCATTATGATATATTTATTTATGCCTCTGTTGCTTGCCTGGTTTCCATACAGCTGAAAATACACCACCAAAAATCGGTAAGTCGGCTCGGCAAATAATAATAATAATAGACGTCCTCTACTCGCACATATTATATCTTTGAGTATAGTCTATGAGTGTTTATGATTAATGTGTAGGCGGAAAGAATCAAATCAGTTGATCCCAGGAGAACACTAAAATCCGAATCAAGCCAACTGAAGTAAGAAAAAGTGATACCAACTTAAAAGTGATATAATAGTCTTTAAATAATATTATGAGGGTTGGACGGAAGACTGAACGGTAAATCAAATGAGATGTGTGTCGTAAAGGCGGTATATAGTTATAGGAAAAATTTTGGAAAATTTCTCCTGTTAGACTCCGGCTAGCTCTGGGTCCGGTAAACTCTCCGCCGATACGCTCCTGCTCCGGATGTGAAAACCGAGTAGGATTTTCAAGTTCGGAGGTAGTAGGGTGGTTGTCGTCCATTTCGAAATCTCAACAAAAAAAAATTATTATATCTGAAGTTCCCTTATACCCTGCAATGTACGTAGTATACGTGGCTGTACCTAAATATGTTGACTTTCGCAAATATATGGCAAGGTGGAGGAGTAAATCTCCTTGGAATTACACAATCGAAATCCACAAGGCGAAACAAAATTATGTAAAATTGTTTCCACTCGGTCTGAGGATCTTTTATAGATCAGAGTGGACAATAATATGACTGATGGAAATATATAAGTTCACTAAAAGTGTCCAAGAAAAATCACTACTTTCAAATCTTATTCTAGCTAGCATGAAAGTTCAAAGTGTTTTTAAGAAATGAGAGTTCTTTTAAAGTTATCTGGTTGAACTGTGCTTCAAGAAAAAGTTCTTCTCGTTTGAGAGTAAAGTTAGTAAAAAAAATATTATTTGTTCTACTTTTCACTTTAACACTGCAAGTAGCATAAACAGGATTATGCTGACTCCCACTCGTGGAACTGATCTGATGTCAAAGATTTCGGCTTACCCTGTGGCCTCTTTCTTCTCCTGAATCAGGAACCAGCTGCCAGCTTCCAGCTACTGATCACGGTGATTCTCTTCTCCAAATAAAAAGTCGTGATTCGAGGTTTCACAACTCCAATTGTACCCAAAATGTTCGACTTTGACGGCCGAAGATTCCTCCAGGTTAGGTTTCGAAACAATTTGTTGGCTAAACAGCCTACAGCTATTGTGCAGGAACGATTAATCGAATCGACGTTGATTAATCTGGAGTTTTTAGCATTCAATTTGCTGAATGCAAGTTTTAATTTGATAAAGGCCAGTAAAAGCACTTTTACTGGCACTTAATATTCGTAGTATCAACTTATATTGGCTGAGATTATTCGTTTATAGAATAATCTGAATAAACTTTGAATGTCTCTGAGACTAACTTTCAGACTAAGCTCTCACGTAGAATGCCGCTTCAGACTGAGACTGAGACTGAGACTGAATCGGCCGAATAACGCGTATATTTATAGTGTCCGCTTTGCGGGTCACCTCCTTAAAACGCCGTCTAGGCCAATCACCGGCCGCGCGGGGCGTGGCTTGTGAACAAAACTCCGATGCAGAGAAATCTCGATATTTCTCTGCATTTCGCACTTTATAATTTCGATTTCTGGATTGTTTCGAATAAAATACTCTGCCTGTTTTTTAGGCCGAGTATAACACGCCCCCCCTTTAAGGAATCGCTGTCAAAGTGAGCACCATCTTGTGGGCACGACTGGAGCCAACAATCTGTTGCTTTATTTTGAACTCAATCAGAAATACTACATACAGTAACATAACAAGTCTCACCCTGTACAATTGGGTGTTTTACAACTAGGATACTTAACATAACAGTGTAACATCAATGTAAAAGAACTTAACTATACTCTTAATCCTAATGACAACTATTTGGCTTTAAACATATATACACCTGTACACTCCTTATCTAATCTAAAGGCACACTTACACCTAAATATGTACATATGAGTTCTTCCTCTTTCTTTATGGCCATATATTTGCGACAATAAAGGTTTGATAAAGGAATTTGTGGCAGGCTATAGGGAAAAAAATGAAAAATAAGAAGTTGTTTGACACGTTTGGTGCCACCGCGTTTCGCGAACTAATTCTCATCATCATCATCCGGAGGAGGAGGTCGAGGGTCTAGGTTATCCTGACCTCGCCTGGGGTCTGGGGCTAGCCTTAAGTCGTCGGTGTGGATGTTTTGCTCGAGACCGGCTTTGTTGACCACAAAACAGTTTGGCCCGGCTACCCGTTCTACTTGGTAAGGGCCTACCCAAGTAGGTCCAAAATTCTTTCTAAATCTTTCGCCGTTTCGGCACAGTACCCACTGGCCGGGCTGAAATGTGATCGGTTGGTGATCTGGGTTAGGGAAATGTTTATTCCTGTATGTATTCGATGCTGCCGCCGCGGCGGCTACTCGCGCGTCCCTGTCATTATTTCGGCGTCGTCTCCGTCGGCCCTGGGCGGGAGTAGCCCATTCTCCTGGCCGAGGAAGGTCGTAGCCTAGTAGCAAGGTACTCGGGGTGGTGCCAATAGCAGCATTGAAGCGTGTCCTTAAGTTAAAGACTATGTCCGGGATCTGCCCTTCCCAGAGGTTTTCCTCCTTGTTCACAAGGGCGGCCCGTAGCATTTTCTTTATTTCTTGAATGCGGCGTTCCACCGGGTTCGCCTGTTGGTGGTATATTGGGGACCATCTCAATTCCATTTGATGCCTCGCAGCGAAAGACTCAAACACCCGCCCCTTAAATTGGACAGAGCTGTCCGAGATGAGTAACCTCGGGTAACCCCATCGATTGAACACATCTTCCTGCAAAAACTTTGCCACTACGGTGGCATCGATTC
Organism: Chrysolina americana; assembly: GCA_958502065.1. Classification (NCBI taxonomy): domain Eukaryota; kingdom Metazoa; phylum Arthropoda; class Insecta; order Coleoptera; family Chrysomelidae; genus Chrysolina; species Chrysolina americana. The sequence goes on from OY293412.1 coordinate 59,915,715, forward strand.
TTGGGACGACTTTTGTTTCCACCCACTTGCTGAAGCAGTCGGTGGCAACTATTAAGTATTTGTTTCCGTTCACTGATGCGGGATAGGCTCCCATAACATCTACGGAAACAATCTCCCATGGGCGTTCAGGAGTATTGGGTCTCAGGTTCGAGGCTGGTTGAGGCTTCGAGCGCTTGGTGGTGGCACATATTAAGCACCTCGTCACGTACTCGCGGACACGGTCCTTCAAAGGGGATAGGTAATAGTATTTGGACACCTGGCGGTAAGTCTCGTCGACTCCCGGATGCCCAATATTGTCATGGTACCTTTCCATGACTTCATGGAAATGGCTTTTAGGTATTACCAGGCGTTTCTCTGTCTGGTCCGGGCCCACGAAATATAAAACCCCCTCCTCTAAGAGGAATTCCGCTGCTATTCTTTGCTCGTAGTCATTTGGAGCAGCAGCCTGTTTGGCACGGATTATGCGCTCCACGAATCTTTGCAACCCATGACAATTCGCTTGTGCTTGTAGCACTTTGTCATAAAAGGTTTCGATTTGCGTTAGCGCTTCCTTAGGGGTCACGTCGGCTTCGGACACCTGTAGACTCTCCCACTCCTTTTGGGATATCGGTTTAGGTCCTGCAATAGGGAAAAACATTCTTTCCGTATCTGTCATGATGTCGTGGCCGGTCTCCTCCTCCGCGGGGTTTCGCGATAGGAAGTCCGGCAACTGGTTTAATCGGCCAGGAATATGAATGACTTCAAAATCGTATTCCGATAAGAGCAACGACCAACGGGTCAGCTTTGCTCTTTCGTCCTTGGTTTTATGTAACCACAACAGAGCGGAACTATCTGTATATAATTTGAATTTCCTATCTTGTAGGAAGTGTTTGTACTTTTTGATGGCCCAGACGGAGGCAAGACATTCAATTTCATTTACGTGGTATCGTTGCTCTGCTTTCTTGAGCTTCGCGCTCGCATAAGCAACGATATCCCTTTGGCCGTCACTTCTCTCCTGAAACAATACAGCTCCTATCCCTACCGTGCTGCCATCCGTCTGGAGGCAGTAGGGACGAGTAGAGTCAGGCCTTGCCAGCTCAAGGGGATTTAACACTAATGCCTTCACTTTCTGGAACGCTTCCTCTGTCTTATCGGTCCACTTAAACCTTTTCTCCTTGTCGATGAGGTCAGACAAAGGAGCCGTTACTTCCGCGAATCTAGGAATGTATTCGCGAAGCCATCCTGCGGTGCCAAGGAAGGCGCGCACTTGTCTAATAGTTTTGGGAGTGGGAAAATTGCTCACATTCAATATATGAGTTTCTTGAGGTCGATTGCCTTTCTCTGAAACAACCCTGCCCAAGTATTTCAGCTCGTTAGAGCCGAAACGGCACTTTCCGGGGGACAGCCATAGCCCGTGTGACCGTAGCCTCTCTAAGATCCTCCTTAGGTGGTCGCAATGTTCTTCTATACTGTGGGAGTACACGATTATATCGTCGAGGTACACTTTACAGAAGACGTCCGTGTACCCCACAAGCACAGAGGACATTAGTTTCTGAAACACGGCAGGTCCATTCTTCAGTCCAAAGCTCAGCACTTTGAACTGGTAGACCTGCCCGTCGGGTGCTCCAAAAGCCGTATACTTTTGCGACTCAGGCGTAAGAGGGGCCTGCCAAAAGCCATTCCTTAAATCGAGAGTGGTGAACACACTAGCTGCTCCCACCTCTCGCACCGTCTCCTGAATGGGTGGGAGGTTAGGGGCTTCTGATATAATGAGTTTGTTCATTTCCCTGTAGTCCACGCAGAACCTAAGCTTCCCGTCCTTTTTAGGGACGAGGACCACGGGTGAACAGTAAGGGGAGTTGCTTTGAGTAATTACTCCTGCCTCCGATAACTTTCTAATTTCCTCGTGTACCAGGGCCTTCCGTTCTTCCGACATCCGGCCGTAACGCGAACGGCGAAACGGCCTTTCCTGATGCACCCGGATTTCATGAACAGCCGCCTTGGTAATGGGTTGTCTTATGGATTCCTCGAATACATCGGGAAAATCCATAATTACAGTCATAATCATTTCCCGTGTATCGGGGCAAAATTGCTCTTCAGAGAACTCCGGCATCGTGATGTCACACAGCCGTCGCTCTGCCACCCCGTTCCAAAATAGGGTTTGCCTGGGACTAATACCCACATATATGCACTTTCTCTTGATGTCAAGTATGGCTTCTTGACTCATCAAGAAAGGTACTCCCAGGATAAGGGGCTCGTTCAAGTCGGCCAGCACTACTACTGGGATGTCGTAGCGGCTGCCGTCTATTTCAATCGAAACGTCTGTTTGGCCCAGGCTGTTGGTTATGCTTTCCCTACAGCCGAGCTGAATGGGTATGGAGTCCTCTGCGTCAAAGAAATTCGACTGCGGAAGCATTTCAGCACGTATGAAATTACTGCTGGCTCCGGTGTCGATCAGTGCGGTCACCTGCTGGTTGTTGATTACCACAGGGATCCGGGGAAGATTTCGGCTTGGCCGTCGGCCATCATCAAGGCTTATAAGGGCTTGAGCATCAAAGGAGTTTTCCTTGTATGCTGGAAATTTTTGAAGAGGCGGCAACACCGCCAGGGTTTCGTCCTTAGTGGCTAAAGGGTATTTATGTACACGCGGAGAAAAGGGACCTGAATGCCACTGGCGGCTTATCGCTGACTCGGAGGGGCCGCCGCCGCTGATGCCGCCCCCTCCAAGTAGTTTCCCGAGTAGTCGTCATCTTCGTCAACGCTCGTTACTTGATTCAAGTTGCGAGCATCGTTCGAGGAGTACTGGGGATTTGCAGGGTTTCGGCGTATTGGGCTTCCGCCGCCTCGGCCGCCACCTCGGCCTCTGGCTGCGGAGTAGCTTCCTCTTTGGTAGTACGTGTTGCTTGGTTGGTTGTTCCTCCAAGAGGAATTGTTTGAGGGCTGGCTTTGACTCAGGCGGTTGCTGTTTTCAACTGCCCTCGGCTGCAATGCCTGGCTGGGTGCTGGCCCGGAAGCATTTGCCTTCTGAACCAGCTTGTTGTAGCTGTTCACTGGGGGCACACTTGCTCCTGCCACCCCAAGGTCCTCTTCTAGGCTGTTGCATAGTGCCTTAAACTCTTCTATGTCATGAAAGGCTTTGCCTCGCAAATATGCCCTGATTCTCGGAGTGATTAACTGAGTGATCAATCGGATCACTTCTGTCTCCGTGATTGTAGGAATCAAGCGTTGGGCTAAGGCCTTCTTCTTTTCTATAAAAATGTCGACCTTCTCCTTAGCTTGGTGTTGTCCATAGAGGCTGGACATCAATCGTGAGACCAGCTCTGGACTATCAAATTTACCAAAAAATTTATGCAGGAAGGATGTCCAAGACATCTCTATCCCTGTGTAACTATTGATCCAGCCTTGGGCATCGCCCTTCAGCTGTCCCTTTGTAATTACTACCCAATCCTGGGCCTCAACCTTGGCACGGTTGAACTCGGTCATCATCCGAGCAATAAAAGCCTTAGGATCCTCTTCTCCTCCTGAAAAGGTTGGGAGGCGGGACCTGTCCAACTTCTTTCCTCCTTGCAGCTGGTTTACAATCTCTCTCATGATTGTTGCCAGCTGCAACATCGAATCCCCCTGTTGGGAGTTATTTGTTCCAGCAGTGCCTTGCTGGTTTCCTAGGTCTGCTTCGAAAGTCACCTTCGAAGCCTTTGTCGGTTCTGGGCGCCACTCGTTCATATTTTTAGTGTCCTGAATGAGAGGGGACATAAGAAGTTTAAAGGGGTTATTGGGGGAGCCTCCAAGACCATTCTGACTCTGAAGGGTTTCAGAAGTCCGATTGTCCAGTGAGGAAATCGTCCTCCAATTATCGTCTCCCATAATGTCCTGAATCCGTGCCTCTCCCTCTAGGAGGGCACTGTGATACACCGGACTCGATTGATCCGTTTTCTGGAGAGAGTTCCCCAAGGTGCCATCGAGCAACAGTGGAGTCCTCGCCTCGTCTAGTAGGCTGCAAAGTCCTACATGCCTTACAGGTGATGAATTTGTGAACGACAATTCACTCCTAATATTTCTCGCGGACTGCCGAGAAATTCTTTCCTCATTCAGAGGAACAGTGTTAGGGCTCTCGTCTTCGCCAAATGAAACGCTAGCAACCGCGCGATCTCCTTGAAATCGGAGCGGTCTGCGCGCCGTATGTGAACCGGCCCTAACGTTGGCCCCACGGTGGCCAGCGCCATGTCGTAAAGGCGGTATATAGTTATAGGAAAAATTTTGGAAAATTTCTCCTGTTAGACTCCGGCTAGCTCTGGGTCCGGTAAACTCTCCGCCGATACGCTCCTGCTCCGGATGTGAAAACCGAGTAGGATTTTCAAGTTCGGAGGTAGTAGGGTGGTTGTCGTCCATTTCGAAATCTCAACAAAAAAAAATTATTATATCTGAAGTTCCCTTATACCCTGCAATGTACGTAGTATACGTGGCTGTACCTAAATATGTTGACTTTCGCAAATATATGGCAAGGTGGAGGAGTAAATCTCCTTGGAATTACACAATCGAAATCCACAAGGCGAAACAAAATTATGTAAAATTGTTTCCACTCGGTCTGAGGATCTTTTATAGATCAGAGTGGACAATAATATGACTGATGGAAATATATAAGTTCACTAAAAGTGTCCAAGAAAAATCACTACTTTCAAATCTTATTCTAGCTAGCATGAAAGTTCAAAGTGTTTTTAAGAAATGAGAGTTCTTTTAAAGTTATCTGGTTGAACTGTGCTTCAAGAAAAAGTTCTTCTCGTTTGAGAGTAAAGTTAGTAAAAAAAATATTATTTGTTCTACTTTTCACTTTAACACTGCAAGTAGCATAAACAGGATTATGCTGACTCCCACTCGTGGAACTGATCTGATGTCAAAGATTTCGGCTTACCCTGTGGCCTCTTTCTTCTCCTGAATCAGGAACCAGCTGCCAGCTTCCAGCTACTGATCACGGTGATTCTCTTCTCCAAATAAAAAGTCGTGATTCGAGGTTTCACAACTCCAATTGTACCCAAAATGTTCGACTTTGACGGCCGAAGATTCCTCCAGGTTAGGTTTCGAAACAATTTGTTGGCTAAACAGCCTACAGCTATTGTGCAGGAACGATTAATCGAATCGACGTTGATTAATCTGGAGTTTTTAGCATTCAATTTGCTGAATGCAAGTTTTAATTTGATAAAGGCCAGTAAAAGCACTTTTACTGGCACTTAATATTCGTAGTATCAACTTATATTGGCTGAGATTATTCGTTTATAGAATAATCTGAATAAACTTTGAATGTCTCTGAGACTAACTTTCAGACTAAGCTCTCACGTAGAATGCCGCTTCAGACTGAGACTGAGACTGAGACTGAATCGGCCGAATAACGCGTATATTTATAGTGTCCGCTTTGCGGGTCACCTCCTTAAAACGCCGTCTAGGCCAATCACCGGCCGCGCGGGGCGTGGCTTGTGAACAAAACTCCGATGCTGTCTCGTAAAAAGGTGTGGATGGACGGCTTCCGCAAAGTTTCGGATTTCTCCGAAACCCCCTTCAGCCGCCCACCGCTCTGCTCCAAGTGACCTGGAGGGCAAGGACGTCGTCACCCAGGGATTTCGGGTGGCAACTTCCGTGTCCCAGCCGACACCTGATTCGAAATCTGCCTTCGTAGCTCTTATCGCTTGTTCTGGCCGTGCATATTGTATCCCTTGGGAGGTACGCTGAACCCGCCCCTGGAGAGATATGGGAATGCGAGCATTCCCAACTCCCTCCGAGAGCCTTCCACCACCCCCTAGTTCTTCCACTAGGGCCTCAGCATCACCCGGTTCCCTTAGGGTATGCACATCTATATCCGGCCTCCGCTGTGGTGCGTGGGGCACACCCGATGACCCCGGAGCGCTTCGGCGCATTCCGAGGGGGCGTACCTCACGAGCTTCGCCAGCACGGACTCCTTCGTAGCCCTCCGACCTGCAAACAGATACATTTCTGGTTAGTCGAAATTGCTCAAAACGGGCTTCCAAAGGTGGAGTTGTGACAACTCCCGCGGAATCGATTACTAACCCTACCTGAGCCGACGGGGAAGGCTGCCTCCCTCCGTCTAAGCTCGACTCTAAAGTACCTTGGTCCAGCACACTTCTCGGGGACAAGGTAGTTGACATCGTCAACTCACGATTTTCCCCGGTAGTACGTACCTGGGGGACGTCTCCGTCGAGGCGTCGCGACGCTTCGGGGAATAGACGCCTGGCGTCTAAGTCACCCGACGGCGGAGGTGTCCGAGAAAGCCCAACGCCGGCGAACACGGCTTGGGTATTCTCCTCCGCGAGCATATGAGATCTCAATCTCATATTCGTCATTGCTCTAAAGGACAACAATTACGGCTGTAATGTATTGTCGGGCTACTTGCGTGTGCAAGTGTGTGGCAAAGGAGAAGTGCACTAAAATCGACCTCGCGTCGACCCAACTCAAGTGTGACGATGAGAAGGGTCACCCTATAGCTAACTAACCTAACACCTAACAAGACCTCGCCGGGAAATGGACGAGGGAGGAAGGATTCACGGTTTAGAAAAACTATCTAAATAAAATTTCCTAACTTCAAAAATTGTGTGAAGCACCAAAAAGGAAAATTAAACTTGAAAAATTTTACTTTAAAAATTACAACTGGATGTGACAAAAACCAAGACAGAGATTTGGGTAAAGGATCACGGAGCCTAACCAGACTGTCTCAGGTGGAAAAGCCGAGAACAGCCGCAGGAAATAGGTATGGGAAGGACGCGAAACCCCTAGGTACCACAGGAAATGTGGCTCGCCAACGACAAAGTCGCAGCTAATGATGTCTTGACAGGCCGAGGAATTTAAGCTCGAACGATACAATCTTCGTGGAACTCTACGATCGAGCCGATTGTATCAGGTGAGATCTCGTTTTGGTGCCTGACCCCTTTTCATACGATGGGGATTTTTCGTCAACGTCGCGTACAGGTATTAAGTCGGGAAATAACTTTGATGAAGTTAAATCCCTAAGTGTCCGTTGCAAAAGATCACTTTACACTGATTATTGCTCGAGAGTTAAACTGCCTATCAACGTACTTTCGTAGCGCGAATAAAACACCTGTAAACCGTACAAGTGAGTCTAACCCCTTTAAGATAGAAACAAAACGTTATGAATCTACTGTGAACTGAATTATTATTACCGAGAACCTGACTCTAACTGCTAGCCAAAACGATGAATTGCAGAGACAAAAGGCAAAGCCAAACAAACGTAAGTTATTTAACGGAAACACAAAATTGATTATTACACTGCAATTCGACAAGAAAGAGTGGCTGTCTGCTGCTTCGCTGCTTGCATATTTATGCAATCCTGACTGCTGAATCCGCGACACCCATTGGCCTAGAGGGCCAAAGTGAGCGTCGCCCTTGGCTGAACAAAACCCTAGCTCGCGAAAACGCGCGGGATTTGGGCAAATGACCGTTAAAGTCCCGTTACCTGCGTTTTCTAGGGAGTATTTGACAAAAGTCACTAAATACTCCCCAGATCTAGGGAGATATTGAAAGTCAGAATTTCAGATATCTCGATTCCTAGGGCGGTCCGATATTCGGAGAGCCCCGAGAAAAACCATAAACCAACGTGATTCTTGAACGCCGAAGAAATACACGTATTCCTTCGCCGAGGAATCTATACCCGTTTTCCGATTTGGCCAACCTGATGAGAAATCGAATTGAAATAAAATAATTTGTGAAAACAAATGGAGCCACGGAATCTTTCCAGCCAACAAGAGACTAGCGTGTCGAAACCTTGCTCTAAGTGTTCTGTATACCGGGTGCTCGACTGTTTGGGGCCACAAATTAATAAAATTGAAAACTAGTCAGGAATTTCCGGTAAATCGGTAAAACTACGTACAGTGGAGTTCCACTGGGTGGAGATTGGGACTTTACATCATACAGGGTGAGACTAGACTAGTGACCTGAATATAATGCAAAAATCTAATATTATTCGACTGGCTTCTAGGTGAAAATTGAGAGTTATTAAGTGTAAAAATGGCTCACTGGAGGTGACCATACAGGAGCGCGGCGAGCCTGCCCTGCGACACCCCCCTACTAAAGAGTTTAACTTGGTCGAAGTTATTTCCAAACGAAACAACCGACAAAAGCTAAATTTACGTTAACTCCCTAATAGTCACCTTCCGCACTCTGATGAACCAAGGCTGGAACCACCAAAGTTACTGGAGCGTCATCCTCCATGTCGGAATCGTTCTCAGTACAGTCTTTACTAACTCTAGGAGCTTCGCTGTAGCTCTGGGCTGGTACGGGATCTTCGTCAGACCCGGTCACCGAAACATACTGACGGGCGGAGTCTGTCGGTGGCCGCTGGATCGGAGCTCTGTCGGAGTCCAGCGCCACAGCTCGGCATCTCCTTCGCCGTCCTGTACTCTTACTAGGAATCTCAGTCCTTACTGAGCCTTCCTGTCTCACATTCTCTCCCGGGTCGACCATCAATGATAATGGAGACCCCCCTACTGGAAGTGCTAACTCTCGGATAGCAGCTTCCACTTCCGAATCTGAATCGTACGCTGGACCTTGGTCGGGAACGACCGCTTGACGGGTAAGAGCGTCTACTTCAGTAGTAGCACGCCCCCCTACTGGTGAGTTTGCGACGGGGAGTTCAGAATCTCTGATCCCCAAAAGGCCAGAGTTCACCACCGGCAACGGACTCCTACGGGATACTCCTCTCTTCTCCGCGCAGTCTGAGTCGCGCTTCCGTCCTTGTGGATTCCTCCTCAACCTTTTCACTGTCCGCCGGACCGCTTTGTCCTTTGGATCGAAACTGACCGTTACTTTCCGTGGGTACGTTGAGTTGGGTGCGTCAGCACGTACCCGGATTAACGAAGGTGGCTTCGGACCGCCCCCAGTCGTCGGCCTAGGTGTGACTTCCCCTGTCACTTCTTGGTCAGCGTCGTTGGACTCTGGCTGATCCGGACCTGGGCCACCATCGTCGTGGCGGACGCCAGCCGGCAAAGTCCTGCTTACCCAAGAACGGATATCGTCTACGTGCACCAGCCTCTCGGTGCCGTTCCTATCTACGAGGTAACTGTCTCGCCCCATCACCCTCGTGATCGGATGCGGTCCTGACAGTGTACCTCCGAAGTTTCCTTTGACGAAATTCCTAACTAAAACGCGGTCGCCGACCCCGTAGGTCCGTGGCGACGGTAGATCTTTATCAGGGAATAAATTCCTCTGATAAACTGCCTGACGTCTGGCTGCTTTTGCAAGACGTTCTTGCCGATCTTCGGAGCTATTATGTACCGGATCTCGGTACATAGGTAGCCTCCAATCTCCTGGACGACCAGGTGTATATCCTAACAATAACTCCGCTGGAGTCTCCCCTGTTGCTCTATTCTTACGGTTCCGTAAGCAATAGAGACTTGCAGCCAGACCTTCTTCCCAAAGCCCTTCCGAAGTGGTTTCCAGCATCCTTGCTCTTAGGCACTTCTTCAGTTCCTGGACCCTTCGCTCGACAGGGTTCGCCTGTTGATGATAAACAGGTGAAAATTTGACCTCAATGTTCTTCGCATCGTAGTATTTTAGCAGATGATTGCTCTGGAACTGCGGGCCGTTGTCAGAAATGACGACTTCTGGACAACCCCAACGAGATAAGATTTCTTCGTCTAGAAAACGAGAAATTACATTCGACGTGCATGTCTTAGTGGCCTTGGCTTCAACCCACTTTGAAAACATATCGACGGCAATTACCACGAACCTGTTTCCCCTCCTTGAGGCTGCATAGGGCCCCAGGACGTCAACAGCCAGCATCTGCCACGGTCGCTTCGGCACACTAGGCCGTTGCGGTGCCGCTTCCTGATGCCGTACGGCTTTAACGCACTGGCAGACTAGGCAACCTCTCACGTAGGCCCGGACGTAGTCCTCCATGGCCGGCCACCAATAGTGCCGTTTCAAGGCACGTAAGGTTTCCTCTTGACCAGGATGACCAGCGGTCGGGTGTTCATGGTAATAAGCCGACACGTCCTCACGGAGCGCCTCGGGCACATACAATAGCCGTTTACCAGCAGAAGAAACATATACAACACCTTGGACATCTGAAAACTTGTTGATAAAACGAAGATCGTCCCTGGACATAGGACCTAACTCCTGTATCGTTCTGATACGCGCCCTCAACCTTTGCGTCTCCCTATCTATGGCCTGCCGCCGCACGACCACTTCAGCCGGCGTCTCTACGACGCTCACCACACCTTGGTGTTCGGACAATTGCACCTTCATAGGTGGCAACCCCATACGCTCTACATCAGCATCCAAGTCTTCACTGTGAGACCCCGAGGGATTACGGGACAAGAAATCAGCTAGCTGATTGTCTCGACCTGCGACGTGCTCCACAGTGAAGGAATACTCCTGTAGAAGTAAGGCCCAACGAGTTAACTTCGCTTTTGCGTCCTTGAACTTGGATAACCAAGTCAACGCTTTGCTGTCCGTTCGAAGAGTGAATGGACGGTCTTCGAGATAATGACGGTATCGCTTGATA